>CM067539.1:14615000-15865000 GCA_034509755.1 Anisodus tanguticus
TGATTTTAGCCGGCAAACAGGTTCGATTTAACTGGAGTTGGTACCTCCGGTTGCCCGTATCCATTCTTTGTCGTTATCCTTGTTAAATTTTGTTGCTTCGCTGTAATGATTTGTGACTTTACGTTCTTGCATTTACCCTTCTTGTCTTTAGTTAGCATTCTTGGCGTAGTGGTTTTACTTGCCTCTAGATTCTTGTTAACTTGTGCTTTCACTTTGATCTCTTCATGTTTTAGGGTAAACATTTGATTAGTTTATTATTTTATAGTTGCTTTAGTGGCTTTGGTAACTGATGGTAGATTAGGATCGTGTTCTCGGTCGGGTTAGGGGGTAAGTGGGGTAAGGGAGATGCTAGGATGAGAATAGGATCTTGGAACATTGGGACTTTAACGGGGAAGTCCATAGAGCTAGTTAAGATTCTTAAGAAGAGGAGGATTAATATAGCCCGTGTCCACGAGACCAAATGGGTAGGACCTAAGGCTAAGGATGTGGACGGGTTTAAATTATGGTTCTCGGGTAAATCGAGGTAGGCATTTTAGTAGACAGCGAGCTAAGGGATCAGGTGGTAGAGGTTAGGAGGGTCAATGACAGGATGATGGCGATTAAGTTGGTAGTTGGAGCCTTGGAGGGTTCACTATGAACATTATTAGTGCTTACACGCCACAGGCGGGCTTGCACGAGGAGGAGAAGAGGCGCTTTCGGGAGGATTTGGACGAGGTGGTAGGTGGTATAACACCCACTGAGAAATTATTTGTATGAGGGGATTAAATGGACATATCGGGTCACTTCCGGGGGTTATGACGACGTGCATGGAGGCTTTGGCCTCGGGAACATGAATGGGGGAGGCGTCTCACTTTTGGAGTTCGCTAGAGCTTCTGGGATAGTGATAGCCAATTCGAGTTTCCTGAAGGAGGAGCACTTGGTGACTTTTCATAGTTCGGTGGCTAAGACTTAGATAGACTTTTTACTCCTTAGGAAGGTTGACAATGGTCTTTTAAAGACTGCAAGGTTATTTCGAAGGAGTATCTTACAACCCAACATAAACTTTTGGTGATAGATTTGGAGATCAAGATAGAGAAGAAGAGGAAGGTTGTGGATTACAGGTTAAGAATCAAATGGGGGAGTTTGACCATGGCTAGTGAATAGGAGATGGGGAGAGGTTGATGGCCGAGGGGGCTTGGAGGAGTAGTGAGGATGCGACCGGTATGTGGGACAGGACGGTCAGTTACATTCGAGAGGTAGCTGGAGAAGTGTTTGGGTCTCGAGGGGTAGACGTGGTGGGCATCGAGGGGACTGTGGTGGAATGGTAAAGTTCAAGAGAAGGTGGAATCGAAGAAAGCGGCGTATGCGAAATTGGTAGAAAGCAAGGATGAGGTGGAAAAGTGGACGAATAGGGAACTTTATAAGATGGCGAGGAATGAGGCAAAGCTTGTGGTTACAGCGGCTTTTGAACGTTTGTATGTGGAATTAGAGGAGAAAGACGGGGATAGAAAGTTGTACAGACTAGCCAATGCGAGGGAGAGGAGGGCCCATGACTTGGATCACGTGAGGTGCATCAAGGACGAGGACGGCAAAGTACTGGTGGAGGACGCGCATATTAGGCGGAGGTGGTGGTCTTATTTCCATAAACTATTGAACTAAAAAGAAGATAAAGACATTGTGCTGGGAGATCTGGAGCAATTTGGTAGGTACCGGAATTTTGGATATTGTAGAAGCATTAAGGTTGAGGAGGTTAAGGGTATTGTTCGCAAGACGCGCAGGGGACGAGCGACCGGGCCTGATGAGATTCCAGTTGAATTTTGGAATAGCGCAAGCAAGGCAGGTTTGGAATGGCTAACTGAGTTGTTTACCGTCATTTTTAAGACGGCAATAATGCCCGAATGATGGAGGTAGAGTACAATGATCCTTTTGTACAAGAACAAAGGTAATATCCATAGTTGCAACAATTATAGGGGTATCAAGCTGCTAAGCCACACTATGAAAGTTTGGAAAAGGGTCGTGGAGATGAGGGTGAGAAGAGGTATGTCTATTTTCGAGAACCAATTTGGATTTATGCCAGGGCGTTCGACCACATAAGTCATTCACCTTATTAGTAGGTCGGTGGAGCAGTATAGGGAGAGGAAGAGAGACTTAAATATGGTTTTTATCAACCTCGAGAAGGCATACGATAAAGTTCCTAGGGAGGTTCTATGGAGATGTTTGGAGGTTAGAGATGTACATGTGGCGTACACTAGAGCGATCAATGATATGTATGATGGAGTCAAGACCAAGGTACGGACAGTGAGAGGAGACTCGGAGTACTTTCCAGTGATGATGGGGTTGTAACAGGGATTAGCTCTTAGCCTATTCTTATTTGTTTTGGTGATGGATGGACTGACGCGACAAATCCAAAGGGAGGTGTCATGGTGTATGTTATTCGCAGACGACATAGTCCTGATTGACGAGACTCACAGCAGAGTGAACGCTAAGCTGAAGGTTTGGAGACAGACTCTAAAATCTGAAAGATTCAGGCTGAGTAGTACTAAAACAGAATACTTGGAGTGCAAGTTTAGTAACGGGAGCGACCTTGAGACAGGCGTGGAGGTGAGGCTTGATACTCAGGTCATTCCAATTAAAGAAAGCTTCAAGTACCTCGGGTCTATTATCCAAGGACGTGGAGAGATTGATGACGATGTCACACTCGTATTGGGGCAGGGTGGATGAAATAGAGGCTCGCATCTGGAGTCTTATGCGACAAAAAGGTGTAACCAAAACTTAAAGGCAAGTTCTATAGGCCAGTGGTTAGACCGACTATGTTGTATGGGGCGGAGCGTTGGCCAGTCAAGACTTCGCACATCCAAAATATGAAAATTGCTGAAATGGATGTACATGCATACAAGGAGGGATATGATTAGAAATAATGATATCCGGGACTGAGTGGGAGTCGCCTCGGTGGAGGATAAGATGTGGGAAGCAAAGTTGAGATGGTTTGGGCATGTGTAGAGGAGAGACACAAATGGCCCAATGCGGAGGTGTGAGATGTTGGCTATGGACGGGTTCATGAGGGATAGAGATAGGCCGAGAAGTATTGGGGAGAGGTGATTAGACGGGATATGACGCATGTGCAACTTACTAGTACATGACCTTAGATATGGGTTGTGGAGGACAAGGATTAGGGTAGTAGGTAGTCGAGCGTAGTCCTACTTACGCTTGCAAACTGGTAGTTGTAGTGTTAGTATTGTAGGCTCGCGTAGCCTATCATACTAATAGGCGCAGTTTTACTTTATAGTCCTTGTAGTTTGATTTCTGCTGCTAGGTGTCATTTAGTGTACTTTATGTAGCTTATTTACCTGCGCTAGCTACTGCTTACTTTTTCGGAAAGCACCATCATGGCTTATTCGCTTTTTATATCAGCATTTTAAGACTGCTTTAAATTATTATTTTTTGACGGAGTCTAACTGTCTCTCCTGCTTTGCTTGTGCTTATGCTCTGTCTTGAGTCATGTGTCTCTCGGAAACAGCGGCTCTAACTACTAAGGTAGAGGTAAGGTATGCGTACACTCTACACTCACCAGACTCACATTGTGTGATTTCACTGGTATGTTGTTGCTACATTTAATATCATTTGTTCCTTATAACAGCATTTCGCTATAGCAACCAAAAGATATTGGGACAAACACCGCCGTTATAGAGAAGTTCTAATGTATATTCACTTGTCCGAGGTTTTTTTCTGGATATGTTTACATGATTCCAATAAAAAGCAGTGTTATAATGTACCTACTGCAGGGCTAGACGCGCCTCTATTACCAATAAACAATAATGCAGGTAGAAATAAGTGATAGTGGCTACCCATCTGCAGAAATTTAGTGATCAGATTGAGGTGCAAGTGTAAAGAGAGAAACAAACCTCCATGGGACGGCGACCATCTAAGCGAAGACCTTCCGGATTGACGTACTCCATCTTTGACACCACCAATTTCACTGCGAAGCGGCGCCCGTGGGGAGGGGGGGGGGGGGTTAATCAGGATTTTGAGTTTTGCATTTTGGGGTACTTTTTTTTCTTAAATTAAAAATATTTTGTAAGTGGGGTATAAAATTCTTCCCGATTTGGGAGAACTTGTTAGTAATATTTAATTATTGTTTATCTTTTAAAAATATAATTAAAATAATTATTTTTAAGAAGAAATTACAATTTGAACAAAAATTGGTCTTAGCTAATATATGAAAGACCCAAACACGTAGTATTTTCGATTCGAGGAAATAAGCTAAAGAATTCAATCAACCATCAAAATATCAAACTAAACAATTCATGAAATAGTAACGATTTCAGTTCCTGCTACAGTAATTGTGTAATTTAAATTTTAACAAGTAAAATTTGAAAGAATTCATAAAATTTCAAATGTGCAGTTCAAGCTCTAAAAAAATTTATGAATTTTTGAATTGTGGCATTTCAAATTCCATAAGGAATATTTTGGAGGTATAAATTTTTATGAATTTTTAAATATGCATTTTAAACTCTAAGAATTTTATTTAAAAAAACAATATTTTCCATGTACAATAAGTGAATATATTTTAAGAATTATTTCACTCATTACTTCGTGATAATATATGCTCCCAATTACAAACATACTTTCATAAACTCTTGATGAAAAAGGAGACATGAATATTGTACCGGGTGATTTAGAGCACTATGAGAGTCGTCCAATTTTTGGATATAGGGTATAAAGTTTGAGTAGGTTATTCGTGAGATGAAAAGGGGGAGATGAACGGGCCAGACGTGATCCCGATAACATTTTAGAGTAGCGCATGTAAAGAATGAATGGAGTGGCGAATTGGGTTGTTTAACGTCATTTTTAAGATGTCAAAAATACTCGAAGAATGGAAGTAGGGTACAACGATGTTCTTCTACAAAAACAAAGGTATTATTGAGAATTGCAACAACTATAGAGGTATCAAGTTGCTAAGACACACAGTTTGGAAAAGAGTGGTGGAGATGAGAGTGAGGAAAAGTGTGTATATTACTAAGAACAAATTTGAATTCATGTCAGAGCATTCAATTACATAAGGCATTCATCTTGTAAGGAGATTGATGAAGCATTATAAGGAGAGGAAAATATCTTACATATGGTATCCATTGTCCTAGAAAGGCACACGACGAAGTCCCCGTGGGAGGGGGGTCTGAAGATATTTGGAAGGTAGAGGTGTACATATAGCTTATGTTAGGGCAATTAAGGATATCTACCATGGAGTCAAGACTCAAGTGATGATAGTGGGAAGAGACTTGGAGAACTTCCCAGTTGAGATGGGGCTGCACACCCGTAATCAACTTTTAACCTATTTTTTATTTGTCTTAGTGATAGATGAATTGACACGACATATCAAATGAGATGTGTCATGATGCATGCTATTTACAGATGCCATAATATTGATTGATGAAACATACAACTGCCATAATGATGGGCTGAAGTTTTCTAGACATACCCTGAAATCTGAAGGTTTCCGATCGAGCAATCCCAGACATAATACTTGAAGTACAAGTTTGGTGACATAACTCACATGCCAAATGCGGAAGTGAGGATTGATAAACAAGTCATATCAATGAGATAAATTTTTAAGTATCTTAGGTCAATAATCCAAGAAAATGAGAAGATTGACGATGATGTTACGCATCGCATTTGAACGAGATGAATGAAATGGATGCCCAGATCCGGTGTCTTGTATTATAAAAATGTGTCGTCAAAACTTAAAGGTAGAATTTATAAAGTGATTGCAAATCAACTATGTTATATGCGGCAGAGTATTGGCTGATCAAGAAACACATCAAGAAGATTGAGGTAGCGAAAATAAGGATGTTGAGATGGATGTGCGGACATATTAAGAGAGATAGAATTATAAATAAAAATATTCGAGACAAAGTGAGAGTGTCCCATGGTGGACAGGATGAGGGAGGTGATACTGAGATGGTTTGACACGTGAAGAGTAGATGCATAGATGTCTCAATAAGCAGGTGTGAGAGATTGACTACAATGGGTACGAGGAGAGGTAGATGTAGATCAAAGAAGTATTGTGGAGAGGTGACAGCTTACCGAGGACATGACCCTATATAAGAGGATATGGAGGTTGGGGATTAGGGTAGGAGGTTAGTAGATAATCGAATGGTGTCTAGCTCTCATTGTCAATATTGTTATTATCAATTTCCTACTATCTTATCTTCAATTATATTATACTTGTTGTTTCCATTGATTCAGTTACCATATTATTTGTTGTTACTGCTCTCCTTTTCTTTTCTTTTTAACACAAAAAATTGCATGATTTTCCTTTCAAATGGTTTGTTCTTTAATTTTTGCCCCTCAAATGCATCTTATGTCTTTTGAGGCATAAACTCTTTACGGGATCCGACACAACTTGAATTGGATCCCATAAAGATATTATGCCCCGAAAATCATAAGTTTCGTTAGGGGGGCAAAAATTAAAGACCAGTACAATAGAGGGCAAATGTGCAAATGATCCTTTTAACATGTCTTCTTCACTATTGTATTTTTTTCATATTTGATTTAGATATGATTTACTTGAGCCGGTGATCTACCAGAAACAACTTTTATATCTTCATAAGGTAGGGGTAAGGTTGCATACACACCACCCTTCATATATCATACTTGTGAAATTATATTGAATATGTTGTTGTGTTACAAATTGAGTTATTTGTTCGTAGTGTCAGATGAAATTATGCTTTCATGTGTTATCATTTGGGTCTTGATTCACTGTTTATTGTTCAATAAATACTGTTAATCGAGTTGGTTATCTTTGAAGACTTTTATTGTCAATAGTCGTCAGCCATCACCTTGAAATTCAATCAAAAAGTTGGGAAAGGCAGTAGTAGGTCAACAAACCCAATGGAGAATCATAAAATTGAATACCAAGCACAGACTAATGTGATGAGTGGACCTTCCTTTTTTCACATCAAAACTCAAAGCGACCAAAAACATTAGTTAATATTACTATTTAATTGACAGAAAACAAAACTCTGTCCCGTTTTAAATATTTTTATTATGTAGTAGGAGGATATCATTTTAAGTTTGGTGTTCGATACATTTAAATTAGGTGCGTTGTTTGTCAGCTATCTTTTGTTTAGTTAGAAACTAATTTAATACAGGGTTAAGTTTTGGATCTAGACAGTCTAATTCCAAAGAACTCATACTTTGTCCTTTAATGCAAATTGTTGAATATTAAAACAAAATCAAATAAAAAAGGGATGGATTAAGAAGATTCATTGTAATTTTTAGTTACAATAACCACAATTAGTTTGAAATTATGACATAATTATAATTTCTAGTATTGACAGAATATTTTTTACAATATTTATACAACACTAACATCTCCTAATGCATAATAATAAGGGGATTATAGATACTAATGCATAAGCATAACACAATTTTTTTTATAATATTCGAGTCGGTTTGTGTCGACCTCAATTATTTATCAAATACTTACTATCTTCCACATATATATATATTTGATAACTTTATCAACTAAAATATAAACACATATCTCCTACAATTTAAATCCTAATTTTTTAATCAATTCCACACTTTACTAATGTTAGATTAATATGAAAAGAATTAAACTTAACCCGGTAACCGCAGGTTCCATTGACAACTCATTATGTTAATTGTCACATTGTTAAGTCTTAGTTAGGAAAGTTCAATAAAATTTTGTTTCACTCCACTTATTAAAAATAAATTCACATGTAGTTACTCCATAAGTTATAAACTATTATTTTGAATGACTGGAGCACCGAAGTCGCCATTCTTATATATTGGGCCTGTTCGCGTTAACTCTACGAAACCAACAAGGAAGAGAATCAATTCTTCTATTTCCAAATCCTCTAATCAGGTTCTCTATAAATATATCTGGTTTTCTTTCTCGTGAATTTTTGCATCTAATTTAGGTTTTCTTGCGTTGTTGTTTTTTGTTATATCAGATTTGATTTCGATCTCTTTGCGGTTATTGTGATGGCTTCGAAACGGATATTGAAGGAGCTCAAGGATCTTCAGAAGGATCCTCCTACATCTTGCAGTGCCGGTATCCTTCTTCTCGTGTTTTGATATTTTTTTTGGTAATATTCTTTGGTTCTATGTGATGTTTTAGGTAAATATCTAATTGTATCAAATTACGTTGAACTTTAAATTAGTTTAAGAAAAAATTGACTTAGTTATGTTTTGATGTAAAAGTTTAGGCTCAACTTTGCGGAGATGGTTAGCCTTTTTTATACTCCCTTGTTCTGATGCTTGATTTTAGGATGGATCCTTTCTGTTTTTTTTTTTTAGTGTGGCTCATTGTGATACCATAGTCAAATTAGCTACGACTCGAGCACAAAACCAGAGTGAAGGATTTGTCGGTTTTAAGTTAGTCTTAACGTGCTGGATCAATTTTTGAATGCTGATGCAACATGATATAGAAAGAAAATTGAATTGTCTAGACATTTTTGTATCCAAATCAAACGCTAGATTCTCTTTATTTCGGAGAAATAGAAAACAAATGGAATCTTAAGAATTTCTCCTCTATTGTTAGTTGATACTTTAAGTGAACGAAGAAGTTGTCATAAACAATCAATTTCTCAATCACATGCCTCTCTATCATTGTCATTTTCTTATTTTTGATTATCTTATATAAACTATATTAACTCCAACACTTCTTTGCCATGTACCTTTAATTAGAGCTGTAAGTGAACAATATGTTGCTGAACAGAACTCGACTAGGCTTGTCAAACTCGAAGACATCTCTTTTATTTATAAACTGAACAAACGTCAAGCTCGTTTTGCTGGTTAATTGTTAGTCAAACAGAACCCGGAGAAGCTCGAACGATATTTGCTACCGTCTTTTTCCTTTGTAAAGCATGAAAGACATTTACTCTTCGGTTAGAGTTTTCAAGTTCCCTAATAACTGGAAAATGATTAGTTTATTTAGCATGTTGGTTTGTTTCCAAGTCATTTACTCTCATGTGAGGTCAACTATAGGGTTTCTTAAGCATAATCAACTGTTGTGTTTCCAGTCTCTTGTGTGATTTCTGGATTATAAAGAGCAGTCATCGGATGTTGTAGTTTAGCCGGTGATATAAGGAAAATTAATTAGTGAACTAAGTACCTCTTTTTGCTCCATCCTTCTGCATAGTTCTGGATAAGAGCTTTTCTTTCTTGTGCTGAGCAGAAGCATATTTAGGCTGAGTGCAGTCTGGATTCTAATGAAGATTGGATTATTGGAAAGCTTTTATGTAGAGGTTTCATTTTATCCATAATGTAGGCTGTCTGCTGTTGTATTTGTTTGCTGTTTAATTTTGAAATACCTGGAAAAGTGACGATTCCTCTTGAAGAGAAAAAGCTTTATACGTGAGAGTTTCGTGTAATGGGTTCTCTTTACATAACCTATAGAACAATGGATAATTTCTTGAAGCAATTGGAAGTGTTGCTTTGTTTTGTAGTATATCACCCATTCATCACACATTGTGTTCATTCCTCCCACTTTGTGTTTGTTCTCTTCATGTGGTGATGGAGAACCAATATTGAAGTATTGGAATAAATAGTAGTCCCTGCCTATATGTCTTTCAGTGAGAATTATATGTCTACATTGTCATTCCAGTGCATTGTGTGTATCATAGTTCTTTCTACTTATGCTATTCTTGTTGCCAGTTGAGTCTAACTTTTTCTGGCCCACGGAGTATTCCATTAGAGTACCTTGTAAGTTTATTTGTTGTGGTATAGGACCTTTTGTTAATTCTTCAACAAGGTGGAAATATTCTTGCATCATTGTAAGGGATGTCCCCAGACCCCACCCGTGGGATTACAATGGGTTTGTTGTTGTTGTTGTTGTCATTCTAAGGGATGTACATGCTATGTGATTGATCATTGACTGTCATTATCTGCCTTGCCTTTGTAACATGTGGTAACAGGGCCCGTTGGAGAGGACATGTTTCATTGGCAGGCCACAATTATGGGTCCCCCAGACAGCCCTTATACCGGTGGTGTATTTTTAGTTACCATCCATTTTCCTCCTGACTATCCATTCAAACCCCCTAAGGTATGAAATGATTCAAATTACTTTGTGAGTTAATGACTTCTGCCTCAGTAATTATTTCTGCTGTTTGCCGATGCCGATGCCGTATTTATTTTTAAGGTTTACTACTTGTAGCATATTAGGAGGTTGGTGGAGTAGTATAGGGAGAGGAAGATAGACTTACATATGCTTTTTATCGATCTCGAGAAGACATACGACAAAGTCTCTAGGGAGGTTGTATGGAGATGTTTGGAGGTTAGAGGTGTACATGTGGCGTACACTAGAGCAATCAAGGATATGTATGATGGAGCCAAGACCAGGGTACAGACAGTAGAAGGAGACTCGGAGCACTTCTCAGTGATGATGGGGCTGCACTAAGGATCAACTCTTAGCCCATTCCTATTTATCTTGGTGATGGGTGGGTTGACGCGACAAATCCAAGGGGAGGTGCCATGGTGTATGTTATTTGCAGACGACATAGTCTTGATTGATGAGACTCACAGCGGAGTAAATGCTAAGCTGGAGGTTTGGAGACAGACTATGGAGTCTAAAGGGTTCAGGCTGAGTAGAACCAAGACAGAATACTTGGAGTGCAAGTTCAGTAACGGGAGTGACCTTGAGACAGGCGTGGAGGTGAGGCTTGATACTCATGTCATTCCAAAGAAAGAAAGCTTCAAGTACCTCGGGTCTATTATCCAAGGGAATTGAGAGATTGATGACGATGTCACACATCGTATTAGGGGAGGGTGGATGAAATGGAAGCTCGCATTTGGAGTCTTGTGTGATAAAAATGTGCCACCAAAAAGACAAGTTCTATAGGATGGTGGTTCGACCGACTATGTTGTATGGGGCGGAGTGTTGGCCGGTCAAGACTTCACACGCCCAAAAGATTGAAAGTTGTGGAGATGAGGATGCTGAGATGGATGTATGAGCATACAAGGAGGGATAGAATTAGAAATAATGATATTCGGGACAATGAGAGTGACCTCGGTGGAGGATAAGATGCGGGAAGCTAGGTGAGATGGTTCAAGCACATGCAGAGGAGAGACACAAATGACCCAGTGCGGATGTGTGAGAGGTTAGTTATGGGCGGGTTCACGAGGAGTAGAGGTAGGCCGAAGAAGTATTGGGGAGAGGTGATTAGACGGGATATAACGCATGTGCAAGACATGACCTTAGATATGGGTTATGGAGGACACAAATTAAGGTAGAAGGGTAGTAAGTAGTCCAGCGTAGTCTTACTTACGCTTACAAACTGATAGTTGTAGTGTAAGTATTGTAGGTTCACTTAGCCTATCATACTAGTAGATGCAATATTGTTTTATAGTCACTTGTCGTTTGATTTTTGCTGCTATGTGTTCTCCAGTGTACTTTGTTTATCTTATTTACATGCGTTAGTTACTGCTTCTTTTTCAGAATACGCTATCATGGCTTACTCGCTTTTGATACCGGCATTTTCATACTGCTTTAAATTTCTTGTCCGGGTCTGACCGTTTCTCTTGCTTTACTTGTGTGCTTGTGCTTTGTCTTGAACCGAGGGTCGCTCAGAAACAACCGCTCTACCTACCAAGGTAGAGGTAAGGTCTGCGTACACTCTACCCTCCACAGATCCCACGTTGTGGGATTTCACTGGGTATGTGTTGTACTACTTGTAGCCTAGTTCTGTTGGATTCTTACTGTTTTGTATTTTAACTTTGAATGAGGGATGTCATTGTAGATTTTGTGGTAACGAGCTTCTGGTTATGAAGAATAGTTTTCAGGGCATTGCACCCAACAAAATAAGTAGATCTGGGACAGTTAACTTGTGACTTGTGGAATCTAGATGGTAGTTTATTAAAGTTATTAACAAAATCTATCAAATAACAAACATGTAGCATGGAAGCGATTATTATTAGCTCAAAATTCATTTTTTAAATAAAAGTCTATAACCTTCAACCAATATTAACATCATAATTGCAGAGACTACACTTATCAAGATTATAATTAAAAACACATAGTCTAAAAATTATACCTCGTAGATTTTTCAGGTCATTGAAATGCTCACTCACCCTGGCTCTCGACTCCCTTTCTTCTTCACTGATAACAGGATAAATGACTTAGGTGTTGGGAGATTCAACAGACTCTTCCCAAAAATCCTTTAGAGATGAGGGTATTTGGACTAATATGGTTCTAAATATAAACTTTCAAAGTATTTTTTCTCTGGTATTATGATATTGTTATTGATATGGATTATAGACTAAGATGGTGTTTAGCTAAGCATGGAAAAATATTCAGAAGATAGAAGTTCTTGTATTTCAAAAGATGGTTTTTAAATGTTACAATGATGCTCTTTATATAGATAACCTCAACTGGTGAACTGGCTACCTGATTTCTTGGTTGCCTCTTACATTATTACAAAATGACAAATGCTTTTAAAAAGTCGTAAATTCTACACGTCTTGATTGCAACTTTGCCAAAAGTTGTATAGTGCCTTGTCCCTCATGATTTCATCCTTGTAGAGAATTGCTTTTGTCTTGTTGTGATTTTTTCAACTTTGTCATCTTCATGGGTCTGATGACTTTTATAATTGTTGGGACCACTACCATTTTTTCCACAATTAATTTTTCATCCATATTTGTCAGCTTACGTTTTTCTCGAATATATGGTTTGTTGCATCTGGATGATTCCTTGAGAGTAATATGAATTGTAATATGGGTAATATATGGACTTACTGTAATTAGACTACATTGAGTCGTATCAAAGTATTACATTGTGGCTTGCTGTAGTTAAACTACATTGGGCCGCATCATGCAAAAGGATTAGAGAATCCTTCTTTTTTAATAGTATGGGTAGTATTGGTAATATTTTTAGTACTGATTACATGCCTTTTTCTCTGGCCTGTTAAAAGCTGATATTGCTCCATAGTTGCTTTGACATGTCTATGTTTCATGTTCACGATCCGATCGTGCATGTTAGTAAGTTCCACAGTGTCTTGGGATAGTATATCATTATTATAGTATAGGGTAATAAGTTCTTCAACTTCTCCACCTTTGGTTGTTCCAATTATGCAGGCCTTTCTAGACTTTAACATATCTTCTATCTTTGATTTCAAAGTTAACAGTCCAATAGCTCTTTTGGCACTTAGCTATTCTTGAAATTTTTCCAATGTACATGGTATCTTCATCTTGAGTTCTTCATCATCACCACTAATATTACTATTATTACCAGTTTTAAAATAGAAATCAAAATGAATTGATAATGAAATATCAAAATGAATTATTATTAAAAAGAAAAGAATAATTATCATTAGAAGAATTGAATAGTATGGTAAATGATAACCTAAGAACATATAGAGAACTATTAAGCCTACAAAGAGAAATAAATATACAAGACCATTTTATAGCAGATTTAAACACAGAATTATGGATGACTACAGATCAATATGGATGAAAATAAATTAAGGGAACATCAAAATAAGTTAAGAGAATTTCAAATAATAGCTGAAAAACCGTATACATATAATAGAGATATAAACCAACATATAGTAAGTGGTAGAGTGAGTATAGATCTTATAAGAGATAAAGATCAACGTTTACAATAATATTCCCAACAAATAAGGGAACAAGAAAATAACATTACAACCCTAAGAAATATGATAGCACTAAAAGATGAAAGATTAAGACAAAAGAAAGAAGAAAATATGAAACTAAGAAAAGAAAAATTGAGAGAGATATTCAGAAGGGATAATGAAATAAAAGACCAAAAAGATGTTATAGTAGAACATTATAAGTATATTAACAGGTTAATTAATGGATAAAGGAAAAAAAAAAATAGTAGATAACTCAAATGAAACATATTACCAAATGGATACATATGAAGGAGGAATAACACAAACCTTAAGCTTTAAACCTGAAATATATCAAAAAATACAAGATGAAAAAGAAGAAATGTCAACTAAGAAAATATTTAAAACTAAATGGTTTGAAAGAAATAAAGAAATAAGATACATAGCTCAAAAACATGAAAATATAATAGACACAACCAGTGTAAATGGTAGAGCAAGAATAAATTTAATAACAAATGAAATAATAAAAAGAGAATTATCAAAATTATCTACTAAATAAGCTAAAAAATACAAAATTATATACTTTGGAGGAGTAGAATTTACTATAAAAACATATTTTCAGAAAATATAGATACACTCATACAAATATACATACTAGATGATAGAATGTTAGGAAATTTATAAGATTTTTTAATATCAGTAATAAAAGGAAATTTAATATATCAAAAACTAAAATTCACAGTACAACCAGATTTTAGTATTTCATTAAAAGACGAACATAAAGACTTAGCCCTAACACTATATTATAAACTGGATCGATTAAATATCCACCAGGTAGTAAAGTTATAAGTATTGAAACAAAAATGATATATGTCTTAACAGGAAACCATCATGTAAAGAAACAACATGAAATGAATATCTTAGTACCAAAAATGTATCAAGAAATATTAGAACAAATAGAACACAAGGAAAATTCTAAAATAACCATACCAGAAGAAATACATATGGATTTTAGTACTAGAACCATAACACCATTACAAAAGTTAAGACCACAAATAGAAGGATCTAGACTAAGTATTAGAAAAGAACCAATATCAAGACAAACTAGCATAAGAATTATGCAACCCAGAATATTAGACCTAATAAATATACCCAGTAATAGATTGAGGATTAAAGTAATAATATTCAATGGTATAATAACAACTGATTGCATAGCTGAAATAAATACATGAGCTAATAAAAGTTTTATACATATAAGTAAAATTAACGAAAAAGACTGTAATTTAATAGAACCACAAACTTGTAATTATCATGAAAATGAAAGAAAAATAATAATAACCAAAAGTATTAATTTAAAATTCAAGATTCAAGATCTAGAATATAAAATAAATATAGGAGTAATAGAGTATGATAGTTTTAATGATTTATTATTAGGAAGTGACTTTTTAACCATGATAGATTACAAAATTAATAATGAAGGAATTGAAATAAATGATCAAGGAAAAACAAGATTTATAAATAAGATATGAATATCCAAAGAAAAACAAAAAATAAAAATAATTAAAACAATTTTATCAGAAGAAATAATATCTCAACTTAAATACCTAGAATACAATGCAAAAGAGATGAAAGTAGAAAATGATATACAACAACTAGAACAACGATGTGAAAAGTTTGATAAAATATGGATAGATATGGGAAACAGATGGAAGAAAAGAATAAATAATCCTAAGTAACCCTAACGAAAAAATTGATGCAATATGGAAAGATGTAATAGTAAAAGAACAGATAAAGAATACCATAGTAATAATGAATGAAATAAAAAAGAATTAAACACAAATGCAACAATTAATAAGAGAAAAATTAACAAAATTATGGAATGTATTTGAGGTACCAACATTTAAATAATATTAGAACAACTCAATATATTAGTAGCACATATAAATAAAGTAAAACAAGTGATAGAAGACGAATAACCTAGTACCAGCCAAGAAGGAATAGTTGAAAAAATAGTTAATACCACAACTAAACAACCAGAATTATTACCAATAGATGCATGGAGAAGAAGTAAAGAACCCATAATGGTAGATATTAGTAAAATAAAATCAAAATTATCAGAATCAGTAGAAAAACATTAGATAACCTAGCAATATTAAATAAAAAAGGACAATTTTAATGGAAAATCAAGAACATGATGTAATTACATTTCTTAAAAATCATGGAAAAGATATAATAGAAAAAGAAAGACACAAATATGAACTCATAAGAAAGAAAGACCTTAAGCACACACCAGATAATAATACTAATACTCCAAAAGACGAAGACATCTACTTAAATAACACAGAAAAAACCGAATACCTATACCTAAAATTAGATAAACAAGAACAACAAATATGTGAATTAAAGACGGAAAATATAAAACTAAAATCACATAATAATGAAGAATGGTACAATAAATATAAAAAATATAAACATAAGTTTAAGGATACAAAGAAAATACTAAAAGAAACAAAGGTAGAATTAAAACAAACAAGAGAAGAATTAAATGAAGTTAAACAAGAACTTGAAGAATTAAAAGAAGAATTACATATCCTAAAAGAACAAATGACAAGGTTAAAAGGGAAAAAGAAGGTAAAGAAGACACATAAAACAAGTGATGAAAGTACTACTAGTAATGAAAAAGTTGATAGTGATACTGACAAAGATAGTAATATTGAAGAAACTACTAATCTTATAAGAATAAATGAATTAACCAACCAAGAAATACAAGTAGCAAAATTCATAGAAGAAGTAGAGGAAGAAGAAAACTCAGAAATAGTAAAAGAAAATAATGAGATAATAAAAGCTTTACGAAAAATGAAAAATGTAAATGCAATCATAGAAGAAGAACCTGAAAGCGATGTAGAAGATGAATTTAATAGACCCATAGAAACAGAAATAGAGACGGATGATGTAGTAAATGAAGATACAAATGACTGTCCTGAAGAAGAGTTAATAGACCCTAATCTAGAAGTAATAACCAGAAGACATACTAAAATATCAGGACATATACCAGTAGGACAACAAGCCGAATTTAAAGAATTTATAGGATTAATGTCACTAGGTGTAAATCTTAATGGATACTTCCTAGATTTAGACAATGTTTATGATGAACAAGAAATAGGTAGAAGGATAAATGATTGGAATCTTGGAATGTACATAACACTGATGAACTCTACACACACTGATAACCTAGATTACATTTATGACTTAATATCTAAAACATTAATTGGAAAAGTAGCATATTGGATGTAATCTATAGCATATCAACTAAGAGGAGAAATATTTAGTCATGCAAGAGATTGAAAATCTATGTTAATGATATTTGATATTGTATTAAAAAGAGAATTTTTAGGAGAAAAATGGTTAGTAGCCAGAGAAAATGTATTTGCAGAAAGAAAAACTGAAATTATAATGAACCTAAATAACATGAAATGCTGTAAAATTAATAAATTACAAGAATATATTATAAGTTTTAGTAAATTCTTTTATGAAGCAAGATTTTTACCACAAGAAGGTTTAATATATCAACAACTTTATTATGATCACTTACCAACACCATACAATACTGAAGTATCAAAAGAATATACCCCAACTAGAACCAAGAGAAAACACATTAGGAGAAAGAATAAGAGTACTAAGAGCATACTTAATGCGAAAATGTGAAGAGTATAGAATGCAACAAAAGATTTAAAAAGATAAGAAACTAAGATTAAGAGAAATATGTGAATTTACAGAACCAGAAAATATTAATTTTATTAACCAATACTCAAATAGTGAAAGTGGTTCTAAAGAAAATGGAATTACAAGAAGAAAAAAGAAAAATTTTAGAAGAAAGAAATTACTGGATACAATGTGAAAGAGATTTTGCAACGGGATATAAATATTATCATGATAGATACAAAAAGGTTGCTAAGAGCCTTAATAGAATAAGAAAAAGATTGAGTGAAATAAGATGGCACGAATGAAGAGAAATAGGTATAATAATAGAAGAGATAGAACAAGATGCTAATATTCAACAAGAACTAAGAGAAATAGAAGAGGTAGAACAAAATACTAATATCCAACAACCTAATTAAATGATAGCAATTTATATCGAAACTCATATAGAATATAAGCCTAATAAAATAATGAAACAAAAAATCTTTATAGACAGTGGAGCAGACGTCTGTCTAGCAAAGAAAGATGTATTAGACTCGCATAGATGGAAAATGTCTAAAACACATAGAATAAGAGTAACATGATTCAATGAACAAATGAAAGAATTGGATATAGTAGCAGAAAATATGAGAATAGTATTAAATAAAACAATATTCAGATTACCAATAATATACCAAGAAAATAATATGAAATAAAAAGTATTACTAGGAAATAATTTCTTAGATTTCTTTAAAACTCAAGTTATAAACAATAATACTTTAAGTTTACAAACGCCTTGTAATAAATGGATAATATTGAAAAGAATATTACCAATACAAACGTTACGATTGTGTAATATAAGACCAGATAGGGATAATAACCTACAACTATTAAAAGAAAAATATCTTAATATATTAAAAATGAATTTCGGTGAAAATCCAGTACAATTATGGGAAAAAGAAAATATATGCTGAAATCAAATTAATAAATCCCAATGATACAATTAGATGTAAACCTATTAGATATAGTACGACAGACTAGAAAGAATTTGAAACTCAAATAAAGGAATTGTTAGATCTGAAAATAATACAAGAAAGTAAAAGCCCACACAGCAGCCCAACCTTTTTAGTGAGAAACATAGTGAACAGAAACGAGGAAAGGCTAGGATGGTAATAGACTATAGATAATTAAATAAAAAGACAATATTTGATGAATATTTTTTACCATATAAAAGAAACCTTATTAACAGATTAGGAAATGAAAAATGGTTTAGTAAATTTGTTTGTAAAAGTGAATTTTGGCTAATTAAATTAACAAATGAATCAAAACTTTTAACAACCTTTAGTGCCCCTCAAGGACATTATGAATAGAATGTACTACCATTTGGATTAAAAAATGCACCACAAATATTTCAAAGAAGAATGGACCAAGTGTTCAGAAAATTAACAGAATTCTGCATAATATATGTTGATGACATACTAATATATAGTGATAATCTAAAAGATCATATAAAACATCTAGAAGAATTTATAAAAACTGTGAAACAACATGGAATATTGTTATCTGAGAAAAAATCTGAAATTTTCAGAAATCATATAGAATACTTAGGATATATTATAGATAAAGAAGGATTACAATTACAAGAACATATTGCAACAAAAATAACAAATTTTAAAGAAAAATTAGAAAATACAAAAGAGGTACAACTGTTTCTACCATATAAAAGATTTACCACTTTTGAGAAAATCATTGCAAGAATTAACTAGAAAGAATATAACATTCGAATGGACAGAAGAACATACTAAAACTATAAATAAAATCAAAGAAAAAGTAAAAACTTTACCAAAACACAAAATATCAACGTAACAAGATCAACTAGAACTTTTTACTGATGCTAGTCACAAAGGATGGGGAGCAGTCCTCATAGCTTATGGAAAAGATGATATAGATAAAGAAAAACCATTAATATGCAGATACGGAAGTGAAACATGGAAACCAAATGAGAAAAATTATCAGATTAATGAAAAGGAACTATTAGCTGTAAAATTTGGAATAAAACGTTTTCATTATCACTTATTACCAGTAAAATTTGTTGTTAGAACTGATAACACCCAAGTGAGATCTTTCATTACTAATAAAATAGATCATTTACCAGAATTAAACAAAAGAAGAAAATGACAATCATTCTTTTATTGTTATGATTTTATTGTTAAAAATATATCTGGAACTAAGAATATTTTAGCTGATTTTCTTAGCAGGTACAACCATGTCAACCCAGAGTGACAACCTTGATGAGTATATTACCAATGTCACGAAAATTATTATCCAAAACCATGAAACTATAGTAACCAAAATACAAGAAAATACACATCTCATTAACCAACTCAAAGAAGCCATACAAGACCGACAAACCTTAAAAACCTTACAAAACCCACAATCACCTATCTCTACCTTTGAAAAACCAAATAAACCTACTACAATCCCAGCACCCTTTGCATCCAAACTTGCAACCATACCATCCTCCATAACAGCCTCATCTTCCAAAGAATCAACAACTGTGACAATGAGTGATAAATTAAAACATGCACCTGAATATATTACCGCTTATGAACAAATAAATAAATTTTATGATTACAAGTCCAACCCACATATTTTACGCAGTGCAAAACTTAGTAAATATCCAAGATTTTTGTGTAGTGAAAATTCTAACCCTGAAATAGTTTCTAAATTATTTACTTACGATTTTATTGACAAAATAATAGTAGATGAAACTTTTTATAATATTTCTAAACTGCCTAGTATTATAGTAGAATCTGCTAAAGCAATGATGAAATCCTTTGGAAAAGGTATATACGGTATACAACTATTTGATGCCTCAACGGATCTGACAGAAAAACCCATTGTAATATGTCAATTATTTAAAACTGGTAAAAATAGTAATATTAGTGGTGATGATGAAGATTTCAAGATGAAGATACCCTGTACATTGAAAAAAATTTAAGAATGGCCAAGTGCCAAAAGAGCTATTGGACTGTTAACTTTGAAATCAAAGATGGAAGATATGTTAAAGGCTAGAAAGGCATGCATAATTGGAACAACTAAAGGTGGAGAAGTTGAAGAACTTATTACCCTATACTATAATAATGATATATTATCCCAAGACACTATGTAACTTACTAACATGCACGATCGGATCATGAACATGAAACATAGACATGCCAAAGCAACTATGGAGCAATATCAACTTTTAACAGGCCAGAGAAAAAGGCATGTAATCAGTACTAAAAATGTTACCCATACTATAAAAAGGAAGGATTCTCTAATCCTTTTGCATGATGCGGCCCAATGTAGTTTAATTACAGCAAGCCACAACGTAATACGGCCCAATGTAGTCTAACTACAGTAAGCCCATATATTACTATCCAGGAATCATCCAGATGCAACAAATCAGATATTCGAGAAAAACGTAAGCTGACAAAGACATATGAAAATTATTTGTGGAAAAATGGCAATGGTCCCAGCAATTATAAAAGCCGCCGGACCCATGAAGATGACAGTTGAAAAAATCACAACAAGACAAAAGCAATTCTCTGCAAGGATTAAATCATGAAGGGACAAGACACTATACAACTTTTGGCAAAGTTGCAATCAAGACGTGTATAATTTACGACTTTTTAAAAGCATTTGTCATTTTGTAATAATGTAAGAGGCAACCAAGAAATAAGGTAGTCAGTTCACCAATTGAGGTTATCTATATAAAGAGCCTCATTGTAACATTTAAAAACCATCTTTTGAAATACAAGAACTTCTATCTTCTGAATATTTTTCCATGCTTAGCTAAACACTCTCTTAGTCTATAATCAATAACAATATCATAATACCAGAGAAAAAACACTTTGAAAGTTTATATTTAGAACCATATTAGTCCAAAGACCCTCATCTCTAAAGGATTTTTAGGAAGGGTTTGTTGAGTCTCCTAGCATCTAGGCCATTTATCCCGTTATCAGTGAAGAAGAAAGGGAGTCAAGAGCCAGGGTGAGTGAGCATTCCAGTGACCTGAAAAATCTACAAGAGGTATGATTTTTAGACTGTGTTTTTAATTATAATCTTGATAAGTGTAGTATCTGCAATTATGATGTTAATATTGGTTGAAAGTTAAGACTTTTATTTAAAGCTAATAATAACCGCTTCCATACTACATGTTTGTTATTTGATAGATTTTGTTAATAAACTACTATCTAGATTCCTACCCTCTTTAGGGTTAATAGATGATGAACAGATCCGCTAGGAAATTGGTATCAATTTTTTTCCAAGTTACATGAACTCGACTGGTCGAGAAAATAGAGAAACGATATTTAGTTTGTCTGTGTGTGTGGTGGTGGGTGGGGGGGATTCATCAATTACCTTATGTTGCATGCTTTTGACTTTTTTCTCGGGTCCCTGATAGGTGAACAAAGAGGAATAGTGGGAGCATTCTCCCAGATTTTAGGCTTATTGGTGAGTGTGACTTACTAATTAAGAGTTTAGAGTCGTGTGGGAACTCCAGGGAAACATCTTACTAGTATAATATGTTTCATGAAAAACTCCTTATCCAAAAAAAACATGAAAAAGCACTAGGATCTTCCTGCTGTCTGTATACTCAGCAGTACAGAGTACTCAGTACATCATTTATAGGATGAACAAATTCCTCTTGGTGAAGGGTTGAGAATGTGCAAGGTTCAGCTTCTCTGGAAAGAAATCATGGTTAGTATCAACATATTTATCTCTCTCCGTGTGTCTGTGTCTGTGTCTGTGTCTGTGCACATTCATTGTATGTATCGAATAAAATACGTATACGTCCAACTATTTGAAAACTCAACATGTCATCGATGATAGTTTTAAAAAAAAGGGCGGCCCGGTGCACAAAGCATCCCATATTAGCAGGGTCCGGGGAAGGGCCGCACCCCAGGGGGTGTGATATAGACAACTTAACCTAATGCAAGCATTAGTGGCTGCTTCAACGGCTCGAACCCATGACCTATAGGTCACACGGAGACAACTTTACCGTTTGCTCCAAGGTTCCCCTTCTCGTCCATGATAGTTATCTGTCAATATTTTGTGGAATCTGAGGTGTGCATACATATACTTGTGTTATTCTGTCAACATTATTGTGTTACAGTTATGGATGTGTCCTTTGCAGGTTGCCTTTAGGACAAAAGTTTTCCATCCAAATATCAACAGTAATGGCAGTATATGCCTGGACATATTGAAGGAGCAGTGGAGCCCTGCCTTAACTATCTCCAAGGTTCATTCTTACCTTTCAAGCTAAGCTTTTATCATCTGAGAAGTAACACAAGATAAAGAAACAGAAATATTCTTTTAGGGCCGTGGTAGTCATGGTTGATGAGCCCTTGCAAATAGATTTTGAAGCCATCAGCCAATTGTATAATCTGAAAGACATTAACCAAAGGTAGTGTATAATCTGAAGGATAGCTGGATAGGAACTAAAAATAAATGGACTTGTTAAAAAGGGAAATGATTTTAACTGGACATTATAGATGATATGGATTCTTTCCTTTGGCCTCTTTTTGGTTTATATTCTAGCCTTTGAAGTACTAGTCTATGTCAGATGTCCATTAAACCCATGCAACAGTGTTGCTGAATATAATCCTGTCTCAGTTCTCTAATGGTATCATTAATCGTTTTCTAGATCAATATATTCTCTTTGAACAGCTCTTCTCGACCAATGTAACTGGGTAGATTTTTTTAAAAGTGTGTACACATATATGTTTATCAAGGGGAAATTGTTTTTGCATTGCCTTCAGGTTTTGCTTTCAATTTGCTCGCTTCTGACGGACCCAAACCCTGATGACCCCCTGGTGCCCGAGATTGCTCACATGTACAAGACAGACAGGGCCAAATACGAATCAACTGCCCGGAGTTGGACCCAGAAGTATGCCATGGGCTAAGATATTACCTATGAGAGTCTGAATCCTTGTTAAAAGAATTCATGTGTCTGTTCTCTCTACTCTCCCAATCAACAAGTGTAGAATAGCATTAAACATTGTCCTCTCCAAGAAAAAGATGCTTTGAACATTTTTATATGGATACTAACATTTGAAGAAATGTGGGAACTGTTATTTATCTGAATTAAGGTTGCAGCTTTGATTTCAATGGTTTGTGTAAAACTTTTAACAGTTTCTGTATTTAATTTACAACCGTGTTTGTTACTCCATAAACACTTATAACTTGTGTGAGAACTATCCGTCCATCTGCTGAGGTGGGATATCTTCATCTTCTTATTATCTAGTATTATCTAACCAATAATAAATCTTGAAACAGATAAATGAGCCTGGACTGCGTTAAGTTTAATCTTTGTATTATTCCATCTTTGTACAAACTGATCAGGTATGATTTTCTTCTTCTATTTCTGTGCTAACATTGATTTTAATAGATTAGCTTAGGTCCTGTTACTTTTTCTGGTAATTCACTAATTTCTGATGGTGCATGCATGTGTTTATTGTCTTCAGTATTTGTCCTTTTGAACGATGAAAAAGCAATGTCCTACAAAGCTACAAATGAAATTTCAGGTCAGGTCATGGCAATTTTGAAAGTGATGTTTGTTCCCTTAAGAGTCATGTGAATTTTTTTTAACCTGAGGTTTCTTTTACCAAACTCAATCATTGAAGCCAATTATGTGTTCATTGAACTGACTCTTCCCTAATTTTCAGTCATGTCGTTGTCGCTGTGAGTGTATACATGGATATGAAATGGTAAACAACTTCAAAGGCCAATATTGGGCCCTATAATAAAAAAAACAAACGATCTGTTAAATTACAATGATATAAAAAAAAATTACATTGTCAATGCATCTAACTAAATTTATATCTAAGAATAATAAAAATTCTAAGTTATTCAGTGGCAAATACAATAATTTGTTGGAAAGAAATATGACCCCGAACAATTAAAAAGGTTTAAACATATACCAATGTGACTTTCAGGGTGTCAACAAAATCAGATCTTTTTTTCATGGTAGAAAATTGTTAGTGGAATAGGAAATTGTTAGGGGTATTTTTGAGACTAAAGATAACGGTGAGAGCTCTTACGATTTGATAGATTAATTAAGTGCATACATAAAACATTTAGAGTAAATTAAATTTCACTTGAAATACTGCTCAAATAAGTTTTCAACTTCTAATTCTCTACTTTAAATTGAAATTTAAAAAATGAACATAATTGTAAACAAACACTGGCCTGTAAATAATATTTCATTATATGTATCTAAACAAGTAAACGCTTACATATTGTTTGAAAATATTTTAATTTGATATTGTCTTTCTTTTCCTTTTGCTGGCTAATTCTTTTATTTAGTTAATATCTTATTTTGAATTCCTTTATACCTTCGAGTGCAAGTAATAACAATTACGAAACATATCTTTTTTAAAAGGAACAAATAAAAGATGCTCTCATATAACCAATTTAAGTATTCAACTAATTAAATTTTAGAGTGGGAAAGGTTTCGCTTAAACAAATCAATATGGTAAGCGAATCAATGGATTTTCTAATATAAAATTCCACCTAAAAACACACATCTAGTGAAGTACGAAAATAAAACAAATAGGCAATTTTATGAAAAATAATGAAAGGAATAAGAAAGGCTAAATTTGGTATCAGTAGTTTAGGATAAATTCAACTCTTGATATTACATTTTATTTTCGACCTCTAAACCACTATTTTCACGGGTTTGAAGATTAGGTGCTTGGTTGACAAGCAACAATTAGCATATAAGGGATTTACTTAAATACTATTCAGTAAACGTTTAGAGAGATTTTTTAGGAAGTTAGTAGTACTAATAATCGTTTAGATGAATTTGGCTGACATAGGGCTGGTGATGTCAGCCCGATTTAACATCACCTTATTCTTTTATAGATTCAATTGTTTGAGTTCACTTATCTCCAATTCGTGAACTTAATCGATATAAATATAATAATGCCCAATTATTTTTTATTTAAAACTTTGATTTATAATTTATCATTCATGGACGATGATTAAGTCTATGTAACCACATCAAATATATCTCTTTAAGATGAATTCCAAAGTGTGAAGTCTAAGAAAAAAGATTATTTCTGTCTCAAAAAGAATATTACTACTTCACTATTTATGGTATGAATTCAGAAAAATTATATGAATAAAATAAGAAATTGGGTTAATACATTTATAATATTAATGTCTTACCTTTTTAAAAAAGAAAATTAAATTCTATATTTAAAAACTAGACAAAAAATATTATATTAATTGTTTAATATAATAATTAATAATACCTAAAAGATTGTAATGATTTGAGTTCTTAGCAAAGGTTCTTCATTATGATGAAGTAAAAGATACTTTTTGTACCAAATAGTATTTCCTCCCTTCCAATTTGTTTGAAGGTGTTTTATTTTGACTATAAATTTTTTCAATTCTTTTCATATATTTTGAATTATTAATTATGCAGACTTATAGTACTTTTTATATAGTTTTCAAATATATAAATTTTATTATAAAATATTTGAAGAATCTATGTTTAAAATTAAATCAAAAAAATTGTTTGACTCCCAAAAATGATCAGCCTTCAAATAAATTGGGACGGAGGGAGTACTGAAAAAGTATTACTCCATCCATTTCAAAAAAATGTCTTACTTTCCTTTTTAATCCATTTCAAAAAGAATATATCTTTTATTTTTTGGCAACTATTTCATTTCAACTTTCCACATAATATGTTTAATATCACAAAATTAAATATCATTTTTATACATCCAATACATCTTTAATTTAAGACTATAAAAGTAAAAAAATTCTCTACCTTTCTTAAACTTTATATCAAATAAAAATCAAACAATTTTTTTGAAATGGATAGAGTAGTACTACCCATTATTTATGATACTATCAGCATCAAAAGAGCAAAAACTTGCTGGGCAAGGAGCGTAGGCGATAGGCGATAGGCGCATTTGCCAGGCCCACACTCCCATGCGGCGACTCGTTTTAAGTTTTAACCGTTTCATTTTAAGCTATTTTTTTTTTTTTAAATCTGGTTTATTTACACACACAAAAAAAAACATAACTCCAGCAAAATAAAGTCCAACTTAAAAGGAAACAGAATTCTTATTGAAAATTAATCTAAAGTCGGATATCACAATACTTCATATTCTTCCTTGGATGTTAATTCAATAACTTGTTCCAACTTTTTCAAATGGTACCATTTCTATATTCCTCTATATTCGACATCTGATTTTGTATTGATTTACAACAACAATAATATATACATTATAATTTCATGAGTGTCTGGAGAGGATAAAATGTATCCCTATTATAATAATCTTATAACATAAATTAATATATGTAACAGATCTTTTTAAGCAAAAAAGAACAGTCACCTAGCGCAAATATAAGAAAATCAACTCCAAAACATCCTTATCTCAAATTAAATAAAGCATTGATATTTAAAAATTTATTATAAAAAGGTCATCGAAAATCTCAAGAAACTAAAGAAGGCGTAAGAAAATCACATTGTTTATTCCTTCTTTAGTTAATGATTAATTACTATATTTGAAAACTAATTAATAAAAAAATACTAGAAGAAAATTCGAAAAGGAACAGAAAAAATCGGGTGTAAAATATAGTAGTAGTTTGACTAAGGACTCAAAAATGAGATCTTCAATCTGTTCCATATATTTCCCTCTCTTCTCTCTCACTCTCTATACACATTGACTGGTCGTTAAAACCTCTTTAATTCACACACTAATATTATTTCTATCATGAGTTACTGTTACACTTTCTCCTCCTTGAAGACTTGTTCTTCCTTTAATTTCTCTCCTTCCTTTAATTTTATCATATATATCATCACCCTTGTTTTTCCTTCTTCCTCACTCTCCATCCATGTTAAAAAAATGGAAGGAAAAATTTCACAAAAAATCAAGAAGTGTGTAGTCCACAGGACTATCACTAGTACTACTACTAAGAAGCACGATAACAAGTTGACTCCCGATATGCCAAGAGTTGTTCGGATCAGTTACACTGATTGTGATGCTACTGATTCTTCTAGTGATGATGAAGAGAAAAATCCAGTGAAAAAATACGTTACGGAGATTCGATACGAGAAAAAAATGTATTGTGGAGATGTGAAGAGAGCAACAAATTCGAGCAAGAAGAAGACGACGAGGGTTTTGAAAAAAGACGAGAATGTTAAGAAATTTCGCGGTGTTAGAATGAGGCCATGGGGTAAATGGGCTGCAGAGATTAGAGATCCGGTGAAAAAGGCTAGAATTTGGTTAGGTACTTTTGAGACTGCTGAAGAAGCTGCTATTGTTTATGATCAAGCTGCTATTCGAATACGTGGGCCTGATGCTTTCACTAATTTTATTAAGCCACCACCCAGTTTTGTCACTTCAGTTTCAGATTATGATTCACCAGCGGACACTGAAAACCTTTCTTCTCCTACCTCTGTTTTGAGGCACGACAACAATGTTGTTGCCAATATTACCAACCAAGAAAAGAAGGATCAGAGGAAAACAATGGAATTTGATGATAATTTGCCATTAATGGATCAATGTTTCCTTAAGGATTTCTTCGATTTTCGGTCTCCTCCATTAATGGATGATTTATTATTGCCAGTTTTTTACGATGAAATGGACTTACTACCAGAAGTGAATTTTTATGGAAATGAAAATTTGGAAAAAGATTTGGAGTCATCTACGTGGGATGTGAATGATTTCTTGGAAGATTATTATTGATGGCTATGGAGAAATAATCAAAGTGGGAGTACAAAGTAGTAAATACCCTTTCGAGTGAGTGATTAGATTTTTTTTTCTGAAGCTTTATTTAATATTCTTTCCAAGAGCATGCAGGGAAAGTTTTTAGTGGAAATTCTTGGTGCATAACTATGATTTGGTTCAAGTAATCTATGTTTTTATTTTGTCTTCGTCAATTGTGTAAAGTAATTAGGAGTATGTTTGAATTGATTTATTTTAAGCATTTTTAAGCCAAAATAATTTATAAGTAATTTCGTGATGTTTGAATAAAATAAATATTTTAAGTATTTATTTTTAAATTAAAATAATAAAAATTAATTAAAAATCATAAGCTAGAATTCAACGCTAATTACAGGTTACAAACTACTAATGGGAACAATTTAAAAGATTATGGTATACAGATTTAATTACCCTAGATAAACACTAAAAAATTCATAATTTAGATACTACTATGAGTTATAGGTTGACAGATTTATCTCTTTCTCAATTCTGAATCATTGGGTTATGTTGAAATGGAAAAATTATTAATGGATTCATCATGATTCCGCTGAAATTTGCACAAAATTTCAACTTCAACTTCATATCATAATTTCAAATTCCAAATTCTTTTAAAAAGCATGACTTTGGATTCCAAATCATGATTTTTTTTTTTTTTAAATAAAAACTTGACACATAAATTTTTATTTTGTTAAAAAAATCCATAAATTGGTAGATATATTTATCAACCATTTATATCAATATAAAAAAAACTGTAAGTTGGTATATATTTAAACTAAAATTACTCTCACCAACCACTTACCAATTAATTTACTTCTACAACTCATGTTCAAATTTTCTTTTTTTATTAAACTAAAGTTAGATCAATAAATATCGTATTTTTAGAAAGGTCTTCTAGAAGCGTATTAACTTTGTTATGAACTATGATTCGCTTATTTGGTAAGATTCTATAAGAATTGGGGAAGTTTTCATGATTTTCACAACTTATAGGATTTTTATATTTATGAAAAAAATACAATTTAAGAAATTTAAATTATATGTTCAAACAAAACTTCAAATTCAAATCATTTTGATTTCAAATCACATATTTCATATCATAATTTCAAATAATGTCCAAACAGAGCCTAAGCCAATTTTTGACTTAGATTCCTTAAATAAATAGTAAACTAAACATATTAAACGCAGAGTGATGAAGTAGGTGAACTAAAATCTCATAATTTATAATGTCGAGGTCTTTCGGCCCATTTGGTCTTAATAATGAATTATAAAAGTCTAGTAATACTAGAGTCTATTGTGTTTGTACTTTTTTGTCACGGGCGTTTCGGGTTACACAAGACTTTCTAATGATCATATTAATATATATTTTTGAAAGAAATAATTTCTTAATTATTTTTATTAATGAAGAGGTATATATACAATATATAATATTTAAATATAAAAAATAAATTTACATTTTCCTAATACAAGACTAATATTTATTTCAACTATAATACTAATATCATAATTACACTTGTACAAGAATTTTATAAAATAAGATAAGTAACCTCATTCTATTTGGTCACTTGGTATACACGGGTATACCGTGTATACACGTTCTATCACACCCCCGCAGTCATAGCGGACGGTTGTCGTACGCTGAAACTATCTATAAAATCTTCAAACAGAACTAAGGGAAGACCCTTAGTAAAGGTGTCAGCAATTTGGTACCTTGAAGGGACATGTAACACACGTACTTGTCCATGAGCTACCTTTTCGTGAACAAAGTGAATATCCATCTCGATATATTTAGTGCGTTGATGTTGGACCGGATTCCCAGAAAGATAGACTTCACTAACATTATCACAGTAGACCAATGTAGCTTTCTGAATAGAAAAGTGAAGCTCAAACAGAAGATTACGTAGCCAACATGACTCAGACATCACATTGGTTACCCCTCGATACTCGGCCTCCGCAATGGATCACGATAAAGTAGTCTGGCATTTTGCCGACAAAGAGACCAAGTTATCACCAAGAAACATACAATAACCAGATGCCAAGCGTCTGGTATCGGGACAGTCATCCCAATCAGCATTTGTATAAGGCATGAGAGTAAGACGGATGATGGATATAAATGCAAACCATAATCAAGTGTGCCCTGTATGTATCGTATAATGCGTTTGAGCGCATGCATGTGCTCAATTAACGAATTATGCATAACTAAACACACCTGTTATACTGCATAAGTAATATATGATCTCGTGAAGGTAAGATACTGAAGAGCCTCTGCAAGACTACTATAGTGGGTGGGATCCTCATATGATGTGCTTAGAAGTAGCACTCAGCTTCGGTTTGGTATCAACCGGAGTAGAAGAGGACTTATAAGATGACATGCCAGCTCTCTCAATAATCTCAGCCGCATACTTCTTCTGTGATAAAAATAGACCACATATATGATGAGTGACAATTATACCCAAAAAAATAACTCAAAGGCCTCAAGTCATTCACCGATATCATGACCGAGTGCCATGCAAGTAAAAATCATCATTTGACTCTCAATAAAATCATTACAATAATGTCATAATAAACTCTTTGTATCGAAAAATCATAGGCACTTCTCATAACAATCCTTTTTAGGAATTAAACTATATAAGAATTAAGTACGTCCGCCGTACTTTCATTAAAGCATGCCAAAAGAAAGAAGTAAGGGTTTCACATACCTCTTAGACGAATTAATCGACCTCAATATTAGCCGTACGCCTCGCTTTAGAACTTCAACCTTGCCGTCGAATTTATCTAAGTTCCGCGGGTCCTTGTAAGCTCCTATGAATGCTTATCTACATCATACGGATGATTTAAATCATAAACGACTCAACATACTAAAAACATGATTCTAGGATATTCTAACGAACACTTTGAAAACAAGTAGAACCCATATTCCTCCTATTTCGAAATCTCAAGTGTAGCGAAACATCCAACTCTCTTAATCCTCCTTCTTATACTACTACAATCTCCAAAACAAGACTACAATTTCACATGCAAACCCAAGAACTCCCAATTACAGCTAGCCCTAACGATACCCTGACCCAAATTCGCATTTGTCGACAATCGTCTTAAGAACTAATAGCAAGAATCGAGTCCAAAACTTGTACAAACTTAGAGAATAAAGAAGATTACCTCTCTTAAACGCAAGTGACGAGTGTCGTCGAACCCGTCATCCCAACAAATCTTTCCGAAAAACTCGAAACAGAATCCCCAAAATTGATTCACCCCTTAATCCTTTCGCATTCAAGGTTTCTTTGTAAAGCTCCCGAGTTTCTAAGCTTGCTAATGGTTCTTGCCTTTACTGGAAATTTTAACCCGTAATACCAAGAATTCTCCCTCGCTTTGGTTTTATGGAAGCTCCCGAAAATCCCCAATTTTTGGTCGAAATTTCAGAAAACCATCAACTGAGCTTGCTCTTGTTGCTAGAAATGTGACCCTTTAATCCCTCGCGAGATTCTTGATGAAGTAGAAGATTGAAGAGATGGAAGAAAAGATGGAGAAAGAAGAAAGAAAAAAAAATGGCGAAGGAGGCCCTTACGGCGATGATATCGTCGATCGGGTCGATTTGGGGCCTGGTCACCCCCAAATCGTTTATAAAGTCCCACTTACCAACTCCCACTATAAATTGTCCCCTTCCTAATTAATTAATCCCACAATTAATTAATTATACACACAATTAAACCTCCGATCTCCAATTATTTAAATCCCGACGATTACTAAAATCCTCATATGACAATATCATACTTCCCGTAATAAAAATATCAGTCTATACTCACTTCGGGGACACACAATTATTTAACTCCATCGTCACACTTACTAAATCCCAAAATTATTTCGGGATCACGCCCTTTTATATACTAATCCTCTTATTAATATACACAAGTACAACGAAATTTTTCCGGGTCCGGGTCTACTTACCTACGCTATGAGTTCAACCACTATCCGAAAATACGGGGTGTTACATCATTCGTCCTCGAATGCTCTGTGACGCATTTCTCAACCTTTGACACTTATACAAAAATGAATACACAAATTGCTATTCCAATTCCTCAAAAACAAGGGGTACAACATTCGTGATTAATTCAAACTATCTTTTAAATCCGTGGGGAGATACATATCCATCCATAACTACTTCTAAAGAAATAGACTCAGCTTACATACGCGAAAATCAAAATAAACACATACGGTGACTACATTCTTTAAATTCAAACAATAGGGTAAAGGAGGTGCACAATGTCCTAATATCTAATTTTGTGAGTTCTATACGCAACCTAGTTATTTATAAAAGCTCACACCTCAATACAATTAGCCATGCAACTCGTTTTTATACCATTGCGAAGCCGATTCTTTTATTGCACCGTTTTTGGCTAGAAAAGACACACACCGTCGATTGATTTTTTCACTCGCCCCTCGCCTGACTCTCAGCCTACGGTTGTCTCAAAAATAAGGCGAAGAATACGTGTTTTTGTTCAAGTACAATTTCACCAAAATACAAAGAGTGGATTACAAAGAGTAAACAAATGTTAGAAAGAAATAGCCAATCAACTGTAGCCAAAACAAAGAAATTAAATAATAAGTAAAAATGAGCTCAAATAACAAATACCAAACACTAGCAACAAAGACAAAGAAATTAATAACAACATAGGAAAATGAGTCTCACTTTACAACATAACAAAGCCTAAATACAAATGTAAAAATGAGCCTCAATTTACAAAATAAACAAAGAAATAACATAAAGCATAAAGTGAGCTCAAATAATGTAAATTCAAAATAGCAAGACAAGCATAGCCTAAATATTGCGAAAAATGAGCTCAAATAATAATTCTAAAATAGCAAACAAGACAAAGAATCAACACAATTCAAGAGAAACCGAGCTCAAATGATGTACCTAAGATAGCAACCACAAAGGAGGTATAATGCAAATAAAAAATTTGGTTCAATGCTAGATCCACTTACTTACCCCATGGCACAACAACCTGCAAAGACCTCACTCGGCCTATACTCTCACACAACATGATTATGACAATGTCTTCCTATAGCGTAGTGACTGCGTGCTTATCCTCGAGGAAAGTGATTAAGCACTTATCGAAGATCCCGCATCGCGTAGAAATATACTCTGCAGAAGACTAGATAAGAACGCAAAGATTTTGTGAAATCAAAATAGAATGGCCCAAAATTTTGCAATAAGTCATACCCAAAGTAAAGTGTTAATGGCTAAGGTATAGCAGTCCTCAAGGTCAAATTATCTCAAAATATGACAAAGTTCCACTTAAACACACAAAGCATTTATCACCTCAACTCAGCTGTGAAGAACTATAATCATGTCGAAATTAGCCTAAGTTATCATTTTAACTTGTTAGGAGCACATGTCAACTAGCATAGTGGTTCTAAGCTTTTATTCCTACTTATACATGCACTTAACTAGGTGGATTGGTTTACACATTGGCAATGATAACATGGATACATGAATGGGTGCAAAAAATACTCTTTTCTAGGCATTCATAACATAACTTCAACATTCGGACCACATAAAAAGTTCAAGTTACAAGAACATAGATACAACAAGTACATACCTAAGAAAACAACTTAGGAACTAAACTTCCCTTTGGACATACCACAACCTCTTGGGTCAGTGTTAAGCTCATAAATTCCAACAATAAACTAAAATAGGTCCTTTGGTTAAAAAAAAAAAAAAAAAAAAAAACTCCGCCTTTATCTCACGACGCATCCATAGAAGTAACAAGATATTAATAGCACATCGGGACATCATGTAGTCATAATTGAAGCTAAACATGTCATTGGAGACCACATGTAGGCTACATCATTTCAAATTACCGGATACCACATAGAAAAACCAAAAACAGTAAGCCGACATATTCTCTAAGCTTATACTCAACCAAGGTTACTATCGTACTTATATGAAAAATGTAATAGAAGCCACACCGATCTTTTTTTTTACTATAACCAATAAGTCATAGGTTACTCCTAACTTTAGGTTAGCTTCATATCACTTGGTATCAACCGAGTAGAAGAGGACTTATAAGATGACATGCCGCCTCTCTCAATAATCTCACCGCATATCGAAGAGGCGCTCAATATATTATCTCTATATAACAGAATGTATGCCGGAGAAGTACCATGACGATAGATGAATAGAGAATGATCAGACATAATGTGAGAAAACCCAATGGTAGACACATAATCTGCAAACCTCTTATATCAAGCCCGTGGGGCATGCTTAAGCCCATATAAGGATTTTTAAAACAAACAGACATGATGTGGATACTTGGGGTCCCTAAAATCCAAGGGCTGATGCATGTACAATGTCTCATTAAGGTCACCATGTAAGAAAGCATTTTTTCACATCCAGCTGATGAATGAGCCATGCTTTCAAGAGAGCAAGACTAAGCATAGTGTGAATGGTTGCCGATTTGACCGGACTAAACGTCTCTCCACAATCCACGTCAACTTGTTGTGTTTTACCATCACCTACAAGACGGGCCTTATGCCTCTCAAAAGAACCGTCAGAATTTTCTTTATGAGTAAAAATCCACATAGAACGGATAATATTAACACCAGACGGACGGGGCACCAACTCCCATGTCTTATTTTCAATAAGAGCAGTATATTCATCATCCATGGCCAATTTCTAATTCGAGTCATGAAGGGCAGACACATGATTACGTGGTAGGGGTGATTTGGTGACATTATAATTTAGAGTAAAATATATTTTAGGTTTAAAAATACCACGTTGGCTACGAGTAACCAACCTTTGACTCGAAATAGAAGGGGAGGTATTTTGGGTAGGTATCGGGTCGGGTAAATCTGGACCAGCAGGTAATGGGCCTGCTGGCCCGGGCCCAGAGGTAGTGGGGCGTGATGATAAAACTGGGCCAGTGGTGAATTTGGGCCAGCAGGCAGTGGGTCTGCTAGCCGAGAAATAGGGACTGCATTGATAATATTTGGGCCAATAAGCAGTGGGCCTGTTGGCGGATTTTGGTCGCGGGATAGCTCAGATAAATGGTGGATAATATGCGGCGAGAGCTCATCATCCAAAAAATTATACGAACTAGACACAAAATTATACAATTTAGCAAGCGGAAATTAGATTTCATAAAAAATGACATGGCGACTAATTATGATTTTATTAGCAGATAAATCAAAATATTTGTAACCACGATGATTAGACGGATAACAAAAAAATACACAAGCGATAGAGTGGGCTTGTAGTTTGTTAATTGTAGTAGACGGGAAAAGCGGATAGCACAAACATGATCATAAGCAGCGGTAGGCGCCCTCTCTTTGCCTGTATCCGAGGGGATGATGTGATGAAGGACTTGATGCGAGTGTGCGTGAACTTTGAATAATTTCGCCCACGTCGTGTATTGGATGTTTTCCATCTCAAGAACGATAGAGATGTTGTTCTTGATATTGGAGACTGTAAGGGCAGGATGAAACATGTTCTTTGTGGTAGACATGATGAAAGAACAAGAGTAAGTAGGAATTTGGAGAGAGAAAAAAAAAACAAGAGTTGAAGGGAGAAGGAGGTTGGCCGACGACCAATGGCAAGTAGGACAACGGAAGGAGGGATTTTGGAGAAGGAAAAATTTGCCTTAGACTGCTGATACCATGAAAGAAATAATTCCTTGATTATTTTCATTAATGAAGAGGTATATACAATATCTAAATGTGGAAAATAAATCTACCTTTTTCTAATACAAGATTATACATATTTCTACTATAATACTAATATCATAATTACACTTGTATAATTTTTTTACAGAATATGATAAGTAACCTCATTCTATTTGGTCACTTAGTATACACAGATATACTGTGTATACACGTTCTATCAGTTCTAAAATGAACACCTTACTTTAGCCCCCCCCCCCCCCAAAAAAAATGAAACCTCAAGGGTGGCTCAAGAAAATTAATAGCCTAAAATCAAATTTGAATAAGACATCATTTTACAAAATTTTAACAGAATTTATATACACAACCCCCCCCCTCCCCCACACACACACACACATATATATATATATATATATATATATATATATATATATAAATTAGTGTGTCGTTTATAGTGTATTATTATTACAAGACATAAAATATTTAAATGCACATCGTAATATTATTACATATTTGGTAAGAGTTATTCAAACTAATAAAATGTTAGTCACGTGTTCGCAATACATCACCTTGAATTTTGTTTTAATTTTTTTTTATTTATGAAAATTTGAGTAGTCTAATTCAAAGTTTTAAAGTACTTATGTTTGTTAAAAAGTAGACAATTTAACTGGCTTTCTCTTTTTTATATTAAAAAAATATTACTACCTTTTTGCACAAATTTTAATATTGTCTACGCAATAATAATATTATAGAGTTCACAATTAAAATCTTTCCACTACGAAATTTCTTCCTTTTTTTTGCACCTTTTACTACCTTTAATTGTAATATCACTAATTAATTTAGGAAAAGTACTTACAAGTTACTTATACTTTAGACTTTACTTATGAAATTATTATGTTATTATTATTGTAGTTACAAGTTACTCATACGCAGTACCAAGTAAAACAGTAATACATGAATAGAAACAAAAAGCAAGAAGTCCCAAGAACAGTTTATCTAATCAAGACAAACTTCAGATTCTTAAGTGGAATATTGTAGAGTAACACTATACTTAATTCTTTTTATGAATATTGCCAATAAACTTTTTTTTTTTTCTGGTTGCCAATAAAATTATAAGTACGTAAGTATAAATCTGCCACTTGGGCTTGAGCCTTTAGGGGGTGTTTGGCCTTTTAACTGTGGCACAATGAACAAATGGTCTCTTAATTCTGCAGCCTTTGTCACCTGCATTTGCAGTCTTTCATGCATAGGACTTTCTAATTTTGACTTTGACGCCCAATTGCTTTTCTCCTTCATCTGTTCCCGTTTTGCTTTTGCTTTCCGTCTTTTATTTTGTCCTTTATAAGTTTAAATATTGAGAAAAATTATACTACATGTCCAAAGTTTAAATACGAATATGAGAAAAAAAAATGTATTTTAGTAAAAAAAAAGTACCCTCCGTGTGCATGTACGTACTTTCTTTTCCATTCAAATCAATCTGTGCTAAATAAGATTCAAAATTAAGAATAAACATCTAAGCTAAGCTATCTAAAAAGAGTAATTAATTAAGATAGAAATTTTTGTACATTTTATTTTATTAGTAGAGATAAGAATGAGTTTGTTACACGCTAGAAAAGCGACAAAACATGATTGAAAATAATAGCAGAATTTGAGGGGATGTATATATTTAGCTAAGATTTTTTTTCAAATTCCAACTTGTTGTTCACGTTTAGGGATTTCTTTGGTTCTTGCAGCGTGGCTATCAACTCTCTAAAGATTATTGGAAGAAAGTAACTGTGTGAAAATGACAAAAGAACCATAATAATATGTATGTAGTGAACCATAATTAAACAAATTTTCTCTAGAAATTCAAATTCTTTGGACTTTGAGACTATTGTCATCATCCCTGTGAAAAAAGAAACAATTTACTTAAAATTTTAACATGTTGAAATTAACATAAATGTTAAGAGTCCACGTCGAAATGGAATGAGAATTTGGACTCCTTATATGGATTTGACAATTCTCCCCTCATGAGCTAGCTTTTGGGGTTGAGTTAGTCCAAAGATCCATTCTTTATATGGTATCACAGCCAGAATCTTATTTCAAGTTTATGTTCACCCATGTTGACTCCCAAATTATGTCCATTCACGCTCAAGTTAACAGTGTCTGGGCGGGTGGGAGAGTGTTAAGAGTCTACATCATAAATGAAATGAGAATTTGGACTCCTTATATGGACTTGGACAATCCTTCCCTAATGAGCTAACTTTTGAGGTTGAGTTAAACCCAAGATCTATTCTTTACAATAAAGAACATCTACACCTTAATTCCAAGTAATTAAGATATGTTTTTGGTAAAGCACATGTAACGTTTTTGGACTAAAAAGAGGTGTTTTTGGTCCCTCGATATATGGAATATGTAATATCTAGAGTATTTTTAGAACTATATTTTTCTCAAATATGGAGTGGAGTACAAATTTAATATAACACATCTATAATTAGATAATTTAGCACTTAATAATTGATTAAATTTATGAAGATACATTGATAGCAGGATCCAAAATGCACATATCAATTAATTGAATATTACATGCATGCAATCAAAACTTACAAGGACCAAAATCATAATTGGCCAATATACGTGGGACTAAGAGTGCTAATTTCCTTAAAAACAAAGATTGAGTTAGAATATATCGGGGAAAAGGACGTGTGTGAGGTTATTATTGGTCCCACAAAAATCTATTTTCCGGGAAAACAATGAATGCAGATTATACATAACAGGTTGTATCTATAATAATGCTCTGAATAAATGGTATGGTCAAAACAATCTTTAATATGAACCAGCAAATGGGAACTGCAATAACTTTGCCGTGGTGGATTGCTTCTTTTCCTTCGTGTAGGACCATGCACTTTCAAGCCCATTTTATACTTGTAACCTGTTCAGGAAAATTTTCAAAATTTATTTTGAAAAATATATTTTTGCCTAAAGTTTTTTTTTAAAAAAAAGTACTTTTCAAAAATAATAATATGTGTTTAGCTAACAATAACAAACCTAGTCACTATTAGAAACAAAGATTTTTCCACCGACATTCATTGAAAAATTTGTGCTATAAAACATAATTTTTCACCTCATTCCCACCGAAATCAGCTTACTTGGAAAACGCATAGTGGGAAACATGTTTCCATTGAAATGGTGAGAACCTTCCTTATATTTTCGTGTGACAACACTACTTACTACTATTTAGGTTTTCCCACTCATATTCAGTGGGAAATAGCCACTGAATATTTTTCAGGAGAAAATCAGTGGAAAAATAGAGTTTTTTTAGTAGTGAGTATAATTTCACTAGGTGGGGGTCTGAGGAGGGTATTGTGTAGGCAAATCTTACACTTATCTTGTAATGGTAGATAAATATTTCTGATAGATTCTCGACTCAATATATATTTAGCTAATCAATGTAAAAAACACTATTATCAATATTAGACCAGCAATTTATGACGAGAAAAATTAAAAATAGCTTATACATTTTGGGAAAATTACTTTTCCCCATCTTTTGCTACTACTTAAAAATATTTACATTTTTTCTAAGTTTGGCCGTATTCCTCCACTCTCTAAAATAGGTGTAAAAAAGTAAGTCCTTTTGAGCTTTCAGTTTGACCAAATAGGCTATTAGATAACCTTAGCTTTTAATTGCAAGTTATCTTCATGCAACAAGAGAGATGGATTTATTTTTGCTTTCTAAATTCTAAATAGTGATAATGTAAAGAATTTTTATATCATTTGAGCAAGTCCACCTATTATAGCAGAGGAGAGTGTAAAGAATGCATATATACCTTTTGACTATGGAGCAATTACTGCAAAAATTACGTACCTCTCTTCCTATTTATAGTAGTATATCCTTTTCCGGTAATGAGAGCGCGTGCATAAAAATAATTCCGAAGTAAACATACATATTTTAGTAGTATCAATGTATAATGTCTTTGTTTATCACTTTATTCCTAATGGTCCATTTTAAAAGTTATTCAAATTAAAGACGATATTAGTATTGAAGTTCGAAGGAAGGGAACGCTCTTTTCTCTCATGTTTAAATAATTTACAAGCATTATAACTTACAAGTACTAAAGTATTTTAAATGATTTAATATCAGAAAGTAAAGATATTTTGTCTTTACGCTAATTAAGGAAAACTTTAAGAAAATCTTCTTTCTGCTAATTAAGGAAAAGACAATAAAGATGTCTGTCTTTATGAGGTTCAGTAAATAATTCTGTCATACTTAGAAGTTATACTTTAAGAAATATGAAACTACCTAACAGCTCTTATACACAATATATACCTTTTGAAAATAATACAAACTAAATATCAATTTAAAACACAAGCAAGACTTTATAAGGGGTTATTTGATTGGTGGCACAAGGAATAATAACCTTAGGATAAAATGCGGGGTATTAATTAATCACGGAAATCATTTTATATTTTAATGATGGGATTCATTAAATTACTCCCACCAAGATATCACCTACAAGATCCTATCACAGAAGAGAGTAAAGTACTCCCACCAAAATTCAAACACACGCTGCAGACCTCTAGCTGGATTTTAAGTTCACCTCATTTGCCATCCAGCTATGTCCGGGACGTCCTCCCATTCATTTTCCCTTAAATATACAGTACCAGAGAGAAAGTGAAGAAACACGCTATTGCAGATTGGCCAAAACTAGTGTTAAAAAGCATTAAAGTTGAAAGACAATTTGACAACAGCTAGCTGTAGTAAAATTACAATCCTCTTTAATTTTACAGTGGTCCAAAAGCTAAATATTATTTTCGGTTTCAAAATGTTTCTCTTACTTTCTTTTTAATTTTTTTTTAAAAAAAATGATTTTTTTCATTTTTTTGACAATTATTTTATTATAACTTTTCACATGACATGTTTAAAATCACAAGATTAAATGTCATTTTTGTAAATTTAACACATCTTTAATTTAAGACGATAAGATTCAAAAGTCTTCTCAACTTTCTTAAATTTTTTTGCGACTCAAAATCAGGCTATCCTTAAACGGAGGGAGTAAGAAGCTAGTGCCTAGTGGTGAATTCAATGTCACAACAAAAAAGATTTTGATTGCTGTAAACAAACTGCTATAATGCAGCATGCTACATATAGGTTGGACCCCTCAGTACTCCTCACATCTAGGTTTGAGAGTTTAATTTAATTTGTCACAGTGAACTTTTTTTTACACAAACGTGCTATTGAAAAGAATTGAAAATTGAGTTAGTTTTTGATTTGAATTAGACCCAATATTTATTTTCTTATACTCATGTTTTACTTAATGACCCAGTCATCTTATACTTTTCACGTTCCAAATGTCTAGTTCTCGGCGTGCTTAGATATATAGTGTATATAAGTTCTCCATATACATCAATAGAGATGAGGTCTTTGATCTATCTTATGTATTTTTGCACAATTCTTATCTCATAAGCTAGCTTTTACAGTAGTTAGGCCCAATATTCACCTTTTTATATGAATACTCTTCATAGCTATTACACACAGTGGGCCAAGTTATCAGCTGGGTAAAGGAGCCGACATTCATATAGCCCCCCATTTTCGAAACAAGTGTAAGATAATTATAAGTATTGTGATACACATGCATGTATTGATCCCCATATAATCTTCGAGACAGGATCAAAATAATTATAGTTTGGACAGCGATGGGTATTAGGTGATACCTAACGTTTTTGCAAGTGTATTGTGGGATGGCACAATTGTTTACAAGGCTCTTTTTTGCGCGACACACTTGTTAGAAAATGAAGTACTATATATAATGTTTTCGACAGCGAATACATAAATCGGCAAAAAACTTTTAATTCAAATGCTTGAACTCTCTTTGGTATAATATCAGAGTTATACTTTGTAAGTTCATTTTTCTACGTTGTGAAAGTATATGTATGTCCTATAGACAATCTATATTAGGATAAATGTATTTTATACACGTTCATATTATTATTAATGAAGATTAATATTTTGGCATTTGCAATTATTAAATTATTAATTGATTGTTTGTAATATTCTATAATATGCATCCCTAGAGATTACGTTGTTATTAATAGTGTGAGATATTAATATAATAACGTAACTCTTAAAATAACATCGACTAATGATCATCGAGAATGAGATATCGATGATATGTGATAAGTCGACATGTGGTCTGCATCACATCCTTAGAGGATGTAGCATGTCTCACCTGCTACGAGAATGTCTACTCGTGATGGACACATGGATACTTTGGAAGTATTGGTATACCCTGTTGATATATTGTTTGTTATACATGTCTAAAGTATGATCAGCGTGTGGGAGATAGAAGTCCTTAGACTTGAGGTCAATACACACGTTGTCTACAGAGTAATATACTTTGATGTCGTCCTAATCTCAAATGTCTTATAGGTTGAGATACGGCTTGTATTGGGTACATTACGATGTGGATTAAAGGTGGTAGTTGAGCCAAGATTAGGATTCATTAATCGAGGGTATATTCGAGAGAACACTCAGCTTCTCAGTCGGTTGACTAAGTCGTTGGCCAACGATATAGACATATCTAGAATATGGTCTTGTTGTGAACCAATATAGATGAGATATAATGATCAAACCATTTGGATAGACATTTGGCAAATCTCAAGCTTGATCGAGTGCGTCGAGAATGAAAGAATTTTATCTTCCCACATAGAGGTTCAGTTTACTGGATTCGTGTAAATATACTTCACATATTGAGTTCGTCTTACGGCGCCGTCTAGGAGTTCCGTGTAGACCCTAATATGATTAGTGTCGATATGTGAAGACTTGTAGGATAACACTATGTCAATTATTTCTTCGATCTAACGGTGTATTGAGAAAGTGTTAAATATCCTATTTGGAATCGAGATATTTAAATTAATAATAACTATGAGATAATTTCTATTTGATGGAAATTATTTAATTAAGTCAAGATTGGATTTTGGATTTAATTAAAATATGCTGAAAATATTTTGTGAAAAGGGCGAGGCACCGCGGCGCCCAATGGGCAGCGCCGTGACGCTAATTGGGCAGCAGACCAAATCAGATTGGCATGCTGCAATTTGTTTTGGGCCAGGCTTTGAGCCCAAACCAAAATCTGAATTTTGCCCTAATTTCACCTATATATAGAGCACCTCCTCATTCATTATAAGACACATTAATATATTATTCTAAGTCTTAGAGACCTAGAATAAAACTCTCTCTTGAACCTCTGCCGAATTTCCTAACTGTTCGAATGAGGTATACATCTTTTGGAACTTGCTGTCAAGGATCAATTGCGGGCGCACCCTCGAAAATTACTAAAAGACTCCAGAGTTTTCAAACCGTAAGTATTCTATCAAAGTATTACGGTTATATACATGTTATGTATTGACGTGTTATATATTACTACATAATCATCCTACAGTTCGTCGCTTGTTGGGTTTGAAACACAAAATTTTCAAATTTCGCTGCGTACACGAACCCAACTAAAACCTTTCACATTGTTCTCTTTACTTCTAGCCTAATTGTATGTTGTCTGTTCATGTTATATTGCTCTAGGATCCTCTCTTAACTTAATCATTGAACTGAGTTGGCTTCTCTCTTTTGACTAAATGAGGTCACTATCTCTACTCTGGATTTATTTTTTAGTTTGTATACAAACGACAAGATTATATTAATCTCCCTTGGGGAGCCTTTTTCATTAATACAAAATATATATAGGTGTACAATATTGAATCCTTCTATAATAAGGATCCCAATTCTACCATAATTATACAACACAAAATATGGTAAATATGTGCATTGTTACACGTGCTAATACTCCCCCTCAGTCTGAGCGGGAGGAGGCCGGACGCTAAGACTGGATCTGAAGTCAAGGATGAGCTATCTAAGGAGACCTTTTGTGAATATATCCATGTGCTGATAAGAGGAAGGCACATGTAATACTTTGACATGACCGAGAGCAACCTTCTCACGAACAAAGTGGATGTTCATCTCAATATGCTTGGTTCGCTGATGCTTAACCGGATTATGAGATAGATAGATGGCGGATATGTTATCACAATAAACCAAAGATGCCTTACGCAAGGGACACTGAAGCTCCAACAGAAGATTGCGAAGCCAACACATCTCAGCAACTGCATTTGCAACGCCTCTATACTCAACTTCTGCACTGGAACGGGATAGGGTGGCTTGCCTCTTGGGCGACCATGAAATGAGGTTATCCCCTAAGAACACACAGTAGCCGGAAGTGGAGCGTCGCGTGTCCGGACAGCCTGCCCAATCAACATCCGTAAATGATAACAATCTGGTCGGTGTTGAGGGTTATATATGCAATCCATAATCAAGTGTACCCTTAACGTATTGAATGATACTCTTGAGGACATTAAAATGAGGCTCCCTAGGGGTATGCATAAATAAGCACACCTGCTGAACATCATAAGCAATATCAGGCTTGGTGAAAGTAAGATATTGTAGTGCACCTGGAAGACTCCTTTAAAAGGTGGGATCGGTCACTGAATTACCATCAACAACACTAAACTTTGATTTGGAGTCAACCGGAGTAGACATTATCTTGAAGTTCGTCATTTTAGCCCTATATACTATCTCCTCCACATACTTGCGCTGACACAAAAACATAGAATCTGCAGATCTAGTCACTGATATCCCCAAGAAATAACTAAACTTTCCCAAGTTAGTCCTAGCAAATTCGGTTTTAAGCAATGCAATAATCTCATTTTTCAACAACTGAGATGAGGCAGTAAGAATAATATCATCAACATACAATAATAAATACGCAATGCTACTACCTCTATGAAAAATAAATAGAGAATTATCACATTTGCTGCATACAAAACCAATCTGCATGATATACTGTGCAAAGCGATCATACTACGCTCTAGGGGCTTGTTTCAAATCATAAAGTGACTTACGGAGATGACATACATATTGAGGGGTGGCTGGATGGACAAAACCAGACGGATGATGCATATAAATCGTTTCTTTCAAATATCCATGTAGAAACACATTTTTCACATCAAGCTAATGAATAGACCAATGCTTACCCATATCAATACTTAGAACTGTGTGAATGGTAGCCGATTTAACAATCGGACCGAATGTCTCACCACAATCTATACCCTCCTACTGATTAGTGTCATTAGCCACAAGTCATGCTTTGTACCTCTCTAGATCACCAATGTCTCTGTAGTTGTGATGAAAAAGCCACATGCATCAGATCACCTTCACCCACTCCGGTCTAGGAACCAAGTCCCAAATGTGTTACTTCGTTAAAGCATTAAATTCCTCACACATGGCTGCATTTCAATTGGGATCTAGTTTGGCTATTTTTGGGTTTTGGTGACACGGTTTGGGTGGACAAATTGAAGTGGACTTTGGGTTTGAAAATATCGTGATGGGCACGAGTTTCTATACGGTGGGTTGGGGCAGGGCCATTTTTAGTATTTGGTGACAAAGTTTGGTTCTGGGTGTTGGTCGATGGGATCTGGGGTGTGTCGGGACTGGGTGTGATGACGGGTTGGGAGGTTTGGATGACTGAATCGGGTCCTGAAAGTGGTTGGGTTGTCGGTGTTGTTCTGGGTAGGTCGACGGGGGTTGGGTGAGGAGTTGTGGGGTACGATTTCGGCGGTGGAGTGGGGATGGGTTGCATTTATGGTTGTCTTGTGTCGGTCTGGGTTTCAGGAACTGGGGGTGTTGGGGTTGCAGGGTGGCACTGTGACGGTGAATGGATGGGTTGTAGTCGAACGGGGACTTGGTTTGTTGAGTGATGGTGTGACGGTGATCGAGTGTTTTATGGTTGATCGGGAACTGGAACGGTGACTGGATGTGGCGGCACAGTGGGTCGTGGTTGTTGGAGATGGGGAGATGGGGCGACCGATAAAGAAATTAGTGGTGACATGGGTTGACCCGTCGAACTGCCGACATCGGCAGTGGTGAAATCTGCTGAGTCAGAGAGGAGGCCGATCAATTAGCGTCGGTGGGATGGACTATCGGCGGTGGTCGTTGCACGGCAGAAGTACTGCAAGTAGTGGCAGTGTCACATGGGGATGACAAAGATAGTAGAGGAAGGTGAAGGTTGCGGTCGCCGGAGATGTCGACCGGATGGCCGACAATTGCAGTTGGTGCGGTGGCTGCTGCCGGAACGGAGGCAACATGACGAAATACTTGTTGGACAAGCGGTGATGGGTCCGAATCTTTGAGGAATTGGTAATTAATGGCTCAATTTTTTTGATGTTGTCAAACTGGAAGACATATTCGACAAAGGTGACGTGGCGAGAAATTATAATTTTGTCGGTGAAGAGCTCATAGCACAAGTACCCCCTATGGTTTGACGGAAAACCCAGAAGGCGCACGGAGTAGACCAGAGTGCTAATTTGTGAGGTGCCGTGGATGTCATATTTGGGTAACACAGACAACCGAAAATTATAAGGTGGTCATAGGTGGGGATCCGACGGTAGAGAATTTCGGAAGGTGTCCTATTTTGAATCGCACGGGTCGGTAAAATGTTGAGAATGGTTTCTGCCATTTTAACGCATATACCCAAAAATTAGGGGGAGAGACGTATGAAAAAAGAGGGTATGAATTATATTATTAATGGTTCAGAGAATTCTTTCGGCTTTTCCATTTTGAGGGTAGGTATGGAGGCATGAGAAATGAAAAATCATGCCGTTAGTCGCACAAAAAATATGAAAGAAGGAATTATCAAACTCACGATCATTATAACATTGAAATGATTTTATGTCTTTTTCAAATTGCGTTTTAACTAGTGTACGAAACTCAACAAATTTGGTGAACACTTGGAGATTTGAGTTTGAGTGATAGACACAAAGAAAATGAGATAAGTCATCCAAAAATATCATATAGTATTTGTGGTCTAAGTTGCTGGTTATGGGAGATGTCAATAATTCAGCGTGAATAATATCAAAGGGAGAGAAAGTAGTACTCATAGAAGTCGTAAATGATAGTCTAGCGTGTTTTCCTAACAGACACGAGGAACAACTATGAGAAAGATTCTATTTGTTGCATTGGATTAAATTTCATTTCTAAGAGAATAAAAAATGTGAGAACCCGGATGACCAAGTCTACTATGCCACGTAGAGGGAGATATAGTTTATAAAACGGTGGGAGGGGTGACACTAGCATCGGGCGTGGATAGAAAAGGATAGAGGTCCCCAATAGCATCTCGTAAGGAGTTTCTCGGTACGTAGGTCAGTTACGGAAAATCCAAACGGGTCAAAGTTGATTGATACAGAATTATCCATGGCAAATTTTCTAACAGAGATTAGGTTCTTGATAATATTTGGGGCATATAGGACGCTATTTAGGGAGAAATGGGGATGCGGTGGTGGGGTTAGTGTGTGGCCAAACCCTTGAATTGGAATGCGATGACCGCTTTCAACCATAATAGATTATAGAGTATTTAAACGTTCGCAGTTGAGGAAGATTACCAGAATTGTTAGTGAGGTGAGACGTGACGCCCGTATTCATATAACATGCATTATCGGGCTGCCGAGAAGTCGATGTGACAAAAATCGGACCCAAATTGTATTGGAAAAGGCATGGAGTAGACTGGTAGACTGCATGAGATGTGAAATGAGTCATTATAGTGGATACGGAAAGAGATTTTCTGATAAGAGAAAAAAAAAAAAAAGGAATAGACAATTTGCAGTATTGGTGTTTCCAGAAACAATGGATATGACCATAATTGGTTCTTTATCAAAGTAGTAAACTTACGTCTGACACATAAGACATTGAGGTATGTGCTTGACAATTGAAATAGAATACTTAAAGCAAAGCACTGAACTTCTCGAGTGAAGGTGACAAAAGATTTATCTCGGGTAAAGGAGAGAAAAGAAAAAAATTTTTTTTTAGAAAACAGTGATTCCTCTCACAGGGTTGTTGAAATAGGAGGCAACCACTTTTGTTCGTCTCTGAGAAAGGTAGAAAGGACAGAAACATATTGTTTTACTGTTGACGCTATTGGTAGGGTAATTACTTCCTGTTCTCGGAAAGGACCGGTTAGTGAAGAGACCGAGGGGAGAAAAATAGGATTTAAGTTTTGACTTCTGATATCAGTTAATATTGTATTAATCTCTTTTGAGTCTTTCTCCTTATTACAAATATATATAGGGGTACAATATTGAATTCTTTTATAATAAAGAGTCTAATTCTATCATAATTATACAACACAAAATATGTTAAATATGTGCATTGTTACGCGTGATAATACAAACAACTTTCATAATATTTATTTAGGAAACAGAAAACTAAAGTTCTCATCTTTAATTAGTCAAGGGCTTAGTTTAAAGAATGACAGTAGTAATAACATAGTAGTGAATTAGCACATAAGCTACAAAAGTCAACAGCTTCATGGTTTAAAGAGTTGGTTTAATAGATCAGAATGGATATAGCACTCCATATTTCCTTTAATAGACCATTCTGTAATCACCAGTGTTGTACATATTTGGCTTTTACTCAAAATTTCATTTTGAAACTTCTCTTTCAAAATATATGGAGCCTTTTGCATGCAGAATAGTGAAGGGTGGGGCAATGAACAGCTAAGGCTTTGATCAGCTGCATATAAAACTTGCCTTTGAAGGAATATAATACCACATGAAAAAGGTGAGAAAAAGAAAGGTAAACAAAATGATTAGGTTAAAAACAGCAGATGAGACCACTAAAGCAGCAAAGTGTCCTACCTTACATTAAATCCAAATGGTCACAAAATTCCCCAACCAAAAGAAGAAAAAAAGAAAAGAAAGAAGCAAAGACAAGAAACATTCAAACTAAAACTTAAATGATTGATGGGACATTTTGCTTTGACAGATATTGAAGAAGATGAACGTTCACATGAGATATAAGCACATTCTGGTTGATAGATATGGGGTTCTACTTGATAAGATCAATGATGAATTTTATAATGAAGGACCTTTTTGCTTAACATGTTTAATTGTTGCTATGAAATTGCAGAGAAGGTGACTGATTGCCACTCGAATAACAGCAGCTAGCATTGTTGATCGTGATTTCTGCAGGCATTTCTGATAGAAAAAATAAGAATATCATAATACTAATAAAAAAAAGCTAAATAATAATGATAAAGATTGATAATTTAGAAGATAAAATAGAATTATTTGGCTGGTTGAATGACCTTATGAGTGCAATAGATATAGTTAAGCGGAGTAATTTTTTGTTATAAATAAATAAAAAAAATGACTTTCTAGATAATTTTGCATAGTTGAATGACCATTTGAATAATGTATTCCATTTTTTTATATATATATTACTTAAACGTATTCAAATGTGAAGTTTTAATTCGAACTAATAAATTTATGTATTTCAATCGCTTTTCGAATTCAATTAATTTAAACTATTGATCGTTATATCCAAAGTAGGGAACTTACTAGCAAATACTTCATCTACTATCAAAGTTTAGAATTTTTCCAATCAATATTTGTGAGGGTCTTCCACCTAATAAGTCTGACTTTAGTTTTCACTATTTTCTTTTCCTAACCATATGTAATTAAAGACTATTGTATCACCATCAAGTACTACTTCTTCATCTTTAATCATATATCTCAAATTCGAGTTTCCTTTAGATGAAGTCATCTTTGTTAGGGAGTGATTACCCCAATGTGAAACTCTCCTGCGCAAATTCAAATTTAATCAGGTTTAATATGAATATCGAATACCGAATAAGAAATAAAAATAAAGACTCTAGTGTATCGACCAAAATAACTTAGAGCCACAAACTTAAATTGACTCCTGGCTGTCCATTAAATTATGCTACGTAATAAAAAGCTCAACTTCGTTATAAAGCACATACTTATACTACTAAAAATCATTTATGTACAGAACAAATTACTCATATTTGGTACTGTTTATATTATTATCAATCGATCATAGTTAATTATAGTATTTCACATCATCACTTTAATATATTATTTAACTATAATATGTTAGTGATATGATTTATAGGAAAAATTAGTTTCTCAAAAAATTTCTCAATTAGGGAAACAAACTATTATCGCAGTAAAAGGTCCTAAAGTTCACACAACAGAACAATTACTAAAATTCACCCACAGTTACCAAAAAGGTTGAGAATAAAGATTCTGTTCGTACAAACGCCGCCACGAATTCATTTTGCTTCTCCATGCAAATATTAATTAAAAAAAAATCCACCTCAAAGAATCGCAGAAAAACCCTAGAAACTTGCATCAATTTTGATACGAAAAAACAAAATTACTATTAAAAGTTCAAATTTGCAGCTCCAGAATCACAGAAAACATTAGGAATTTCAATTGATTCCTATACAAAAACAAATACTTGTTCATCCCTTTATTTCTTAAAAAAAAAATTTTGATGGTTGGATCATCGTCGACAAAACAGGGGTTGCCTTCATGGATTGGGGCAGCTACCGTTGAATTCGACAAAAACGTCGCCGTTTCTGGTGGGGACACGTCATCAACTGAGCCTCCTTCACATTCCAACAACTTTACCGATGTGAATTTGGGTTTGGGTTTTGGAGAGAGAGCTATTTCCGCCGCCGGCGCCGCTGTTCTCTCCGCCATCCTCGTCAACCCTCTTGATGTTGCCAAGGTTACTTTCTTTCCTCTTTTATTATTTATTCTTAAATTATACCACTTTTTAATTTGAATTTGCCTTAAAAGGTACTTATTATTTAGTATTGGAATGAAATGGACCTGAATTGAGCAGAATGGTATAGATGATTCATTTAGAGGACTTCAAATTGGGATATTGAGGAGTAGTGATTAATTGATACTTAACTTAAACCAAAGTCGGATCCAAGATTTAAACTTTATGGGTTCAGACTTTTAAGATTCTTAGTGTTGAACCATTGTGTAAAACTTATGAGTTCATGTCTACTATTTATTGCAATTTTAATATATTTTTACATATAAATTTATACTCCTGTTCGAAAGTTACCCCCACCTAGAATGCTGCATACACCCCTGAGTTAAACCTAAATATGTTTACTTCAAAAATGTACCTGAATGCTTCCAACAGAGTGCTTAAAGCATTCAAGCAATCCAAATATGTATAAACTACGATAGAAATTTAAACTACAAAGAAACTACCACATTTGGATTGAAATTACATCGACAGGTACTAACCAGTTAATGAGGTATAATACTAATAGACTAGAAAACCAAAATATCCAAAGTTAATCACGAGCAATAATCAATCTCGAATAGCAGTGAAGAACAGAAAGCCCAATCCCACAGACCCCTTTATGTTCTTTGACATTTCAGAGTTCACAAGAACCTTAAAGGTTCCGACTTCCGAGCAGCGCTTGTGTCAAAGAAAGGGGTAATGAGAATCCAGAGTTCTGCCTTGGCTTGAAGCCTGCAAAACAATAACAGAACAGTAGAAGAGGAAACAAAAGTGAAGAACCAGTAATAGGTGATTGCTATCAGTAAACAGTGAGCATATGAGAGGGGTGTGCTTGAAAGCGTGTCCAGTCTCCAGACAATGAAACGGGGTACTATATTTATAGTTGAAAAGGAACATCAATAATCCGAAAATATGAAGGAAGAAGTGTGGTTAAAGTTGGAAACACAGCAAATCAGCACATGTAGTAAAAGGAAAGAAAAAGATTCTTTTAGTCTAAAGTGAAGCAATTCAGTCCGAAACTGGGGTTTAATTTATTCCGAGGAAAATCTGTTGAGCAGCTTACAAGATTAAAGCTGCTAATTTTGAGTTGATAATGTTTGAGGATTAGTTACTTTTTTGTCATTTCACTTCTCTCAGTTTTTTTAGAACTTTAATGACATCTTTTTTCTACAGACAAGGTTGCAAGCTCAGGCTGCTGGTGTCCCTTATGACGGCCTTTGTGGTTTTGGTCATCTGCATGCAAATACAGTAGGTTCCAAGCATGTCCTCCCTATTTTTTTTCTTACGTCATGCTACTTCAACCTGTGAAGGTTATTGCTATAGCTAACTCAGGCAGAAGCCATCGGTGCTGGCCTGCTGTGTTTGATGCTCTCTCCCACATTTTGTGCATGAGATGTTTTTCAGTTTTACCTACATTATCTATCTAAAGTTGCAAGGACCAACTTAAGTTAATTAAGTTGTCACTATTTGTTGTTCAGCATATAATTTTAGCTCTGCAATCTTGTTTAGGTGCTGACAGGTGTGAAGGGCAACTCACCAGGCACTCGTGCTGTTCTTGGTGCTGAACCAACATGTTCCCCAGAATGTTTCAGATATAAAGGAACACTTGATGTCTTTTATAAAGTCATACGTGAGGTTAGTTACATTCTGTGGGAAGCAATGTAGTTCTCTCTCTCTAAGAAAGAAGTAATAGTGACTTTTTGCACATAATTTGATATCTTCTGCTTTGAAAATCTGAGTGTCCTATCTGAAATCCACTCAAAGTTATGACTTTTATCACATCAACATCCATCATGAACTAGTCATCTAGGAAAGTATTGAGGACGATTTTTGTAGTCAAGCTGCAAAACCATTTAAATCTTATAATCTAGTTCCTATTTCTGGAGCATGCGAGACAATTCTTTTCTCATTATCACATCTGCTATGTACTCATGGAACAGCTATGACTTTTATATGAGATGGTCATATAAAAGGTGATAATTGTGTAAATAAGGTGACCCTTTCAAGGATTTACTGTCCAACCCCCACCCCAAAAAGAAAGGTTGAGTGTTGACATTATTGGTTGGAAGCTGATACCAGTAGCTGTGCCATAGTTGTTGTAAAGTCATGCAATATTATCAGGTCAACAAAGAAAAGAAATAAGAACTATTGTGCCTGCAAAGCAGGAGTTTCTCTCAGCATCTTCTTCCAGTTCGTTTCTGCATTTCATTGGCTCTGTGAAAGTAAAGTCAATTGTGTCATCTATTTAACCCAGGTAACTTGTACAGGAAGGATTTACAAGATTGTGGAGAGGCACTAATGCAAGTCTAACATTGGCGATCCCTTCTGTAAGTGTCAGTTGTATAGTGTCATTTGTTTTTTCAGTTTTCACTGGTTATTCAAGTATTTAAGCAATGCAGTTATGTGCAATTGCTTTTACAACTGTTTTGTTTCGTAATAGTTCTTAGTAAATGTTTTATTCCCTTTTGTAGGTGGGGATATATTTGCCTCTTTATGACATTTTCCGCAACTGTATGGAAGAGTATACATTACGTAATGTACCAATTGCTACACCATATGTCCCCTTGGTAGCAGGATCCTTAGCACGTTCCATCGCTTGCATCACTCTCTATCCGGTTGAGCTTGCAAGGACACGTATGCAGGTAATGTGATTATCTGCTTGATGTGTACAGCAGCATTACATGGTTGCTAGTGAGAGTACTATGCTAAAGGAATGTCTTTGCTGCTAGAAGATGTTTGTCACTACTACAGTTGATCTTGTGGAATGTGTAAATTTTACAAATTTTCAGATATTTAATTATTTGAATTTACATTTACAGATCAAAATAAATCACATACTCTGGGCATTCATCTAGATGCTCCAGGAGATAATTCAACTTTTTCCAGTTTTTAAAAATGTTTTTACTGGATAGCGGCTTGTATCCTTTCTAGAGGTTTCTTAGTTCTCAGTCTTGTGAATTAGTAGCTAGCTATGGTAAAAGCTAAAAGGTGAAGATGGAAATCGTGTTCCTCTGTTAGGAAAATCAAAGGATTGTCACATTTGTAGTTTGGGAATGTTAGTTCCTTTTTTATATGTTGTCCTTATCATTAATATTTAGGGTGCTTGGAACTTTCAAGATAATGTTAATTTCCTTTTCAGAGAGCAGCGTGCCACCACCACTTCGTTAGGTGTTTGGGTTTATCATGTTATCTATGTTTCAGACGCTTTCTCTACTTTACTTTTCTGCTAAATTTTACTTATTTATGTGACTTCATGTGTTATAGGCGTTCAAAGACACAAAAAACGGTGTGAAGCCCCCAGGAGTGTGGAAGACGTTAGTTGGGGTCGTTTCTCCAGTCAATAGAGCAAACATCTATCATCAAAATTGTAATACTTCTTCATCAAACTTACCTTAGTTGTCTGCACATAGTTATGTTGTACTATCTATCCCTCTTCATCGTTATCATTAGTCTTGTTTTAATAGGTTCCTGCCTTAGTACATATATAAAAGTTGTTTGAATAAACAGGCAGGAAATGTGGATTTACATGCTCCATCCTCTTTAGGGCCATCCACCTTCAACCAGGAATAGTCTTTTCGTCCGAACTATCTATTTTGGCCATCTTATGCTCTTCCTTTATTTTTTCCCCAACCAGTTTTATGCTCCTTCAGTGACGATGACAATATATACACTAGGTGGAGCTTTTGTCTCTTCCTTGGATTCCTTGGGGTTCTCATTGAAGTGCACGGTTTTCTTGTGAAGTAATTATTTAAGCAACCTTATTTCTTTGTAAATTTATGGGGAAATTCAACATACCAATAATGCTTTCTGTGAAGAAGTTCTCTCCGAATTATCTTGTCCTTAGAAGCTTGGGCTTTACAAGGTTTTTGCTAAGAAATACTAGGTCCTTTCAAAATAAGTGAGGAAATACAAGTCAAATTTCATCCTAATTTACTAACTGCCCTCTAGTTTTAGTTGTTTGAGAGACACAGAATGAATCAGCAAAAAGTGTAACTTACAGGATATGGCATTGGACATATTCAATTTCTTTGAGTAATCCATTATGGAAATTTAAGAAATGTGAGGTAAGGCTGCGTACAATAGACCCTTGTGGTCCGGCCCTTCCCCGGACCCCACGCATAGCGGGAGCTTAGTGCACCGGGCTGCCCTTTTATTTAATTGCTCCAGCTCTTGCCTTTTGTTTTTTAATGCTATGCTAACACACTGGTTAATTACTTCCCACCAACCAATGAATAGCAATGCAAGTCTACCGCCTCCTCTGGACTGGTCTAGGGGCACAACTAGCTCGTGATGTTCCTTTCTCTGCAATTTGCTGGTCTACTCTTGAGCCAGTAAGTGCTTCAAGCCCATCACTTCGTGCTATCCCTGCACTCACACTGCATTTAATTGAGAACTCTCGCTACTTTTGTGAAGGTTAGGAGGAAGCTACTAGGCCTGATGGGAGATGAAGCAAGTGCAACAACTGTCCTTGGTGCAAACTTCTCTGCTGGATTTGTTGCAGGAAGTCTTGCAGCTGCTGCAACGTGTCCTTTAGATGTGGCAAGAACTAGGAGGCATATAGAGGTTGGTCTTCTCCCATTTATATTCACCTAAACAATTCCTAAAAGAGCCAACTAACAGAAAGTGTGATTACTCATTGTGAAAGTTTTCTTGGATCACATGAGTAGTTGGACCAAACCAGAGACTAATTCATGTATTATGGGATCTGAGAAGTCACGAGTTAGCCCTACAAATGAAAATTCGGAAGTGTAAATATTTGCCTGCGAAAGCTTTTTTTAGTTGCAAAATTTAGGACAATACAATAAAGGACAAAATAAGGATTTGGTATAATAATACAATTTTTTTTATATTTCTATTTAGATAACTTAATAACAGGCTGATATCAAGTACAGAACATTGAGAAGTTTTCGCCTGATAGTGCACACACCTAAATAAATTTCTTCTGATTTAGCCGTGGAGTGTGAGTGGAACTCTTGCTTTCCAGGATCTAATCCAAACATGCTGAGTGGATAATTACGTTTAACCTTAATTAGTTGATAAGTCTTGGGTTGGATCAAACATGACGTTGAAGTGAAAATGATCATGTAATACTTTTTGCCTTAGGCATGGTTTACATTGATGAAACTGTAGTTGGGAACTATACCAAATTCATAAAACTTCTATTTGGATTCAGGGCAGTTAAATACAAAGAAGTATTATAAAAGCAGCACGAACTGTGCTTGAATATTTACAAAAAGATCCAGCTTCACATCAAATCAGCATGGACTCAAATGTGTCTAACAGAGATTCTGCATCATTAATGAAATCCTCTTTATACCAAAAAGAAAACAAAAATATACAGTTGTTTTTTATCTTCTCTATAGAGCTAGCAGTATCTTCAAAGTATCTTGCATTTCTCTCTTTCCAAATAGTAGCTGGGATAGTTCTCCACCATTGTGTTGTTCTTTTTAGACTAATCCCTTCTATACCACCTTTCATCAAATCAATTGTTTCTTCAGGCATTGTCCATTGTAACCCAGCATATTCAGAAATAAGTTTCGTAGTTATGAAATAATAGGGCAGTGCAAAAACAAATGGTTGATGGTTTCTGAATTTGTTCCACAAAGATGACACCTGCTACAAAGCTGGAAACCTCTTTTCTGAAGGTTGTCCTGTGTCAAGCATGCTTTTCTTGTAACTAGGTTAGTACTCGAGCATCAGCAACTAAAAACTTACAACAAGAGTTAGCTACAAAGAACTCTTCTAATGTCACATTTAGAAGTAGAGGATTTTTTTGCATCAGATGTATCTCCAAAGGACGAGGTTTTGCACAAACTTCCACATCCAGGCACCAAAACAAGAGCTCTTCGGTTCAACTCTTCATGGAAGCCGAGTTACTTGTTGAGTTCATAATCTCTCCCCAAATATGCATGTCTTTTTAAACTACCATTTATTCTGTCACATAATTTTAGTAAATTCAGTGTTGCAATGCTCCCAGTAGGGGATGACTTGTGATTCCATCATTCTATTCAAGGAAAAGTAAGAATGAGGAAAGTGAGTTATTATGTTAAACCTGTGGTAATGTAGTTCTAAACTACCATTTATCCTGGTGGTGCTGATAAGATTTTTAATTTTTCAACCCAGATTTTCTAGTTACCCCATACCTTTTGTTTCCATTTTTTGTTGATATGGCAGTCTGTTTGATTTGGACGTATTAGCTTAGAGTTTCCACTGTAATCGAACAAGGCTACAACTTTCGAGAACCTGATTGTCAGATTAACATGCATTGCCTGTTATATTCATTAATTTAAAGAAGCATGGTGGATGTGAAGAACTATTATCTCGACAGTAATGAGCCATGCTAGTATTTTGCGGCGAGTCCCCCATTAAGTAGTCATGCATTATGATTTTGAACGCCCAATTCTCTAGAGTGCGCTTTACTTCTTGTTTTTTTTTCTTTAAGCCCCAAGGACCTTGTCGCTTTTTGTGCTTTTCGCTTTTAAAAATTGAAACACCAGTTATTATTATTTCCCTCTTTTTTGTTGTTGGTTTAATGGTTTTTTTTTTGCCTGTTATATTCATTAATTTAAAGAAGCATGGTGGATGTGAAGAACTATTATCTCGACAGTAGTGAGCCATGCTAGTATTTTGCGGCGAGTCCCCCGTTAAGTAGTCATGCATTATGATTTTGAACGCCCAATTCTCTAGAGTGCGCTTTACTTCTTGTTTTTTTTTCTTTAAGCCCCAAGGACCTTGTCGCTTTTTGTGCTTTCGCTTTTAAAAATTAAAACACCAGTTATTATTATTTCCCTCTTTTTTGTTGTTGGTTTAATGGTTTTTTTTTGACGTTGCAGAATGATCCTGAAAGATCACTGAGAATGACCACGAGACAAACGTTGGTTGAGATATGGAGGTACTTGACTTCATTTTATTTTATTATCTACAGCTGCAATCCCGGTCTCCCCTTCCAGTAGCTCATTGTCTTCCTTGCCCGTTCATTTGTGATGATGCATCCAATTGATCGGCTAGATGTTCTGGAATATCTGTTTCGTCTTGTTATCTGTCTCGGTTTATTCTTTTCTTGTAAAGACACGTAGTGATTCTTTCATGCTGTCGAGAAAGTAATTCTATTTTTTCTGGGTGATTAGTAAGTTATAAGTTAGTAAAAACAATGCTTAGCAGATACACTTAGTTCAAATTGATCAGGATGAACCTTCGAATCCCTTGTATCTCCCTGAAATCAGCATATTGAATTTTGTGAGTGTTAGAAAATTTGTTCTATTGAACCTTTGTGAGTGTTAAAAAATTTGTTCTTCTACTGGAAATGATTTGACAAATAATTTGAGTATCTCAGGACACGTAGACCATGTCTTATAATTCTTTGTGCTGTGGCTTGTGCTAATTGATGTTTTCATGAATCAGGGACGGGGGATTTAAGGGGTTGTTCACCGGTGTTGGCCCTCGAGTTGCTAGAGCTGGACCTTCAGTTGGGATCGTTGTTTCCTTCTACGAGGTGGTAAAATATGGTTTGTGCCATAGGCATATGCATCGGCAGAGCGAAGGTGCTGATCTATAGCATTGTGATCTAGCTTCCAAGCCAATGAGTCAAGTGATATTACCACAACTTCTACCAACAAGAGGCTGAAGATCTAAAGGACGATATTAGATGAAATGTATCCTTCTGAAGACCCGACTGTTCCAGCGATTTGGCTCATTGCAGGGTAGTTCCTTCTTAGCCAATTTTGCCTGTAAGGCTTGAAGCTTGATTTATTCAAGCAAAGTGGGCAAGTTTCTCCAGTGGTGGAGTTGTATGTCTAGTTCATAAATAGGCAGCCATTTCTGCCTTTAATTACTTTGCAAATTCATTATCGTTCTCCCATAGTAACTATTGTCGTACATACAGATTTATAAGAAGAGAAAAACAGTTGTATCTTATGCATTTCAGAAACTTCAGACAAAATAAACAAAAGAAACTAGGCTGATGTTTTTGCGTGGACGTAGGATATAGAACTAGTTGTAGGGATACTTCCTGGAGGGAACCAAAGGAGAATGTACTTGGGATTGCTTGCAAATGGTTGGTTACACGAGTGCACAACATGGGAGTTGTATAACGCAACTACAATTCAATAATCAAGGAAACTGGTGATCAAATGTAAGTGTAGGCCTTGGAGGCATTCAATGAAATATTATGGGAAATGTACTTCAAATAAGACAGTCTTATTTTGTTCAACTTTTTTCACGAGACTCTTTCTTGGGACTTCACTTTATGTGCATTAGCCAGCGTCTTCGCGTTTTTATTTTAGTTTTATTGATCACATACAAGTCTTTCTTTAAAGAGCGCTAGCACTTGACTAATAATGTATTGGAAAAAAGTAATAGATTGCTAGTCTAAGTGTTGTCATTTTCTTTTTACTTCCATTTCTCACGAGTTCATTCATGTCTTCTTTTAGATGTGTTAATCAGTGTGTTATGGATGGCGCATTTCTGTTATATCCCAGAAGAAATGAGGCAGAGGTCTGTCTGACACTTTGGATGTTGACAAAAGGACAAATGAAAAAAGGCAACTAGAATGGATTAACAATTAAATCCATATGAAGAATGATTACAACCATTGTCCCAAATTGAAAAATGAAACACAATTTAAAGGTTCTAACTAAAAATTTCAAGAGAAATTTAGAATAAGTTGTAGGAAGAAGCATCCATAGGGTGGATGAGATATGTTAGAACTAAAGCCACCAGCATTAGCACGTATGAAATCCCTTGATCTGCCGATACTCCTGCAAATTACCATGACCATATTAGTCCAAAGGACCTAAATTATATATATTACTGAAAGTGATATGAAAATTTACACTAGCAATGTAATTTAACCTGGTATATAGAGCTTAAACCCTATTCCGAATATTAGCAACTCAAATATTAAAGCATTATGAGAGACATATATTCAGCCTGTGTCAAATTAATTACTACTTGATTTATTTTATAAACGAAGTTTCATCGAGACTAATAAAAATGTACATTTCAAAGCGGAGATCTAACTTAAATGGTTCAAACAGAAGGCGAGAAAATGTTATCATTCACTAAGATCTACCGCACCTATTTGGTTTAAGGCTTCATTTAACTTCGCAGTGTGAACCCATAATGTGAAATTAGTGATCGTTCAGAAAAGTTTTATGCAACTTTATATTAATTTGGATTTTGATGTTGAAATTGTTTAAGCAAAAATAAAAGAAACCCAATACAACCCAGAAAGGAAATTGAAAGAATCTGAATAAACTAGGAATAATTAACCCTTTCAAAGAAGTTAAAATCAGATTCCACAACAATGCATAGTAATTCTAATGTGATAAACAAAAAAAATCAACTAATTAACTTATAATAATCAGTTATTTATATTGTCAGTGTATAAGTTAAAAATAATGCTAATGAAAAGAGAAGTGGATAGAACAAACCATCACTGGTAGGGGCAAACTCCTGAGCTTGAACAGTAAAAAATGTCATGGCAAAGACGGCCAATATCATTGACACTATAATTAGGGATGACAACGGATCAGATCTGGACCGGATCCTACTAGATCCAGATCCAGATCCATTTTTCAGATCCGAATCCAGATCCATCAGATTCATAAAAATCAGATCCAAATCCGGATCCACGGATCGGATCTGGATCTATACGTAAATTTTTTTGGCTTGAATAATATTCCACATGTTGAAACTTTTATGACAAAATGAAACGCAATTTGATTGAAAAAAATGATTGAGTTCATTTAATCAACCTACACAAACATGACACCATTCTTCCAAAATACTGAACAAAGTTTTAGCATCACAAAAAAATAAAGACGATTGACTTCATTAATGATGCTGAATAGGTTGCAACTTTGAACTAATTTCTGGAGGCTTTAGTGATGCTCCACTTGTAGTTCTACTGATTGACTTCATTAAACAACATAAAATAATGTCAGTCATATATCAAAAGTCTCAGTTTTTTTTTTTTTTTGATCAACCAAACGAGAGAAAGATACTTAAAGCTTACGGCTAGCAGATTCAATAATTTTTTTTTAAAGAAGAGTGATAATTTTTTTCTTTTTATAAAAATGAAAATATGAGAAACTGAAGAGAGCATATAGGTAAAAGAAATGAAACTTCAAAGACAAATTACATGGTTGTGTGACTTGTGCCTTATCTTGGTTCAACCCTTTACTCAATATATAAATTATGAAAAAAATTAAGAAAATACTTATAAAATTACATTATAGATTATGGATATATTTAATAAAAAATGGATCCACGGATCGGATACGGATCTCAAATACAAGATCCAGATCCAGATCCGGCGGGTCAAAATTTTGAAGATCCATATCCTATAAAACGGATCTGGATCCACCGAATTCGGACCGGGTTCAAGATCCACGGCCATCTCTAACTACAATCTTAGAGACAGCCATAATCTCTCAACTTTTGTAAGTCAAGGGAGAAAAAATGAAACTTGGAAACAAACCAGGGATAAATGCTGGCTGAGACTTCTGGAGGTTTATATAGTTAGCTAGTAGGATTTTTTATTCTTTTTTTTGTTTGTGTGTTAGGATTCAAAGTTATATATACTTACAGTGTAAAAATAATAATTTATCATTATTGTTTAATCTATTATAGCATGATAATTACTTTTTTATTAGATAATCAATTAATTCCTATCATAAAAAATAACATGTAATTACCCTATAAATATTATTATTTTTTACAATATCTGCGCATAAAAATTAAACTTTTTATTTTATTCTTTAAAGCGGGCATAGAGAAAGTGAGAAACCAGCTAAATTGTGGGGTCTATAAAACTTTATTGTTTGGAAGTTGGAACCCATGTGCAACCTCCTTTTTCATATTTTTTTTTAACTTTTCATTAAACCTCAGCTTATTTAATTAAGAAGAATTAATGGATATTGCATAAAAAATTAAAATTATTTGTCTCAAATCATTATTGTCAATTTATTTGAATGCTAAATGGATCTGGACTTTAGATTCTCTCTCTTTTGACAGATAAGTTGGACATTATCTTGTAATTTCTTTATTTTAGGCCAAATGTATAACCTTAAATGCCACTGATTTTGTGATTTTTTTCATTAAAATTATCCCCTCAAGTTAACTTTTAAATCAATGTTTAGAGAGGAAATGTTTTTCACCGTTTGTAGTATAATACGGCTAATAACATTCCAATAGCATAACATCTTTTTTTTCTGTCAATCCAAATAGGAAATGCATAAAACATTTGAAATGGAGTGCCGCGAGAATCCTTAAAGTTGATTGACACCTCAATTATTAACAACAACCTAATTTGAATTTAAATTGTTAATGTATATAGGTGAGTAGTTATGTAACTTTTTTCTTTTGGTTAAGAAAGGTTATAGCCGTTACATCAAGATGGATACATATAATTAATTGTTATCTCAAAGATTTGATTGCATTTCCCCTTAAATTTGTCATCTAATGGTAATTAATCAATCTCAAAGGAGCAAATTTTATAGTAGTGCCGAAGGCAATGGTAAAATGCCTTACTCATCTCTTCTAATTCTTCGTGGATTTTCACCTTTTCTAGCCAATTTTCCTAAGTGAGTGCCTAGAAACAAATTCTAGTATTGAAACTTCATTAATGAAATAAACAAAATTCAGCATTGAAAATATTAAATGTTGTCACAAGTAAAGGCAAATCCAAAATTTTAAATCAGTAGATAATATTATTTATTATTTTACTACATTTACTAGTCCATTAATACATACGAACTTAGCAAAAGTATAAAAAAATACGGTGAGTGTGTAAGATTTTGTCCCCATTTTTAAAAATAATTTCAATTACATGAATAGAAGGGAAAGAAGAAGGGGAGATCGACCAAATTGAATCCACACCTATTGTGTGAAAGACTTTCACCACTATACACGAATTTATAAGCCCCATATTGATATTCTTTCCTTGAATTTGCTTTCGATTTTTCAGTTTTTTATTTTCTTTCAGTTTTTAAGATTGTTAACGAAATATTGAGACAAGTTGGTGTGAAATTGAGAGAAAGAGGCCCATAATGCAGAAGGTGGGGTGGGCCGTTAGGGGGGCAAACAATACTTGGAACATGGAAATTCTACATGCAAATTACTACTAGCATGAACACATCTCTATATTGGAATAATTCTATCTCCGATTGGGAGATAGAGACGAATTCAGAATTTTTAATTGATGAGTCCAATTTTTAAATTCTTATCACGAATGTATTACTCTATAAAATTATGAATTTAGAGTATAATATTTTTTTATAATTCTAATAATTTATATATACTTTATGTAGAAATTACTGAATTCAGTTGAACCCTTAAGTTACACGTTATAGTTACCTCACCGACAACAAACCACATGTCATATATACTCAATCACCACCTCGTTTATTCATATTTTTGTGCAAGAAATGGTCCACCTCTCCACTTCACATGCCTGCCTAGTCCAATTTAAACAAACATGTTAGTCCAAAACTTAACATTTCTAATAAGACATGGATAATAGGAAAGGTTACACATGTTAAACCAGAGTAAATTGGCACATGATATGGTTTAGAAGATTAACAAGTGCTCTTTGGGTCGTAATACCTTAACCTAGTTTGTTTGAATCAAGCTTCATTTGCTAATTTAACTTATTTTAGTGATTGTGTGAAAGAAAACAACCACCTTTACGGAAGCTAAAAACTCATCCACATAAGATGTTTATATCAAATTAATATGTGATATTTGAATGTTATAGAATCCTCTACCGAGTGTGTTTTATTATATTGGAATAGTTGAAACAAATAAATGTATCTTTAAGGAAATAATCAAGTGATCAAGATGTTAAAAGTCTAAACTTTTTGACCATTTCAAAGAAGTGAAACTAGTAGATCAGATTTTGGGAAAATCCACTTAATTTCCCTCAGCTTTATTTTATAGATTAAATTCCCCCTCCTGTTATGAACAACAAACAGTACATTTCTTCCAGGCGCATTGTCAATTTTTCCGTTGACATATTCAATTAAACCTTTTTTCTTTATAAATTTTAATTTAAGTTCATTGAAATTATAAGTAAAAAAATTCTTTTATGAATTTGTTATAAACTTTACTGCTACTTTTATAATAATGTTTTAATATCACGTGCATTAAGTATATATTAAGTTCTACCTTCTCTCTTATTCCCCATTATTTATATAGCTTTTGAGTTTTGATTGTCATCCATGAAATTTACATTATAATTTAAATTCATTGCATAAATAAACTTATAAGCTTGATTACTATATTTATTTTTCTCATTTTGAGAAGGAGATTTGTTTATTCTATAGATAAGTCCATAACATAGATTTAAAAAAAATAAAAGATATCATGACATAAAATTCTTATTTCATTTTAAGAAAAAGGAGATAAAAGTTGATCATATAGAGGGTAAAAATAGACATTTAAAGAATCTAATTGAGAAATAAGGAGGAGGATAATTATTATTGTCCAAAGTTCGAGGGAAAATTGGGTTTTCTAACAAAGTTGGCGCTGTAAATGATTTCATCCATCAAATTTTTAAGGATAATGTTGGGTAAAATTCACAAAGCCATTTTTCAATTCTTGTCACTCAAAAGTAGCTATTGTGTTGGAGTATCAAATTTCACAAGTGAAACTTCATGATAATATTTAATGTCTTGTAGTTTCATTTGTGGAATATGAAAGTTAAAAAAAAAAAAAATTTATTAAAGAGAGAGTTGAAACTGGCGAGTAAACACTATTTCTAAGATTGAAATGTTGGTGATTGATTATTGATGGATTGTACTGACTAGGCCCAAGTAAAAAATTGCACGGATTTCCTTCATATGAATGGTCTTTAATTTTGTCCCTCATTTAATAAAAACATATGGGCCAAAGTACCTTTATTCACGTCTATAAAATCAGAGATTTTGGATTCGAACTGCATCAAAGTAAAAATAAAAAACCGCAAGGCATAACTTCTGTAGAAACTATGCTTATTCGGGGTAAAGTTATGCCTTAAGGCCCTACAGAACTATGTTGCACAAGGCATAGTTTATGTAGGATAACTTAAGTTCTACGGAATTATGCCTTAAGACATAACTTTACCCCGAATAGGTATAGTTTGCTATGAAACCTTGCCTTGCGTTTTTTTTTTTTTACTTTGCTGGGACAAAACTTTGCCTTAAGGCATAAATTTTTCCCAAATAGGCATAATTTGCTATGAAACCTTGCGTTGCGAATATTTTTTTTTGACTCTGATGAGATTTGAACTAAGAACCTTAGGAATATTTTCAACCACTTAAAGTGGCCCAGGTTAAAAATTAAAGACCAACAAAATAGGCCAATCGTGCGAATAGGACACCCTCATGGCCCATGAAGTCAGTGAGTTTGTGGCCTGTTGTGTCTAGAACATGGGCAGATGGGCTTCAGTTGAAGGGATATTGGTCTGGTCCATTTCCTTCTATACCATCAAAATACAAATATTTTGACGACTTTTCACCAAATCTTTATCTGTAACTCGATTTGATGTGTTCAATTTCATTCATGTGTGATGTTAAAAGTTCATATAATTAGCAGCTTGAGAATTTTATTGAAGAACAGGGAAAACCCAACTAAACAATACTCTGTTACGGTTTAAATTGTACTAACATTTTAATTATTGAATTATTCCTTTGGTGAAAACTATTGAATCAATTGCTGAATTGTTGTACAAAATTATGGTGTAAAGGCAAACTTTTGGGTTATTTATACTAAGGAGTGCATATATGTATCCTAGATACAACTAGAATATTAATAAAAAAATTGCACCTTCTACTATGTTAGGTAAGTATAATTAAAGACCTAGAAGATGATCAGAAAATAAATATGAAGGTAGTGACGATCACTGATTTTGGTGTACAAGTTTTGATTTTCGAAAAAAACAATAATTTTAGTTGATCGCGTCAATAATTTGAAAAGAAGAAAAAGAAAGATCGAGTCACTAATCTGTATTTTTCAGCTTTTAGTTAGCAACAAAACATGTTATTAGCATGTAGTTTTCATTGGTAAATGGCCACTGAGACTGAGATGTGCCAACTAAGAAAAATGATCAAAGAGTAGGCAGATAATAATTGATCATAGATCAAAATTCATATTGATAACAAAACTTATAGTACATACTAGATTTATAAAAACTAAACCATGATCAACCCATTTTACATATTACAAAAAGAGTAACTTCTATACACACACAACAAACTGATTAATAATCCCAACATTTTACATAGAAAAAAAAGGAAATTTTGCTGATTCTTAGTAAGTCCAAAGAAAAGCTCCCATAGCAAACTTCCTCTTTTGATTAACATCTCCATTAATGGGAAGTCCATATTGAGTAAGCAAACAATCGAGCTTCCATTCAGGCATGATCTCATATTCAGCTCGTGTGTATCTTGGGTAATGCAAAGGCATGTGAAAGTCGTAGCCACACCGTTCTCCGCCATGCCGGCTATTCATTCCACCGCCACCACTGCCTACATCGGACGGAGTTGGCCGTGCCATGGACTCCATTCCACCTCCGCTCATTTTCTTGGAAACTTTGTGGTGGTGTGGAGAAAAACACTGGGGGTACTGAGGTATATATAGAGGAAAGAAATGCAGTTTAGTTCTTTTTTTCTTCCTTATTTCTTTTCACATTTATTTTAAGTTACAACTTTTTCATAATAATAAGTGCCAACATATCACCAACGGTTTTGGTGGAATGAATATGATCATTTTACTTTTCAGAGTCTCGGATTTGAAAAAAATTCTGAAAATGCTTCCTCCTTTAATAAGATTTACGCGACTCAAATCTAAATTAGTAGAGACCTTAAAGCAGATATCACTAGGCGGAAAACAAAAAAAAGTGCAAATGATTTTTCTAAAAGAAAGTTTCAATTTAGCTTGTATAATACGATAATATAGTTAACAAGAAATAGGAAAACTTTAATATGTGATCATTATGATGTCCATTGCGGACGAGTGCAAGAAAGATACATTGTTACGCTATTGAAACTCCAAAATTAGGAATTATAGATGGTAGGTGGCACAGTTGAGTGTAGGGATTAGAGAAGATAATTGTGGACAAAAGATACAACTAAGGCAAATTTTACACACTTGTAACTCCTGGAATTGTTTTTAGCCAAGATGGTACACCTATCAGTAGAAAGCTGTTATTTAATGAGACATAAGTTGGTTTGTCACGTATTGTTCTTGAGAGCAAACTTTACCAACTGGTAAAAGGTCCCCTAAATAATACTCAACTAAAGTCAGATTGAAATCTTCTTCTTTGAAATCGTGTGAAAAAGGGGTGAGTTGTACGCCAACTTTTGTTGCTAGTTTTGGTGTAGTATTACAATTTCACTTTGTTTCAAAGGGACAGTGTCCAACAATAGAAGACAATAAATCAGACTGTAAAGTCACGAATTCAAATCCCAGTGACAATATAGTATAACTTTTCAGTTCCATTATACGACCAGAAAAATATAGTTTCCTTTATACATATCCGAATCTTTCACTTTCGCACGCTCTTGTTTTTCCCTCCCCTTGAACCCTGATTTTTGTACTAGAAAATGAATAATTTTACCTCAAATTTTCAAGAATATGCCCACAAAGTTCACTAGAACCTACTGTCGTAAGAAAAATAAATGGTTATTTTCTTCTTTGCAATTAAAATGTTGTTTTTAATAATTGACTCAGAGATTATCAATTTTAATGTTTGAAATCAATACTGAGAGACTTTACAATCAATGATACAGTACAGGTGGGCTAACGCTTGTCACATAATTGTCCATATTGAATGGTGGCAAGAAAGTAGATGTTCTGTCAAATGCTAGCTACCACAAAATCATAACTAAAGTACTGCAATTAATTCATGAAATCATTGAATGATCGATTACCTGCTCACTAAATTGTGGCTGTTATTCGTTCAAACTTTCTATGATCGGAAGCTGAAGGCATCCTATTTCACTATTACCAGTTCAGCAATAGAGTTTTTTCTGATATTAATGCACTACCTGATTCTTATTTTCTGTCAAATCAATAGGTGCAACTATTGCATACAGATACAATCAATTGAGATCACAAGTTCCTCAAACTTTTAGGTTCGATTTTCTTTGGATTTTTGTCTATTTCTGCAGTATAGTTGCAGTTGTTACTTAATAGTTGCTGGAAGCAAGTATGCTCGAGTTTCATACCTCTAGTCGCACCTCTCCCCCATGGATAATTGGGTACATATATAGACATAAATAAGCCTCCTATAATGGCCAAATCCGTTGGTCTTTCACCATTTATGTTGGTGGCTTTACTACCTCCATAATGGCCATTATTTGGCTATTATGGAGGCGAGTTTTTCAGCCCCTCCCTCACCTATATAAACACCCCCTTACACCATTGTTGAGCACAAAGACATATGCACGAAAATACATAAACGGATGCAGAAAAAAAGGTGCACGAAAATACACAACCGAAATAGTTTTCTTCCTACAACTTCCAAGCATCATTTCGTTACTCAATATTCTTCACGGTAGCTCTTGAGTTTCCTTTGCTCAAGGGTTCCATTGCTTCATTTTATCTTGGGAGACAAATTGTCCAGGACGTATAAAGGATACATACGGGGCAATATTGTCTTAAGGACAGAGTGCTACACTCGACTCAAAAAAACATTTTACATTTTTCCGTTTTCTACAAAACTGGAATTTCCGCTTTTTACTTGTGTAACGATTGTAATTTCGGTAATTTCAGATTCCATGTTGAATTATTGAAATCTTTATTTATCCTTTCGAATACTTGTAATAGTTAAATACTTCCCGTACTGCTTTATAAAGTACCATAGAGCAAAACTCCCAACAACTTAAGACAATATTTGTATTGTATTACTATTAGTATTCGAAAGATGTCGGTCAAAAATTGTGTGACCAAATCTGGATATGGAAATGGTTTTCTGGTAGAAGAGAGTGATGATGATGAACGTGTTCATGGTGTCACCGCTACCAAGACTGGTGGAAACAAGCGCTCTCGAGAGCCTGAGGATGTCAACTGGGACAAGAGGAGAAGACTGAAGATGTTATTCTATCTTGTAGCAGAAGGCCTATATCTGTCCCGGACAAAAGAACCGAATAATGGTGAGAAGGAAATGGACACTCATCCTAATGAAGTGACCGGGTGAGCCGAAATCCGAAATTGGGATAAGTATTTTTCTTACTTGTCAAGAATAAAGATTAAATGATAAGTATGTTTCTTACTTGTCAAAAATAAAGATTAAATGATGTCTGATTAAAAATAGATTAAAGTAAGGAGGAATATGAAAATAATTTATATTCCTTACGCTTTAACAAATCAGAATTTTAATCTCATCTTCTTTTCTGTTTAAAGATTGGATTTTGTAAACGACTTAAGAAGATCCGTTCTTTTAAGTGTAATTACTAAAGTGTGTAAAGTATGTTCGCACATACGAGGGAGTAAGATCCACCGACGTGCGAAAACTCGCGTACCACTCTTAAGTAAGCGCCAAGAATTATCTGGGCACCAATCATAACGGAAGAAGTCTAAAAGTTAATGACGTTGAGCTGTCATATTATTTGACGGAGAGGATCCTTCATAGGATGATATTGGACACTCGGTCATACAAAGCCTCCGGCGACTAGAGTGGGCCAAAATTCCTTTGATAGGATGATATTGGACACTCGGTCATACAAAGCCTCCGGGTGATCGGAGTGGGCCAAAATTCCTTTGATATGATGATATTGGACACTTAGTCATATAAAGCCTCTGGGCGACTGGAGTGGGGCCAAAAATTCATTTCATAGGAAAAGTAATGGACACCTAGTAAGGTGGGCCAGAGTTTCCAGGTCCTGAATGACCTGAAGGCCTAAAGAAAGGCAGTAAAGAATTGGACACTCAGTCGGCCAAAGCAACTGGAGTAGGCCAGAGTATCTAGATCACAAATGATCCGGTTACGCCCTAACCACGGGCAAGAGGTTGTTCATGTGAAGCAACGCCACCTCTAAAGTAGAAGGGGTTGGAGAGGTTGTCCTCAATAGGACTTCATGGATTGTGATCACTCTAAGATGAGGTGATACATATTCCTAACTTGGTTTAAGGACGCCTGTTGGTCAAGCTAGTTTGAGACTAGTCCAATAGGTCCGTAATAACTAAGAATGGTACAAAGACGTTTGTAGCCAAATGAATGATATATTTGTAATCCGTGCATCTATGCCATCATAGATTAAGACACGTTAAATAGCAAGTCATTCAAAAGCTAACGATGTTGAGATTGTTGCCTTCATCGACATAAACCCTCTAAATAAATGTGAGGTAGATGAAGAGGCAAAATCACCTTTCCAAATTCCGTCAAGGGAATAGCGAAAGAAGCACCGCTCCTCTAGAACTTAGTCACACCTAATTGGGTGATTTGAAGTTTATACAAAATAGAGGGGGAGACAAGTACGTTGTGATCTTCATTGATGATGGTACAACGTATGGAATCCTTTGTTTGTTGAAAAGCAAAGATGAAGTTGTTGAAGCGGATAAGCACTACAAAGTGAAGTTGAAAATCAACTATGCCTATGGATTGCAAAATTCGTAGCAATAGAGGGGGAGAATTTGAAGCATCGTTTATTAAACGACCGCTCACTACTCACCTCGCCCTAACGGTGTTAGCCAAGCGCAAAGCCGTACTCCCAAATTATGTGGGGCAAGGCGATCCTTACCGCTAATGCGATTCTCAACGAACTCCGCACAAGGATAAGGATAACCCTCCGTGTGAGACATGGAAAGGATCTCACATACAAATGTTGTGATGTGGGGTGGTTTCATACCTAAGACTGTAGATTGCTTATCCACTGGATCTGCAAATAACAGTAGTTTTTATCGCCTCTTGGCGTCAAAGAATGCTGAATTCTTTGGAGATAACTTTCCTTGAAAAAGGAAAAAGGAGTAATTGCTCAAGGTTAACAAGAACCCGCGAGGGCACATGCTGTCCGGAACTAGACGTTCCGTATCTACGAGACTCGAAAGTTGCTAGCTATCCAGGAACTTAATATTCCGAGATCTGCGAGAACTTAGGGATTCTAGATGTTGAACCGAGACGGAGCAAAGAAGGGAAAAAAAAACTTGTTCCAGTCCTTCTAGCTTATATGGTTAATAATGAACCATGAATAATTAACAAATAATTGTCATCTCCAAAAGCGCTGCTTTGGAAAGAAGCTAAAGAGAGAAATAGATTCCATATATAGAACCATAGTCGTGTAATAGTTAATCTTCCTCCGGGAAAAGAACCTTTGGGTTGTAAAAAGTGCTCCCACGTGAGTAGCTTCACATCCGGGCCATTGTAATCTTACATGGCATGGGTGTTGAAACAACCTTCCAAACTGGAGAGTTGGAAGAAGAGGATCAGAATTGGTTGCTGAACTGTTGGGCTTCTTCCTGAACTTTCATTTTGGTCCCTGAAATGTTAACATTTTGGTCCTGAAAGTCTCGGATAAAACGAAACAATGAATCGATCACGAAACATTGACTCGAAGTTAGAAAGCCAACAGTTGGAAAACCAACGGTCTTAGAGTGAAAATCATATTGAAACAAAGTCTCGATATGAAAGATATGAGTATCACAGATGACATCTTAGGAATTGGATTTCTAAGACATCTAACGGACCGTCGATAGTTGACGATCTCGTTGAAGCCACCAATGGATATGAATCATAGAACTGATTGGAATCATGGTGCACCCATAGACAAGGAGCGATATGCTCGGGTCACGTGTAGTTCAATGTATTGTACACACTACAACCGACTGGTATCGTCCAACAAACGGATCGGTTGAACTAAGGTTCACGATGATCTTAATACATGATCAATAGAAGGCGTTAAGTTGGATATGACGATATCCGAATTATTCGCTTATCTACGGATTATAGTATTCTCGGATGTCCAAATGGTTACGAGAGAACACGGTGATGCAAAGCCGGACATCGGATTCGAAGAACACCAAAGCCACAAGTAAATGTGTATGGTGGTTCTTGGAAAATCCTCTAAGCAAACTTGCATCGACCGATTCATGATGGTATCGGAGTTTATCGCTTTATACAAAGCATGAAAGAAGTTGAGTAGCTTCACGACTCATTAGAGGACGTCCCTTATTGGGAGAAACCCGTGCCTTCGACAATTCTACACCGTGGCTAGCCGGTCGGCTTTAGGAAAGACACGGATGACGGCGTCGGACATATCTGTCGGGATCTGTCGGAGACATACATCACCGTATGGCGATTGATCATCACGGGTGTCACTTCCTTGTTTACAAACTAAGGGACTACCCGGAGATCAAGTGTTCGCATGTCTAGGGGAATGGGCTTAAAACCCAAAATATACGAACCAATACGGTGGAAACCCAACCTTACGAACCGGAGATCCCGAATTTGGTTCAATGGGAAAACTAAGTTGTAAAGGTTCGGTTGATCGCTTCGGTCGAAGCATGAGCAATTCGGATAGTGATTTCGAAAAGAAACACCAAATCCAAAACGTTCCCGCGATAGACGTTAAGTGCTATCTGCGGTATGGGTAAAGGTTAAGTTTTCAAAACTCGTAATGATCCTCAACAAAGTGAGGTTAGGTCTTTGGGAACCTTTTAATGGTTCCTAACACTTGTGAAGTGGGGTATAGCAGGGATACCTTGTAGGAGACCACCTATTTAAGTGCGAGGACGGCCGCCTCAAATTGAACGCACTTAAGAATCCAAGACGTTGTCCATGGCCAAAACGGACAAAACATTACGAAGAAGAGAGTAAGGGAATTTGTTGTGTTGGTACCGTTGTCTTGGCTTACACTAAACACTCGACGGTTCAAGACATCACGTTCACCGCGCGAAGTAAGTCCGATGGTATTCAACTATGGAAGGTTCAAAGCCGAGGCTACCTCTCCTTATGCAACATCGGTCCGTTGAAATATTGCTTTGGAAATGAAAAGACACCATGTGAGTGCGCCAAAATCTCTTTCAAGAGGGGATTGTTGGAAATTTGCCTTTGGCGGGAGTTGCGACCGACCAACTTTAACGGCTTAAACACTAGTGTAACGTATGTTGGAGAATCCGGTTCTTCACACATGCGCATGATCTACTAAGTACGTAGATAACCGTAGGGCCAAGAATCATCAAATTTCATTGAGAAATGAAAGAGATATTGGTTCACGAAGTAAGGTGTTTGAAGCATGGAAAGTGTGGTATTGTGTGTAATTCTCCCTCATCGGTAGAGGAAGAAAGAATTGTTGTGTATATAAGATTCGAAATTGGTTTGGGGTTTGGGACCCCGAGGGGTATCCCATGTGTTTAAAGGAGGAGGACCTAGATGTGCTTCGGTTCGAGGAAAGACCACACGCGCGCCGCCGCCGCCCCGTCCTGGTCCGGTTCCGGTTCTCGGTCCGTGGGTACGTGGGTCTTCGATATTATCTTTTTGAGCCGAAAAAACTTTGCCGAAGTACGCTTTGATCCCGAAGTTTCGGATATACGCTTTGGACCGGAATTCTTTCGGATGTGCGCTTGGTCCCCGAAGTTTCCGAAAAATCGAATTTCGACGGTCAAAAACGCAAATGCCAAGCACTCAATTCACCCATTTATTTTGGCTGAATTACTCCTCCTATAATGGCCAAATCCGTTGGTCTTTCACCATTTATGTTGGTGGCTTTACTACCTCCATAATGGCCATTATTTGGCTATTATGGAGGCGCTTTTTCAGCCCCTCCTCACCTATATAAACACCCCAAATACTTCCCATCTTGCTTTAAGACACACTACTATTAAACCTAACTATTTGGGATATCAAACTGAAATGATAATCCCTCGAAAATATTCCTGATAGCTTAGCTATTTAACCGAATAAAATTTGCAGCAATGAGATAATCTCAAGGTAATTAGCTGTCTTTCAGTGAATGACTTGTAAATATACCCACCAACCTGGCGATCAAAGACTTACAACCATGAAACAGGTAAATAACTAAGCTATTGTTTCATGCAGTTACACAATTTTCATAGTTAAAGCACAAGACATTCTGGCACAAGAAAGATCTGCTGTTTTCATGCAACTCATTCCACTCAAAAGTTTCGGGTACCTATACTAGTTAACTTTGGATATGAATCATTACAGAACTCAACAGAAGTTATGTAATCCCCATCCTAGTCAGCTTGCAGTTTCTTCATTTCGTGTGTTTTCTAGTGACACCAGAAAAGCAAAGTGCTCTTTACTGTGTCATTAGGTTTGGTTAAAAAGGTGAGACATCAAAGATTGATAGTGCTCGTCCAACTTCGATGCTCATTACCAGGGCGGGAAGAAGCTCCTATTATCAGAAAGCTTCTAAACTCAACTCTTGAATCAGGTCATCTTGATTAACTGGGATCCAAGTGATGGTCATGCAACCGTTTAGCAATTTCTTAGCTGAGGCTCAAACTTGTAAATAGCTTTGCACAAATCAAACAAAAAAATTGGTGGCAGTATTTTGTACATCAGGAAGCTGTTCTTCGTTCAATAGAAACTTCAGATACACTCTCAGAAACCGGTTTTACCGTCAAAGGCAAATCCACTAGTGTGCTTAGAGGAGCAAAATACATATGTAGGGACATCATGCAGATAATGATACCCAAAAAGAGCTGCAAATAGACAAATTAAGAAAAGAATAAAAACTATGAAGAAACTGACAATGACACGGTAAAGACATGTTTATGAAATATAAGGACAAATAACAAAAACAATTCAAACTAGGAATGGCTCTCTGGAGCCTACCTGTACTGTTGGCGTGAAGTTGAAGAGTAGCACTGATAACACCATTGTCAGGAGCATTGCCATAGAAGTGGCGTAGACCTGGAAAATAATAGGTAACATCACTATATTATCAGATAGGGTACCAGACTGCTAGATAGCTTCTTAGTTTAAGTAACATTAACATCAATTCACAATGATCCAATTAAAATGCAATATGACCATGAATAACAGCCTTACTGATAATTACTATGGTAATGCGATGTTCTATGCAGAAGCTAAATGAATGAGAATTTCATATAATTTATTGGATTGCATTGCTGAAGAATTTTGAACCAATTAGTACAAATCTAATACCATAATAATTACAAATTCATCAGAGATGGGATGCCTTAAATTTCTACTCCACTTCTACCCAAAAAGTACAAAACTAATTCCTACCAGAGTTGGATAGGTTATTGCGCCAAAAAAATTAAGTTGCATATTGAGACTTCAACTAAAAGGATTTCATAGGCATTTGGACAATATTTGGTTGAAGTTGAAAAACAAGAGAGTATTTGAAGTTGAAATTGTGTCTGGACTTCCATTCACAACGGCGTCCAAGTACATGAGCCCTTTCCTTTCTTATTTTGGTTCGTTCCATACTTGGATGTCTCCAAGCAACTGCATAGTTCCCAATTGGATTGAAATTTTTTTTTGAAGTTCTGGGAGTAAAATCATTATTTCACTTAAAATACCCCTCAAAATAGTTTCTCAAACATTCATTAGCCTCAAAATAGTTTTCTCAATATTTCATCAGTATTTCAAATACATTCAGTATTTGCAAATAGTAATGTCCAAACCATTATTTGCAAATATTGAACTTCGGTATTTGCAAATAATGAAATATTATTCATGGCCCAAGCATCTCCTTCATGAGTTTATACCAATTCCTCTCTTGTAAGAAAAAAAAAAGTTGTGATCTAGGATCAGGGGTTCTTTGAACACTTTCAGCTATCAGTGGTGTAAATGATTGTCATAAAAAGTTGCAGAAAGGTTCAATAAACAAGAAAATTTAACGAACAAGACTGAAAACTCTACCTAGAATCATGGGTTAAAAAAGACTTTCATTTTTTGATAAGTAACAAAAGAATGATCCTTCCAAAAGATGAACAAATCACAAAATTAAGAGTCAAATGACTAAACACAGAAATCTGTAAAATCTGGTGCTAGATTAGATAAGTCAAAGTTCAAACAGCTCATTTAAGTTTCCATGCATTGTAAATCAACCACTTAAGAGTAAGTCCAAGACAGATTGACCACAAAGTATCTAATAAAAACCACTGAGTTAAGGTTAAACTACAGTAACAGTGGAGTTGACAAAAAGCAATATTTCTTGAAATAGTGGAGACGTCGAACATAATGAGATGTAATAGTGGAGGAGTTGACATAATGAGATGTCGTTAGCTCTGACCCTAGTCTCTTTTTTAAACCGTCTAACCTTGTCTTTCTTCCTCTTAAAAAGTTCTCATTGAGAAACTATAAATGTGTCCTGCCAACCCCCCACCTTCCCCCTAATCTCTCTCAATTTCTAAGCAGAGATGCCATCCAAAATAACTCCTTAGCTTTCTCATCCCCTGGATAATTTACTTGAGAATCACAATCAGGAATCTATAAATTTTTTGAAGTTATTTTAGGTGTTACACAACTATTAAAGTACAACATAGACAATCACCATAAAAATCGAGGGGAATTAAATAGAACTTTTACGATATGTAACTACAATTCATAACAAACATATCAAAGGTGATCAGTGATTAGAATCGTTTACAAAGGGAACAGAAAGCAAATGCATTTAATTCAGGAAGACAAGATACCTTTACAATATTGTCAGCATACTTCATCAACCATGAAACCAAAAGGCCAGTGGTTCCAAGATTCAACACTACCAACCATGTGGTCATGTTGTATCCATTCAAAAGGCGCTGCCACCATGGTCCAGCCTCAAACCCACTTCTAACATTATCCATAAGAAGTCGACCCATGTTGAATATTGAGCCAAATCTGAAAGTCCAATGCACTATCTCAAATTATCAAATCAATTTCATGGGCCTGTACCACTAGAATGGAATTTGACCACACAACAGGACTCAAGTCAGTTTATGAAGACTTAACAAAATCTTCTTCCTTACGGTCCCATGAAGCTATCTTCGACTTCGGAGTTTTAACATATGTACAAGAGAATGAACGCAATTGCATTCAATAATGGAACCAGTATACATCGCTTTTTCAGGAAGAACTCACGTGTATAATTGGACATTCTGCCAGTACAGGCTGTCATTATTCTTCTTCATCAAGAACTCAGTATAAACACCGGCTAGTGCTGAAAGACAAGCAGAGAGTACACCAAACAAATATCCTTGAATGGGTGATGAAAAGAATGAGTCACAAGAAGCCTCTCCGCAGCCTTTCACCTGTGTTGAACACCAGGAAAATGTGGAACAATTATTAGTATTCTCTCAGTCCCATTTCACATCACGGTATTTGACTGGACAAAGATTTAAATTTGACCTATATGTGTTATTAGTAACAGTGGAAGTATAACATTAAATAAATGGTTGAACATTTGCATGATAGAGAAAACATCACATCAAAGTTTAAGATTTGAATAGTCCAATGAATTTGAGTTCTTGAAAGTTGTGAGTTTTTTTTTCAGAAATGGAATAGGGTCTATCTTGATGTCTCAAAATGGAAAGGCAACAACAACAACAACATACCAGGTGTAGTCCCACAAGTGGGGTCTGGGGAGGGTAGTGTGTACGCAGACCTTACTACCTTGGGAGGTAGAGAGGTTGTTTCCGATAGAACCTCGGCTCAAGTAAAAACATTTCAAAGCAGTTCAAAAAAATAAAACAGCGGGAGTGAAGAATCCATGACCAAATACTAAAGAAAGTCTCAAAATTGAAAGAGTGTCCCATAAATTGAAACAGGGAATATCACTTTATTTCTTTGAAATGGTGACAAAAGAGGAAACATTATGATATCTACTTTTCCACTATATGTGCATACTTGAAGATAAGTCAACTGGAGGCTGGAGTAGTCGTTAGATTAAGCTTGAACTATAATGCAGACAGGCAGTACCAAAAAACATCTTGTCAAGATGGCTCTCAAAATTGATTTATGATTGCCCCAGACAAAAAATAGAGAGGCTTAAGTCATCAGAATATTTTCTGAAAGAAGTTTTTCTAAGATATCACATCGAATGACGCAAATTGTCCAACTAAACTGGTATATCCATCAGGTAGTTCACTGTGAATCTTAATCCTACAATTGAACCATGCCATTACATACTCACAGCACAAATTCTGTATGAGCAATTACAGAGTCATAACCATCTTTCATGATGAGCAGGTCATGCTTCCAATTAACATAGCTGGAATACAGGACTTCAAATTGGCATGCCAGTTCTAACACCATACATGGTTAAGTTTCAGGTCAGGTCTCCAAAAGAAAATTTATATGCATGACATGGTTTGGCACACCCGAATCATAATGCTTAGAAATAGGCAAATAGATGCCATAAGCACCTGGCTTGTGGTTGTTCCAACAGCCAAAAGTACAATTGCCATCCACTGCAAGTTTGTAAGCTTCCTCTTCAGAAACAGCCTAAAATATGAAAGATGATTCTCTAATTTACTTTTGCAACTTAAATACAGGAAATAAAGAATTGATGCTGAATGAAAGGAAATGAAACAAGGTAGGGAAACCAGGCAGAAAATTCAGCACCAAGCACCTGAATAATATTCCTGTAGTAACAATCTTTAAGTTGCCCATTATCTGATAAGTCGATGTATCTACATATGTCAATGTAGCAAACTGCACATTGTTGTGGATGAGATAAATTATAGATGGAATCGGGTATAAACGAACACTCTTCCACTCCATCGTCATCTTAGGAGGCGGTGAGTTTTGCATCTCTCTCCAAAGAAAGACACTAGATACTAGAAGCTGCAGTTTGACAAATGAATGAAGGAGGAAAATCTCAGAGAAAATCCTCAAATGTAGAAGTAACTATCATGCAAGAGGGGTTATTACACAGAAATAGCCCCATTCTCAATGCCCTCTCCAGAAGTTATTTCCAAAAGTAGATGCCCAGTCAAACTGGATTGTCCATAATTTTTTAGGGAATTCTCTAATTAATGATGAATACGAGAAGAATTTTTTTGAAGAAAAGAAAAAGAAGACACATAGCATAATTCATTTCATGAAGCTGAAGCAAGAGAGGAACATTCTATATCAAATGCATCTAAATGTCAGGTGATAGAACATATTTGCTCCCTTTACATGTTTAAAAGTTAAGTCATACCCAGCTTTTGATCATAACTAAGACATGATAAGGTATTCAGGAAAGTTTGACGTTAATTTGGCACATTTGAAGATGTTAAGCACAGCATTAATTTTAAACGAAGGGAACATGATATTATAGCTGATACAGGAAAAATGAACCTTGTGACCAATTCAGAGCTTCCTTCCTACTTCTGAGCAAGTTCTTACTTGCATGCCAAGAGGGGGGGGGGGGTTCGTTCGTCAACAGCTCTTCACTCTAGTATTTTTCAGATAGAACATAATGGAAAGCACAACACTGAGTTTAAAGGACAGAAACATGATAGCACGGCTGGTACAAGGAGAATAGGATCCAATTTAAAGCTTACTTTCTACTTCTGGATAAGATTTGCTTCAAAACTACAGAAAAAAGAAAATTTCTCAAATTTTATTCATTCTAGTATTTTTAATAATGATAGAACACAAAATACCACCTCTTAAGCGAAAAAAGCTAATCTAATAAATGATACCTTGAAAACTTCAGCCAGAAATGGCACAGTAGCATAATCATATTTGTATCCTCCATTACTTTGAGATAAAGTCGTCAAAATTCCCTGCCAGATGATGCATAATTCAAAAATTAATCCAGAACAATCAACCAACATGTATCTAATATACAATTAATGGATCCTCGATATGTAATTAAACCACTAATTATCCCTTTTACAATAATATTTAAACTAATATAGTTTACAGAAAATCTAATTAACCGACGCAATACATTTCGTGATGAAAAGTAAACTTGATTTTACTCTTCTAAGTGTTAGTAAAAAAACACAGATCAGAAATGAAACCTGTGAGCTTGTGAGAACGGTGAGAAGCGACGCAACCACGTACCACCGCATAGCGCCGGAGATTTGCTTTTCCCGGCGAAATGTGAATCGGAAATTGTGCTTAGCGTGTTTTCTTTTGCAAGTTCCACAAGCACTGTCACAGTGCCATTGGGTATTTCCATTTTGTTTTCATCTCTTGTTAAGAAGAAAAAAAATAGTGCTAAACTTACATTTAGTTGAAATCATTCACTGTTAAAAAATGTTTTGGTAATTTAACAAAACTTCATAAAATTAAGGGATAACCTCCCTTATTTTATCTTCTTTTTTTTAACGATTCTCTTATCTACATATTATTAATGTAAAATACTCTTATACTTCAACAAGTGTTATTTAAGTAATTCTTTTTAAAGTCAAAATATCACAATTATTCAAAATAAAATTAAAAGAGAAACACCAGTAAAGATGATCTCTCAAACTTGTTCAACGACCAGAGAAGAAGGATGGATTTTAATAGGGAAAACTTGCAATTTGACTTCCTTATTAATATCAAAACTATGACGTTGCAACCCCACGAACATTACTTAACAAGATCTAAGTCTTTGTTAGAGTTATAATTTTTGCCGGAATCGATGTGTTTCTTGTTTTAGTTAGTAGTGCTGTTAAAATTAAACTTTATGGAGCAGTTTTCTGACTTCGTTATTAACCAATTCGATTCCCTTAAAAGTGGTTATGTTGAAGACTAAAAAGGAAGAAGAACATGGATGACGAAAACATTGTTTGCAAAAAAAAAAGGAGAATTTTCAGACGAAGGAGATTCATTTTTTACATTAATAATAAATAGATTAAGATAATTGTTACAAAAAAGTTAAAATAAGAGAGATAATCATTATATCGTAAACCATAAGGAGGTCAGTGAAACGGAGTCAAACTTGAAGAGAGTTCTATGAAATTATCCCTAAAATTAAGTAATAAAAATTTACAAATATGGATGCTTATTATTGTATCCTATTTGTTTTTATTTAATCCGTGAATAAATTAATTAATGTTTTATAACTTCAATAGCAATTCATAAAAATTAGAAAATGTGTTCACTATGTTCCAAAATACTATGGTAATTTTCGAAGGACACATAGCCAGTATATAAAAAAAAAAAAAAGCAAAACAGAAAAGTGCCACAATAAAATTGACATAAAACATTATTTTCTTAAAACACTTCTTCTTTAAAATAATTTTTTTGGAAAAGTATTATTAGTAAAATCTAACTTATTGTTTATTTATTTAACAGAAACATTTAATTTTAATGGTATAACCTTTTATATTGTTACACGGTTATATGCTAAAGTTGTTAAAGGACAAAAATAGCCATTCGGCCCAAACTATTGGGCACCGGATGACCCAAATTTCTTCAAAATTTATTTTGTAGTCATAAACTATGGCAGTTCAGTGGGCCGGGTGACCCGATCCCGGCCTATCCCGATTACCACCCCCACCCACCCCCACCCCAAAAAAAATGGAACAAAATTGTAGATAGCGGTGTTCGATCTTGGGACGGACTAGGACTCGTCCCGCCCGTCCCGACCCGGTTCCCCCTCTTTGCAAAAATAGTCGTTGCAACAACGGCCAAATTTCAATTTGGTCATTGTGCAACGGCTATAACAATCATTTTTGCCCCCCACCCCATAAACCCCCTACCCCTTTATATTTATTTTTAATCCCTAATTTAGTATATTTACACTTTAACCTATTTCTCAACTATAAATACCTCATTTTCCTCTTCATTTTTTCTCACAAATCTTCCTACTATCTCTCTGATCTCTCAATCTATCTCTCTACAAGTCTACATTGCCTACTAAATATTATATTTTATTTGTATCAAAGTTAAAAATTTGGGAGTGAAGTTGGCAACTAGCTTGAGGATTATCCATCGAGCAAAGTTTCAATTTTCAACTTCGATTACACGTCGACGTTTGATACCTTCGTTCCTTCTTTAAATTATTATTGTTACTTAATTTTAATTATCGTACATAATTTCATTTACTTTAATTATTTATTTGCATAATTATAATAGAACTTGGACGTTTGATTTATGGTAGAGATTCTAGGGGTAACATGAGTAAATGTGCATCTTCTCGTAATCCTATTACTAGTCCCGATGATTTCACTCATATAGATGAAACTGATTTTTTTAATGATATTAATATACCATTAGATCATGATGTATATTTTGCATCTGACCCAGACTTTAATTTTGAAAATGAATTAGACAATAATGTAGATAACACTAGTGCACCTCCACCTCAGGTTCGAGTGAGTCTCAGCCTGAAACTGAAACTGGAATGACTCCTATTCCCCCTATTATGAGTCGAGACCACAAACAACGAAAATTAAAATCACTTGCATGGATTTTTTGATAGGGACAATGAGAATCAACTAGCTAGATGTAAAATTTGTCAAGAAGTTTATAAATTTAAAATCGGAAAAGGTTATGGTGGGATGTGAGGTTTATTGATACATGTACAAAGCATGCACAAAGCTAGGTATAACGAATATATGGCTGAAAAATCGGGTGTGCCAATGCCTTCTAAGTCGGGACAAGGTTCACATAGTATCCCAGACCAAATACAAGGTCGAATTAACTCGATGACGAGGGAAATTATAGGTCATAAATATGATAAACACAAAGATAGGAAAAATATAGCAAAATTAGTTGCGGTGGAGGGTTTGCCTTTTGCATTTCATTCCTCTCCTGGTTTTATTCATTACATTAGAGAAACGTATAATCCTGCTTTTAACGATTTTCCTAGATTAACTGTTAGAAGAGACGTTTTTAAATTAGCACATGAATATCAATAGTATTTACGTTATGCATTATATCATTTTAATGGCAAAGTGGTTATCACTTGATATAGGCCGTAGTACTAATGGTAATAATTATTTAATCGTTACATGTCATTGGATAGATCAGACTTGGTCTATGCAAAAATGTATTTTAACATATAGATATATTGATGATAGGCACACTAGATTATTTATTGCAAGAAATATTCATGAAATTTGTGAATATTATGGAATTACTGATAAAATTATGACCGTTACATTAGATAATGCTACTGCTAATGATTATGTTGTAGACCTTTTAAAAACTTGATTTACTCAATCCTTTTCCGATATTTTTCATATTAGATGTGCATGCCATATTTATAACTTAGTTGTAAAGGATAACCTAAAACTTTTTAAAAACATTCTTGATAAGGTACAATTTGATATTAACTTTATTTTTAAAGGTAACAAAATACAAATACGCAAAGAGTATAAATTTTTTTATCATGATTGTGGACTATCTTATAGAAAATTCCAGAAGAAGTTTGGACTAGGTGGAATTCTTTATATGAACAACTACTTGTTGCTCACGAGTATAACTATAACTTTATTATTTAACGCCATAATCAAAGTCCCAACGGATATGTTGGTACATGATGATTGGGGAAAAAATTCGGAACTTATTGCATTTTTATAGAATTTTTTTCTAGCTACTAAAGAATTTTCTGGAATTTATTATCCTACTATTTCAACTATGTTATTTTATATAGGTCTAATATTTTTGTTACTTAATGAATATATATAAAAACTAACTTACAAGTCAGCTATTAAAAAAAATGTTTATAAAATTTAAAAAATACTTTTTCCTATTTCCACTATATATTTTATTGGTGCTGTATTAAATTCGATTAAAGTAGACGGTTGTAAAACACCTGTTGAAACGATTTATGAAAGCTTAGAAATACTTCCAACAGACCCAAATAAAGAACCAACTCACCAACCAACTAAAGAAGAAGTTACGTCTAGCATACACACTGAATGCAAACATATATATATATATATTACCAACAAGAAAATGCAAATAATCAACCGGCTTCAGTACTATCTTCTTCTACTTCACTGTAACCTAATAAAAGACATGCGGTTTTCTGCTGCTAGTGTTCAAGGCCTTAGAAATAGAATGTTTAGTGGTTCAACTTCTTCACAAGTTAGCGAATTTGATGTTTATATTTTGCAGGGTGTTGTACCGTACGAATCAATTGTCAATGGAGATGGACGTGAAGACTTGCTGAGATACTGGAGGGAGATTGCGAAGACATTTCCGACACTATCAAAGATGACCTGAGATGTGTTGAACATTCAAGCGTCATCAACAGCGTCTGAAAGCATTTTTTCTGCTGGAAGATTTCAAATAGGAGAGCACATACACTCATTGACGGGAGACAACTTGGAGATTGTAGTTTTATTCAGAGATTGGATTAGAGCGGAGCGTAGAATGTGTGGTCAATAGGAGATGAACGAAGAAGACGACTACAACTACAACGAAATCTTGTCCGAGGGAGCAGGAAGCGACATTGAACAATTTGACCAACAACTTCAATTCCAATCGAAGATCCTCAAGACATTGTGAGGAAATTAGAAAAAGTATGGTTAACTATGTAATTTTTTTAATGTCAATTTTACATTGTGATTTGCAACGTTTGAACAACGAAACAAAGTTGTAATTTTGAAATTGTATTACAAGAAAATTATATTTCTATTAAATATTATAAGAGGCACAAAAACAGTCTTGTGATGTTTTTATTACACTATCTTGTTCAATTATTTAAGTGTTTAAATATATATTTTTTAAAATTAAGTCTCTAAAAAAAAACCCCAAATCCCGCAACCCGTCCCCCCAAATCCCAGCCCCTCCTCAGCGGGATGTGGGATGGGACCTCTTCCTGTCCCGCCTATACCGGCCCGCCATCACGCCGGATCCCGGTCCCGACCCACCCCCGTCCAGCCGGAACCCTTCCCAGCCCGCCCCGACCCGCCTCACTGGCCACCCCTATCCTAAACTATCCCAAATGAGTAATCCTTATCCAGCTCCTAGTATAGAAGTATTTCATTTTTTGGGGTACATCACGAAATGCATTATAATTATCGTAGTTCTTATTCCAAATTACTTATTCAGTCAATATTATTATATTATGGTGGTTCTTTAATATTAAAAATTCTAATTCATCACATTACACATATTGACACCTAATCAAACATTAAAAAATGATTTTGTTTGTAGAAGAAGTAAATTTCAAAAGAAACAAAGAGCTTAAGTAATAGCATATAATTTATCATTTTAGAAGAATAAGCATATGATATCTTTGAAAGGGAGCCTTGGAGTAACCGGAAAAGTTGTTGTCATGTGACCAGGAGGTCATGGGTTCAAGTCGTGGAAACAACCTTTGACAGAAATGCAAGGTGAGGCTGCGTACAACAGACCCTTGTGATCCGACTCTTTCCCAAACTCCGCGCTTGTGATCCGGACTGACCCTTTTTAAGCATATGATATCTTTGTTATTAACAGTAAAGGAAGATTGGAGAAGGAATAAACTTATTTTTGGATTAACTTAACTACTACCCTACGCAAACATCCTTTCCAGCAAAATCATACATGAGTTCTAACTCAAAGAAAAAAAATTAAAATCCTAAGTTTTTAGTCTATGAAATGAAGAAAAAAAACCTTTAACATGAATTTTAAAAACAGTATACTAGGCAATGAGATAGGTTCCAACAAGACACCCTTTAATGATTTTGAGAGAAAACAGAAGTGGAGCAATGTAGCTTTAGACACAGGCCAAATCTCAACTTTTATTCAGTTATATTTTTCTTTCTTATTCACATAGGCAATGTATAGAATATGTATCTTTATACTGTGTATAAAAATTGTATCATTATTATATAAAATATGTATCAGTATTGTATATGCATAGAAAATGTATCATGTTGTATAAAATATGTATCAATACTGTATATGTATAGAAACTGTATCATATATATAGAAATTCAAACATTGTTTTATAGAATATGTATCCATACAGTATGTGTATAAAAAATGTATCATTTACTGTATAATTTATATATAATCAACTTATGCTAAGTGTATAATACACACACACATATTATATACTAATTATTATACACATATTATATATATTTTGGGGATATTTTTTAATGACCACAATCCAATCTCCGGCTATCTTGCTTCACAATCCAATCTCCCATGACACATATTATACAATGGAGAAAAAGTGACTATGTTGAAGCAAAAACAACAAATCCGGTCAGATCTCGGTGTGAATGTTAGTCGAGAAGGAGATCCGGTCAGATCTCAGTGTGGATGTTAGTCGAGAAGGAGATCCGGTCAGATCTTGGTGTGGATGTTAGTCGAGAATGAGATCCGGTCAAATCTCAGTGTGGATGTTAGTCGAGAAGGAGATCCAGTCAGATCTCAGTGTGGATGTTAGTCGAGAAGGAGATCCGATCAGATCTCGGTGTGGATATTAGTCGAGAGGAGATCCGGTCAGATCTCAGTGTGGATGTTAGTCGAGAAGGAGATCCGGTCAGATCTCGGCCAGAAAACACAGATCCTCCTCTAGGAATATGTCCATTTTCATTATCCATGTCCCACTCTTTTATAAGCTTATGTATAATCATCATCACCATAACAGATTCCGTGTAAAGAATGGATCTTGGGCCTAACTCAACCCCAAAAGCTAGCTTGTAGGGTGAGGATTGTCCAAGTCCATATAAAGAGTCCATGTTCCCATTACATATCCGATGTGAGACTCTTAACACTCCCCCGCACGCCCAATCCTTGTTAACTGGAGCGTGAATAATATAATTTGGGGGCCCAACATCGATGAACAAAGAATTGGAATGAGCATGACTCTGATACCATGTAAAGAATGTATTTTGGGCCTAATTCAACACCAAAAGCTAGCTTGTAGGGTGAGGATTGTCCAAATCCATATAAGGAGTCCATAGTCCCATTTCATATCCGATGCGAGACTCTTAACAGTCCTAAGCTAGTAACATGTAGCCACCATCATCGCTAACTTCAATTTTTATTCGTATTTTGCTTCTCCATATACAATATAAATAGTTCAGTTGCATATGAAATTATCGAAGACTGAAAGCGGCGACGCCGTCGCCGAAAGCAACCGATAAGAGGAGAGAGATAGTGTGTGTGAGTGTGTGTGGGGGGATAACGAGGAACGTGGAGAGATGCGTGGCCAATTTTGTCTTTAATTTGGGAGAAAGTATATTTCTAATACTTTATACAAAGAAAGGTTAAAAGTTGTCTTATTTATTTTCAATGTGCCAGGTAGTGTCCGTTTCCCAAATTGTTAAGGGTGGACTGGATCCATCCCTTGGGCAATGGTTGCAAAAGCATCTGTTTTCATATGCTCGAATTATATAAATATCAACCAATCAATCAACTATGCATGAATCGTAACAGTTGATACCAATGTGAATCATCCATAATATTCCATTTCACTTAGAAAACCTCAATATATATTTGAATTTTTTTTCAACAAACTTATATTTCTTTGTTATCCTAGTTCAAACAAAGCAGACTTTAAACAGCTTTTTACATGAATTAATTGGGGGTGCGAAAAATTCTAAGATTATGGAAATATGCATTGCAATTAACGATATAGAAAATGACACCTTTCATATATTACAAACTCGAAAATGTCAACAACACGTAATGGAATATACAACTTTGCCGGCCTAAAACATGCAATTTGGCACAAGCAAAAATTAGTAGAGAATCTGCCAAGTGTTGGGCCATCAACAAAGTTCCTCCTTGTAACCTTTTCCTTAATTTTTTTTCTTAGTTTCTGTAATTTTGAAAATTCCAAGAGAACTTGATTGTCCCCTTGTGATCTCAACGTCATAGTTATGCAATCAATTTTTTTTATTGTTGTATCAGATTTGCTTTGCTCAAAGCTCAGTGTCAATTCAACATCCTTCTCAATTACCCATTTTTCAGTTCTTGAATCCCCTCAGGCTGTGATTCAAGAACAAGACGATGTATTTTGGCATTTGATGTTTAATCAAGGGTAACATTGATCTCCCTTAGGTTTGTTGGAACCCCATTTGAGAAAAACACAATTTTTTGGTAAGATATCTTTTTTTCCCTTCAAAATATATGTTAAGGCAATAATATTTTCCTTATTTTGCTTATCACCTGAGTGATACTCATAATTGAGACGTAGTTGATTGATTGATATGCTTATGACCAGATCCATCTCTCTGCTTTATGTCCAAGCATGCCGGCGTTGGAGGAATTCAGGCAGATAGGAGAGGTAATCGGGAGTCTTAAAGCTCTAATGGTTTTCCAAGATGACATACAAATAAATCAAAAACAATGTTGCTTGTTGGTGGATATGCTCAAATGTGCCTACAAGACAATTGCAGAAACCATGAAACAGAACTTGAGATTTGAAGAGAAGAATATCAAATGGAAAATTATTGAGAACCCATTAAGAGAGCTTCTCAGGGTGTTCAAAGAAGCAGAACAATACATCAAGCAATCCCTGGAAACTAAGGATTTTTGGGCAAAAGCCATAGTTCTCTATAAGAATACAGACTGTGTTGAATTTCACATCCACAATTTGCTCTCTTGTGTGCCAATTGTCACTGAGGCCATAGAAATAGCAGGAGAGATTTCAGGCAGTGACCATGATGAGATACAGAGGAAGAGATTCATTTACTCGATGAAGTATCAGAAAGAGTGTAAAGACCCGAGAATCGTCCAATGGAAATTTGGAAAACAGTACATGGTTTCTAAGAAGTTCTCCGAAAGGGTATGCTTAGTTTGGAATGAAGACAAGTGGATTTTGCAGAATAAAATTCGAGGGAAGAAGAATTCAGGTTCATGTACTTTGACAAAGCATGAGCAGCGACTTGCTGATCTCCTCTTGAAGAACTTAAACGAGATGGAGACGGAGAGTGATCATAAGCTTTTACCTAGCTCAGTTCTTGTAAATTCTAAGGATTACCAGATTAGAAGGCGATTATGTAGTGGAAGTCAATACAAGGAAATCCAATGGTTGGGGGAGACCTTCTGTTTAAGACATTTGTTCGGGGATATTAAGCCCTTGATTCCAGATATTTCTCAAGAACTGCATCTTTCACATCCAAATATAATGCACATCGCCTGTGGTTTCACTGATGAAGAAAAGAGAGAATGTTTCTTAATCATGGAACTTATGAACAAAGATTTATCTAGTTACATTAAAGAGATCTGTGGACCAAGAAAGCGCGTACCTTTTTCTCTTCCAGTTGCAATTGATTTACTGCTTCAGATTGCAAGAGGCATGGAATACCTCCACTCGAAGAAAATCTATCATGGTGAATTGAGTCCTTCCAAAATCCTTGTCAAGGCGAGGAACGTATCTACAGAAGGATATTTACATGCAAAAGTTTGTGGATTTGGCTCATCATGTTCTATCAACCTTCCTCAGAAAGCTATTGTGAATCAAAATGATGGGACACTCCCATTCATTTGGTTTGCCCCAGAAGTCCTAGCTGAACAAGAACAATCGGGGAATGGAGGGAACATCAAGTATAGTGAGAAATCTGATGTGTACAGTTTTGGGATGCTATGTTTTGAGGTTTTAACAGGGAAAGTTCCATTTGAAGATAGCCATCTACAAGGAGACAAAATGAGTAGAAATATAAGGGCAGGAGAGAGGCCATTATTCCCATTTCACTCACCAAAATATGTGACAAGCTTGACAAAGAAGTGTTGGCATACTGATCCGTATCAGCGACCAAGTTTCTCATCCATCTGCAGGGTTCTCCGCTATGTAAAAAGATTCTTGGTGATGCATCCTGAACACAGCCAACAAGACTCACCATTGCCACCAGTAGACTACGGCGAGATTGAAGCTGCAATCTTAAGGAGCTTCCCCTTTTTAGGAAATTCTGAATCTGATCCTCTGCCTGTCACACAAATACCTTTCCAAATGTTTGCATACAGGGTGACCGAGAAAGAAAAGTCAAGCACAGTTCACAGAGACATAAATTCCGAATCAGGAAGTGATGGAGCTTCAGCATGTGGGGATGATCCTGTGACGGCAGATGATCCACTTCCATCACCAACCGAAAAGAAGATTGCATCTCCCGAGATGTTGACCAGAAGACTTTCGATTAGGAAACCTGCAGATATCAAAGTCGGCAAGCAACCAGGTAACATTTTTTGGCTAAAAAGCTATATGTGCAGCATTTTCACCTAATCTTCCTTTTCCTAAAGGCTACTTTAACTTGTTCCGAAATTTTAAAGAAAGTCAACTGACTAACAAAACTCTGGGACACCAGAAACAACATATACTCCTTATTTTATTGTTATTTGCTCCTTATTAACAACAACATATGTGTTCATTCGTTAAAACCTGACTAGGAGTGTGGAGCACTTAAGAGGTAGATGTAAAGTAATCATGTTAAGAATTTCTTATCTCATAGTTAAAAATGATGTATCATTTTTGGTCCTTTACATTGATATCAATCAAAATTATAATGTTAGAATTTTGTCAATAACATAAATAGGAGCAAACATACCATCTGCTTGGGCTATGTATCAATGAACTTCAGTCACAGAGTAGTGCCAGAACTAGAGTGACTCTAAGAGAACACTCTACAAGTTGACGCAAGCCAATGAGCCATACCTTCATGACTTCCCTTATCATAGACTATTTGTGCAAGCTACAAAAGAAAAGGAGAATGATTCTGATTGTGTAGTTTACATATTGTTTTTCATTGTCTTAAACATCATCATAAGATTATTGTTTCAGGAACACCAAGAACACCAAGGGGACGGTCTGTAAGACCTCCAAACATACGTACTATAAGGCAGAATTCCGAAAGTCAGTTAATGATGATGAACAGCCCAAGAACAAGGAGATCATCTGGTCATGCATCAGATTCGGAGCTTCCTTAAACTAGTTTCCAAATTATCCAACATTTTATAAGACATTCTGAGCCAACCCAATCAACAAATAACATGATTGCAGTCTCAGATATTCAATGTTGTTACTTGTTTTGTGTAATATATACCTCCCTAGTCCCTAGTGTCTCATATTGGGAAGGGACTGGCAGTTCAGAACAGAGGCATCCAGAAGCTCCTCACTTTTCCCCATTTATCAGACTAGATTTACAACCCTAAATTGTGAGATTTTAAAAGGGTTATAAGACGCAACTTAGCTCCCTCATTCAGCTCGCAGAGATTATTTAGGAGCCATTCGTACAATTTTTGGAGAAAAAGTTTTATCTTCTTTTTTTTGGAGAACAAGTGTTTGGACAGTTGTAGTTTTTAAAAGTTTTGAGTGTTATGTGAGTGCAAGAAGGTTTTTGGCTCAAAAATGTTTCTGATGCCTCTTGTTTGGTGTGCCTTCCATTTGCTTTCTAACAAGGGAACGGAAATGGCACTGGCATATTAGTGTTATGATCCTTGAGCAGCATATATCAGTTACCTTAGGTGCATGAAGAAGAGATCCACTACTGTATTAATGTAAATGTCAGTTTGCATAGAACTGAAAGAAATGCGAGAGCAAAATGGATAACAGAAGATATTGACATAAAAAAGAAATACACACGCATTGTTCTCCCCTTTATCCTTACCTTCCCTTTTTAAATTCTGTGGATGTGTGGTAGGGGTTGGGGGGTTGGAGTTAGAAGGAAAAGGAAGAGTCCACGCTGAGCTCACTTGTCAAAAAGGCAATGATCACCATTAAAGGATACAGTTAACTGTTCATCACATTGTTATCTTCTAAAAAAATATAAAATAGATTGTTATATTATATGTCAATGGACGTAGTTGGAGAACCTTTCTTTTTCTCCTACTATCTGACAAACACAGCAATATCCTAAACCACAATGGGAGAACAATGGCAAGCTACTGTTTCAAAAAATAAAAAGTGTTTCAAAGAGCCATAAATTTAACCGACTTATATCACATAATTTTAGTATATTCCCAAACTAGTAAAATGATGAAGATGATGTTGGGTTACAAGTATTTGCAGAAAACGGAAATTACAAGTAACTGCTTATGTAAGAATTGAAATTACAATTCAACTAGAAAAACTGAAAATTAGAATATAACAACAAAACTGAAATTACAATATTTGTTGAACAAGAAGACCGGAAACTGCTTTGATTTTTGCTGAGTCGAGTGTGGCACTCTGTCCTTAAGACAATATTGCCCCGTATGTATCCTTTATACGTCCCGGACAATTCGTCTCCCAAGATAAAACAACAATGGAACAATTGAGCAAAGGAAACTCAAGAGCTACCATGAAGAATATTGAATAACGAAATGATGCTTGGAAGCTATAGGAAGAACTGATTTCTGGATGTATATTTTCGTGTATATGAAGTGTGCCTCAACAATGGTGTAAGGGGTGTTTATATAGGTGAGAAAGGAACTGTTTGACTGCCTCCATAACAGCCATTATTGGCCAAATAATGACCATTATGGAGGTAGTAAAGCCACAAAATTAAAGGAGAGAAATACCAACGGATTGGCCATTATAGGAGGTGTAATTCAGCCAAAATAAATGGCTGAATTGAGTGCTGGACGTTTCTGCCGAAATTCTGAATTTCTGGAAACTTCAGGGACCAAACTGTACATCTGAAAGAATTCTGGTCAAAACTGTACATCTGAAACTTCTGGGATCAAACTGTACTTCTGGCCCAAAAAGATAATATCAGAAGGCCCGTGAACCCGGAACCGGACCGGACGAAGCGGGCGGCGGCGGCGCGCGTGGTCTTTCCTCTAACCGAAGCACATCTAGGTCCTCCCTCCTTTAAACACATGGGATACCCCTTGGGGTCCCAAACCCCAAACCAATTTCAAGTCTTATATACACAACAATTCTTTCTTCCTCTACCGATGAGGGAGAATTGAACACAATACCACACTTTCCATGCTTCAAACACCTCACTTCGTGAACCAATATCTCTTTCATTTCTCAATGAAATTTGACGATTCTTGGCCCTACGGTTATCTACGTACTTAGTAGATCATGCATGTGTGAAGAACCGGATTCTCCAACATACGTAACACTAGTGTTTAAGCCGTTAAGGTTGGTCGGTCGCAACTCCCGCCAAAGGCTAATTTCCAACAGATGATAAGCCTAACTTAAACAGATTGCGATCAAAGGCTGTCTTGGGAAATGGTTTAGTGAGTGTTTCGGCAGAGTGGATCTGAACAGCTTGAACCCGCTTTTTTTGAACATGATTGCGAACAAAATGGAAGTCTACCTCAACATGTTTCATGCGACTGTGAATAACTAAATTCTCGCTAAGATAGGTGACACCAATGTGATCACAGTAGATGGTAGATGTCATGGGTTAGAAGGCGCCAACTCACACTAGATTGTTCACCCAAAGTGTTTCAATAAGAGCATTGGCCACCGCCCTATACTCGGCTTCAGTTTTCTGCTTCTTTAAGGACCAACTAATAGGATTGCGGCCAAGAAACAGAATGTAACCAGAGGTGGATGCTCTGTCAGTAAGATTTTCAGCCAGTCAGCATTAGCGTACATGTGCAAGTTAAAGTCCCACGTTCAGGGTCATGTAGGGAATATTGGATTTTGCCATGGAGGTACCAAAGAACTCGCTTAACAGATTTCTAAAGCAGTTCAGAAGGAGACTGCACAGTTTGTCGACTGCATAAGAGATCTCCGGTCTGGTGAAGACAAACATTATAGTCCACGGCGATGGTAAGTTGCATCAGTGAGTGGGTTCCGTCTTTGAGTTTTAACAACTTCGGTGCACTCATTGGTGTTTCAGCACTCTTAAACTCAAGATTTCATTGACATAATTGGCTTGAGTGAGGATAATACCATCAGAGCACTACCTCAACACGAAGGAAATAATTAAGGTTCCCTAAATCCTTAATTGAAAAACGAGAGGCAAGTGAGGCTACAACCTGAGTCATGCTGATGGAGTTGCTTCCGGTAACAATGTTATTGTCAACGTAGACTAGGATAAACATGACGTCACCAAGGACATGCCAAACAAGTAGGGAGTTGTAAGATTCTCTCTTGACGAATCCACGGAGGAGAGAACACCTGTGAGTGCATTGTACCAGGGCCGAGGTGCTTGCTTTAGACAGTAGAACTTGTTCCGCATGATCCCTCTACAGTTGTAGTTTCTTGTAAGTGGATTTTCAGGATCAAAAAGAAGGCAAACAGGTCTGTTGATCGTTACAAAGCATGTCTGGTTGCAAGGGTTCACTTAGAGGTGGGGCGTTGATTTCCACTCGACCTTCAGTCTGCTTATCTAGCCTATCACTATCAGGATCATAGTTTCCATGGTCCTTTGGTTCAACTGGCCCCTTCGTCAACTAGACGTGAACAACGGGTTCCTTCAGGGTGACCTAGAGGAGGAAATGTAAATGGTCTAACCCCCTGTGTTTGCTTGTGGCTCTAATCCCACTCATATTTGTCAACTGCGCAAGACAATCTATGGTCTAAAGTAAGCATCTCGGGCCTGGTACAACGCACTCACATGTTATCTCTCCTCCATGGGATTCATCAAGACCAAATCTGACAGCTCACGACTTGTTCGGCATGACCTTGGTGACATCATGTTTGTCCTGGTCTACGTTGATGATATCATTGTTATCGGAAGCAACTCCGTCAGCATGAATCAGATTGTAGCCTCACTTGCCTCTCGTTTTTCAGTTAAATATTTAGGAAACCTTAATTATTTCCTTCGTGTTGAGGTAGTGCGAAGCTCTGACAGTATTATCCTCACTCAAGCCATGTCAATGAAATCTTGACTGATGAATTGACGTCCAACTGTAAGATGCCAATACGCCAATGAGTGCATAAGATTTGTTAAAATTTAATGACGGAACCCCACTTGCTGATGTAACTAGCTATCGCCGAATTCTTGTTAGACGGCAATATTTGTCCTTCACCAGACCAAACATCTCTTATGCAGTCAACAAACTGTCCCAGTTTATGCGGTCTCCTTCTGAACTGCATTGGAAAGATGTTAAGCGAGTTCTCAGGTACCTCCATGGCACAACTCAATTTGCTCTATGTGTGATCCCGAATATGGACATTAACTGGCACATGTACTCTGATGTTGATTGGGCGATCTCACTGATAGAGCACCACCTCTGGTTATATTCTGTTTCTTGGACGCAATCCCATTACTAGATCCTCAATGAAACAGAAAATTGTAGCTCGTTCATCCACTGAAGCTGAGTATAGGGCGGTGGCCCATGCTCTTGCTGAAACAATTTGGTGAACCATCTACTGTGTGAGTTATGCCTTCCAACCCGTGATATCCCTACCATCTATTGTGACAAGACTAGTGTCACTTATCTCAACGAGAATCCAATTATTCACAGTCGCATGAAACATGTTGAGGTAGACTTTCATTTTGTTCGCAATCATGTTCAACAAAAGCAGGTTCAAATTATTCATATCCACTCTGCTGATCAACTAGCTGATACACTAACTAAACCACTTGCCAAGTCAGCCTTTGATCACAATATGTTCAAGTTAGACTTAGTGACACATAAGTAACTTGACGGGACGTATTGGAACAATCATACCTTGTTACTAGATCTTATCTCATAGGATTAGTATTTATCTTCTATGTTTATCTTTAGTTTAGATAGACATATAGAGTTATCTTTTACTTCAAAATCATCTTTTAGTCAGTTAGTTTGATAGTGTTTTGATTAGAGCAAGTCTCCTAATACATGGAGTACTCATTTAAACTCAGCTTAATATTCAATATACACACAGTTTTGAGTCTTCACTCAAGTATCCATAATACAGACACACACTTCACTGTCTTCTTTGTTTTGAAGGAGTTGGAGGCAGAATCAAGTGGAAATATCTTTCCTAAAAACTGGAGAGTGAACAAAATCCAGAAGGACCGGATACCCTATTAGACACTAGTTCGTATCCTAACATCATGATTAAGGAAAAAAATGAGTGTGAAAAATTATATAAAAAAAAGCAGCCTAGTGCACTAAGCTCCCGCTCTGCGCGGGGTACGGGGAAGGGCCGGACCACAAAGATGTATTGTACGCAGCCTTACCTCACATTTCTGCAAGAGTCTGTTTCCACGACTTGAACCTGGTCAAGTGGCAGCAACTTTACCGGTTACTTCAAAGCTCCTTCGGTGTGAAAAATTATACTATCAAGAAAATTGAACCCAGACACACATAACAGAAAATCAAGAATAAAAACAAACATAAAGTTCAAAACATTAAACCAGAATGTACAAGAAATACTTGAAGCAACAAGCTCAAAGAGTTGAACACTTTAATTCTTGAAGCACCCCAGAACTGAAGTAGCAGTAATAGAGAGAGGCAAAAGACTTTGCTTGAAGATGCAACGTGGAAAAGCTCATAAAAAATCCAATACTTTTTAGCACTTGTGAATTTTTCCAGTCCGACAAACTAGTGAGTCGTTGCTCTCGGAAACAGTCTCTTTACCTCCCACGAAGGTAAAGCTAAAGTATATTCTGCTCTCTCGGACCCTAGAATTACACGGAATATGTTATTGTTGTTGACAAACTTGTGAGTTGTGTCCATAGATTTGGTGGTATCTGTAATCGTGATGGATTACTGTATTATTCTGGCATCTTAACAGTAGGAAGTAAAGGGGGAGTATTCTTTTTTGTATGGCCTTCCGCCTAAATAAGCGATGCATGTTCCTAGAGTTTAGAGTACTTCAGTTTTAATTGGATTCAAAATCTACTTGTATAGAGGATTATTTAATTTATTATATTTGATAATTTAATTGTGAATTTGGTTTAATGGAATAAAAAAATTGATTAATCCTAATGAAATATTTGTTTGGTAGCTAATTAGGAGGTAAGTTATTACATAACTAGAATCTATATATTATTGTGTGTACTCTCTTAGTCTTGAAAAGATTGTCTTAATTACTATTTGGACAATCAAAGGGAATCAGGGTAATATTAAAGGTCTTCGAACTCCAGGTGATTTTTCTTTTGGCCAGTTGTTTACTGTTGGATCTCGCTAATACAGCTCCCTATAGTTTTTGTTACTGAGATTTTTTTTTTTACAGTCAAAATATTTTCTTCTTACTTTTAACAGGATGCTGTTTCAAGTGCAGGTTCAATCCACATAGCATAAAATACAATGGGACCATTTCAGGCTTAAAATATATCTGGACAACTGAGGGGTTCAAAGGACTGTTCAAGGGCAATGGCACCAATTGTGCACGTATCGTCCCTGTAGGTAAAATTGGTGTACTCGAAAGGTTAAACAAAACAAATTATTTGTTGAGTCGAGAGATGATTCTCTATCTTTAAGATAAAATTGCCCTGTATCGATGCTTTTACGGTGATGGACAATAGTCTCCCAAAATACAACATCAACTATCAACTATACAAAGCAAATATAGTTGATTCTATCGAAGAAATAAATAAGAACAAATTGCTTATTTGAGTTTCTGATTCTCTGTTTCTGTTTATGTCGAACAAAACAGAAGAGAAAAGAAGATTTTGTGTGTTGTGTGTTCTGCGTTCTGCCTGCTATGTAATTTGAACAGAACTGTTCAATTTATAAGAGCATAAAGGGAGACAAACAGTCATGTCTGTTGGTGTCTTCAAGGTCCTGTTCAGTTGAACAATCACACCTGTTGGAGTCCGTTGTAATGTTCCAAAAACATCAGGGACCAAAATGTAAATGGTTAACATTTCAGGGACCAAAAAGAAAGTTTCGGAAGAAAGCAACAACCAACAGCCCATAGCCCACGACCCGTGACTGGACGGGCGGGCGGCGCGCGTGTGGGGCTTAGCCCCGAACCCAAGCTCACCTAGGTCCTCTCCCTTCTAAACACATGGGTTACCCCTTGGGGTCCCAAACCCTTACTCAAACTTAGAGTTTATATATTGCATAAACTCTCCATCTTCTACCAATGAGGGAGATTTGTCATTTTCTGCCAAAGACCCTCCATCTTTTTATGTCTCAAACACCTTACTTTGTATATCAATATCTCTTTCATTTCTTAACGAAATTTGACGATACTTGACACTAACATCATCTACTCACTTATTATATTAGGCATGTGCGAAGAAATGATATTTCCGACATGCGGGGCCTACGTGTTTAAGTCATTAAAGACGGGTTAAACTCAATCCCACATGTAGTAGATTTCCAACAATCCCCTCTAGAAAGAGAATTGGTGCACACAGGGTGCTAAATTTCAGCAATCTTTCAGCGGAAAGATATTGCATCAGGATAGGTAGTTTTCGGCTTTGAACCTTCCTTAGTCGATTACTATCGGATTTACTTACTGCGCGATGAATGCGATGTCTTGAACCGTAAGTGTTTAGTGTAAACCAAGACAATGATATCAACACAATAACTCTCCTTATTCATTTCTTCTTATTGTTTTATCCGTTGTGGCCATGGACAACGCTTGGATTCTTAAGTGCGTACATTTGAAGCAACTTGTCTTCGCACTTAAATAGGTGATCTCCTACAAGGTATATTGTTCTACCCCCACTAGCAAGTGTTAGGAATCATTAAAAGTTTCAGAAACTTATCATTTACCCATTATGCAAGTAACACTTAATGTCTATCGTGGGAACGACTTTGGAGTTATCTTTCTTTAAAGAATGATAATCCGAAGTGCTTTTACTTCAAGTAAAGCGCTAAACTGAACATCTACAGCTTAGTTTTCCCATTGAACCAAATTCCTGGGATCTCTAGTCAGTAAGGTTGGGTTACCACCATAAAGATTCTTATTGTTTGAGTTTTAAGTCCATTCCCATAGACAAGCAGAATATTTGATCTTTGGGTAGGCCTTTAGTTAATAGATCCGCTAAGTTATCCTTTGATTTGACGTAATCAATGGAAATGTCACCCGTAGTGATCAACTGCCTAATGGTCTTATGCCTCCGACGAATGTGTCTAGACTTGCTGTTGTACATATTACTTTGTGCCCTTCCTAAAACCGATTGACAGTCACAGTAAATCATCACACGGGTTTATCCCAACAAGGGATATCCTCTAAGAAGTTGTGAAGTCACTCTGCTTCTTCTCCTGCTTTGTCCAAAGCGATAAACTCTGATTCCATCATGGATCGGGCGATGCATGTTTGCTTAGAGGATTTCCAAGACACAATCCCACCACCAATTGTAAAAACATACCCACTGGTGGATTTGGTGTTCTTTATGTCCGATATCCAATTTGCATCACTGTATCCTTCCAGTACGGCTGAATATCTTGAATAATGTAATCCGTAAATCAGTGAATATTTTAGATATCGTAGTATCCGATTTAGCGCCTTCCAGTGATCATTTTCAGGATTATGAGTGAACTTAGCCAACTTATTGACTGGATAAGCGATGTCGAGTCGGGTGCAATTTGTAATGTACATTAAACTACTAATTACCTGTGCATATCGCTCCTGGGGTACGGGTGGACCACGATTTTTATCAATTCTATGATTCATATCCATTGGTGACTTCATAGGGGACTGTCAAATACATCAAATTTCCTCAAAACATCTTCAATGTAATGAGATTGAGATAAGACCAGCCCGTTAGATGTCTTAGAAATCTTAATTCCTAAGATTACATCTGCAATACCCATATCTTTCATGTCAAAACATTGTTTTAACATGTTTTTGGTTTCCAGGATCAAGTTTAGACTACTTCCGGTGATGAGCATGTCATCTACGTAAAGGCATATCATGACAAATGAGTCAGAGTTCCCTTTAATATAGCTACATTTATCACATTCATTTATGGAGAAACCTTTTGATAATAAAGTATTATAAAACTTTTCATGCCATTGTTTCGGGGCTTGATTGAGTCTGTACAGAGACTTAATAAGACGACATACTTTCTTTTCTTGTCCTGGAATTACATACCCATCGGGTTGTTCCATGTATATTTCCTCTTTCAATTCTCCGTTTAGGAAGGCTGTCTTAACATCCATTTGATGTATCTCAAGGTCACGCAAAGCTGCAATGACTATGAATACCCTTATGGACGTTAATCTATACACATGGGAGTATGTGTCGAAGTAATCACGGCCTTCCTTTTGTCTGTAGCCTTTGACTACTAATCTAGACTTATACTTGTCAATAGTTCCATCTGCTTTGTACTTTCTTTTGAGTATCCACTTACAACCCAAAGGTTTGCTTCCCGAAGGAAGATCAACCATTTCCCAAGTATGGTTCTGCATGATGGAATCTATTTCGCTTTCTATAGCTTCTTTCCAAAGCGGTGCTTCGGAGTTGACAATGCTTCCTTAATTGTCCTCGGTTCATTTTCAACCATACAGGTTAGAAAATCTGGACCAAAGGTGTTGTCCTTTTTGGCCCTTTTGCTCCGACTTGGTTCAACCTCTGGAACACTTAAGTTCTGTAGGTCTGGAACATTAAGTTCCGGATAGTCAGCAACTTCTGACTCCTGTAGATTTGGAACGTCTAGTTTCGGATAATCAGAAACTCCGGGTCTTGTTGATTTTGAGCATTTTGTTCATAACTTCGTTTGCGCGAAATTATTTCTTTTTCCTTTCTAGGAAAGATATGTTCAAAAAATTCAGCATTCTTTGATTCCATGATCGTACCCTCGTGGATATCATGTATCTCCGACTTATACACTAAGAATCGATAAACACTACTGTTATTTGCATATCCGATGAATATGCAATCTACAGTCTTAGGTCCAATTTTGACCTATTTTGGTTTAGGTACTTCGACCTTTGCCAAACGTAGCCCCACACTTTCAAATATTTGTAAGTGAGTTTCTTTCATTTCCATGATTCATATGGAGTTTTATCCTTACCCTTATGCGGAACTCTATTAAGAATTGCATTAGCGGTAAGAATCACTTCGCCCCACATGGTTTGGACTAAATCGAAATTGATAAGTAAAGCATTCATCATTTCCTTTAACGTACGGTTTTTGCACTCGGCAATACCGTTAGACTGATGCGAGTAAGGAGCGGTCGTTTGATGAACAATGCTGAATTGAGCACCGTATTCTCCCCCTCTATCACTATGAATTGCCTTAATACGTAGGTTTAGTTGATTTTCAACTTCTGCTTTGTAGTGTTTAAATGCTTCAAAGGCTTCATCTTTACTTTTCAACAAGTAAACATAACGATACCTTGTACTATCATCAATAAAAGTCACAAAGTACTTGTTCCTCCCTCTAGTTTGTACAAACTTTAAATCACATACGTCGGTGTAGATAAGTTCTCGTGGAGCGGTGTTTCTTTCGACAGAATGTAAAGATGATTTGGTTAATTTTGCGTCTACGCGCACCTCACATTTATGTTGAGGGTTTATGTCGAAGGAAGGCAATAATTCCAACTTTACTAACTTTTGAATGGATTTGTAGTTAACGTGTCATAATCTATGATGCAATAAATTAGAAGACTCAAGCAAGTAGGTAGAAGACTTTATTTCATTAGATGAGCGGATTACATACATAACATTCATTTTGAAGAGGCCGTCACACGCGAAGCCTTTTCCTACAAATATACCATTCTTAGTTATTACAAATTTATTGGACTCAAATACTAGTTTAAAACCAGCCTGGACCAACAGTGCCCTAAAACCAAGTTCTTGCGGACGTCAGGGACGTGCATCACTTCCTTCAGAGTAAGCTCTTTGCCTGAAGTCATTTTGAGGACAACCTTTCCAACCCCTTGCACTTTAGAGGTGGCGTCGTTGCCCATGAACATCTTCTTGCCCATGACTAAGCGTATGAGGAAAATACATTCTTATAAAAGTAGATATGACGGGTTGCACCCGTGTCTATCCATCATTGCCTTGGGTTCTCCACCAAATTTGCCTCCAGCACCACTGCCGAAAAATCCACAATCTTGTCGTCAAGATCCGGAGGATTACCATCATCTTGTACAACGTTAGCCTCTGCCTTGCGTTTGTTCTTGGTCTTCAGGTTATTTGTGACTTGGGTATTGGCCCACTTCAGTCGTTGTGTTAGACTAAGTGTCCATTGCATCCCCACTAGAAGGAGGATATTCTGTCTGGGATCGTGACAGGCTCAACACAGTAAGATAGAACAACATTTTTAGTCTCATTCTCTTGTCGTAATTGTTATCCAAAACCTTACCTTGGCGTTTGCTTTGGAAATTGTCAGGAGCATGGACAACAACATTTCCTTGAGCAGTGCTAGAGACAACAACATTTCCTTGAGCAGTGCTAGAGACAACAACATTTCGTTGAGCAGTGGCAGAGACACCAACATTTCTTGAACAACAGCAGTTCCTTGAACAACAGCAGCAAAACTAGAAACAAAACTGTTGACAGTAGTAAAACCAGAACTACCAACGTAATTGTTAACATAATTGTCCACAGAACAGTTGGCAGAAACAGAGCCAAACCCAGAGTTAGAACCACAATCGGAAACACAACTGTTGACAGACATCTTTCGAACACTTAGAAAATAGCAAATTTTGTCTTTAAATTGTAGGTAAAATTGGTGTATTCGAAAGGTTAAACAAAACAAATGATTTGCTTAGTCGAGAGATGTCTCTCTGTCTTTAAGATAAAATTTTTCCCGTATAGATGCTTTTACGGTGATGGAAAATAGTCTCCCAAGATACAACGACAACTATCAACTATACAAAGCAAATATAGTTGATTCTATCGAAGAAATAAATAAGAACATATTGCTTGTTTGAGTTTCTGATTCTCTGTTTCTGTTTATGTTGAACAAAACAGAAGAGAAGAGAAGAGAAGATTTTGTGTGTTCTGCGTTCTGCCTGCTATGTAATTTGAACAGAATTGTTCAATTTATAAGAGCAGAAAGGGAGGCAAACAGTCATGTCTGTTGGTATCTTCAACGTTCTGTTCAGTTGAACAATCACGTCTGTTGGAGTCCGTTGTAATGTTTCAAAAATTTCAGGGACCAAAAAAAGTAAACAGTTAACATTTCAGGAACCAAAAAAGAAAGTTTTGGAAAAAACCTGCGACCTGAGCCTGGATCGGACGGGCGGTGTGCATGTGGGGCTTAGCCCCGAACTCAAGCTCACCTAGGTCATCTCCCTTCTAAACACATGGGTTACCCCTTGGGGTCCCAAAGCTTTACTCAAACTTAGAGTTTATATATTGCATAAACTCTCCATCTTCTACCAATGAGGGAGATTTGTCATTTTTGGCCAAAAACCCTCCATCTTTTTATGTCTCAAACACCTTAATTTGTGTACTAATATCTCTTTCATTTCTTAACGAAACTTGACGATACCTAGCACTAACATCATCTACTCACTTAGTAGATTAGACATGTGCGAAGAAACGATGTTTCCGACATGCGGGGCCCACATGTTTAAGTCATTAAAGACGGGTTAAACTCAATCCCACATTTAGTAAATTTCCAACAATCCCAAACTCAGCAGTCAAGTTCTTCAACTATGAGCAAGCCTCCAAGTATAGTCATATCTGATCACTATGAATTTTTTGCAACTCAAACTTGCTTCTCATGTTCCTTTAAAATCAAAATCTCATATATGTTCCCTCTATTGACTTCTTCATTGATATTGTAACATGGGTATACTATATCTTTACCATCAAATAATTTGTTTTAAACTTTTAAAACGACAAATAATTTGAGATAACTATTTTTAGTAACCATGACAAATAATTTAAGTATTAAATATACTTGTATAACTTTAATCATCTATCAAAGGACCTAAATTCTTTGTGTTCCTTGGGAATTGGGATACAAAATGCTAGTCTAGTATTCTATTTGGAATAAAAAAGTTGATTCCTAATTGTAATGGGAAAGTCTCGAGCTTACCCACTTTGAATGGAATTAGGAGTAATATTTACAAACTCTCCAGAAGGAAAAACCACTCTACAAAGAAAAGGGAGGCAGCCGGCCGAGAAATAGCATTTTCTTTTGTATAGCCATCAAAAACCAATTAGTTCGGATTCGCCTCGTAAGCCTGTTTAATGGGTCCGCACTAGGCTCCCACCGACCCATTTTAAGGGAGTTCACACTACGGGCTATTAAAGGGAAAAACAGCTTTTATCGGACCAAGTCCCAACACTCGAACCAAAGGAAACAATTTGCCTACTTCAGTGCGTCTCTTTCTTGTTCTTTTGTTCAAGGTATTGCTAGTCATATTAGGTTTCCAGCAAGGCCATAGAAGCTACCTTCATAGTATGTTATTTGCATTAAAAGATGAGTGCAAGAAAACATACATGTAAAAGAGTAGTACTAGAAATAGAAATGATAATTCTCTTCTTTGCAAATGCCAACTCTTTTTTTTTTCTTTTGCTTTTTGGTATCCGAAAATCATTGGTTCAACTAATCTAAATTTATCAGGCAAAGTGCCCCTTATCAAGAGGTTCTCCATTATCGAGCTTAAACCCGTTGATTTTCATCATCCATTACACATACCAAATGCCCACCTACTTAGCAAGGCAGCAAAATATTTAGTCCTCCAGCGGATAAAGTAGCTCAATAGACAGCATATATCATAGCAACCAATTAAAAATATTACGTCACAGTAAACAGCACATCGATTAATGGCACTACAAAGATCATATCAGATCATGAGAGTGAGTACCCATCTTCTTACATAAACTGTTTCAACTTTCCCCAGGAAAAAAATAAAAAGTTCCAAGACACGAGAAAAATCTGGCCACAAGTACAAAGAAGATCAGGATTAGCAAAGGCAACCAGCAATCAGCTTTTCTTCACTTGAACAGCAAGACATTCAAATTAGTCATTACAGTGTTCTTGTAAAATTTGCTTATTGACATTATCGAATAAGCAACAAGCAGATGCATAGGGGAATTACAAGCACAACTAGAAGATCCTAAATTTTCTGTCACAAGCTAGAACAGAAGCATAAATTCCTTGTTTATAGATGGTATAACCCACCATGTTATTTTCACTCTATCTATCCTTGCCTACAAAATTATCATATGCAGGGGAAAAACATTGGAGCTCGTCTTCATCAGTCGGATATCTTGATCTCAACTCCCAATAGGTCCTTCACTTGCTCATATGTCACAAAAGCAATAGCTATTGAAGGGACAACCTGAACAAAAAAAGTGAACAATTAGGAACGATCATGAAATATATTATAAAAGGGAATTAATTATAGAACTCAATCAAAACCAATTACTAGTCTGAACAAGTGCATCACGTCTAGGTATAAAGAAGATAGTTAATAGTTTCAAGTTTTACAAGAAGCACATCAATACAGCCAACAAGTAGTCGAGAGAGTATTAGAGCTTGTGATGTGAACTTTTGACTATGCACAGATCAACTATTTCACAACTCAAATGGAGATTTTGACAAATTTTGATACTGCAGAGATCTCCTCTAGAAATACCATTAAACATTACATTGGCTAGTCCAATTAGTCCCAAGTAGAAACCCAAGTTTATTTAGCATGACTATGGGGGAAAAAGAAGCTGATATTTGAGTACTGCCAACACAAGTCGGATATTGGAGACCAGCAACTAACTTTAATTAATAAAGGATATGTAATAGAGGGTATTGATAAGTAAAAGTGGAAGTCATCTACTCTGTAGAACATAGTAATGAAAAAGTAATGTCTATCCAAGAGCAAAGGCTTCCTACTTAAACAAAGTTTCCACAAAAAGGAAGCCAATTCTATGTGCCTAAATGAGAGAAAATAATAAACTTCAACCAAGTCTCAACACCTAAAGGTAAGGTATGGAAACGAGACTAACCTTCACTGAATTAGGCACCAAACCCTTGTACAAGGCCCTGAAGCCCTCATACCTAACAGTTTTCCTGAAAGTGTCAATCATACCAGAATATTCAAGGGAAGCCTTGCTCCTTCCATCACCAGTAACGATGAAAGAAGCATCTTTCCAACCCACCATCTGCATCCTTCTGCGTACAACGTCAAGAGGGTAAGCAACAGTTTGCCCCACAGTCCCTGCCACAGCTCCACATGCCAGCCTTGTAACAACACCAAGCTCGGTAGAATCATCAACTAGACCAAGTGGTTTTGTTTTGACCAACCAGTCTTTTAGAGATTCATAAACTGCAAAGTTAAGTCCCACATACGGAATCTGCAAACGCCAATTAAATTATCAACTTTCACAAGAATCAGAAGAACATTCTGTGTGTGTTGATTGTTCTTTCTTTTCCTTTTCATCGCGCTATTCAGGGAGAAGACATTTTAAACTTCTGCTGGGAGGCTTACAGTACTATATTGGCTAATTAACTAGTCGATAAACCTCTTAACACCTCATTTTCTTCTTCTCACTTTGAAGCATCAACTTTTTTTTTGGGGGGGGGGGGGGGGGGGGGGGAGCTTAAGTAGATTGAAACTTGCAACTAAATATATAATTAATATTATAGTGTGCTTATTATATTATTACGAGTATTTTCCACCTCGTAAACAACTTCACATTTGGAGATTCATTCTATGACAACACCAGATGGTTTGAGTATGGTTACCAATTTAGTAAAAACAATCATTTCCTTATAAATTCAGGAAAGCAAAACTTACAACTCCTATGACAGAAGGAAGCCATCCTTTATACAAAGCACGTGGACCTTCCTCACGGAGTATGGTGGATAGCGCATGGACCATTCCTCTGTACTGATAAGGAGATTTCTCTGTCTGCAAAGCAGGAAAGAGGATTTTCAAGAAATGTATAGCAGCAGGGTGCAACATAGCATTGCATGGTATACAGAACATCAAAACTGGCAATATTTCTTCCAAAGAACTCATAAAATACCTGCACAGTGATTCTGCCCCGCACCATGTCCATTGGGTAAGTTGCAGACATGGCAATTATGCCAGCACAAGCTCCAGCTCCAAGACGTAGTAAGGGAGTGAGCTGAGCATCCTCTGCAGAAAAAGGAAGATAACAGTCCAAATGATGCCAAATTCTTGGGAATATCTTTCTGTTCCTTTTTCATTTTATTCAGGCTACAAGCATATTATGACTTCTTATGTGCACAAAAGACCAAGCAAAACCATCAGACAATCTTCATTAACTTAACACATTGAAAAGAACTTTATCAGATGATCTTTTGTTTACCAAATTAAATGAGCATGGTAGCTGCAGAATAGTCTAGTAAGTAAATGCTCACAATAAGGGGGGCTTATATATGTCTTGTGAGCTTTGGCAAGCAGCTTGATGACTACTTGCCAAAATTATGTGTAGATAAATTTTGTCTGCCGCTACTAGAAATCCAGCACCGAGCACAAGCAGCATATGGAAGAAAAACTGAACTGCATTGAAGGAGAAAAAGTCTAATCTGTCTTTAAAACCTTTTTTTGGAAACTGAAGTTATGGATGGATCAGGATGAGGGTGCATAAATTCTAACCACAATCCAGATTTGCCCTGAATAGGAAAATTTTCAGGTTTATTTTTTGCTGACTCAGCTGATGTTTTGACTTGATTTACCAACATCTTGGATCATATGCGTTGTGGGGTAAAATTTCTTACACTAAATACAATGATCGAATGAGATATTAATATAAGGCCTGCTGCAAAGGTAAACTATATTGGTAAGCGGAAGCACTAGAAATAGTAGGATCCTGGAATAGAACTAAACTCACATAAGTAAAGTGGAGGGGAATAATCTATATGGATGATCGAGCATAACCAATATTTACTTCTTTCCTTATCTTAATAATTTTACCTTCTTTTCGATGGATGATTCCTAAAAAGACGTCACTACAGGATAACTGAAAGACAATCTGAAAAAAAAGTGTATCCCAAAAGGGTCATCCACTATAAGGAAAAGAAAATATTGGCAAGTATATAGCCATCACCCACAGCTTTGGCCCCTCAATCCAGGGGTTGGAAGGGTTGAACTGGGTAGAGACCTAACCTCCGGCTCATTTTGCACGAAGTGGCTGCCCGCAACTAGAACTCGCATTCGCGCACTAGAACAGATTGAGCTTTTACCACCCACCAAGCCAAGGCCCTTCCTAGACAACATAATAAGCAGAAATAGCGACAAGGAGAAGGAGAATACAGATACAGTCCATTGCTAAGTCAAATATAGCATCTGTAACAACCAACATAAAGAGTTTCTTTTTTTACATGACTAACAACTAAATAGACATTAGCAGGAAGTGAACTTGAACTAGAAGTAGCGTGAAAGGAAAAAATAGAACTTGAAAGAATATATGAGCTCAAACTTAATCTCCACAAACAATACCACAACGAATCATAGTAACGTAACCTCCAGTAGGAATAGACTCCTTTTAAGTTTTATAGAGATAGTAGGAAAAGAACTGTGCTTAAAGTTTTCAACATATCTGAAGAAGACTGCTCAAAGTTTTAAACAGATAATAGGGAATGAACTGTGTTTAAAGTTAATTTTAGCTATTTCTTCCTACGGTTGGATTCATATATGAAATCTCATAGTTCATCCACAAGGAAATCATTGGAGGACGCTCCAGTGGTGAAACCAAATGCAAATACCCATGAGAAGTAAATAAGCCCAAAGATTACCATTGCCAGTTTGTTGCTGGTAAAGATATAGTATACCCCTGTTACAATATCAATGAAGAAGTCAATAGAGGGAACAGATACAAGATTTTGATTTTAAAGGAACATGAGAAGCAAGTTTGAGTTGCAAAAAAATCATAGTGATCAGATATGACTATACTTGGAGGCTTGCTCATAGCTGAAGAACTTGACTGCTGAGTTTGGGACGATACGTGCACAATTGGTGCCATTGCCCTTGAACAGTCCTTTGAACCCTTCAGTTCTCCAGATATATTTTAAGCCTGAAATGGTCCCATTGTATTTTATGCTATGTGGATTTTGAACCTGCACTTGAAACAGCATCTGTTAAAAGTAGGAAGCAAACTAGTCGAAGATGGAACAACCTCCTAAATGCAATGATAAATGTATGTTACATACAAAAAATTAGACTCCTTCAAAGAGGAAGCATGTCGGAGAAAAGTTTACTATCCTAAAATTCAAAAGGAACAAAAATTGATCCATTGATTACAAATTAAAGTATGGGTCACAGTGCTCCATCATTCAATGCAAGTTCGATATGCTCAAATTCAGTTTATATTTTTTCTCCTTCAATAAACCCATTGCTTAAGGCAGAAACTACAAACATGAAACTACACTTCACCTGGAGCAATATCTTTAGCCGTTCCAGTGGGGCCACAGCAGTTCGTGACCTGCAGGATAAGGAGACACTAGTAAGTGAGGAATCAAATCAAAATTCAGGGAAAATGAAACTGTTCAAGCACTCAAAACATCACATGGAACTCATGTACAAGTGGCGGTTAACAGTCATGAATACCTCATATGCTGATAGAACACTGAGTAGATTTGCAAATCTTACACCAATCTTACACCAAAAGTATAAATACAGAATATATTTTTGTATGAGATCAAAAGCTTAATTTTTATGAACAAGCACCTTCGAAATCAGCACTTGCGTCCTGTTTCAACTCCAATTGACTCAATTATAAGGCAATCTAACTTTTCACTTCACTTTAAAGGGGGTAAAAGAGTGTGGGGACGGGGGGAAGAGTACAACCTACAGATGTTACTTATCCTTGGAATCCTGTATTACACATGTTACAGTACTAAACATTATCACAATGCCCAACAATACAACAATAACGCAAACAAAAAAAGTACTTTCCCCAATTTTTTTTACAAATATAAGCAAAATCTTCGATCAAGTGTGAGCTTGAAGTTGAGTCCATTAAATTCATTCGTTCTTGCTAACGTTATTGATCAGGTGAATTAAAAAAAATTACTTACAGTAACAATACATTTCATAATTCAAAATAAAGACATTATATGCTCATAAAGATTAATGTACAACATATTTAAGACAAAACGCTCGGGATGTTTGATACTTGTAGAGTATGCTCGTAAGGTAGAACATTTAGTTATTTATATCTTACAAGCCTCCGGCGACACCTCCGGCTACGAGTGACTTGCAGATACTGATAACAGCATGGCTTGTAGGCTTGATTTCTTGTCTGGCTAGCTTCGCCTCTTCAGCGAGATTCACAATTTTCTCCACTGCTGATTCGCTCGCCTTCACATCCTCAGAAGCCATATAAGATCGAGATCGCCTAGTTTTTTAGCTCAACCTTACTCAGATGACCGATCGGAAATTGGACGAGTTGTTGAAAACCGCAAACTTTACGGTGACAGTGTACGGAATCGCGGTGGTTTGTGCGGCGACGGCGGCAATTAGCAGAGATCAATGGAAATGCAGCAGGAAAGGGAACGTGCAAAATCTGACTTTATGCGACGGCGTTCGTACAAGTGTGTTGGTTGGCTCTTTGTCTGCTATAATTAATTACTCTAATTCTTTGCTCCAATTGGCTCTGTCTTCCTTTTCTTGTTTTTGTTTTTCAAATAATTTTTTAAAAGAGATAATGATTAAAAATATATTTAAACTACTATCATTTTTTTTGTGAGTTTTGTATCCAAATTATGAGACTTGAACTATCACAGGTAGGAAAAAGAAAGTTAATAACGGGCCTAATCAGCTTTGAAGTGTATTTTAATATAGGTCAAATAGAAAAATTGAATAACTAACCATTGGATCGTGAACTCGAGAAAAAATGATACTCACTTTGTCTCGAATTATTTATTTATTTTTTGTTTATACAATACATGTTTTATCCTTATTTATATTTAAGTTATATTCTTTTTTTTCCATTAAATGTTTTACTATATGTATGTGTAATCTTCATTAATGACAAAGTGTAAAATGAAAAAAAATAATAATAATTATGACTTAACTTTTAAAACGACAAATAATCTAGACCTGAGAATAGTTTAACCATGAACTCTTTTGAATAAGGTCAGTCTCCGGATTACGGAATAATTTGCATACACTTTTGCCTATGCCATTGGTACCTGCATCTTAAATCTGTCCAACAAAGCTTAACAAATGAGAACAAACTATTTTAATATTCTATTTTAACTGATTTTTGAGTGCCGATCTTTCGTAATCTCATTCTAACTTTATTATGTGATATGTTAAGATGAAATTAATTAATGGAATATTGGAAGGTTTTCAAGGTTGGTGGCTTTGCCGTATGTTGTTTCGACCACTAGTGAGTGGGTAGTTGGTCTTTACTCTCTTTCGATGGGCCTAACCCCTGAAGTACGAAAGGGCCAATTACGAGAAGCGCTTTAAAATCACAATAAACGAATCGAATACTTATAATATTGTGGTTAGGAAAGAAAGAAAAAGAGTGGCAATCCATGCCTTTCAACTTCTTTTCTTTTTCCCCTTTTCTCATTGCCTTTGAAGTTGTAAATGGATATCAAAACAAATACTACAATAACCCAATTGCTTAACTACAATCTTTCAATGTTTTTACAGAAATGTTTAAAATATTTGTGATCTATAGTAGTTTTCATATGTTTTTTTGCTTACGAATATTATTTTACAACATAAAATTGATGTCAAATTCATGTCATAATTAGGCTCATATATGTTTTTCTTTCGTAAACACTATCGTTCTATATCAATTGAGGCCCATAGCATAAGATTTGCACATTGTAACCATGATGTTATTACCACCAAAAGATGTGGTGCAGCGGATGGGGTCGCTCCTCCTTAATCAGAGGTTTCAAGTTCGAGCCATGCGTGTATATAAAAAATTTTTAGTAGGAAACCCTTCCCCTCGAATGGTCTTACGCAGCGCGAATTCAAATATAGTCGGCTCTAATGCGGGTACTGGACATGATATTCTTATCCATCCAAAAAGACCAAAAAGAAAAGTCATATATTGCAGCAGGAAGAGTGTGTCATGACCATTCTCATTTTAAAAAAGAAAATATTGACTTGATTTTTCTGAAACTAGTGTTTCTATCATATTCCATGAATGTATTCACAGTATTTGACTCAAAAACTTGAGGGAGTTGGTACAGAACTATCAGTGACGAAGCATTTTTTTTTGTGCGGATTCCCCTCAAACGCACTGGTGTTTAATGTTTGTCCTTCATATTTATGGTCTTTAATTTTTGTTCCTGTTATTTTATAAAAATATTCAGGTCTACTTCACAAGACATAATCTTTATAATATTTTTTTCTTTGAATACTGAATTTTGGCCTCGCGCTGTATAAATTATATAGGAATTAAGTTATACGACATAGTTTTATAGTAACTTTTTAAATTATTTTGAGTGTGTTGGAAATTTGCCTTTGGCGGGGAGATGCGTCCACCCATCTTTGATGAATTAAACACTAGTGTTCCGCATGTTGGAGACTTTGTCTCTTCGCACATGCATGATCTACGAAGTGAGTAGATGACCGTAGGGCCAAGAATCGTCAAATTTCGTTGAGAAATGAAAGAGATATTGGTCCACGAAGTAAGGTGTTTGAGGCATGAAAATGTGGTGTGGGACAAATCTACCACATCGGTGGGAAAAGGAAGAATTGCTCTATATATAAGTCTCAAATGGTAAAGGGTTTGGGACCCCAAGGGGTATCCCATGTGTTTAAAGGAGGGAGGACCTAGATGTGCTTGGGTTCAAGGCTAAGCCCACACGCGCGCCGCTGCCGCCCACGGGTCACGGGTCGTGGGCTGTGGGAACTTTCTGATATTATCTTTTTGGACCAGAGAACTTTGCCAGATGTACAGTTTGATCCCTGAATTTTCTTATGTACAGTTTGATCCCTGAAGTTTAATATTTTACAGTTTGGTCCCCAGAGTTTCTGGAAAGTTGATTTTGGGGTGACGGTAGGCGGAAAAATTTCTGCCTACCGTTGGAACTATTTTTTGAGGCATTAATCAGCCATTACTTGGCGATTAACTCCTCCATTATCGCCCTTCTTCATTGGTCGTGAACAACCCATTAACCACCCATTAATCGCTCTCTTAACGGCCATTAACACCCCTCACTAATGGCTATTTACACTTTGTTTGTGGTTGTTGGGCTGCCCTCCTCCATGCTATATATTGGTGCCTCTTTTGGCTCAATAACGTGAGAGAATACACACGAAAATAGCAGCACATTTCAGTCACAAAAGAGCACGAAACAGTGGCCAAAATCATTACAAAATAGTGGCGAAAATCAGTGCAAAACTGTGACGGAAAAATAGTGAGTTAATACCCTCATATACACAAGATATACACCACAGAGACACACTATATACACAGAGACAAAACAGAAGAGAAGATTGAAACTCTTCCTTCCTTTTTCATATCTTCAGCAAGTCGATTCATATTTGTTTTCTTCGTCAGGTTCAACCTATTGGCTTTGTAGTGTTGAGATTAAAGTGTTGTTTTATCTTGGGAGACTATTGCCCGCTAACGCAAAAGCATATATACGGGGCAATCTTGTCTTAAGGACAGGGGGCAATCACTCGACTCAAGACACAACGTTGTAACCATCCAGATTTAGTTGTTTCTTGATTTCAGGTTATCAAGATTCAAGACACAACAAGCTTGCGGTAGTTTTGAAGATTGGCCTATTTGTTCAACAAGATTCAATTTCTGAATATTGAATATTTGTTTATCCTTTCGAATACTTTCGAATACTTGTAATAGTTATTTACTTCCCGTACTGCTTTATAAAGTACCATAGAGTACCAACAGAGTGTTGGAAATTATGTCTTAGCCGACATAGTTTATGTGGATGTTATGATATATATATATTGAAACTAAACATTAATTATGCCTGCAGAAATATGAAATTATGTCTTTTTTCATATTATGTTGAGTGTTGACAATTATGCCGGATCCGGCATAATCTGTGGGTTGTGTATGATACATATGCCGAAAATAAACACTAATTATGCCCAGCTAAATTCTAATTATACCGCTCCAAAATAATAAAGGGAAAAAAAATGAAAGAACCAATATAAAAGGCAAAAATTAAAGACCACCCCAAAAAAGGGCATTCATGCGAATGACACGTGACGAAATGCTGACTAAACAGTTCTAATGAGTTCCAAATTTCCGCTTTTTGCATGTCAGTCCATATGAGCCTGGACTTGGAATGGCCCAGAGAAAAATATTAGGCTTCAAATGATGAAGGCACTAGGTTTTCTTCTTTATAAACCATGTTATGGAATTTAAGATCTTAGCTATTTTGTTAATAACAAAGTTCCAGAATTGCAAGAACACAAAGATACGGAATACATGAACCAAATTTTGTAAGTGTAAGTTGAGATGATCATCCCGAAGTCTATGATTTAGTGGCCCAAATGAGCTTTTGCCTTTCCTTCTCAAGTCCATGATTGACTGGCCCATATGAACTTTTGGACTATAATTTCCTATGGTAACGGGTGATCTACAAGAATATCCTCCGAGGTGGATGATCTTAAACTTTTGACCTCGCTTGCTTCATGGAAAAAAATTCAAGTTTAATAAGTTTGAACTTCCGATCTTCACGTTTTGCTCATGGGGCAAGCGGAGTTCAAAAGTTTAAAACAACTCATTTTCAAGGTCATCCATTGTAATTTCATGTGGCAACGGAGTAGCCAAAGCCCAAATAAATGGTGTGTCCAAAATAAGCAAAAGAAATTACACGAAAAGAAGAATAAATCTAAATAGCAACTCATCTAACAGCTTAAATTAAAAATAGTCGGTGAATATATAACATATATACAATTCATCAATATATAATATATGTACAATCGTGTATAATCAATATATAATTCACATTAACTAAACAAAGTACATAATGAATCTGACCAGCCATCTGTGTAAACATCCAAAAGTAAGAACCTAGAATTCTAGCAAATTGTTTGACATCCAATCCAAATGAACATAAATACACAGGTAACATAGCACAAGGCTTATTTAAGGAGAACAACTATCCGTCTCAATAGGAAAATGAAAAAGAAAATAAAATTCCTTCTAGATCTATCATATTCGTATAATTTTCTTCTACGTCAAAGTATATGAGCTATAACAGTTTAAGTTTCCACAAAGGACGTGTGTGCAACTGAAAGAATTGTTGGGATACAATTGTTTCAGGGAACGGGAAATAAGTAATTATTACAATGGTAGAAAGAATAAACTAACTATTACAATAAAACTGGAAATCAAAAACTTATCAAACTGCTTGTGTGATTTGCTGAGTCGAGTGATAACACTCTGTCTTTAAGACAAGATTGCCCCGTATATCTCCTTTTATGGTGTTGGGTAATAGTCTCCCAAGATACAATAGCAACTTAATAAATGAGCAAAGGAAACTCAAGTGTTACTCTTGAAGAACTTTGAGTATAGTAACTTTGCTAGAGAGTAAGAAGATGAATTCAGAAAATCTGGAGTATTTTCTAAGTATTGAGTAATGTTCTTCAATTGAGCCAAATGACTCAATTTATAGTGTAAGGAGAAGACCCCTCAACTAGCCAACTAATGGCCTTCATAGCCATGTAATGTCACTTAATAGAGGGGTTACATTCAGCCAAATAATGGTTGAATTTATGTGCCAAGTAATGGAGAATCAATGCTCCAAAACCAGCCCAAAGATCAGAACTTTCCAACTTCCCGTCGCAGCATTCTGCATCCGAAGCGCCGCGGCTTAGTGACTGGCCAACCAATTAGCGTCGCGGCTCCGACGGTGTGGCGCAGCGACCCTTCACGGCTCCGCGGCGATTTTCGACTCGTTTCATCTTACACTTCATACACTTCTTCCTTCGTTTACCAACGTGGAATACTTTGTTATTTGGCCAATAACAACGTTTCCATCATTTAAGCGAAGTGTGAAGGGAAGCCTTGAGAAAGCGGGTAAAGTTGTTGTCATGTGATCAGGAGGTCACGGGTTCAAACCGTGGAAACAACCTCTTGCAGAAATGTAGGATATACGTAAGACTGCGTATAATAGATCATTGTGGTCCAATTCTTTTCCGGACCCCGCGCATAACGGGAGCTTAGGGCATCGGGTATTATTTTTTTTTTTTACGTTAAGGGGTGTAACAGTTTTTATAATAGAACAATAATTCTTACAGTCTTGTCGTTGCCTTTCTTTCTTTTTCTTTTTTTTCTTTCCTTTTTTGTCCACTACAAATGAACTAATTGGTCTGAGGTACAACGTTTGCACCCTCATAACGAGAAAAGCTAAAAGATAACAGAAAGCCCATATTTCTTTATGATAACGACGTTATCCAATAATTTTTGGCTGTTTTTGGAATTTAAGGTGCTTGAGAGATGAGGAAATTGACTGAAAGTAACCAGGTGTATGTATCTGGAAATATGGACAACTTGGAAAGATTAAAGGATCATGTCTGATTTTTTCAGCAGATGTGTAAAAAATAAAGATTGATGGGTTTCAATATGGATTAAAGATATTTTGAGTTAAGTGACCCCCTGAGAAGTCCTCCTCTCCGTTACCAACAATGATTGTGGTGGAATGATAAATACTCACCGTAAGAAATTGTAAGTTTTGTTCATAAACTTGAAGGAAAAAACGGGGTAAAGTGTATTCGAAAGGTTAAACAAAGAGAACGATGAGTCGAGAGATGTCTCTCTGTCTTTAAGACAAAATTGTCCCGTATAAATGTTTTTATGGTATTGGACAATAGTCTCCCAAAATAAAACAACAACTAATCAACTGTACAAAGCAAATACAGTTGATTCTAGCGAAGAAAATAAATAAGAACAAATTGCTGAAGAAGGATTTCTGTTTTTTTGTTTCGGAACAAATTAGAAGAGACTTCTCGTTTTACGCTTGTGTGTCGAACATAACGAAAGGATCCAATCTCACCTAGTTGAAAATAATTGCTTATAAGAAAGTATGCATATTAAATAAGAATTTTCGGACTTGTCGAACTCTCGAATAGTGACATGCGGTTGAAAATAGCAAACGTCTTATCCAAAGTTCTTCATGCGGTGAAACATAGCAAGACTTATAGTTGGCTTCTTCTCGAACACTTTTTCATGTCTATCAGCGTCTTCTTACAGTGAACCCTTAAAATTACCCAATTTCTGGTATGTGAGGATGCTGAACTTTCGACTAGACAAGACCGAGTCTTGTGTGGGTTGCTTGCCTGTCCTATCAAGGCGATCAGATGAGCGGATTTTGTTACATGCAAGGTAAGGAAGAAAATTTTCTAATGGTGTGACCGAAGCCGATATAGGCTGTCTACGTATCCCAACACGGGGATCAGGTCATAACATAGTTCGTTACAAGCAAAAGGGAATTGTAAAGTTTTCTAAAAATGGGACCGAAGCCGATGTGGGCCGCCTACGTATCCCGCCGAGGGAATCAGGTCATAACGTAGTTCATGTTACACATAAATAAGATTTTGGGAAAATCTGTGCTTTAAAGAGACGGAACCGTCATGGGTTCTTTGCGTATCCCGCCAAGAGAGTGCAACCTTTAAAACATAAAAATGCATTACATAGAAAAAATCCTAAATGTAGTAGCTTTTCACCGCATCTGTGTTGATAGCTTTTGGCCATACTTCGCCATCCATTTCAGCTAGGATTAGTGCCCCTCCAATTAGCACTAGGTGAACCATGTAAGGCCTTTGCCAGTTAGGTGCGAATTTTCCTTTAACTTCATTTTGGTGCGGGAATATGCGTTTTAACACCAATTGCCCCAGTTTGAAAATTCTTGGATTTACTTTCTTGTTGAAAGCTTTGGCCATTCTGTTCTGATAAAGTTTCCCGTGACAAACTGCGTTCATCCGTTTTTCATCAATCATCATCAATTGCTCGTACCGATTCTTTATCCACTTGGCTTCGCTCAACTCGGCTTCTTAGATAATTCTCAAAGATGGTATGTCTACCTTTGTTGGTAACACAACTTTCGTTCCATAGACCAAAAGATACGGTGTTGCCCCAGTAGAAGTCTTGATTGTAGTGCGATAGCCAAAAGTGCATATGGCAAATGCTCATGCCAGTGCTTGTAATTATCAACCATCTTCCGTAGTATTCTCTTGATGTTTTTGTTGGCTGCTTCGACTGCTCCATTCATCTGAGGTCGATATAGAGTGGAATTGCGGTGAGTGATCTTAAACTTCTCACATACCTCATGCATCAATTACTGTTGAGATTGGCACTGTTATCTGTTATAATCGACTCGGGGATTTCAAATCGGCAAATGATGTTATTGCGGACAAAGTCAACTACCACTTTCTTTGTAATAGATGGCAAGCCATCCTACACTATTCTGCTGGGCAGGGATTGAATTCACACCAACCGATGCCTTTCTTCTACCCTGCATCAAAAACTCATCTTTTGGGAATGAGACAAAATAGAAATCGTCCCGATGATAACCCGTTCCGACCAGGATTTCAGAGCGTAGAGGCTATACTCTATTCACCCTTTATGGCTCCCAAAGCCGTCACAGATCAGTATGAAGAAGGATCTTAGGGAATCATGTATTCTTACCTCGAAAGGGTTGCAAATAAAATAATTAGTCGAACCACGGCTTACCTTGAAAGATTTAAATAGTTGAGGAAATCCAAATCATACATGACATATGGCATCGACTGACCGCCCTAAGTTCTAAGGCAAGGATAGGCGAGGCATCGCAGATGGGGAACCACGACAACGAACCAACGCTTGCAGCTAATAAAATTGAGTTGTCGTTGGAACTTGAATTGCCCATAAGAAGAGCTATTCCTAGTTTTAAGTCTCAGGATCCTTTGGAAGATATCAACTTGGGAATTGAATAAATCCCTCGGCTAACACATATTAGTGGTTTGCTGAAGGAAGAAGACAAACAAGGCATAACGGCCCTTCTGCTGCAGTATAAAGACTGTTTCGCATGGGAGTATCATGAGATACCTAGGCTGACACGTACTTTGGTAGAACATAGATTGCCAATCAAAGAGGGTTTCAAACCCCACAAACAGCCGCCCAAAAGGTGTTACCCTTGGCTGATGCCCCAAATCGAACCTGAGATCGAACGACTGTTGAAAGCTAGATTTATCAGAACGGCTAAGTAAGTGGAATGGTTGGTAAACGTTGTACCAGTCAAGAAAAAGAATGGCAAGGTTCGGGTATGTATTGATTACATGAACCTAAATCTAGCCACTCCTAAAGATGAGTATGTTATGCTGATAACCGACATGGTAGTTGACTCAGTAGCCGTTAATAATGTATTAACCTTCATGGATGGATACTCTGGCTATAATCAGATATCGATAGCCGAGGACGACATTCACAAAACCGCTTTCAGATGTCCAGGAACGTTGGGCATTTATGAGTGGGTAGTTATGCCGTTTGGTCTAAAGAACGCTGGTGCCACTTATCAAAGGGCAATGAACACCATCTTCCATGACTTGATCGACAAGACTATGGAGGTTTACATCGATGATGTAGTAGTGAAGTCTAAAGACTTCAAGGATCATTTTGCCTATCTTGAACAAGCATTAAAAAGAATGAGGAATTATAATCTCAAAATGAATCCAGCCAAGTGCATGTTCGGAGTATCGGTTGGCAACTTCCTTGGCTTTTTGGTACACAAGAAAGACATCGAGATAGATAGTAACAAAGCCAATGCAGTAATGGGATCCGCACCACCCAAGACAAAGAAGGAGTTACAAAGCTTATTGGGAAAGATCAATTTCTTAAAGAGATTCATATCTAACTCGGTTGGCAAGATGAAAGCTTTCTCACCTTTGCTCAGACTTACAGAATTAGAAGAGCTAGTATGGGATCCGGAATAGCAAGAGGCCTTTGATCAAATTAAAAAGGCCTTAGCTACTTCCCCTGTATTGGTGCATCCCATGCCAGGGAAGCCGTTGAAATTATATATTTCAGCTGTAGAATTATCTATCGACTGCTTGCTAGCACATGAGGTCGATGATGGGACTTAAAGAGTGGTTTATTATCTTAGCCGAATGCTCAACGATGCTGAAACTAGATATACTCATTTGGAGAAGCTTTGTATGTCTTTGTTCTATGCTTACACAAAACTCGAATATTATCTAATGTCTCACGTTATATACATTTTGTGCAAAGTTGATATTGTCCGGTATTTACTAAATAGACCTGTCTTGCATGTTCGACTAATGAAATGGTCAATCAAGCTCACTTCTTTTTCCCTCGAACATAAGCCACTCAGGGTTGTCAAAGGCCAGGCGGTAGCCGATTTCTTGGCAGACCACCCCTGCGTAGATGTGGAGGACCCATGTGCTCCCTCTACCGCATGTATGGACGCTATACCTTGGACGCTGACTTTTGATGGGTCAAGAACCTAGAAGGGAGTCAGAGCCGGGATAACGATAACCGATCCTAGAGATGAAATGTGGAGGTTCTCTTATCGGTTAGACTCCGACTTGACAAATAACCAAGTTAAATATGATGCTCTCATCATAGGACTCAAACTCCTAGTCTCTATGAAAGCAAAATACATCAAGATTCGCGAAGACTCTCAGTTGGTTATCAAACAGCTAGCCGGGGAATATGACTGCAATGATTCGAATATATTGGCCCGTTACAAAATGGCTAGCAAGTTACTTAGTAGGTTCGCATCATCTACATTAAGTCATGTTCCCAAAGGCATGAATGTTGAGGCTAACGACTTAGCACAAGAAGATTCATGTTTTAGGAAGTCTCTACTCACCCTAGAGCACGATGAATTACCAGCCGAAGTGTTAGCCGTTGATCAAATCGACTCATGGAGGCAGTTACTAATTGACTACCTAAAAGATCCCTCCAGTTGCAAGGACCTCAAGGTTAAAATAAGAGCCTTGAAGTACGTACTCGTTGACGATGACCTCTATAAAAGGAGTGTGAATGGAGTACTACTCAAGTGCATTGCCAAAACAGAGGCCTTTAGGGTCATGGGAGAGGTCCACGAAGGAGTATGTGGATCGCACAGAGCGAGGCCAGCGATGAAGTGGCTGATCTATCGCCACGGTTATTATTGGCCTACTATCACAGCTGACTGCTTCCAGTATGCAAAAGGATGCGAAGAATGTCAGAAACATGGATCAATCCAACGGGTACCAGCCGAGTTGATGCACCCAGTCGTAAAACTTTGGCCCTTCATAGGATGGGCTATGGACCTCATCGGCAAGATTCACCCGCAATTGGCTAAAGGCCACAATTTCATTATCGTGGCTATCGATTACTTCACTAAAGGGGTGGAGGCTCAGCCGATGAAGAGGGTCCATCAAACAGATGTCATTCAGTTTATCCAACACCAGATCATATACAAATATGATATTCCTGAAATGATTACCACCAATCAAAGGACGGTGTTTACTGGTTCTAAGGTGGCAGCCTTTGCTGAGAAGTTCAGTATCAAGATAATCAAATCTTTGCCTTATTACTCACAGGCGAATGGGCAAGCCGAGGCAGCCAACAAACTTATTATGGACGCAATTAGTAAGAATGTGGAGGATAAACCAGGAATGTGGTATCTCACTCTAGATGAAGCCGTTTGGGCGATCAGGAATTCTAAATCTACAGCTCCCGGGACGACACCTTATCGACTAACCTATGGCCAAGATGCAGTGTTGCCATTGGAAATTAATGTCAAATCCTTACGGATTGCCAAACAGAACTCTCTAAGTTTAGAAGAGTATCAACAGTTCATGCTAATGGAGTTAGACCAGCTAGATGAAGATCGACCGATGGCCCTAGAGAAAATCGAAGTCGGTAAACGTAATGTGGTTAAAGCATACAACAAACATGTTAAGCCTAAGAGGTTTGCCGAATGAGACTTAGTTTGAAAAACCGTTTTGCCGATTGGGATGAAAAATCATAAATTCGGCAAATGGTCACCAAATTGAGAATGACCTTTCGTAGTAAGCCAACGGATCGCCGGCAACGCATATCGACTAATAAACATGCATGGCGAAGAGATGGATAAGAATGTAAACGACAAGTATCTAAAAAAGTACTATCCTTCGATTTGGGGCATGCATGAATAAACGACAGCCATAGACCGGCTGTCTGGTGGCACAAAATAAGCTAATTCCCTCTGACGGGAGATGTATGGACAAATGACAGCCACAGACCAGCGGCCTGGTCACAAAATACAGAGAAAGCCGTTTCTTTCACACGTCTGTGTCGTAAGGTTAGTTGCAGTGCTCATGCGAAGAAATGCCATCCTAGATGGTCAAATGGCCCATCGAATCTGAGCTTGCTCAAGAATATTGAATGCAATGCTGAAGTTAAAGGGTGGCCTATAGATTCCCATATCCAAGTAAGCCAAGCACAAAAACAGGGGCGCCGCACATACCCAAGCCCAGCGTTACAGCGAAAATCAAATTCCGACAGTGCGGCGGCATCAAAAGGACCCATGCGCCTCCATTCGGCTTCGGTGACCGACTTCACCTGGTCCAACCAATCCGAATAGTGAGCGACCTTAGTCGACCAAGTACGAAGGTTAGCCGAACAACGGCCGCCGATGAACCAGTCACAAGCAGAAAGAAAGTCATGGTTTATCGAGTTGAGGTACTAAAACAAGAGAAAATTACCTTGTTCCGGTCCACCGTACGAAGTCAGAACTAGATGTTCATCAACAAAGGCCAAGGTAGGGGTCAGGTCACTATCGGCTAGAATGATTTTTCCTGATCTTCGAGATAAAAAAGATAAAGCCATGGTGTCCGACTAAGAAAAGGCCAAAGGTTAGGTGAGATACCTTTACTGAAAATAACCTTCAAAGGTGCGGCCGAGATTAATTTATTATTTTCAAAAGCACGGTCGAAATCATCAGAGCCAATTCGTGGTAATGGAGACGCCTCGGGTATAGGGGAAACACATTTCAGAAGTAATCATCATTGCGTGCACTGGAGACGAGACGATTGAAGTGATATGCGCGGCTATCAGACTGAAACGACGGCTACTTTCGGATACATCAACTCAACAGTCACACTCGAGTTAATGTAGGGGGCAATTGTTAACACTCAAAAAATAATTTAAGTATTTAGCCGAATTCAATGACAGTCGAACTGTTCCAGAGCTGAATTTACTCCTAGCCCTCGACTACAAGAACTTCATCGGCTACTTAGCCGAAGTTGTCAGTTAGAGGTACGACTGGGACCCACTCAGATGCAGACGCCTCAACGACCAAGTCAAAAGGGTTTTCGGCCCCTAGAAGCTATAACGGCCAACAACAGCTAAAAGAAAGGGTCATTATCCGAGCAAGAGGAGTAGAGGGCGAGAAAATCGGCACCACCTCCCCCATAGCCGGCTGTTGAACTTAGTAGGTTACTTGATGACTGACATGGGGGGGGGGACACGTTGTACAATTTTTTTCTTTTTTTGTACTATAAATAGGATCATTCTTTGTATATACAAACACGACCAATCAATCAAACAACTCAATGTTTATCTATCTTTATCCTTTTACTTTATTTTTACCTTTTACTTTGTTACTGTACTCAGTTGCATTCATGTTTCTTACCTCTTAGTTTACTCATACCACCGTCCTAACGCTTTCTGGAATAGTTGGGGGACTCATTGATGGAGATTAGAGTTCCGTTTTCAGCCCAAATCGCTTAAGTTAAGGAATTAATTTGTCTCTTAATTTCATCAGCCGATAAAATAACGGAGATCAGAATTCGGAGCGATAACAATAATCTCTATTCCTTGGTAATCAAAGCCCAAAGATCTATGAATTTAGAAATTAGGTAGAAGAATCAAGTTTTTAGCAAAACAGAGTGTTGATGTTTTCATAATGATTTCACAGGATATAAGCATAATGCTATATTATTACCCCAAGGGTTAATTCTTATAATAAGATATTATAAGGACTTACACAGTAGCGAAACTCATAAATACCCGGACATGATGGAAAGAAAAAAAAATATCATGCAATCTCAGGACTTAAAGAGAATATATATTGTTAACACTTTTATCAACTATGGGGATCTGTATTATATGTGTACCCCTTTGTGAAAGACAAAATAGTCTAGAAATATTCTAAACAAAAAATTCAACTTCAATACAAAGGAAATTGACACGTATTGGGAGCATAGCCACACATATAAATCAAACACATTTGGTAATAGCAATCAAATTACAACTTACAAGTACATATTTATAGTAAGAAATTGTACAACAGTCAATTATTCATTCACAGTGACGGTATCTTAAGTTCTTAACAAACATATTGATTATTCAAGTAGAAAAAGCCCAAGTAGTGACGTTAAGATCTACGCCCAAATTAATAAATCTTAATTGATTGTAAATTTCACTCTGATCCATCCGATCTGATTATATGGACGAAAATCCGATAAAATACGAATTTTAATCGGGTGACGGATCGGGTCGGGTTCGGGTGGACATATACCCGACCCACCACCCGACCCATCCATCCATCCGTTTATAAATTGATTATTTTTTTAATGTACAACTAAATTCTAGCGTTTCATCATTACCCTCTCTGCCTCTCTCTAGACTAAATTAAGCTCTACAAGTGAAGAAGTCATTGATGTTAACTCGGCAAACTAATCACATTTATTTTCTACGATAATATTTGCTTTAATAATATTTTGTTTTTTATATGTTTTTATTTCATTAATGGCAGGATGGAGAGGACATGTATGTGATTTATAAAATGAATGGATCTTAGAAGATGTGATATGAAGACGGAAGACCTGATGGATTTTAATATTTTAGTCTATTAAGATTGTCGCTAATTAGAAACTCAATTATTAATATTATTAGAAGTGGCATGTAATTCGTCCTTTAAACTTTAATTACTTCGGATTATTATTGGCTTTTGGCTCCTTTCCGTTTTTTGGTTGCATGTTTGAAACATAGACACGGCTTGTAAAAACAGTATGATGATATTTATTTGATGTACTTTTTTTTTCGTTTTACCAAGGATTTTAGGTTATTGACTGATTGTGCTATAATTTTCATCCGCAAAGCACCTGATTCACCCATAGATGATGGGTGGATCAGATGTGGATGAAGAAAAAATAGGATAATGGATGAATCGGGTGATGGATGGATGGTTGGCGGGTGGAGGCGGATGGAGCTCCACCCAATCCACCCCGATCCATTGCCCGCCATTATATAAATCATGAATGCAACATTACTTCTTTTAATTGGAAAGAAAAACATACAAGATTGATATTTACTCGTCTATCTATTTTAGAGGCACATACTGCGTATCTACAGAGTTTCACAAAACAATGAAACACAGGTCTTGGTCGGTTTCGATGGTTCACATCTTGTAATTAATCAAATTTTCAATTACACGTTTAATTACAAGAACAGAAGAGTGCACACTTTACAATCGTCAACACAACTAGATACTGAACAACACGGCTAAGACAGGCTCTGATGCCACATATTGTATTTCAATAACACACACAGAGTCATAGCAGCGGAATATTAAATAGAAACTTAACTTCAGTCATAGTTGAACAAGTGTCCTCAAAATCGCCTTTAATCTATCATCACTTGTTACCCTGAATGGAATAGTGAAACCCAAAAAGTATGGTGGACTGATGGAGTCACATACCTATTTATAGATAGGCTAGGGACTCTTAGACAAATACTTTAACCCTATAGGGTTTTCCATAAAATATGATTACCCTAGGGATTACTAATAAAATGTTTCCTCCAATCAAAGAAACTTCCGGATATGCATAACCAAAAGAATATTCTCTATTATAATTATTAATTACTTGGAATACAAGATAAATAATTTGTTACCATAATATGTGGGCCACATTAAATGTCTCATTAAAGAGACGTTATTGTTACAAATTCACCTATTGATTAAAATTCATATTGGGTGATGATTGTCCAAGTTCATATAAAGAGTTCATGTTCCCCGCAGGCCCAGACCCTGTTAACTGGAGCGTGAATGACATAATTTGGGGACCTAACATCGGTGAACATGGAATTGGAATGGTCTGACTCTGATACCATGTAAAGAATGAATCTTGGGCTTAACTCAATCCAAAAAACTAGCTTGTATGATGAAGATTGTCCAAGTCCATATTAGAATATGTTCCCATTCCATTTTCGATGTAGGACTCTTAACCATTATCAATGAAAAGAAAGAGATCTAGAGAGAGTTAGCAAGAGTAACTACGAAAATCAATACCTTTTACCACACATACTAGTGCAGAAATAACCAACATGCATGTTAACGGAGGTACTATTAAATTATTCTAAAGATTTTTACTGCATCGGTATTAATTAACTAGAACCTAATAATTAGTGGTAAGATAACCTCATTCCTTCTAGAAGAAGTGCAACTTAACACTTGTTGAAGTGGGATAACCACTAGTGAAATAAATCAACAGCTCTTTCGATATGTGGGATAACCACTATATATGTAATAAAGATATTGTACGGGACTCGTTCCCGGGCATAGCTAGATGGCAAAGGAGGAGAACTTAAAATTCAGCTGGAGGCTTGCAGCGTGAGTTCAAACTCTGGTGGGAGCAATTTGCTCTCTTATGAGGAGGGATCGGGACTACTATCTCCAGAAATAATCTGGCGTAAGCCAGGAGGCTGGATATAAAAAAAAAAAGATATTGTATGGGACCCTAATTTGTTTATCCATCACTTTCTTATTTTCATATTTTAAGGATGAAATCATGCAAAAAAGAAAAGAAAAGAAGGTATATTTGCGTATGGGAATTGCAGTAAATTAATAGATATCTGACGAATATCTCTTAATCTTCATCGTTTTGAGGATGAAATCGTGCAAAAAAAAAAAAGGTACTCGTGTATGAGATTTGCAGTAAATTAATAGATACGTGAAGAATATTTCTTATATAAATTTTTATTGCTTGACCATAATTAATATAATTAATAGTAATACCTCAATTTGTTACAAGTGCTCCTTAATGACTTAACTGATTTGGTGCAAACACGACATATACAATACTTTTCTTGTTTCTTTTTTCTTCTTACTTTTCTCGTTTCTAAATACTTATATTTGCCTATATATTCCATGTAAATATTATTCATCTTATATTTTTCCCTGTATCGTCAACTAAAATCGTCCTGCCAAATCAAATAAACTCAGTTTTTTTATTAAGAAAAAACTCACTTTTTACTTTCCCAAGCACGTGCAATGAATTTTTTGTATTTTCTTCGATGTCTGTATACGACAAAATATTAGTCTGCAGTAATTTAAATTGTTCATTAAATTAAATCATTTAATAAAAATTTGATTCACATATACGTAATGTATTGGCGTCAACTCATATAGTTATCACATTTATCAGCAACAGCCAACAAGACCATTACTATATATAAAATGGTGCAATTTAATACGCTTAAAATTACCACTTCCTTTCAAACATAGATTATCCTTCTTTTTTCTTTTTTTTTTGAATTTGTCATTACCACTTTCTTTCAAACATAGATTATCCTTTTTTTTTTGGCTTAAATTGTGAATAAGTTTATCCTATATATGACCAAGAGTAGAGTAATGAAATTCTAAACTTTAACAGAAAAGTAGTAACACCAAAATTGTGAGACATCACCATCCCAAATAAAGTAGATCAATTATGATATTTTTTGTGGGTGTGGTTTCTTTTCCTGATCACAACATTAACTATACATGGTTGGTGTAGGGGGTAACTGTTAAATATAGAAGATATACACTTAATATATATCACGGTTTTGTCCATATTTTTGTATAAAACAGTCCGTGTTCAGTCAATTATTTTGTATAGTCCAGTCCGTGTATTACCTTAATTAGTATTGTAAACCTACCATAATTATAGGACTCTTGTACTACTAGAATAGGATTTTGGGGTTAGAATAGAAATATATTTTCTATTATGGAAAATTGTAAATTGTATATATATTATTTCATTAATGAAAATAATTAAGGGACTATTTCTTTCATGGTATCAGAAGTCTAGGTTTTTTTTTCCAACTTTTCCGTCGACAATTGAGCCTCGGATTCCGACTACTCTTCCCTGTTTCCTTGCCCGTCGGTGGTCTTATTTTTTTTTCTCTTCTCAAAAAACCCTATTGTTATTTCATTATTTCAACGACAAAGAACATGTTTCACCCTGCCCTTGTTGTTTCTAACATCAAGAATCACATCCCTCTAATTTTTGAAATAGAAAACGTCCAATACGCGACGTGGGCCGAGTTGTTCAAAATTCACGCTCGCTCGCATCAAGTCATCCATCACATAATTCCCGCGGCTCCTGAGGATACGGAGGTGCCTAAACGCGAGGATGATCCTAAGTTATGGACTACGCTTGATGTCACCGTCCTTCAGTGGATTTACTTCACTATCTCTACCGATTTGTTCTAGACGATTAGTGAGCCGGACGCTACGGCGATGGCTGCTTGGAATAGGTTGCGTGACATATTTCAAGATAATCAAAATTCCAGAGTCATTACTCTTGAGCAGGAATCTTCCCACGTCACCATGGAAAATTTTCCGAACGTTTCAGTTATTGCAAAAGGTTGAAAGAATTGGCGGACCAACTCCGCAACTTTGGTGCGCCCATTAGTGAAGATCGTCTAGTGCTACATATGGTTGCTGGCCTATCTGAGGCCTATGGTGGAGTTGAAACTCTCATTCGTCAAAGTAACCATCTCCCAAAGTTCTATCAGGCCCGCTCCATGCTTACTTTGGACTCATGGTGGAGCTTCATTTCATCCAAATTCTCGGCTGGCCATTTCCAAATCGTCTATACATTTAGAGAAAACAACAAAGTGGCAGACTCTTTAGCAAATCTTCTACTCTTTCCCGGAAGTCGATGACTATTCATAGTTATTACCTTGACACCAAAGAAGAGTTCGACCAATGCTTTATTTCTGTCCTAGTTGATCCTGATTCGACATTAGAAGTATATTGATTTTCCCCAATAACCGAATACTTTTGTCTGTAAATACTGCATATTTGATTCCATCCATAAATCTATTTTCGGCTACCGGTGATAACCCCGTAGCCATGATGACGTCCTCCACAAATTTTCCGGGTTTTGCTGAGAATTCGGGCCAAAACCGTGGTCACGGTGGCGGCAAGAATAATCAAAAAAATAATGTCAAAAATTACGGGGGCAAACGCGGTGGTTTCGACAATGGTGGCGGTGGACAGAATCCGAGCAGTGGGCCCCAGGCATCCTAGTCCCAATAGTGGACCCCCTGGCCATGGGGCTAGGCCGGTAACCCTTGGTCCAACAGCCCATACGGTCAGCCAGCCCAATTTCCAGCAAATTGGGCCTATTTTCCACAACAGTCTCGGCCCACTGCCCAATTTCCATAACAGTCTCGGCCCACTGTTTTTGCTCCAACCCCAGCCCAACTCTACAGTAGCAGTCCCGGTCAACATGGAAGCAGGTTTGGGCCCCACCAGGTCCATCATGTAGCGGGCCCCACTCCTACCGACATTGAAGCCGTGATACACATACTTGGAATAAATCCCTCGGACCCAAATTGGTACATGGACACCGACACCACTACCCACGTGACGTCTGACCCAAGTACTCTCTCATCTTATTCCAATTTGAGCAATAATCGTGGTATAATTGTCGGTAGTGGTAATTCAATTCCAATTCGTGGTATAATTGTCGGTAATGGTAATTCAATTCCAATTCGAGGTTACAGTAATAAAACATTATCTCCCCCCCCCCCCCCCATCCACCCCTAATTTTGAAAAATACCCTTCATTCCCCTAAATTGATTAAAAATTTGGCCTCTGTCCGTATATTCATCACTGATAATTCCGTTTATGTTGAATTTGATCCGTTTATGTTGAATTTGATCCGTTTGGGTTTTCTGTGAAGGATTTCAAGACGGGGATTCCTCTAATGAGGTGTGATAGTAGGGGAGATCTTTATCTTATCACGCCATGTTCCAGTCTCTCGAGTCCTACCTTGCCATCAACTTTTGCAGCCCTTGCTCCTTTCTTGTGGCATGCTCGTCTAGGTTATCCGGGGTCGTCGATTTTGTCTTTCTTAGATAAAAATAATTTTATTTCTTGTAAGGGTTCGCATAGTACTCCGAATTGTCAATCTTGTTTTTTAGGAAAAAATGTTAGATTGTCGTTTGTAGACTCTAATTCTCATACTCTAATGTCATTTGATATTATTCATAGCGATTTATGGACATCTCTTGTTCTCAGTTCTTTGGGTCATCGTTATTATGTTCTAGTTTTGGATGATTATTCTAATTTTTATGGGTTTTTCCGACAGTGAAAAAATCTCAAGTTTTTCCCACTTTCTTACAATTTAGAGTATTCATTAGAACCCAATTCGAACGGAAAATTAAAATTATTCAATGCGATAATGGAAAATAATATGATAATGGGGTATTTCGGGAGTTTTGTGCTAATAATGGGATCAATTTTCATTTTTCTTGTCCTCATACGTCTTCACAAAATGGGAAAGCCGAACGCAAAATTCATACCATTAATAACATTGTCCGAACTTTATTGATTCATGCTTCCGTACCCCTTTCATTTTGGCATCATGCTCTACAAATGGCTATCTATCTACTTAACATTCTTCCTATCAAAGGTTTGACATATTTGTCCCCTCTTCAAATTTTATATAATACGACTCCTTCGTATTCACATCTTAGGGTCTTTGGGTGCTTATGTTATCCGTTGTTTTCGTCCACCATAATTAACAAACTTCAGGCCAGTTCTACTCCTTGTGTGTTTTTGGGTTATCCGTCTAATAATCGTAGTTACAAATATTTTGATTTATCGTCTAATAAAATCATCACTAGTCGCCATGTTATTTTTCATGAGTCCCATTTTCGGTTTGCTAAAGTGTGTAGTCCCGTGCCTAGTTCGTATACTTTTTTGAATGACGATATCTCCACATATATTATCCACCATTTATCGGACATGTCCCGCGTCCCGAATCCGCCAGCGGGCCCACTGCCTGCTAGCCCCACTGCTACACTATTACCCACTAGGTCCAGTCCAATAACTGGGCCAGTTCCCACCCAGTTTCTGGAATTGGGCCAATTGCCCAGCCCAATCCAGTGTTCAGTCCTGTCTCGGTGCCTGTTTATCGTGTTGGGCCAACAGGCCCACTACCTGCTAGTCTGTTCGTCCCTGGTCCCGATAATTCCCAAAATTCACCTAATTCTCCCCCGAGTCATAGACCATTCACTCGTAGTCAATGGAGTATTTTTAAACTAAAAAGACATTTAAATTTAAATTCTAATGTGCTTAAATCTCCTCTACCCTATAACCCTGTGTCTGCGTTAAATGACCCGAATTGGAAAATTGCTATGATCGATGAATATAATGCTCTTATTGATAATAAGACGTGGGAGTTAGTGGCCCGTCCATCTGGTATTAATATTATTCGATCTATGTGGAATTTTGCTCATAAGGACAATTCTGACGGTTCTTTTGCGAGACATAAGGTTCGTCTTGTAGGTGATGGTAAGACTCAACAAGTGGGTGTGGGTTGTGGTGAGACATTTAGTCCAGTGGTCAAGCCGGCTATCATTCGCACGGTGCTTAGCTTGGCTCTTTCGAAAGCATGACCCATTCATCAGTTAGATGTGAAGAATGCTTTCTTACATGGTGATCTCAAGGAGACAGTCTATATGCATCAGCCATTGGGGTTTAGGAATCCCAAATATCCTCATCATATCTGTTTAGGGATGTTAGTGGGGCGGGTAAATGCGGGTACCGCCCCACACCCGCTCCAGTTGGGTCGTGTATAGGGGATGGTTTGGTGGGGGGTATGGGTATCAAAAGTGCTACCCATCATGGGTAGTGGGGCGAAGGTGGATTTTATAAAAAAAATCCACACCGTACTCGCACCGCCCGTACCCGTATCGCCCATACTCGCACCGCCTAAATAATGGGCGGGTATCCATATTTACCCGCCCCACTGACATCTAAATTAGCCACCAAATTGGTTGCATCACTAAAATGCTTGAGTGTCTCAATAACTCTAGAGATGGTATTCATATTTCAATTGCAGAAAATCATCAAGTCATCATCAAAGATAAGGTGAGTCAATTTTGAGAGTTTACACATATGATGGAACTGAAAATCAGATAGTTCACTCATTTCTTGTAGAGTTCTAGAAAGATATTCCATCACCAACACAAACAATAGTGTTGACATGGGATCTCCCTGTCTAAACAAATCATGACACATCAAGATATTAAGAACCAATGATCTTCCAGCTACAAAAGTTGCTTGATTCTCAGCCGCAACAGTAGGAATGATATTCTTTAATCTCATGCAAATAAATTTAGAAATGCATTTATATAGGACATTGCAGTAAGATATGGGCCTATATTAACTAACATATTGGGGGGCTGCAACTTTGGAGATCAGAGATATAATGGTAGAATTTACTTGTCTTAGTAATTTACCATTCTCAATGAACTCCAGCACAACACTTATCACCCCCTGCCCAATAATACTCCAAGCATCTCCAGTAGGGCGGGTAAATATGGTTACCGCCCCGCACCCGCTCTAGTTGGGTCGCGTATGGGGGATAGCTTGGTGGGTGGTAGGGCGGGTATGGGTATCAAAAGTGCTACCCGCCATGGGTGGTGGGGCGGGTGTGGGGGTGGGTGGCAGGTGATGGGTAAGGATATGGGGTACCCTTACCCCACCCCCACCCCGCCTCATTGACATCCTTATGTCTGTTTGTTGAAGAAGTCCTTGTATGGACTTAAGTAGACTCTACGGGCTTGGTATAAGAGGTTTGCAGACTATGTATCGACTATTGGGTTCTCTCACAGCATGTTTGATAATTCATTGTTCATATATCGTCGTGGTTCTTCCTTGGCTTATATACTATTATATGTGGATGATATTATCTTGAATGCCTCTTCTGATGCATTACGCCAGTCTATCATGACAATGCTCACTTCTGAGTTTGCTATGAAAGACTTGGGGCCCTTGAGTTACTTTTTGGGGATTGCTGTCACTCGTCATGCAGGTGGGTTGTTCTTATCCCAGAGGAAGTATGCACCTGAGATCATTGAGAGGGTTGGGATGTCATCCTATAAGTCTACTTCCACTCCGATTGATACTAAACCCAAGTTGGGTGCTGCGCCTGGCTCATCTTATGAGGATCCGACCCGCTATCGCAGTCTTGCAGGGGACCTTCGGTATCTTACGTTCACGAGACCAAATATTATGTATGCCGTATAACAGGTGTGTTTATTTATGCATGATCCCATGGTTGAGCATATGAATGCACTCAAAAGCATTATTCGGTACATCCAGGGGACACTTGACTATGGCTTACATTTATATCATTCGTCGACGTCTACACTTGTCTCGTATACAGATGTTGATTGGGGTAGCTGTCCAGACACCAGACGGTCTACGTCTGGCTATTGTATGTTTCTTGGTAATAACTTGGTCTCATGGTCTGCAAAGCGTCAGTCGACTTTATCACGTTCTAGTGCAGAGGCCGAGTATCGAGGGGTAACCAATGTGGTCTCTGAATCCTATTGGTTACGTAATCTCATATTAGAGCTTCATTGTCCTATTCAGAAAGCTACAATAGTTTATTATGATAATGTTAGTGTCATCTACCTTTCTGGTAATCCGGTTCAACACCAGTGCACTAAACACATCGAGATAGACATTCACTTTATTCACGAAAAGGTAGCTCGTGGACAAGTACGCGTCTGTCATGTCTCTTCCGGGTATCAAATTGCAGACATCTTTACCAAGGGTCTTCCGTCAGTAGTCTTTGAAGATTTTAGAGACTCTCAGCGTCTGAAGACCGCCCTCTATGATTGTGGGTGTGTGTTAAATATAGAAGATATACACGTGATATACACTTAATGTGTATCACGGTTTTGTCCATATTTTTGTATAAAGCAGTCTGTGTCCAGTCAATTATTTTGTATAGTCCAGTCCGTGTATTACCTTAATTAGTATTGTAAACCTACCATAATTATAGGAGTCTTGTATTACTAGAATAGGATTTTGAGATTAGAATAGGAATAAGTTTTCTATTATGGAAAATTATAAATTGTATATATACTCTTTCATTAATGAAAATAATTGTGGGATTATTTGTTTGAGTAACTATTCAATTTGACACTGAAATAAGAGTAATTCTTGCTTTATTTTTCCGTCCAATCCATTTCCTTATCCACCAAAAAGAAAGATATATACAGTAATTGAAAATAAACACAAGATCCTCCAGAAAATGACTGGGTTCTTGAATGCATGAATTCCATAAAGCATATATATGAAGCAGCTAGAATGCAGCATGGAGTATAATTTAAGGTTTTAATTATTTGAATACTCCTATTAATTCCATGATTTGATTTTGGTAGTCTTAAGAATTTTAACATGGTATATAAACGGAATGGGTTGAATGGTTCTACTTTAAGTCTCTTTGCAAATATTCTACATATTTAATTTGTGACATTACATGCTTATTTATGCTTTCTACACGAATTAAGGAGAAGTGGCCATTGGCCAAGAATCATAAAAGTGTTGGAAATTTCTGTTTAGTGGAGTACTCACATATCTAATAAAGTGTTATTTGTATGGATTATATATAAATCTCTTATTTCATAAGGGGTGACTTTTGTATGCGTAGAAATTTAATTAACTTTTCAGTTATAAATGATGGATTCATAACTGAGGAGTTACACCTTTTATAAAAGGTCACATCTGAAGAGTTACACCCCTACAGAAAGAAGAGTTGCCTCACTATTAATATATATATATATTGGTTGTGGTCACTAAGTCTGTTACTCATACTTTACCTCTTTGTTCTATTAAGAGAAGTATCATAAAGAATATAACAAGACTTAAAAGATTATGACTTCCTTCAATCAATTCTTATGATGGATCAAGGTAAGTGCTTTTATTATATTCTTTTAGATTTCATCACTATCTAATAATTCTAATAATTTACTTGCGATCTTGTATGGAATGTAAAGTTTTCCAACAAAAAGATGACAGATGCAGAATTAATAAGATATTATTTTTCTTTAATAGAAATTTTCTGGGATCTGCTTCATTTACAAGAAAAAATAACATAAAACATGTATCACATGCGTGCAAAAATTCAAGTTAATTTCAGCACCAACAATGACCTTAACATAATATCCAATCAAAATATAACACAGACCATCAGCTTAAAAAACCTTCTAGATTTATTCTTTCTTCCTTTAAATAGGAAAAGGAATAAAGAAGAGAAAGAGATAACCTCTTTTTCTTTTGTAGAAGAAAGTAGAACACAGCCTACAAGGTGCACAGTGACCTTTATCCATTTTCACACAAGACAGTGGGCTAATATACCTTCCTCCTTTATTATAATTCAAGTATCAGGTAGAGGAATTAATGAATGATCTCATACTTTAGTGATGTATAAAATTCCACATGAAAGCCATAAACAAGTAGGTACGTTTTAAGTCCTGAAAGGATATCGTGTCTAATTGGTCACTTCAAAATAATCTAACACTCAAACTAGTCATAAATCTTAAGTGGGATATATGAACTTTTCTAAAGTTGAGAACTAGATATAATTGAAAGACATAAGAGGTCCCAAAAGTATATTTTAGGCTACAAAAAGAAAAGTACCATACTACATAACATGAGACTAGTCTACTCCCCTACGATTGGTATTTGGTACAAACTTCTGCATATATTAACTAATAAGTTCGGAAGAAAATTATAAAATGGACATCTTAGTTGCAGTACCTGTTGTTAGTTTCATTGTTTGATTTCATAAGTTATCACTTAACTTTTATTTTATTGTACTTAAGTTACTAAATTATTCTTTGTAACATAAAAATTATCCAACTAAGCTTAATTAATATGTGTCATGGGAAGTTATTAAATTATTTAATATGTTGTGACAAAACAATTTGTGAAACTTTGCCTGATAATAAAAAAAACTCACGTCCTAAACTTTTTTTTAAACCAAGACATTCAACTTCGCTAAAGTATCAAATAAAACGTTTTTTTATTTTCTCCTAATGAATTTTGTGATATTTAATTAGGCGAAATTGAGTGATTTTTTTGTTACAACAAATAGTTTAGTCACATTTGTGATACTTAAATAAAACTAAATGAGTTTTCCTTATAAGATAACTTAGTGACTTTAGTTATAATAAAGTAAACATTGAGTGATCAGCAATCAAATCAACCCTGTTAATAAGCATTAATTAGTCACCTTCTCACTGCCAAAAAAATTGTCACAGAAAACACGAGGATAAAGTGTTTTTCTAGACCTCCTCTTCTTCGCACTTGAATGATGTATATTAATAAGATCGGCTTATGATCGAGACATGATATTAATTAAGACAAAAAATATGCAAACAAATATTTCATGTTATATGTGAGTGCTATCTTAATTCTTAAGCTGTTTTATTTTAAGGTGCATGTCCGAGAATCTATAACTATATTCTATAGTTCTCGCAGGCTATACTACTTAGTAGTATGTTCAAGCAACTAATTAATGCCAATTAGATCAAGCAGCTTTATTTTCTCAATTTAATTAATAAAGTAGGACCCCACAAGAAAAACTTCGATACTTTTTAAGGGGGACAACGAATGTTAATTGTCATCAACCTATCCAATATCGGGAATGAAAAGAAAACTAGGGCGATATATGGCACATAAAATAACAAAAAAGGGATAAATTATTAATGTACCGTGCCCCTTAATTAATTCCAAAACAGAAAATTGAAGCGCAAAAAAAAAACTACATTACTTTGAATGAGGAAATTTTAATTCCACTTTATATATTTACTACTTTTTTGTGGCAATGAATGCAGATTTAGCACACAAAAAATTATTATACAAAATTTCAGCTACATATATAAAACTTGAGCTCAAGACAACGGATGCACCTGCACCACTGTCATGCGTAGTGGTAGATCACAAGTATAGTTTTGAGTATTATATAAATGTGATTAAGAACAAATAGCATAAAACAAGATTAAACATGTGCAACTACATAAAATGAGAATAATAAATGTACCATAGATCCGGATTATAATGTTAAGAATTTACATAATTAAATCTGGCTACAAACAACAAACAATATATACCCAGTAAATATTCGATCTAAATCTCTTTTGTAGCACATTCCACTTATTAGCAAGTCAACGGTACTTAGTGCACTCAGGTCCAGTGAAGACCAACAAAAAGTTCCTTCAAACTTTATATATATATATATATATATAATTATCAGAAAAGTAAGAAAAACTTGGTTAAGAGGTCATTGAATAAGAACATGATGAAGCGTTCGAAATGTTATAACCGGAATATTGAATTTTCTGAGTTTTTTATTTAAAAGTTACTAAGTGAAAAAGTTGGAAATGGAGTTTCCAAAAAATCTTCGTCCACCAATATCAATAAATTTAGTTTTACATATTTAACCATTGAGATAAAAGTTCCGCATTGTGAAGTTAAGTATTTTGGCGTTAGAGTTTAAAAAAATAAAAAATTGAAGGAAAATATTTTCTAAGAAAAAATTAAATAGCTTCCTTTATAGGTGGAAGTTATTTTCTTTCATAATTGTTTCTAATAGAATATTTCTCAATATTCTTTCATTAATTGTATATCTTCTATTTTATGTAGAATTATAATCCTTTTGTAATTAGGTTAATTAGTTACTAGTTTGTATCAAAGTAAATATTATTCTAACCTTATATATATTGTAAATCATTCATCAATAAAATCAAGGAACATATTCCTTTATGGTATTAGTAGCCTAAAACTACAAACCCTACCCTAGTCGCTGATACACCTTCTCGGCCGCCACCTTTTTTCCACGTCGGCACTTAGCCCACGTCGGAACCCTAGCCACCGACCTCTCTCGGCCGCCCCCCTCTTTTCCCCACGACGGAATCCTAGTTTTTCTGGCCATTCTCCATCCATCTTCCTCCTAAATTTCCTCTTCCATGGCTGATAAAACCAAATTCCATCCGGCACTTGTAAACAACATTAAAAACTTCATCCTTGTGATTCTTGAGATGGAAATGGGTCAACACTCCTCGTGGGCGGAGCTTTTTAAGATCCATTGTCGTGTTTACGAAGTTATCGACCACATCATCCCACCCACGCCGAAGTCCACAGACGTACCATCGGCTTCGACTTCTGATAATGCACTCTGGTCTAGTTTGGACGCAGCCGTCCTCCAGTGGATATATGGAACGATATCTAATGATTTGTTGCACACCATCATTGAGCCTGATGCTGCGCCCCGCCAAACGTGGGCATATTTGGACAGTATTTTCCACGATAATAAAACTCAACGAGCATTATACCTTGAAAATCAGTTCAAGGACGTTCATTAGGACGATTTCTGAAACGTGTCTGCTTATTGTCAAGAACTCGAGATGTCTGCCGACCAACTCTCCAACGTCGGCGCACCAGTCACTAATCAGCGATTAGTCATGTAACTTATTGTAGGTTTGAACGAATCCTATGACGGCGTTGCCACCATCCTTCAACAACGTACGCCGTTACCTCTATTTTATGAGGCCCGTTCGAAGCTCATCCTTAAGAAAACTCAAAAAATCAAGTGCAGCACCACTCGGGCCAGCATTGCCGACACCGCCCTCACCATCCCCGTCAGGCACTCCACCGACAGTAGGGCCTCCCGGTTCGGCAACCAGAACCGTCGGCTAGAGGACCCACAATAGTTCGCTTCCTCCCATAACAACCGCCGAAGCAGGCAGTTTAGCAAGGGCCGCGGTGGAAGAAATTTCGGTAACAACAGCGATGTGAAGGCGTCCCCACCGACTGGATATCGACTTATGCACCGACTGACATTGAGGCAACTATGAGCACAATGTCACTCAACACTCCATATGAAAATTGGTATATGGACACAGGCGTCACATCTCACATGACAGCATCACAAGGTACTCTCTCGTCTTATTCCAATTTGAGTAATTTAAATCGGAATATTATTGCTGGTAGTGGACAAGGTATTCCCATTAATGGTTATGGTCATTCCTCCCTATCCCCACCACATCTACCACTAATCTTAAAAAATGTCATTCATGCCCTTAAACTCATTAAGAATTTGATCTATGTGTGACATTTCACAACTGATAATTGGGTTTCCCTTGACTTTAATCCTTTTGGTTTTACTGTAAAGGATTTTACGACAAGGAGACGAATAATGAGTTGTGACATCATCGGATATCTCTACCATATTTCAAACGCCGTCAATAATCCAGCCTCAATTCCATCAACCTTTGCTGCTCTTTCGTCTTCCTTATGACATTCTAGATTAGGACATCCGAGAGACTCTGTTTTATGCTCCCTTAGGAAAAATAATTTTATTAATTGCAATCGTATTTCTAGGACTCCTATATGTGAATCTTGCGTTTTTGGGAAATATGTCAAATTACCATTTTCTGCATCCACAAATTGTAATTTAATGCCTTTCGATATCATACATAGTGATTTGTGGACATCTCATATTTTGAGTACGGCTGGCCATCAATAATATGTGTTATTTTTGGACGATTATTCCAACTTTCTATGGACTTTTCCAATTGAAAATAAATCTAAGGTCTACCCCATTTTTTCCTCATTTAGTGCTCTCGTAAAAACACAATTTGAAAAGAGCATTAAATATTTTCAATGTGAATGGCAGTGAATTCGATAATAACCAATTCAAATAATTTTCTCCAAAAAAGGTCTTACATTTCATTTTTCCTACCCTCACACATCCTCCCAAAATGGTAAAGCCGGACGGAAAATCTGAACCATAAACAACCTCATCCGTGCCCTACTTGCTCACGCCTCAATTCCCCTCAATTATGTCATTATGCACTCTCCATGGCCATATATCTCCTAAACATAATCCCAAACAAGTCTAGCTCAACGATTGCCCACCCAAGTTCTATTTTGTAGGAACCCCTCCTACCAGCACTTGCGTATTTTTGGATGTCTTTGTTACTCGTGGTTACTCGTGCTATGACTTGTTGAGCTATAAAATTATTATTTCACGTCATGTCCTATTTGATGAGTCTCAATTCCCCTTTGCCTCTCTACACTCGCCACCTCGACATTCCTACGACTTCTTAGATGATGGCCTAAACCCTCTTCTAATTCACCATTTACATAGTATGTCGTCCCAGACCCCGGCACCCGCCACCACCTCGGCCAATCTGGGACTAGCTGCCCACCCGGTTCTACCGATGGTGGCCCTGAATAGGCGCCTCAGGGTGATTTCGCAGCCATATCATGGAAAATCGAGGTTCGGCCAGCCAGTACCTTCACCCATGCCCTTCCTCCTCTTCCCAGCAGTCTCGAGGCAAACCCCCCTCCCATCCTGCATCCCGAGACACACTCTCGGACCATGGAAACCAGTACCATGCACGAATTCATAAACCTAAACGACTATTTAACCTTTCCGTTTCAGCTGTCCCTTCTCCTATCCCTCGTAACCCGAAGGATGCCTTGTTCGACCCTAATTGGAAAGTCGCAATGATTGACGAATATAATGTTCTTATTGATAATAAGACGTGGGACCTAGTACCTCATCCATCTGATGCTAACATTATTCGTTCTATGTGGATTTTTAGACATAAAAAGAAATCTGATGGTTCTTTTGAGAGGTACAAAACTCGACTTGTAGGTGATGGCAGGTCTCAACAGGTGGGAGTGGACTGTGATGAAATGTTCAGCTTGGTCTTAAAGCCCACAACCATCCGGTTCAGCATTGCCATATCCAAGTCTTGACCCATTTATCAAATTGATGTCAAGAATGCCTTCTTACATGAGGATCTTCATGAAACATTATATATGCATCAGCCTATGGGTTTCAGAGATCCTATTTATCCGGATTATGTGTGTCTATTGCGGAAATGTCTCTATGGACTGAACAGGCTCCTCGAGCATGGTACTAGCGATTTGCCGATTATGTCTCCTCTATCAGTTTTTCACACAGCAGATCCGATCATTCCATGTTCATCTACAACAACGGTACAAACATGTCTTACCTATTATTATATGTTGATGACATCATCCTCACCACATCATATGATGCTCTCCGCCGGTCCATTATGTCTCTTATTTCCTCTGAGTTTGCTATGAAGGATATGGACCCTTGAGTTATTTCTTGGGCATCTCTGTAACTCAACATTCTGGCGCCTATTTCTGTGTCAGAAGAAGTACGCCGAAGAGATCCTTGACCGTGCATGCATGACATCTTACAAACCATCCCATACGCTAGTAGACACCAATTTCAAGCTTAGTGCTGATTCCGGCCCCCCATATTCAGACCCGACAGGTGTCACCAACGTCGTCCCTGAGTCTTTTTTGATTGGTAACCTTCTACTTGAGCTTTATTGTTCGATTCAAAAGGCAACTCTAATCTACTGCGATAATATTAGTGCAATATATCTTTCCGGCAATTCCGTCCAACATCAGCGTACTAAACACATTGAGATGGACATTCATTTCGTTTGCGAAAAAATGGCTCGTGGTCAAGTTCGTGTCCTTCATGTTCCTTCCAGATACCAGATTGCCGACATCTTCACCAAAGGACTTCCGCGCATACTATTTGATGATTTTCTAGCCATTCTTAGTGTTTGTGAACCTCCCGCTTCGACTGCGAGGGTGTAATAGAATATTTCTCGAATATTATTTCATTAATTTTATATCTCTTATTTTAGGTAAAATTATATTACTATTATAATTAGGTCCCCTATTTTAGATAAAATTATATATCATATTGTAATTAGGTTAATTAATTACCTAATTTAAATATTCTTATACTATTATATATATATCGTACATTATTGATGAATACAATTAAGCAACATATTCCTTTAAAAACAATACAGAAAAGATTTCATAAATCAACATTACATTCTGAGGCAAGCATTTATAGCCAATGAGTAGTAAACTTGGTATTTGTTCGGGAAACCGGTGGTTGTCTTTATTGTAAAAGGCAGATGCTTTTCCAGAAGAAAAAAAAAGCTTACAGAAAAGGCATGAAAAAATAAAAATAAAATATAATTTCAATCCGAAAATTAATCAATCAATAAGATCATTTGATCAAAATCGAAGACGAAGCTGAGCAACTATGGAAGGGTTTACCTTTATCCCAACTTTTTAAGCTAGCGTAAAATATTTTTTACAGTATTTATATATATAATAACTTTTTTTTGGTAGAAATATTTATATAACTTAAAACTTATTTAATTTATGTCACCAGTGTAGTTTGGACCACTTGATTTAATTGAAAGATCTAAAAACATGGGTATAGATATTGCTTAGTCCCACCAATTTTTATAATGTTGTTAACACATATCCTCCACTTTCTCCGTCCACTCTCTATCTATATATATTTTTCCTAGTCCAAAGAATTTTACACAGTCATAGTCTCTCTCATTCTATGCACCAATAAAAAACAATACACTGTGTTTATCTTCTTGTTAGATGATACCTTAACCAATAAACCGTTGCATTAAATTCCCTGCTGATTTTTAGCAGCCATTTTTATTTCATTTCATTTAAGGTACTGTCGTTTCAAATGCCCATATGAATTTATGATTGTTTTGCTTTTTTGTCGGCAAAGTAGTCTTTTTCACCCTCTTTTGGTCGGAATTTAGCTGTTGGCCGGAGAGTTTTTTTTTTTAAAAAAATAATATTTGTCATCATGAATTCTTCTCTGGATTTTTGTATTCTGAAGCCCTTTTTTTCCTCAATATTTTCTATGAGAAAAAAACTTTGAGTTGGTGTGATTCTCGTGGTTCAATTTTTCTTTTTTATTTCGACAAGAAAATCTTGTATATACATCTTATGTCGTGTGACTGATCAGACATGTATGGAGTACTAGAGTAAAGGGTGCTATTATTTGCTATACCCAAAAAGTTCATCATTCACTTACTTCAAATTGAAACAATCAGAACAGATACCCAAATCTATGTATTTTTATTTCAAGATTCCACAGGGACTTTGATCAGAGCATCAAATCTATGTATTTTTATATCTTTTTTGACTAAGTTCTAAGTGCTAACCAAGTGGACCAGTGGAAAAGATGTGCACCTTTCCGTCCATGGGATTGGAATTTGGAAGAGCTAATTTAAAGAATTGCTTTAACATCTTCCTTGAACTTTCTCATTTTCATATTTGGTCAACCCTCTTAAACTTTCAACTTATTTTGTTACCCCTCTTTCTCTTACATCTTTTATTTTACAGTAAGTTAAATCTTCTTGATTAGTCTTAAACATGTACTAAGTGATTGAAAGAAGCTTAATTTATGTTATTCTTTCAGATGTTGGAGAAGACAGAGATGAAATTTGATCCAGAAGAAGTGATTGAGGAATTTGAAGCGTTGACCAAAGAAGCTGGTAAAGTTCAACAAGAGACTCTTAAGAAGATTCTAGAAGAAAATGGAGGCACAGCGTATTTACAACAATGGGGTCTAAATGGAAGAACTGACCTTGAGAGTTTTAAGGCTTGTGTTCCTCTTGTCACTCACAAAGATTTAGAGCCTTATATTCAAAGAATTGCTGATGGGGATCTTTCCCCTGTTCTCACTGGAAAACCCATTACAACCATCTCTTTAAGGTATGAGAATTCAACCTTTTTATGTAGTACCAGTTAAGTGTGCGTTATTCACAAACTAGTTGATGTCGACGGTATGAATCCGCTCGATTTCAATAACAAAATATTTAGTGTAATTCCACGAGGGAGTCAATCCGCTCTTTTTTTAGAAAAAAAAAAAGGATTCTTGGTGTACTTGCATAAAGATTTTCTTGGAAAGTTGATAATTTTGAGAAAGTTGAGAGAAATTATTTTTGGTTGCAGTTCGGGTACCACTCAGGGAAAGCCAAAGTTTGTACCTTTCAATGATGAATTGATGGAATCCACTATGCAGATGTTCAAAACGTCTTTTGCCTTTAGGAACAGGTAATGCAGTTTTTGTGGATTACCTTAAATTTAGTGTTTTCCGATGTCATTTTGTCACGTGTGCTGTCTTTTTCCATGTTTGCTCCTAATTGGTACTATCTGGAAAAGGGGTCTAATTTAGGAAATTTTGTTTTTCATTATCTTGTTTTAATCACATGAGTTTATTTCATGCCAAGTATATAATATATATATACAATTATACACAATCAATCTAGGCTATCCTAAGGATATGCTAATCATGATAATTGATCTAACCATCTTAATTATATGATTTAATTACAACATGATTGATATGATGTGATATGATGGAGATAATCAGGGATAACAGTCCCCCTCAGTCTTAGCGGGAGGTTCTCGTATGCTGAATCTGTCTCTGAAATCATCAAACAGTACGCGCGTAGGACCTTTGGTGAAAATATCAGCAATCTGATAACGGGACGATACATGGAGAACACGGACTTGCCCACGTGCAACATTTTCACAGACAAACAAGATATCTATTTCTATGTGTTTTGTGCGTTTATGCTGAACAGAGTTACTTGATAAATATATCGCACTCACATTATCACAATAAACCATAGTTGCTTTTTCTATTGGACAATGAAGTTCTAATTGAAGATTACGGAGCCAACATGATTTGGAGACCACATTAGCTACCCCTCGATATTCTACTTCATCACTTGACCGAGATAGTGTCGGTTGGCGTTTCGACGACCATGAAATAAGGTTGTCTCCTAGGAATACACAATAACTAGAGGTGTAACGCCGTGTGTCTGGGCAGCCACCCCAATCAACATCTGTATAAGATGTGAGTCCAGAAGTGGTGGACTTATACAGATGCAACCCAAAATCAATAGTACCCTTGACATACTGCATAATTTGTTTAAGAGCCCCCATATGTTCTTCCTTTGGATCATGTATATGTAAACAAACTTGTTGAACTGCATAGGAGATATCAGGTCTCGTGAAAGTGAGATATTGCAATGCCCCTGCTAAGCTGCGATAATGTGTTGGGTCACTATATGGAGTACATGTAGAGTTACTCAATTTTGCATCTGTATCAACCGGTGTATGTGACGATTTGCATGAGGACATATCGGTTTTTTCAATGATTTCCTCGGCATATTTCTTTTGATATAGAAACATACCATCTGCATATTGAGTTACAACAATGTCCAAAAAATAGTTTAAAGGGCTCAAATCCTTCATAGCAAATTCTGAGGCAAGGAAGGACATAATAGATTGGCGAAGTGACTCAGACGATGCTGTGAGAATAATGTCATCCACAGAGAAGAATATATGTCATGTCATTTCCCTTATTATAAATGAACAAAGACTGATCGGACTTGCTGTGTGAGAACCCCAATGTGGATACAAACCCTGCAAACCTGTTATACCACGCCCTGGGAGCCTGTTTCAAACCATATAATGATTTTTTACAGACAAACATAATCCGGATGTATAGGATCTCGGAAACCCAAAGGTTGGTGTATGTAAATTGTTTCCTGTTGGTGACCATGTAAAAAGGCATTCTTGACGTCCAACAGATGAATGGACCATGATTTTGACAGAGCCAGACTAAAAACAGACCTGATAGTTGCTGGCTTAACTACCAGACTGAATGTTTCACCACAATCCACGCCAACCTGCTGAGACCTTCCATCACCAACAAGACGGGTTTTATGTCTCACAAAAGAGCAATCAGAATTCTTTTTATGACAGAAAACTCACATAGACTGTATTATGTTCACATTAGATGGACGGGGCACTAACTCCTACATCTTATTTTTAATAAGAGCATCAATTTTGTCTAACATGGCAGCTTTCCAATTCGGGTCTGATAGGGCCGCTTTGGGATTTTTGGGAAGAGGTGATGGTTGGACCGAAGATGTTAGGTTAAACTGACGCTTGGTATAACATTTGTGTAGGTGATATGTTTGAGAGTGGTTTGCTAGGAAGAATGTTTAAAAGATATGTGGCCATTTGAAGTGCATGATGCCAAAAGACCGGTGGAGTGGACGAATGCACAAGAAGTGCGCAGATTATATTGTTGATTGTTCGAATTTTTCTTTTAACTTTCCCATTTTGAGGAGAAGTATGTGGACATGAAAGACGCAAGGACATTCCATTTTGGTGACAAAATTCTTCAAATTTGGCATTTATGAATTCCCTCTCATTGTCACATTGAAATTTTTTAATGGATTTCTCAAATTGGGTTTTGATAAAAACACTAAATTATTTTAAAATGGTGAAGACCTGCGATTTCTGTCCTAAGGGAAAAGTCCACAAAAAAATTGAATAATCATCCAAAATAAGTATATAATATTTATGACATGCTCAACTTAAAATTGAGGATGTCCACAAATCACAATGCATAAAATCAAATGGCATAAGCGTTTTTGAAGTAGATAATGAAAAGGGAAGTTTAACATGCTTCCCAAACACACAAGCCTGGAAAACAGAAGAGTCCATATGTTTGTTAGAAGCAACAAAATTATTATTTCTAAGAACATTGAACACCGGTGCTCCCGGGTGTCCCAACCGGTTATGCCATAAAATAGAGGAAATAGCTGCAAAGGTCGATGGATCGGTGACTTGGCTGTCGGTAGTGGTGGTGATAGGATACAAGTCCCCAGTGCTATTACATCTCATTAGTGGTATTCCCGTCTGAAAATCCTTCACAGAAAATCCAAACGGATCAAAATTAACAGAAACATTATTGTCAGTAGTAAAACGACATACAAATAAATACCAAATTTTTAATCAGTTTGGGTGCATGTAGGACGTTTTTCAAAGGTAAATGTGGGTGAAGGGGGAATTTAAATGGTCAATACCACGAATTGAGTTTCATGCCCACTACCAACAATAATATTTTTATTTCTGCTCATATTAAAATAAGACGAGAGATTACCTTGAGATGTCGTCATGTGTGACGTTGCCCTAGTGTCCATGTACCATGAATCGTCGGGAACACTTAGATTCATGTTGTTAATGGCATGTTCAATATACGTGGGAGCATAACCTGCGGAAGATGGTCCATAGGCTGCAAAATCTTTTTGTAGTCGAGAGCCAAGAACCCCGGGCTGTCAAGAGGCGGGAGAAGGTCAGGCCCACTGAGCCGTGGGATACGGGCAGGGTGGGGCAGCTCACTCTTGCGGCTGCCAGGCCCACGGTGGTACGGCCCCCACCGTCGGTCGGCTGGGCTGCTGCCAGTGGGGTCTATTTTGACCCTGCTGGCCGCGGTTGTTGCCGCTGTCGGCGGCCTATCCTCCACCCTGACCCCGCCCCTTTCCACAATTATTTTTCCCTTTGTTATTGTTACGATTTTGACCCCTTTTTGACCCATTATTTTGTTGGTTTGTACTATTACCAGAACCAGAATTTTGAGTGCCAAAATCATCATTATACGTGTTGGTAGAAATAAGAGCGGTGCTGACATTCGTTGCCGCCCCCGTCACCTATTTTTGCTTTCGGGTTTCTTCTAGAATCAATCTCGATCGAGCCTCATAGAATGGTGGTAAGGGATTTCTTTGTTGAATGAACGTAGCAACACCATCACATTGTTCATTCAATCCCGCAATCAATTGGAAAACTAACCTTTGATTTGTCACCGGTGCACCAACATTTTAAAGTTGATCAACAAGCATTTTCATCTCTTGACAATATGTGGAGACGTTTGAAAAATCATCCAATTTTATATTGGTGAATTGGATTTCAAGATATACCGCCCGAGAAATTTTATTATCTTGAAAAATATTTTGTAAACGTTCCCAAGCTTGTTGAGTCGTAGAGTCCGGTTCCAAAATGGTGTGCAAAAGGTCATTGGAGATTGTGTCATAAATGCATTGAAAGATTATAGCATCTAAACGAGACCATAAATTTGGGTCAACAGCGGTGGTCTCCGATGAAGACTTAGAAGGAGTAATATGGTCTATAACCTCGTATGCTCGACAATGGATTTTAAACAACTCCGCCCAAGAAGAGTATTGCCCTTTTTTCCATCTCAAGGGTAATAGGAATAAAATTCTTGACGTTGTTTACGGCAAGAGCGGGATGAAATTTTTGTTGGTCAGCCATTGTTGCCCAAGAAAATACAAGAAAAAAGTGTAGAAAAGAATTATTTTGGTGTGTAGAATAAGGGAGATGAAGAACCCTAATTAGGGTTTGTTTGTAGAGGGCCGAAATTACTCATTGGTGGGAGGGTAATTTTCGCTAGAGTTTGTTCTAGGGTCAGGGTTAGAATTAGGTTTAGGGTTAGGAGGAAGCTGGAAAAAGGTGGTTTCGGCTTAGGGTTTTGACACACCAAAGTGGTTTTCGGGTAGGTTAAGAGAGGGCCGGCTAACGAGAAGACTAGGGGGAAAAAATGGGGAGTTATTTTGTGGCTTTTGATACCATGAAGAAAATTAATCCCATGAGTTTATTTCATGCCAAGTATACCATATATATACAATTATACACAATCAATCTAGGCTATCCTAAGGATATGCTAATCATGATAATTGATCTAATCATCCTAATTATATGATTTAATTACAATATGATTGATATGATGTGATATGAACAAAGTCACAATACTTCAACAATTTCTTGCAAATGAAATTCATTTTGTTTTCACCTTATCTGTTCATCTCATCTGGACTCCTAAAATTCACAACTTTCCTTTATTGGTTGTCTTATACTACTTTCTTCTCTTAGTACTGATAAATATAAATGATAATTGGAGTTTTGTCCTGAAGGGTAAAAGTCCTCATGGTGATATATGTGGGGACACATTCCCATTGTTACAATTTGGCGTTGTTTGATTGGACAGAAAGTTTATGAAAGAATGTCACATAAATTAGTTGTTTTATGTTTTTTTTAATGTTATGAGTAAATATTTCTCTTTTTTTTTCCAATTATTTTCATTTTTGCAGAGAATTCCCAATTGAGAATGGGAAGGCATTGCAGTTCATTTACAGCAGCAAGCAGTTCAAGACAAAGGGAGGTTTGGCAGCTGGAACTGCAACTACCAATGTATATCGTAACGCACATTTCAAGAAGACAATGAAGGCAATGCAAACCCCATGTTGTAGCCCTGATGAAGTTATATTTGGTCCTGATTTCCACCAGTCTTTGTACTGCCATCTCTTGTGTGGGCTCATTTTTCGTGACGAAGTGCAAGTTATCTCCTCTACATTTGCCCACAGCATTGTCCACGCTTTTAGAACTTTCGAACAGGTGTGGGAAGAACTTGTTGCAGACATAAGAGAAGGAGTTCTCTCTAGTCGAGTCACGGTCCCTTCCATGAGATCAGCAATGTTGAAGTTGCTAAAGCCTGATCCAGAACAGGCTGATACAATTTACAATAAGCGTTCCGGATTAAGTAATTGGTACGGTTTGATTCCCGGACTCTTCCCAAATGCAAGGTACATATACGGAATCATGACGGGATCGATGGAACCTTATCTCAAGAAATTGAGGCATTATGCAGGGGAGCTACCGTTACTGAGTGCAGATTATGGTTCTTCTGAAGGATGGATCGGAGCGAATGTCAATCCTAAGTTGCCTCCTGAGCTAGTTACTTATGCAGTGCTTCCTAATATTGGTTATTTTGAATTCATTCCTCTAAGGGGAAATTTAGATGGGCTTGAGCCTACACCAGTGGGGCTTGCTGAAGTTAAACTAGGTGAAGAGTATGAAATTGTTGTCACCAACTTTGCAGGTACAATTTTCTTGACCAAAATTATTGTTGTGTCAGTGACTTCTATGAATTTATGTTGCAAACATAACTTTGTTATCATGATACCATTTGCAGTATTGGGTCATGTAAGTGCCATACTACCATTAAGGCACTGATTCAATTATTTGTCTAGAGCCTGACACTTCTTGATTATTTTTATTGCCCACCACGTATAGTTATATTTATACTATGCTACTTGCTCCTTTACTGTATTTTTCATCTACTTCTTTCTCGGTTTTAGTAGGGAGATTTTATATCAGTAGGTAAGGAGGACCGCTGCATCTATTAAACTTTTGTACATGATGTGGTGCTTGTGACCGTGATATAAATGTATACTTTTAGGATATTTTTTACTATATACATGTGGGTGCCGTTCATGTTCTCTTGAGCTATTCCTCCATGTTGTTAAGCACGTTTATTAACTAGAGAAGTGCTGTAATTAAGTAGTAGTAATATTTTACACTTCTTGAAGGCGTTCAAAATTTGAGATGTCTGCATTAGCCTTTAAATATCTGTATAGTCAGTTTAGGTGCTTCATCACTTTTAACACATTTATTAATACACGCTACTTGGTCTATCTTTTGTCTTACTTTATGTATTCTACTGAGTGCGTGATTCCCGTTTGAAGAGTAATTACATTAATCTGTTACCTTGATTTTTGAAGTATTGGCCAATCTTTCAATTAGTTTGTACACGTAATATGCAGGGCTGTATCGTTATAGACTCAGTGATGTGGTAAAAATAAAAGGATTCCACAATGCCACACCAGAACTCCAGTTCATTTGTCGCAGAAATCTTTTACTAAGCATCAACATTGACAAGAACACCGAGAAAGACTTACAGCTATCTGTGGAAGCAGCAGCCAGGCTCTTAATAGACGAAAAGCTAGAGGTAGTTGATTTCACGAGCCACGTGAACGTTGCAACTGATCCAGGGCACTACGTGGTTTTCTGGGAGCTCAGTGGTGAAGGGAGCGATGAAACATTGCAAGAATGCTGCAATTGTTTGGACAAATCGTTCGTCGATGCAGGCTACGTGGGGTCCAGAAAGACCAATGTGATTGGAGCACTTGAGCTTAGAGTTGTGAAGAGGGGAACTTTTCATAAGATATTAGATCATTTTGTAGAATTAGGGGGTGCTGTTAGCCAGTTCAAGACCCCTAGATGTGTTGGTCCCAACAACAGCAGACTGCTACAACTACTATATTATGATGCTGTCAAGAGCTATTTTAGTACTGCCTACTGTTGATGTTGAACTTGAATAATTGTACAAAATGGAAGTGTTGGTATGGAAAAGTTAATGAAGCTTAGTGGTTGATTTTGGTCAATGAAGCTGACGCATTTGTTGCTCTTTAATTTGGATCTTCCATAACCTTTTGGCTCTATTTTCTGATCATTTCAAAATAATGTTAAAATTTATAAAATAAGTATATATTTATGTGAAGTTTGTACACATTGCTGTAGAAAAGAAATATAGTACTTATAATGTTATTTTTAGTTTACAGATTCTAAATCTTAAATCATTCCTCAATCAGAAACAATATGTCGGCGGGAGATGATATTGGGCCCATGTTTAGTGTGTAAAACTGACGGCCCACTTATCTGCCCGGAAAGAATGAATTTTGGGCTTAATTCAACCCCAAAAATTAGCTTGTAAGGTGATGATTGTCCAAGTCCATAAAGGAGTCTATGTTCCTATTTCATATTCGATGTGGGACTCTTAACACTCCCCGCACGCCCAGACCTTGTTAACTGGAGCGTAGATAATATAATTTGCGGGCCCAACATCAGTGAACAAAGAATTGAAATGGGTCTGACTCTGGAGGACGTCTTTAGAGTATACCGAATCGGTATAGCTATCCTTCTTCTGACACAGCAACACATTTGAATTAGTATCAAAAGTAAGTACTAAATAATTTATTTTTTTACTTTACTTGTTGATGTAAAATCATCTTCCATTCAATAGAAAATTATTTCAATTCAACCAAAGAGATTCTCATATTACCACAATTTAAGTAGATGGGAGATATAGAAATTCTCTTTTCGTAGTTGTGAAAGCCGTTTTGTTGTTGGAATCCTTTTTTTAAAGAAGAAGTTAATGGTCGAGTACCATGTAAAGAATGGATTTTGGGTCTAACTCAACTCCAAAAGCTAGCTTGTAGGATGGGGATTGTCCAAGTCCATATAAGAAGTCCATGTTCCCATTCCATATCCGATATGAGACTCTTAACACCTGTTCCTACTTCTGAATCTTTTTGCACGTGTCCCACATCTTCGAGACAACTTTAGATATACAATCACTAAACTTAAATTTAATAAAGTCTAATTTTAGATATCGAGTCTGAAGTTTCATATAGCTTGAGTTCAAATACGTATAGTTGAAGTTATCAATCAGTTTTACCTCACTTCAACCAATTTTGTGTGAACTTCAGCCATATGCAAACCCCGACACCATGTTGAAAGTTTGATTTTGTTAAATCTAACATCAAACATCGCATATATAAGGTAATATACGTATAAAAAAAAATAAAAAGTATAAATTAAATGATGATGTCAAGATAGTGAAATACGCCCTACGATAAAATTTACTTAAGTAATCACAATGTGTCGTGCTGGCAGATATTGGTAAGTGGGCCATGAGCAAAAGATGTCCATGTTGATCCATCAGAACGAATAGTAGTTACCTAGAACAGGAGAGTGGATTTTATATTAATGCTACCCTGATTTCACTATAAGAAAGTATAGAATTGACAATAAAATTTTAGTAATAATAAATATATTGTTGCTAAAAAATGTAAATGACAATAAAAATTTAATATATTGTTGCTAAAAATGTAAATGGTAACAAATTTAATATGATCATGAGGTCATGGGTTCAAGCCGTGGAAACAATCTCTGGCAGAAAAGTCAAGGTAAGACTGCGTACAACAGACCCTTGTGGTTCGGCTCTTCCCGGGATCCCGCGCATAGCGGGAGCTTAGTGCACCGAGCTGCCCCTTTTTTAAGGTTATTACAACGGCATGCAAAAAAGTTTGTTATTGCGAAAAATATTTTTGAAATAACATCCAATATATGGCAATATAAATATTGTTGACAAATGTGTTTGTTCAGGTAGTCTTTGGTTTAAGCAGGCTCGGAAGTTAAAGTGGAGATGCCTAGTGTTTACCCACTTGGGGAAAGTCACTCAACTTGTAGGACGTCTTCAATTGAATCCATGCTTGAACCCAACTCAAGTGTAGCCACATAATATATGCTATTAAACCCGCATCCACACACATTATTTTTGGCACTTTAAATTTTTAACATTAATTAAATAAATTTAAGAACCTATATATAGCATTAAAAGAGAAATGGGTGATTCACATCTTGACTAATGTGATGTCACACAAAGGTGTCACACATAAATTGTAGTTGTATGCTAAGAATAATAGAGAATGATAATGCTAGTGATTTCACACAAACTACGGAGCCTTTGCACTATACCGTCAAATTTCCTTAAAATGTTATTATTGAAATATATAATGTAAAATAATATTAAAAATTAATTCAAAGAAAATTTAATTGTTATAGTGAAATATTATCATAGATGATAGACTGTCATAGTGAGGTTTAACTATAGTATAGTTTTCAAGAATTGAAAAAGAAAGAGGAACATTCATCTACTCGAGTTATCTTCTCTTAAAGAATACAATTTACTGTTTTCATTTTCCTATTTTAATTGACCTACATATTACTTACCAAACAGAAATATACTTATCTCATTATGAAATTTAGCTATTCTTCTACATACCATTTTATTTTAACTCAAATGTTTTAGTTTTACGATGCACAAATATTGAGAAAGACTGAAAATGTAGTTTATTTGGTACTTATTTAATAAGGGAATTGCATATATATGGGCTCGCATGCTACTTCTTGTAGAGGTAGAACCATATATTTATCCAAGAGGCAGAGACCTTAATAAGAAAATTGTATTTAGAAAAAGGATTTCTTGGTCTAATTGAGTTAGCATTATGATGTGGTAGGAAGGTAAAAACGTGAAATAAAATAAATAAATGATGTTCCATATATCAACAAGCAAAGAAATGTGACTCTAATAGTAAAAAATATAAACTTTAACAAATAGCTCAAGCAAATATTAGTAGGAAGGTAAAAAGGTGAAATAAGTAAAGAATTAATGTTCTAAAATCCAGATCAACAAGCAAATGAAAAAAAATTGTGACAGCAAAAGGGGAAAATGTGACAGCAATAGTAATAAGGATAAGCTTTACATTAATCATAAACATCTATCTTATTATAGTAATCCATTATAAAATTAGCAGATCTGTCATTCGGGCAAGTTCATTACTACATAATAATAAATTAATGTCCATAAGTGCACCTATTAGTTAATGTTAAAAGACTAATATACTACTTTGTTAGCACAATATAAAGCTCTAGATTAGGTATTTATTAATCCTCCAAGTTAAGTAACAACAACAACAACAAAAATCCAAGTAATGGAGTGGCCTTATAAATATGTGGCAAAGCTCATATTTTTTTAATTGTCACGAGATCTAATAAGTTGTGCATATATAGATAGAGAACATGTCATTGCCAGGTGATAATCGAACTCTCTCAAATAAAAAATCCACTGTTGAAGAATTTAATGAAGGGAAAGAAAAAGAAGAAACTATGAAGATATGGGATTGTAGGAGCCCTTTGTATGACTCATATGAATTGGTTGCTATAAGCCATTTGATTGAGAGAAAATTCATGAAATTTCCATATCAAAATGAATCTTTAAACAGCGATGATCAATCTTCTCATGATTCATCAAGAATTGACAAGATTGCTGCTTCAGTGAAACTGAAGAATATTGCTGATGGAGAAAGAAGAGAGAAGAAGAAATGGAGTATTATTGCTAAAATTTGCAGTAGGATTATGTCTTGGAAGAAATTGAAGTGTATAACGAATCATTGAACTAGCTATATGCTTAATGCTTTTCTTGTTTTTTGGTAACTTATGTTGTTTTAATCCGGCGTCTGATATCTGTTTTGGTATCATGATTAATTTGGATTTAAGTCCCATAAGTCTCATTAAATGGGAGAGCGTACATTTTCTTATTCGGATTTTTTTATGCTTAGGGCTCGAATACGAAGACCTATAATTAAGGATGGAGAAATCTTATCCAGGCAGCCATAGCCCTTGATGGATATATTTTTAATGCTTAATATATGATCAATCTCTTTTTGTTATATTTCTTCCTCCTAATTAATATAAGCATATGTTAACTCTTTGCGTTATAAATCAAGGACCATCTGATTTTAATCACCTTGGAGCAAATTGATCAATTGAGAATTAGTTTTGCCCCAAAATGATGATATTATTTCGCATTTCTCAACATGAATGTGTTATATTTATTATATCTTTACAATTAGTTACAATATTTTGGTTCAGTATGTTACATACAAAATCTTGGCCTGCAAGTTTGAAACAAGGTTTAAGTAAATTATTACTCCATTAACAACAAACTTTATCAAATTAAGATAGGATAACTTCAGAGACTTCTTTTCATGTTTGATTTCGTAATAATGATTGTTTTCTTGTGATTTATAATATTATATCTATTTCATAAATATATCAAAAAATTGTTATAAAAATACGTAAAAATAAGGGATATAATGTAATAGCTATAATGAAGATTAATGGTACGAAATGAAATCTGAGTGAAGGTCTTTAAAATTATCGACTAGTTTGAACTAAATTTATTTCAATTTCAAACTAGATTACCGACTAAGATTGTATGAATTTGATCCTGATCTTAAATCTCTTTAATAGAGCCCAACTCTAACTTGAAAAATATATTAGAAGAATTATTATTATTATAAAAAATAAAAATAAGGGATGTAACGTAATTGTTAACTACAAAGGAGATTAATGCTACAAAGTTAAATCTGAGTCAAGTCTCTAAAATTATCTCAATAAAGATTTATTGTCGATCGGATTGAACTAAATGTATATCAATTTCAAATAAGATTACATACTAAGATTGGATGAAATTGAACCTCGTTCTAAATTTCCCCAGTGGAGAATAACTCTAACTTAAAAAATATGTTAGAAGAATTATTATAAAAATATAGAAATAAGGGATGTATCGTAATTGTTGACTATAAAGGAGATTAATGTTACAAAACTAAATCTGAGTCAACTTTCTAAAATCATCTCAATAAAGATTTATCATCGGTTGGATTTAACTAAATTTATATCAATTTTAAACTAGATTACAGACTAAGAATGGATGAATTTGATCATGATCCTATTTCCCTAGAAGAGCCTAACTCTAATTTGAAAAATATGTTAAAAGAATTAAAAAAAAAAAAAAGAGATGTGATATAATCTTATACTATGAAGGGGATTAATATTACAAAACTAAATCTGAGTCAAGTCTCTAAAATTATCCAATAAAGATTTATCATCGACTAGATTATATTAAATTTATATCAATTTCATACTACATTACAAAATAAGGTTAGATGAATTTAATCATGATCCTAAATTTCTCTAGTAGAGCCTAACTTTGACTTGAAAAAATATGTTAAAAAAATTATTAAAAAGAAATAAAAATAAGAGACCTTACGTAATTTCATACTATGAAGGTGTTAAATATACACAATATACATACAATATACATTTGTATATTAGGTCTCGGCTATGCTCACGGATTGGCCCTCGGATGGGCTTATTATTATGTGTAATTTATGGTAAATAATTAGTATCCTAATTTAGGTAAGGTTGTAATATAATTAGTATTGTATTACCATAATTAGTGTATTACCATAAATGTATAGAATAAAGTTTTAAGAATAGAATAGGAATAAGATTCTCCTATTATGTAACTTGTATATATATCCTTTCAATTAATGAAAATAACCGAGGGGATTATTTCTTTCATGGTATCAAGAGTCTAGGTCTTAAAATCCTCTCTCTACTCTCCTAAATTTTCCGTCGACTTCCCTCCACTTCCAAGACGTTTTGCTCTCGGTTTGTGTGCCGACGGGACCTCTTTTCTTCCCAAAATTTTCTACCTAATCCCTCAATCACATATTGTTCTATCAATATGTCTACATCCCGAAATATGTTTCATCCGCCCCTTATAGTTTCTAACATCAAGAATAACATTCCTCTCGTTCTTGAAATAGAAAACGTCAAATATGCGACGTGGGCCGAACTGTTCAAAATTCACGCACGATCGCATCAAGTCATCCATCACATAATCCCCGCGGCTCCTGAGGATACAGAGGTGCCAAAACGCGAGGATGATCCTAAGTTGTGGATGACTATTGATGCTACCGTCCTTCAGTGGATATATTCCACAATATCTACCGACCTTTTGCAAACAATTATTGAGTCTGACGCTACGGCACATGCGACTTGGGATAGACTGCATGATATATTCCAAGATACTCAAAATTCTAGAGCCGTTACCCTTGAGCAGGATTTCTCCCACGTTAATATGGAAGATTTCCCTAATATTTCGGTTTATTGCAAAAGATTAAAGAAATTGGCGGACCAACTTCGCAACGTTGGCGCGTCGATTTCGAATGATCGTTTGGTCCTCCAAATGGTTTCCGGCCTCTCCGAGGCCTATAGTGGTGTGGGAACGCTTCTTAGACAAAGCAATCCGCTTTCGCAATTTTATCAGGTGCGTTCTATGCTTACACTAGAAGAAGCAGGCATAGCAAAATGAGCGGCTACCGGTACTAGTCCCGTAGTCATGATGACCGAGTCTACGGTATATCCTACCGGTTCCAACAACTCGAGCCAAAACCGCAACAACGGTGGAGACAAAAAGGGTGGAAATAAGAAAAATGGCAAAAACCGCAGCGGCAACAACGACGGCAAATTTACGTAACGGTGGTGGCAGTGGGGGTCCTCGCGGTGGTCAGCAGCAGCAACAACAGTTCTGGGGCCCACAGTAGGCCCCTATGCAATGGCAGTGGGGCCCATAACAGCAGTTTGGGCCCAGCCAGTTTACCTCCCAGCGATAGTGGCCGGTCCCAAAGAAGAAGGTGGCAAGCCCGCAGGTAGCCCAAGCCCACCGGCATGGTCCGGCCACGCCGCCAGTTAGCCTCGGGGCTCGAGACCGCAAGCATGGGTGCTTGGGCCTCGGCCCCTGCAAGCCCATCACGTAGCAGGCCCTACTCAGACAGATATCGAGGTCGCGATGCACACACTGGGTTTGACTCAACTGGACCTGAATTGATATATGGACGCAGGTGCCACTACCCACATGACATCCGATTCAGGTACTCTCTCATCTTATTCCAATTTGAGCAACCCTCGCAGTATAATTGTTGGTAATGGCAATTCTGTTCCAATTCGTGGTTATGGTCATAAAATATTGTCTCCCCCTCATCCCCCTCTTATCTTGAAAAATATCTTACACGCTCCCAAATTGATTAAAAACTTGGTCTCTGTCCGTAAACTCACTACTGACAATTCCATTTCTATTGAATTTGATCCATTTGGTTTCTCTGTAAAGGATTTCAAGATGGGGAGTCCTCTCATGAGGTGTGATAGTAGGGGATATCTTTATCCTATCATACCCAGTCCCGGTCCATCGAGTCAAACCATGCCATCAGTTTTTGCAACCATCTCTCCTTCCTTGTGGCATGTTCGTCTTGGTCATCCGGGGTCCTTTATTTTGTCAGCTTTAGATAAAAATAGTTTTATTTCATGTAAGGGTACGAGTCGTACTCCAATTTGCCAATCTTGTTCTTTAGGAAAATTGTTAAGTTGTCATTTGTAGACTCAAAATCTCATACTTTAATGCCATTTAATATTATTCATAGCGACTTACGGACGTCTCCTGTTCCTAGTTCTATGGGTCATCGGTATTATGTTCTTTTTTTGGATGATTATTCTAAATTTTTATGGACATTTCCAATAGCGAAGAAATCTCAAGTTTTTTCCATCTTCCTAAAATTTAGAGCATTCATCAAAACCCAATTCGACCGTGAAATAAAAAATATTCAGTGTGATAATGGAAAAGAGTATGACAATGGGGTGTTTCAGGAATTCTGTGCTACTAATGGGATACATTTCATTTTTCTTGTCCCCATACATCTTCACAAAATGGGAAAGCCGAACGTAAAATTCGTTCCATAAATAACATTATCCGCACTCTATTAATTCATGCTTCCATACCCCAATATTTTTGGCACCACGCTCTTCAAATGGCTACATATCTACTTAACATAATTCCTTTCAAAGGTTTGATATATTCTTCCCCTCTTCAGATTTTATATAATAAATCTCCTTCTTATTCTCATCTTCGGATTTTTGGGTGTTTATGTTATCCGTTATTTCCATCCACCACAATTAACAAACTTCAGGCCCGCTCTACTCCGTATGTATTTTTGGGTTTTCCTTCTAATCATCGTGGCTACAAATGCTTTGATTTATCCTCCAATAAAATCATCATTAATTGCCATGTAATTTTTTATGAATCCCAATTTTCATTTGCTAAAAGTCATTCTCCCGTGCCTAGTTCGTATAATTTTTTGGATGAACAAATATCCCCGTATATTATTCTGCATTTTTCAGACATCTCCCGCACCCAAAATTCTCCAGCGGGCCCACTGCCCGCTGGTCTCACTGGCCCGTCACAGTCCTCTCTGCCCAGTTTTGTCACTGGGCCGGTTTCAGCAATTGGGCCTGTCCAGCCCAATACTGGAACATGTCCAGTTTCTGTTTCCGCCACTGGTACTACTTCCCGAGTTGGGCTAGCAGGCCCACTGCCTGCTGGCCAGTCCGTCCCGAGCCCAGCAAATTCCCGACATCCACTCAATTCTTCCTCGAGTCATAGACCGGTCACTCGTAGTCAGCGGGGTATTGTTACACCTAAAAGACATTTTAATTTACATTCTAATGTCTCTAAATCCCCCTTGCCCCGTAATCCTGTGTCTGCCTTAAACGACCCAAATTGGAAAATTGTTATGACTGATGAATATAATGCTCTTATTGATAATAAGACGTGGGAGTTGGTGCCCCGTACATATGGTATTAACGTTATCAAGTCTATGTGGATTTTTGCTCATAATGAGAATTCAGATGGTTCATTTGCTCGACATAAGGCACGACTTGTGGGTGATGGTAAGACTCAGCAGGTTAGTATAGATTGTGGGGAGACGTTTAGTCCGGTGGTCAAGCCGGCTACCATTCGCACTGTGCTTAGCTTGGCTCTTTCGAAGACATAGCTTATTCATCAATTAGATGTCAAAAATGCTTTCCTACATGGTGATCTTAAGGAAACTGTCTATATGCATCAGCCGATGGGATTCAGGGATCCCAACCATCCTCATCATGTATGTCTGTTGAAGAAGTCCTTATATGGACTTAAGCAGTCTCCACGGGCCTGGTATGCAAGGTTTGCTGACTATGTTTCAACTATTGGGTTCACTCACAACAGGTCGGATAATTCCTTGTTCATCTACCGTCGTGGTTCGTCCGTAGCCTACATTATGTTATATGTGGACGATATTATCTTGAATGCCTCTTCCGATGCCTTGCGCCAGTCCATTATGACCATGCTCAGCTCCGAGTTTGCTATGAAAGACTTGGGGCCCTTGAGTTATTTTTTGGGGATTGTTGTCACTCGTCATTCTGATGGGTTGTTCTTCTCCCAACGGAAGTATGAAGCCGAGATCATCGAGAGGGTTGGGATGTCATCCTGTAAGTCCACTTCCACTCCAGTTGATACCAAGCCCAAGCTTGGTGCCGCGGCCGGAGTCCCTTACGAGGATCCGACCCGCTATCGCAGTCTTGCAGGAGCCCTTCAATATCTTACCTTTACCAGACCGGATATTACGTATACTGTCCAGCAGGTGTGTTTATTCATGCATGATCCCCGAATTGAGCACATGAATGCACTCAAACGCATCATCCATTATATTCAGGGTACACTGGACTATGGGTTGCATTTGTATTCTTCATCGACATCCACACTTGTCTTATACATAGATGCTGATTGGGGTGGGTGTCCAGACACCGACGGTCTACGTCTGGCTACTGTATGTTCCTTGGCAACAACTTGGTCTCCTGGTCTGCGAAGCGTCAGGCGACTCTATCCCGCTCAAGTGTCGAGGCTGAATATAGAGGGGTAGCCAATGTGGTCTTAGAATCATGTTGGTTACGTAATTTGCTTTTGGAGCTTCATTATGCCATTCAGAAGGCAACCTTGGTATATTGCGATAATATTAGTGCCATCTACCTTTCTGGTAATCTGGTTCAGCACCAACGCACTAAACATATCGAGATGGACATTCACTTTGTCCGTGAAAGTGCCATCTACCTTTCTGGTAATCCGGTTCAGCACCAACGCACTAAACATATCGAGATGGACATTCACTTTATCCGTGAAAAGGTTGCCCGTGGTCAAGTTCGCGTATGCCATGTCCCGTCCAGATATCAAATTTCCGACATCTTTACAAAGGGTCTTCCCTCGGTCCTTTTTGAAGATTTTAGGGACAGTCTCAGCGTTCGAAGACCGCCCGCTATGACTGCGGGGGTGTATTAAATATACACAATATACATGCAATATACATGTGTATATTAGGTCTCGGTTATGCTCACGGATTGGCCCTCGGATGGGCTGATTATTATGTGTAATTTATGGTAAATAATTAGTATCCTAGTTTAGGTAAAGTTGTAATATAATTAGTATTGTATTACCATAATTAGTGTATTACCATAATTAGTGTATTACCATAAATGTATAGAATAAAGTTTTAAGAATAGAATAGGAATATGATTCTCCTATTATGTAACTTGTATATATAACCTTTCAATTAATGAAAATAATCAAGGAGATTATTTCTTTCAGAAGGAGATTAATATTACGAAACTAAATCTGAGTCAAGTCTCTAAAATTAACCTAATACAGATTTATCATCGGATTAGATTATATTAAACTTATATCAATTGCATACTAGATTATAGTATAAGTTTAGATGCATCTGATCATGATCCTAAATTTCTCTGGTAGAGCCTAACTCTAACTTGAAAAATACGTTAAAGAGTTAATATAAATAAGTAAAAATAAGAAATGTAGCGTAAATATAAATTACAAAGGAGATTAATATTATGAAGCTAAATGTGAATCAAGTCTCTAAAATTATAGATTTATCACTGATTGGTTTGAACTAAATTTAAATCAATTTAACACTAGATTATAGAATAAGATTGGATGAATGTGTTCCTGATCCTAAACTTTCCTGGTAGAGCCTAATTTTAACTAAAAGAATAGTTAAAAGAATTATTAGAAATAAATAATAATAAGGATGCAACGTAATTGTAAACTACAACAAATGAGATTAACGTTACAAAACTAAATTTGAGTCAAGTCCCTAAAATTATCGAAATAAAAATTTGTCACCAATTTAATTAAACTAAATTTATCAATTTCACACTAAATTACAGTATATGATTAGATGATTTTGATCATATTCCTAAATTTCTATAGTAGAGCCTAACTCTAACTTAAAAATATTTTAAGAGAACTGTTGTAATGACATAAAATAAAGAATATAACGTAATCATAAATTGCAAAGGAGACTGATGTTACTAAACTAAATCTGAGTCAAGTTTCTAAAATTATCCCACTAAAATTTAACATTAACTAAATTAAATTAAATTTATATCAATTTCGGACTAGATTACAATTACATAATAAGATCCGATGAATTTGACCGTGATCCTAAACCTAAAGTTTCCTAGTGCCTAACGCTAACTTAAAAAATACGTTAAAAATTATTATAAGTAAATAAAAATAAGAGATGTAACGTAATTTAAACTACAAAGGAGATTAATGTTTATAAAACTAAGTCTGTAACATTCGAATGAATTTGATCCTGGTCCTAAACTTCCCTAGCTGAGCCTAACTCTATCTTGAAAAATATGTTAAAAGAACTGTTATAAAGAAATATATAAAAATAAAGAATGGAATGTAATTGTAAACTACAAAGAAGATTAATGTTTCGAACCTAAATCTGAGTCAAGTCTCTAAACTTATCCCGATAAAGATTTATTACAGATTGGATTGAATTAAATTTACACACATTATATAATAAAATAAGTTTGAATAAATGTGTCACGCGAAAACTAATAATTACAAATCTTGGCGGCAATAAATCATACAATACAACAACTATAATAAAAGAAGCATAATATTAATATGATTTAGTCAAGTGACCTACATATTGAGAAAGCTAATATAAAAGCATAAAACCTATTGAGAGAAAAATTGTCCCCTAAACATGACTCTTTAATGACTACATTGTGGATGCTATTGTGTTATGTATGAGAAATAAAATTTCTATTTATAGAAGTCTAAAACTTCTCCTCCAAGATAATGATAAATATAGTAGTCTTTTTCTATAAAGAAAACTTTTTCTACCAAATTTTTTTTTGAAGTAAATCACAATTATGATAAAATTCAAATAAGGTAAGAAATTCAAGGCAAACTCTAACAAATCTTCCCTTGGCCTGAATTTTTGGACAAGATTTGATTCACCTTCTTCACGTGCATGATCTTCATCACTGTTGCTTGACATGTTTAGAAATGAAGTCCTTACGAGTTAATAGTATTGAAGCCCTTTCGGATTAAAAGTTTTTGGAGCCCTTTCGGGGTAAAAGTATCGGAGCTTTGTTGGGTTAAAAATGAGTAATTTGCAAGGTTAAAAGTGAGCTCTTTGCAGGGTTAAAAATGAGTTTTGATTTTAAAGATGTAGCAACATAATTTTTAAAAATATGGTTGAAATTTTTTCTCCACATGTAGTAGCTCAGAATTTTTTTTTCTTCATTTTTTGATACATTTTTTTTATTATTGTCAATAAGATGCAACTTGATATGAATCTGCATTGAACCTATCTTCAACTCTGTTGAACCATTAGCTTTGAACCATGACTCTGATACCACTTATTGGCGGCGATAAATTAAATGACACAAAAACTATAATAAAAGAAGCATAATATTAATATGGTTTGGTCAAGTGACCTATATATTGAGAAAGCTAATATAAAATCATAAAACTTATTGAGAGAAAAATTCCCCCCCCCCCCCCCCCCCCCTAAACATGACTCTTTAATGACTATATTGTTGATGTTATTATGTTATTTATGAGAAGTAAAGATCTTCTATTTATAGAAGTTCAAAACTTCTCATACAAAAAAAAGATAAATATAGTAGAGTCCTTTTCTAAAAAGAAAACTTTTTTCACCAAGAATTTTTTTGAAGTAAAACACAATTATTATAAAATTCAAATAAGGTAAGAAATTTAGGACAAACCCTAACAGAGTCTAACTTTAACTTCAAAAATAGGTTAAAAGAATTGTTAAAAAGAAATAAAAATAAAGGATGTAACGTAAATGTAAACTACAAGGGATTAATGTTATGAAACTAAATTTGAGTCAAGTCTCTAAAATTATCCCAATAACGATTTATTGAAATAATATTAGATATATTTTAAATATTATACACATAATATATCGAATTTAGTCGGGTGACCACAGGTTTACTGTCCACAACTTTGGGTGACCCCTTCACTTCCTGTCTTTTCTTTTTCCGTTTCAAGCATCAACCTTAATTTATCGAACCAATTTAATAGAGTAGAAATCATTAGCTATCGATTATTCATAATCAGCAGCGAAAGAGGATGTAGCTTTAATTGCTTTAAGTTACCCTTTCATGGTTGAATGTTCTAAATCTTAATTAAATTTTTCACCAAGTATGATGATCCATTATGGTCTAATGAAAGATGAGAAGCAGGCAAAGTATTTTTATTTCTTCTTTTGTAGTGACAATTTGAGACAAATCGGATTCCACTACTTCGTTTCAAGATCTTGATAAAGATAGATTTTGAAAATAATTTCAATAACAAGTGACATGGTCCAATATGGTCAACTAGGATTGCAAATATCAACACTTCGATGCTTCCGGTATTACTTTGCTTTTCAAAATCTTCAAGAGATTAGCACAAATTATAACATTATTAACAAGTGCTTTAACATACAGTGGACCAGAAACGTATACGTGACAATGGATTAATGGGCTAAAGTAGGTTATTGGACAATTTTGAGGGCTTATAGATTGTAGGCCGGCCATATTTAGGCAACTACTGATGGTCGATGGACCGTAGATAAAGCCCGATTTTACCATGGAAAACAACAATTAATTGCACTGCTTACAGTTCAATTAACAAAGACTCCAGTCCTTTAAAGAGGCTTCCGTTCTAATCTGTTTTTTTGTCTCATCCGTCCCCACAATGATTCTGTGGCTTTGCCAATTTAAACACGAAAGGAATTCACGTCCAGGAACTGCCATTGTAGCACATGGATGGCCCAACCCATTAGTGTCATGCGACATGACATCATTCTCACTTGCTAAATAATTTAGTACTTTCTAAGTTATGTGGTGACGTTATTTTTTTATTTTTTTTTGATATTCAGCTTCTCGAATTACGTCAGACTATTCTTAAAGATAGTAGTCCCGTTCCCTCAGCATTACTATCAGTAAATCGCGGATGTGCCTGAATGACCATGGTTTGAGAACAGAGCAACTGATATCACCTACAAGGTCTTACCCCATAAGAGAGCAAACTACTTCCATCAGGGTTCGAACTCACGCTGCAGGCCTCCAGCTGGATTTTAAGTTCCTCTCCTTTGTCATCTAGCTGGATTTTAAGTTCCCCTCCTTTGACATCCAGCTGGATTTTAAGTTCCCCTCCTTTGTTATCCAACTATACCCGGAGACTATGTGGTGACATTATTATTTGGAACGGAGGAGAATTAATTGAGACACTCTACATTGAAGAATTCATGTCCGAATTCATTCAAATTATCTACATTGTGCTAGCTAGTGGAATGGAGCAGGGACGGATTTACTTTATGATAAGGGGTGTCACGTGACATGGCTTTGTCATAAAATTTTAATAAATATGTATATATAATTGAAAGTGAGAAACGAAAATTGTGGTTAAATCGGTAAAAATGACACTGCTTGATACAAAGAACGGCGTAGCTCAGTTGGTTACCGCTAGGGATGGCAACGGATAGGATCTGGACCGGATCCTACTAGATCCAGATCCGTTTTTCATACCTGAATCCAGATCCGGATCCATCGGATCCACAGGGTTCACGGATCGGATCTGGATCCACATGTAAAAAAAATTGCCTTGCTAAGAATTCTCTTTTGAACTGACAAACGATTTTTACTTAGCTAACAATTTACTGTGTTTCAATTTTAAAATGTTCATATGAAATATTTTGTTCGTTGTTTCGTTTTGATTGTGAGCTATTAATTGAAAATGTTGGACAATGACAATAGTTGTGGAAAATGCTGACTGATATTTCCACAATACTGAACTTGCATGTGCTTGGAATCTTCACAAATGAAGTGAATATAATTTTAACTACTTGTCTATGGAGATGTTAGTCATTCACTAATATAACATTGATTTTATTTTCGAAGTTACCTCTTTATTTTTTGGTTTTTGAGTTAATGCAGGGATAAATTAAACTTGTTTTGAGAATTAAACTTACAAGGATGTGCTTAGCAATTTTAAGAAAATACTTATAAAATTACATTCTAGGTTATGAATATATTTAATAAAAAACGGATCCACGGGTCGGATCTGGACCGGATACGGATCTCAAATACAAGATCCATATCCAAATCCGATCCTTCAGAAACGGATCCGGGTCCGATCCGCATCCGTCGGGTCCAAATTTTGAAGATCCATATCCTATAAAACGGATCTGGATCCACCGGATCCGGACCGGGTCTAGGATCCACTGCCATCTCTAGTTACCGCTCTTTAGGGTCATGCTAGAGTGAATAAGAATAATATTGAATATAGTGTATTAATAATGTCTGATATTAGTAATCCTGTCAATAAGATTTAACCGTATTCGTACTTAAGACCCTCAGTACCATTCTTATTTGTAGCCTTGATTTTGTAAGATTTTTTTTGTTTCGCACTAGGCTGTTCCAGTAACAAAGGAAGCTTTTCTCAATTGCTTTGTGTAATAATATAAAACGAATGGCTACAGTTAATAAAGGTGAATATAATGGTTCTTAAGTCACCTATGAAAAACAAAAGAGTTCTTACAAATAATAAGGACTACCCCTTAAGAATGACAGTGATGGTATTAAGAAGTTGTACGAATATATTAAATATTTTTATTTTAAGGGCAATTGTATTTTTAATCATGCTTATGCATGTATTAGAAATATTTGCATTACTAATATCATGATTTGCTATGTATTAATTATGCATATATGATAATACCAAATAGAGTGTATAGGTTCAAAAAGTGTACCAAATAAGATATTAGTAATACACTTATTTTCACTAATACCTTTTACCAAAGGTTCCCTTAGTGTTCAGTGATAGGTCGTGAGTTCGACACTGAGCAGCTTCAGTTTTTATTTAATAATTGTTTTCGCCTCATACAAAAAGATATACTTGTCCAGGTTCGAACCATGAACCTAGAAGTTACGAAATCAACCAATCAGTCTTGTTTAACAAATGTAAGGTTTTGTGACAAGCAAATATTTGGTACTTCTGCTTCCTGGTTATTGTGCTCTATTTATATGGAGTTTTTTTTTTTAATATGATGTTATAGTATTTTATTTATTTTTTCTCATTTTAAATCTTTCGTGTAATCAAGATTCCCTTAGTTTTTGCGAAGATTATTTAACAGTTATGAGATTACCAGTTTAAAGTATAAAAAGGTTTAAAATCACTATTTCTTTATCAATGTTTATCTAATTGTATGAGCTTCCTTTCCAACTCTACAAGAGAAAATAATTAAAATTTTGAAACCCTAAAATCGTCTTGGCAAGATGGTTTTGATTTTTTTGAATCTGAACTTTAAAGATTTTTTCTGTTCTTTGTTTTTCTATGTCCCAAGTTTTACATAATAAAAAATTATTAGCCCCATAATACAGTTTTTATCATAATAGCAAAATACTTCATGCTTATACGATGATAGGTGCACCAAAGTTTTTATTAGCCATTTAATCTGTTGGTTACAAAGGGCAGGAAACGAAAATTACAAGTAACTGCTAAGGATTACAAGAACTGAAATTACAATTCAACAACAAACTGAAATTACAAAGAACAAACTGGAACTGTTTGTGGTATGTCGAGTCGAGTGTTTGCACTCTCGTCTTTAAGACAATATTGCCCCGTATGTATCCTTTCTACGTCCTGGACAATTGTCTCCCAAGATAAAACAGCAAATGAACAATTGAGCAAAGGAAACTCAAGTGCTACAGTGAAGAATTTTGGGTAATGAAATGATGCTTGGAAGATTGTAGGAAGATGAATTCGTTTTTGTTTTTCGTTAAGTGTAAAGTGTAGCTCAACAATGGTGACAAGGGGTTCTTAAATAGTTGAAGGAGAGGCTGATGAACTGCCTCCATAAGTGCATTACTGGCCATGTAATGGCAATTATGGAGGTAGTAATTCCTCCAAAATAAATGGTGAAGATGTGCAACGGATTGACCATTTAGTAAGAGTAATTCAGCCAAAATAAATGGCTGAATTGAGTGATGGTGGACGTTTCTAATCTCTACCCAATTCTGACTTTCTTGAAACTTCAGGGACCAAACTGTACATCTGAAAGAATTCTGGTCATATGGCAAAGTTCTCTGGTCCAAAAAGATAATATCAGAAGAAGCACGGTCCGCGGCTCGTGAACCCGGACCAGACGGACGGCGGCGCGCGTGTGGGCTTTTCTCGAACCGAAGCACATCTAGGTCCTCTCTCCTTTAAACACATGGGATACCCCTTGGGGTCCCAAACCCCAAGCCAACTTTGAGACTTATAAACAAAACAATTCCTTCTTCCTCCACCGATGAGGGAGAATTGATCTCATACCACACTTTTCCATGCTTCAAACACCTCACTTCGTGGACCAATATCTCTTTCATTTCTCAACGAAATTTGATGATTCTCTGCCCTACGGTTATCTACTTACTAGTAGATCATGCACGTGTGAAGAACCGGATTCTCCAACATGCGTAACACTAGTGTTTAAGCCGTTAAAGTTGGTCGGTCGCAACTCCCGCCAAAGACAAATTTCCAACATAATCTACTCTTAAAGTCAAAGTCAACTTATGCCCTTTCCAATATTCAGAAATTCTCAACCAAACATTGAGAATTAATGACAGCCAAAAGCAAATCCCAATAGATTATAACATGCATTAATATATTAACCAAATGATTTTCTGCCACTATCTTCCTAATTATAACTCATTCCCTACGCTTCACATCTAAGTGTAACACACTATGCCAACTACTATATTTTTATCCTATACTTTCTATCTCAAATTATTTGTTATTTTAGAAGTTCAACACATAATTAATTATTATTTTTTTATTTTATCATTTGTCATTAATGGAGATAACACATAAATAGAGTAAATATTTAATAAAAAAAGATTATAACTTAAACATAAATAACGGTAAAGTAGGTCAAACACCTTTTCTAATTAATATTTTTTAAAAGACGTATAAACCAAAAAAATGATAAATAATTTGAGACGGAAAAAATAATAATCATAACCTTATAAGAAATTACAGTACTAATTAACTTCCCAATTCCGTTGACCTTCAGGATAGGTTGACCTCAAACCTTTAGACGGACTCGTTATTTTTTATGCACGGTCACTTTTAAAAATCTTTTACACTATCAGCTTACCTAAAAGTAATTACTTACAATTTTTCCAATATTTAGTGGTGTTAGTAAACTGAAAATCAAGATATGCATACAACCTGTTACAACATTTTAATTACCTGATAATGTAAAAAAAATTATACACTATTAAATGACGATATGGATAAATTTGCATGATCATTTTGAGTAGCTTTCAGAGAAAAAGTCAGGTGGAACAAGCAAAAGAAGTACGTCTCTGATAAACAGTGTATACCCGTCATCTACACTTACTATGCAAAGTGTATATCATGGGTCTTATGGTCTTTGAAACTGTTTTGGACCGTGAGATACACTTACCATATGTAAGTGTATATCACGGTTTTAAGGTAGTAATTTAGTGTAAAATTATTATATTTAATTAGTAGTGTACACTTATCATAATTGTAGGATTCTTGTACAATTAGAATAGGGTTTTGGTATTAGATTAGGAATAGAATTTTCCTATTATAGAAATTGTAAATTGTATATATACTCTTCCATTAATGAAAATAATCAAAGGATTATTTCTTTTATGATATCAAAAGTCTAGGTTAATTCATTTTCTCCCAATTTTTTCATCCAAACAGTCTGGTTCCGAGCTCCCTTCCTCGGTTTCGTGACCGGAAATTATTTCTTTCTTCACCAAATTTCTTTCATTATGTCTACCTCCAAAAACATGTTTCACCCTGCCCTAGTTGTTTCTAACATCAAGAATCACATCTCTCTTATTCTTGAAATAGAAAACGTCCAATATGCGACATGGGCCGAACTGTTCAAAATTCACACACGCTCGCATCAAGTCATCCACCACATAATCCCCGCGGCTCCTGAGGATACGGAGGTACCTAAACGCGAGGATGATCCTAAGTTGTGGACGACTCTTGATGCCACCGTCCTTCAGTGGATTTACTCCACTATCTCTACCTACCTGTTGTAGACGATTATTGAGTCGGACGATACAGCGATGGCTGCTTAGACTAGGTTGCGTGACATATTCCAAGATAATCAAAATTCTAGAGCTGTTACTCTTGAGCATGAATTTTTCCACGTCAACATGAAAAATATCCCGAACATTTCAGATGGTTGCTGGCCTATCCAAGGCCTATAATGGCGTTAGAACTCTCCTTCGTCAAAGTAACCCTATCCCAAAGTTCTATCAAACACGGTCCATGCTTACTTTGGAAGAAGTCGGATTGGCTAAGAAGGCGGCTACCAGTGCTAGTCACGTAGTCATGATGACGTCCTCCACAAATTCTCCGGGTTTTGTTGACAATTCGGGCCAAAACCGTGCTCACGGTGGGGGAAAGAATACGCGGAAAAATAATGGCAAAAACCGCGGGGGCAAACGCGGCAATTCCGGCAGTGGCGGTGGTGGCCAAAACAGTGGCAGTGGGTCCTGCCCCAACAACAGTAGACCATAGCCCAACTGGTCCCAGCCTTGGGCCCCTTGGCCATGGGCTTGGGCTAGTGGGCCACCCCAACAGTCCCTGCTTTCCAGCGCCTTCAGCCCACGGTAATTGGGCCCAGTTTCAGCCACACTTTCTCCCCAGCAGTTCTGGCCCAGTTCTGTCTAGCGATACAGTAGGGTTCCGGGTCAGTAGGGAGCAGGCCTGGGCCCCACCAGGCCCATCATGCAGCGGGCCTCACTCCTACAAACATTGAAGCCGCGATACACACACTTGAAATAAATCCCTCAGACCCAAATTGGTACATGGACACCGGCGCCACTACTCATATGATGTCTGACCCAGGTACTGTCTCGTCTTATCCCAATTTGAGCAACAATCATGGTATAATTATTGGTAATGGTAATTCAATTCCAATTTGTGGTTACAAGCATAAAATTTTGTCTCCCCCCACCTCCACCCCTTATTTTGAAAAATACCCTTCATGACCCTAAATTAATTAAAAATTTGGTGTATGTCCTTAAATTCACCAATGATAATTTTGTTTCTGTTGAATTTGATCCGTTTGAGTTTTATGTGAAGGATTTCAAAACGGGGATTCCTCTAATGAGGTGTGATAGTAGGGGAGATCTTTATCCTATCACGTCATTTTCCGGTCTCTCGAGTCCAGCCTTGCCACCCACTTTTGTAGCCCCTGCTCCTTCCTTGTGGCATGCTCGTATAAGTCATCCAGGGTCGTCTATTTTGTCTTCCTTAGATAAAAAGAATTTTATTTCTTGTCAGGGTACACGTAGTACTTCGAATTGTCAATCTTGTTCTTTAGGAAAAATTGTTAGATTGCCGTTTGTAGACTCCAATTCTCATACTTTAATGCCATTTGATATTATTCATAGCGATTTATGGACATCTCATGTTCTCAGTTCTTTGTGTCATCGTTATTATGTTCTATTTCTCGATGATTATTCTAATTTTTTATGGACTTTTTTCATAGCGAAAAAATCTCAAGTTTTTTCCACTTTCTTAAAATTTAGAGCATTTATTAGATGGTTTAGTTCTACAGACCCTAAGATGTAAATACGAAGGAGTCTTATTATATAAGATTTGAAAGGGGGACGAATATGCCAAACCTTTGGTAGGAAGAATGTTAAGAAGATATGTAGCCATTTGTAGAGCATGATGCCAAAAAGAAGGGGTACGAAAGCATGAACTAGTAAAGTTCGGATAATGTTATATTAATGGTACGAATTTTGCATTGGCTTTCCCATTTTGTGATGACGTATGAGGACAAGAAAATGAAAATTGATTCCATTATTAGCACAAAATTTCCTAAACACCCTATTATCATATTATTTGCCATTATCACATTGAATATTTTTTATTTCCCATTCGATTGGGTTCTGATGAATGCTCTAAATTTTAGTCAAGTGGAAAAAATGTGAGATTTTTTCGCTATCGGAAAAGTCCATAAAAAATTAGAATAATCATCTAAAAATAGAACATAATAACGGTGACCCAAAGAACTGAGAACATGAGACGTCCATAAATCGCTATGAATAATATCAAATGGCATTAAAGTACGAGAATTAGAGTCTACAAATGGCAATTTAACATTTTTTCCTAAAGAACAAGATTGACAAATCGGAGTACTACGCGTACCCTTACAAGAAATAAAATTATTTTTATCTAAGAAAGACAAAATAGACGACCCCGGATGACTTAGACGAGCATGCCACAAGGAAGGAGCAAGGGCAACAAAAGTGGGTGGCAAGGCTGGACTCGAGAGACCGGAACATGACGTGATAGGATAAAGATCTCCTCTACTATCACACCTCATTAGAGGAATCCCCATTTTGAAATCCTTCATAGAAAACCCAAACGGATCAAATTCAATAGAAACAGAATTATCATTGGTGAATTTACGGACATACACCATTTTTTAATAAATTTAGGGGCTTGAAGGGTATTTTTCAAAATAAGAGGTGGATGGGGGGGGGGGGGGGGGAGATAAAGTTTTATGACCGTAACTACAAATTGGAATTGAGTGGCCATTACCAACAATTACACCACGATTGCTGCTCAAATTGGAATAAGACGAGAGAGTACCTTGGTCGGACGTCATGTAGGTAGTGGCTCCGGTGTCCATGTACCAATTTGCGTCTGGCGAATTTAATCCAAGAGTGTGCATTGCGGCTTCAATGTCGGTCGGGATGGGGCCCGCTGCATGATGGGCCTATGGAGGCTGGGGCCCAAGCACACCGGTTCTTTGCTACATCACCGCATCGAAACTATTGGGCGCATCGAACCGTTAGGGCCGGGTGGCGGCCGACCCATTGCCCGTGGTAAGAATTTGGCGGATAATATGGGTTGTTGGGCCACTACCCACTGGCCTAGCCCCACTGCCGGGGGGACCATGGCTGGGACCAGTGGGGTTGTTTCCCACCTTGCCGTGCACCGCCGTCACTGTTTTATCCACCTCCCCCACTGTCGGAACCACCGCGTTTGCTCCTATAGTTTTTGCCATTATTTTTCCGAGTATTCTTGCCATCACCGTGAGCACGATTTTGGCCCAAATTATTAACAAAACCTGAAGAAATAGTGGAGGGCGTCATCATGACTACGGGACTAGCGTCGGTAGCCGCCTTTTTGGCCAAGTCGGCTTCTTCGAGCGTAAACATATAACGAGCCTGATAAAATTGAGGAAGAGGACTGCTCTGACGAAGAAGCGTGCCAACACCACTATAGGCCTTCAACCATTTGTAGGACCAAACGATCATTTGTAACGGGCGCGCCAACGTTGCGAGTTGGTCCGCCAATTCCTTCAACCTTTTGCAATAAGCCAAAATGTTCGGGAAATCTTCCATGTTGACGTGAGAGAATTCATGCTCAAGAGTAACAACTCCAAAAATTTGATTATCTTGAAATATTTCACGTATTCTATCCCAAGTAGCATTCGCCGTAGCGTCAGGCTCAATAATCGTTTGCAATAGGTCGATAGATATAGTGGAGTAAATCCACTGAAGAACGGTAGCATCAAGGGTTGTCCATAATTTAGGATCATCCTCGGGTTTAGGTACCTCCGTATCAGTAGGAGCCGCGGGGATAATGTGATGGAGGACTTGATGCGAGCGTGCGTGAACTTTGAACAGTTCGGCCCACGTCGCGTATTGGACGTTTTTTATTTCAAGAATGATAGAGATGTGGCTCTTGATATTAGAAACAGTAAGGGCAGGGTGAAACGTGTTCTTAGCCATAATAGCCGTGATGGAGGAATTTGGAAGGAAATTTGGGAAAAGAAAGAAATATTGTCGGGCACGGAAACTGAGGATAGGCTCTCGGACTGATGCAAGTGGTCGACGGAAAAAGTTGGGAGAAAAAATAGAACATAGACTTCTGATACCACGAAAGAAATAATCTCATTAATAAAAGAATATATATATAATTTATAATTTTCATAATAGAAAAATCTTATTCCTATTCTACTCATAAAATCTTATTCTACTTGTACAAGAATCCTATAATTATAATAAAATTATAATATTAATTAATTATAAATAATGTGATACAAAATATTATAATTAATTATGGTACAAACCGTGATATACACTTACTATGTATTTTAAGAAGCCGTGTGGCCTTTTAAAACAGGTAGTACTTAAAACTTACTATATTGTGTATTTCAAATACAATTATCAGAGTGTTTATAAAGTTGTAGGGACAGGAGAGGTTGTTCAAACTTTATAATGATGAGCCAATAGAATTGGAGAAATTCAATTGAAAAGGAGGAAAGCCGAATCAGAAAACAGATTTTGAGAAAGAAATTGTCAGTGCCCTCATGAGTTTTATTTGTAGCTTTTCATTTCCTCCCAATTCCCAAACAAAGTGGAAGAAAACAACAAAAATATTAAAATAATAACAGTTCCACTGAGGATGCTGTTTCACTTCTTTTTACAAAGTCCAAAACCTTGCTTTTCTTTTTCTCTTTTTTCTTACTTTGCTTTATATTTTTTGGTTTGTTTTACTTTTTTCTGACTTTCTTGTTTAACTCGTACCCCACTAGGCCACTACACGTGAAAGTACGTTACGAAGTCATACAAGACAGCCATACTAGGGACAAGGAGGTAATTTTTTTTCCATCTTTATTTAATTCTTACCTCCTCAATAAAAGTTGAATTATTAGTATTATATAAGCAAATTCGAGCTATTGGCCTATTAACAAATGACAATATCAACCGAAAGAAAAGAAAGTAGCATAAAGTGTTTTTATGGAATTGGGATTGGGAGGACCAAGTTTGTCGATCTTTGTTTACTTTTCTTTAAAGAGTTTTTTTTTTTAGTATCACGTAAATATTTTTAATAATAAAATTAAATAACTTATCTATTTCACAAAGATATCCACACAAATAGGGACAAGATCAACATATATTCTACCATTTTCAAATCTTACATGTGAAACTACATTGCACATCTTGTTGTTGTTGTAATGACGTAAATATATTTATATAAATAAAGTCATTAGAAGTTAATTATGTACGATGAATATAGACTGGTAAAATGAACAGGGTACTTAACCTATTAAAATCGGTCAAATTGGATTGAGCGTGTAAATACTTTTAACATTTCCAGTGGATAGAACTTGAAATCATTCTTGAAAAGATAATTGTTTTTCTCCACTTTTATGCTTTGAATTAGAATCTCTACAGAAATTGAATCTGCTTGAATATTGAGTGTAATTTATAAATGGAGTTGAATAAATACATGTTGGAAATTTGTCTTTGATGGGGTTGCATCCACTCATCTTTAATGACTTAAACACTTGGGTTCCGCATGTTGGAGTCTTTGGTTCTTCACACGTGCATAATCTACTAAGTGAGTAGATAACCGTAGAGCCATGGATCGTCAAATTTTGTTAAGAAATGAAAGAGATATTGGTTCACTAAGTAAGGTGTTTGAGGCATGAAAATATGGTGTGGGACAAATCTACCACATCGGTGGGAAAAATAATAATTATTCTTTTTATAAGCCTAAAAAATGGATAAGGGTTTGGACCCCGAGGGGTAACCCATGTGTTTAAAGGAGGGAGGATCTGGGTGTGCTTGGGTTCGAGGCTAGCCCCACACGCGCACCGCCGCCGCCGCTCGTCCGGTCTTCGTCAGAATCAACCTATTTGCTTTGTAGTGTTGATTAGTTGTTGTTTTTATCTTGGGAGACTATTGTCCGCTAACGTAAAAGCATATATACGGGGCAATCTTGTCTTAAAGACGGAGAGTTATCGCTCGACTCAGCCACAGTTGTAAGTTGTAACAATCCAGATTTAGTGTTTCTTGATTTCAAGTTATCAAGATTCAAGACTCAACAAGCTTGCGGCAATTATAATCTTGGATATTTGTTTATCCTTTCGAACACTTGTAATATTTATTTACTTCCCGTACTGCTTTGATTCCAACAATTATATCCAACAATATGTGGATAAACTAAAGATTACAATAAACTGGAATCAAGAACGTTACAAACTCCTTGAGATTTGCTGAGTCGAGTAATGACACTCTATCTTTAAGACAAGATTGCCCCGTATATATCCTTTTACGTTGTCGGGCAATAGTCTCCCAAGATACAACAACAACTTAACAAATTAGCAAAGGAAACTCAAGTATTACTATTAAAGAACTTTGAATATAAAAAACTTGCTAGAGAGGAAGAAGAAGATTTCAGAAAAAATATCTTAAGTGTGTTGAACAATTGAGCCAAAAGCCTCAATTTATAGTGAAGGAAATTACCCCCTCAACTAGCCAATTAATGGCCTTCAATAGCCATGTAATGATACTTATTGAGGGGTTACATTCAGTCAAATAATGGCTGAATTCATGTGCCAAATAATAGAGATTCAATGCTCCAAAATCAGCCCAAGAGTTAGAACTTTCCATCTTTCCGTCGCATCATTCTGCCTCCGAAGCGTCGCGGCTCTGCGAATTAGCCTCGCGGCTCTAGTAGCCCAGCCACCAATTAGCGCCGCGGTGCTGCCATGGGGGCACCGCGGCTCCGACGGTGTTGCGTCGCGGCCCTTCACGGTTCCGCGACAATTTCCGACTCGTTTCATCTTACACTTCGTACACTTCTTCCTTCGTTTACCAACGTGGAATACTTGTCATTTGGCCAATAACCATCCATCATTCTATGTCTCAAACGTTTCACTTACGTACCAATATCTCTTTCACTAATGAAATTTGCGATATTTGACACTATGTGTGCACGTGTGTGGAAACGATGTTTCCAATGTGCGGGATACTAATTGTTCGAGTTATAAATAATGGGATAAACTTAATTTCATATTACTAAATTTCCCACATTTACTTGGTGCAATTTTTGTTTGGTAGTTGTATATTGACTCCAATCTAATTTGGCTTTTCGTTAATTCCCAAACAACACCATTTCTTTTCTTCTCAAATCTGAATCAAAAAAAAAAAGAAAAGAGAAAAAGAAAAAAAAAATACCAAACATTTTCCAGTCTTCATAGTCCGTACACTGGTGTTGCTCTCCCAAATGTGAAACAAAGAACTAAGAAAGCATTGTGGCCCTGTCATACGAATGACAAAGATGCAAACTTAAAATTCAACAGGAGATCTGCAGTGTGGTTGGAACCTGGTGGATAAATTTGATCTCTTCTAGGTAGCACCTCTGTTTTCAAACCCCAGTAGTGATGAGGAATCGGATTAGTATCTCCAAAAATAATTTGGCCGGTACTAATGCTACCGAACTACATATAAAAAAAGAATAAGAAAACATAGGTATCTGCTCAACATATCTACCTACAGAGAGTTTTACTTTCCTTTCAGCTCCTACCAAATTCATATTTTTTCTACTATAGTTTTCTTCTTTGAATTTTCTTCAGATGCCTTCTTGTATACAAAGACATTAATGACAACTAAAGAACTTTGAAAACTTTGTGAGAGGACATAAGGTTTTTGGTAATGATTTTTCCTTAGTGGGGTTTTCAAGATTGTTTTAAACATTGTTGAGAGCTAAAGGTTGTTGATACTTTTTTGGTGGAGGTAAAGGTGTTTGTTTTGGTATGATTTTGCTTGTTGGAGTTTTCAAGATTGTTTGAAAGACAAACTTAAATGTCTGAACAAGCAAAGGTTCGTTTGGTTCGTTGCCCAAAGTGTGAAAATTTGCTTCCTGAGCTCACTGATTATTCTGTTTACCAGTGTGGTGGTTGTGGTGCTGTGTTACGAGGTACAGTTCACTTCTTAATCTTCATTTCTATGCATTCTTTCTTGTTTTCTTCTTAGTTTCCTAGAAGAAATTAATGGTAAAAAACAATTCTTGAATTTGACTTGTTCTTCAAGTTGTGTGCTTTCATTTTCTTTGACTGTTGCTCCCCCCCCCCCCCCCCCCCCAACTGTTATGTGGTGAAATTGGTAGATTGATTTGTTTGAATTAGTGGTTTTTCTATTTTCTTCTGATTATTCCCCTCTTTCCTATTAAAGTTACAGCTAAGAGTAAAAATGGGGAGTTGAATGGATTTGTAGAAAAGTCTGAAGAAGAAACTGTGGTAGGAGTTGTGGAGAAGGCCGAGAATTTTGATCTTACAGAGAAGAAACTGATGAAAATGGATGATGGTTCCGGGTATGATGTCAAGTCAAATACTAGTTCATCCAGCACAAGGGAGAGGAGGAGGGCTTTGCGCGATGCACCTGAAACTTACAGGACTAGTTTGAAGAATGTTGCTGATAATTGGGCTAATGAGGATGATAGGATGATGTATAAGACTAATATTGATGAACAAAGTCAAGAAAATATGGCCAACGAGTTTGAACCTTTCGACTCTCAGAATGGAAAAGAAATTGAAACTCGAAGAACAAACCGAGTTCCATATTGGAGAAGTAGGGAGAGAAGTGAGGCAGAGGTGTTACCTAGAGCTAGAAGAGTTGATCTTGAAGGTATAAGGTATTCATCCTCCATTAACTCAGAAGAGGGTCCGTTAGGCTACTCTTCAGGCTCGATTTATGATAGTGATAAGAGGTTGTACAGGAAGGATTTGGATGGGTTCAATCAGGGTGAACAAAGTCAAGAAAATATGGCCAATGATTTTGAACCTTTCGACTCTCGGAATGGAAAAGATATTGAATCTCGAAGAACAGTCCGAGTTCCAGATTGGAGAAGTAAGGAGAGAAGTGAGGCAGAGGTGTTGCCGAGGGCTAGAAGAGTTGATCCTGAAGGTATGAGGTACGCGTCCTCCATTAACTCAGAAGAGGGTCCTTCTGGCTACTGGTCAGGTTCAAATTATGATAATGATAAGAGGTTGTATAGGAAGGATGTGGATGGGTTCAGTCAGGTTGATTGTCCAGTTGATGAGCGGGCAGAGCTTTTGAGGAAGTTTGATGAGATAAAAGAGCAGCTCAGTCGGTTTGGTGATGTTTCTGAGAAGCCTAACGAAAGAGTCCCTCTTGAAAGGAGGATGGCTCATCATGAAGGTTATGGAAATCCCGTTGATCGGTTTCCTGAAAGCTCTACAAGGATCATGAATAGAGCTTTGCCACAAAATCCTGTTTCTGGTGAAAGACCTCCTCCCTACACGAACCACTACAATGCACCCTCGCCTTTTATGAATGTTCATGACACGGCTGGTGGTGGATTTTATCCTCCAAGAGATCATATCCAGGGATATGGAGGTCCTCGAAGGTCCCAGTTGCTTAGTGGAGATCCATATCAAGCCTCGGCTCCGTTTCAGTTGCAGCCATCTCATGCTCATTTTCCTGGGCGGTCAATGGACAATGAAATCCCACCTATGGATCCTTATCGACCTTACCTGCCTCAGACTAATCCTCATCATCCATCTTGCAATTGTTTTCACTGCTGCAGCGTAAATCAAATCCGTAGTCGAGGTCCACCCACTGCTTTTGGTGAGAAAAGGTTCTCCGACATTTCACAGAACCCAATGTATTACCGTCATCAAAATAGTGGTGCATTTGGCAAGCAAGATTATAATCCTCGAAATGCCAATCCTCTTCCGTTAAAGCTGCAGAATCCTCAGTCACAAATGGCTCATTCTGGTGACCTGAACTCTGCTGTAGGTGGTTATGCTCGTCGACTTCCTCCCAGGGTGCAGCGTAGTGGACAACTATGTCTACCTGTGGCTGGTGGAGCCCCATTTTTAACATGCTTCAATTGTTTTCAGCTGCTGCAATTGCCTAAGGAAGTTTTTCATGGAGGTAAAAGGCAAAAAATGAAATGTGGGGCATGTTCTACAGTTATGGTTATTGCAGTTTCAGACAATAAACTGGCTGTTTCTATAGATGAACGAGCGGATAAAAGCACTAACAAGATGGGTCATCAGCATAGAGTCATGTCGAATGAAGGGAATCGATACTCCAATGGACATGCAAACCGTCCTAGCATGACCTTTTCCTCTGAAGATTATGATACTTCTAGATATGATTTCCATGCAATGGATCAAGAACTCACGTCACTGTCAACAGGCCATGGAAGTTCCATTAAATCTGCCGAGATGAGAAGCCTTTGTTCTACATCTTCCCGCAGTTCAAGGGAAGAGGACAACCTCAATAAATCTGCTGCAGCAATGGAAAAGTCTGACTCTGAGCTGCCAATGAAGGGTAAAGAACCTCCACCGCCAGCTGGTTCACCACTGCAAGAATACTTTGAGTATTCTAACATATATCATGTTGCCAACCGCCTGGATCAGGGAAACAGAAGTACGCGCTCAGATGCAGAGAAGCTGATGCAGAAAAAGTCTACTCCACAGCAAAACTCCACTAAAGATTTAGCTGTAGCAACTGAGATGGACATACCATCCAATGAGTATGGTAACACGGGTTCGTCTTTAGGGTCTGGTGAATCTAGTAAAGAAGGAGACCAACTGAAAGCCACTAAAGAATCATTTTTCTCTGGCATTATAAAGAAGAGCTTTAAAGAATTCAGCCGATCCGATTCTACCGAGGAGGAGAAAGCCAATACTACAGTTAACGGACATCTTATACCAGTTCGGTTGATTAAAAAGGCAGAAAAGCGTGCTGGACCAATACAACCTGGACATTACTGGTAAGTGACCGGACCTTGAATCATTCAACCTGTTCATTCTTTGAGTTTAAACACGATGTCTTTTACTCTTTTACATTTATCTTGTTGCTGATGTACATGTAGTAGGCCAGAAATAGCACCAGTGACTATTTTATATATCTATTTGTTTATTTATTTACTTTATATTTAGGGGGCGGCTGTAAAATAAAGCTCTATATAATTCTAGTTTGCTTGGTGAAATGTTCATAGGAGACTGGGCTTTTCCTATTTAATCCATACACATTCGTTTCATTAACCAAGTTGCAACTTAAAATCCATCAATAAGTATGATCATGCAGAAGTTTCGAAGTTACAATGAGAAATTACATTAGTAAAATCTTCAGCATGGAACCTCTTGGAATCAATATCCCGACATGCATATACCACTGTTGTTTCTGAGATACAGAAAAAGATTCTGAATATCTAGGAAAGAATTCCGATGTAGTATTGATCATTTGACAGTGTACATGATTGGTAGTTTTAGTTCTACTTAATTTGTAAGATGGATCCTATTTTTGATGGTTCAGTTCTGTCAATTGGTTTACATTTATTCAGCTGCAAAGATTCCCTTTACCTAGTCCTAAAATCACATTTATGAGTATATTGCTTCTTGACTTAATTTCCTATGCTAGGTATGATTTTCGAGCTGGATTTTGGGGAGTGACTGGTGGTCCTTGTCTGGGCATTATCCCTGTAAGTTCTACTGTTTCCAGTAGATACTTGTAGCCTGTATTCTCGTGCTTTTGTTATGCTTTCCCATACTATATAAATTTTCTTCTTGCAGCCATTTATTGAAGAATTTAACTATCCCATGCCTGATAACTGTGCTGGTGGAAGTACTGGAGTATTTGTCAACGGGAGAGAGCTTCACCCAAAGGATCTGAAGTTGCTTGTGAGTAGAGGTCTCCCAGCTGAGAGAGACAGGTCTTATATTCTTGAAATTTCTGGTAGAGTCCTTGATGAGGACTCTGGTGAAGAGTTAGAGAGCCTAGGAAAACTTGCTCCGACGTGAGTATCAATTCTAGGTTTTCAATAATTCTTTCTCGTGATCAATTCAATGTTCATATTGCTCCGTTTGCTGTCTCAGGTTTTGAATGACATCTGGCTTTTTATTCTAGACCTATGATAACCTGATACATTGCTGCCTTAAAATATAGTAGCTACTATCTATTGTAGTCTTGATCGTTGCTCCTTATTTCTTGCTTCGACCTTTCATATTTATGAATGACGCTTTGCAAGGGAAAAAAGCTTAGCAGTCTATCCTCCACATGCTTATGTTCTCTTCTCAATTGGCTAACTTGTCCTGACATTCATCAGTCAAAAAGATAGGCTTCTGCTATTCCATAGTTCCATTTATGTCATGGAGAAAATGATACGATATTATTGATATCACTAGCTGGCATGAATCTTGGATGTTCTGTAATACCGTTTCACTATCCTCATTACACCCTTTGAATTATGCCTGGTTTTACTTTTGCCGTGTACACTTTTAATAGTAGTGGGTGTACTTTATAATGTTAGCCTTTCTCATAATTATAGAACCTTTTGAATTATATTTGATTTCAGGCTGTGCTAACTAAACACTTCTTTTTCAGCGTTGAGAAAGCAAAGCATGGCTTCGGCATGAGACCTCCAAAAGTAGTAGCATAACTATCATACTAAAGAGTTTGGCCTTGCTTACAGTATACGGTAAATCTGGAACTGTAGAGCCTGACAGGTGAATGTTAGTTATTGTGAACGAGACATGTAAAATGAAATTATTTTTATTTTCTTTTGTGTCTGTGAGAAATGTGTCTTACTGATACTGTACTTTTTTCTATGTCAAATGTTTGTAAATTCATCAAAAAGTTAGCTGCAGTGTGCACTTCTGGACTCTGGAGTAGTAAAGAAAGTTTGCCTGGCTACGGGATCATGGCTATAGTTGTGGGAATGTACTTCTATTTAAATTACAGCTAGAGGTTTTTGGTAACTGTAGTTATTAATCTACATTGTATGTTTTAAATATTGTTTCTGTAAGAAGTTTCTTTTCTAGCAAGGAGCTAACTACTCCCTCTGTTTACTTTTAATTGTCACCTTTCACTTTTCGAGAGTCGATTAATCTTCGGAGCTAAATTGAACTAGATTAATTCAATATTTTAAAATTCAAATTTAGATGGTCAAAAACTATACAAAAAATACTATAAGTTGTAATTTTTATCATAGAAAAATTTAGGGCTAGCCAGTGGGCCGGGACAGCCCGAGCCCGCCCCGGTCCCGCCCCGACCCCGCCAAAAAAAAAAAAAATTACGGGGGCGGGACTCGAACTCGGGACGGGACGATGTCTCGTCCCGCGAGACCCGACCCCGCCCCGACCCCGCCCCTTTGCAAAAATGACCGTTGCACCAACGACCATTTTAGATTATGGCCGTTGACCAACGACCATTTTAGCCCCCCCAACCCCCTACCCCTTAATATTTATTTTTAACCCATAAGTTATTATATTTACACTTTAACCCAATTTTTTAACTATAAATAACTCATTTTCTCTTCATCTTTCTCACAAATCTTCCTACAATCTCTCTAATTTCTCAATATATCTCTCTACAAGTCTACATTGTTTGCTAAATATTCAATTTTATTTATTCATTTGGGAATTGGTAGTGAAGTTGGCAACTAGCTTGAGGATCTTCCATCGAGCAAAGTTTCAATTTTCAACCTCTCGATTACACGTTGACGTTACGTCGGCGTTTGGTACATTCGTTCCTTCATTAAATTATTATTGTCTGTTTATTTAGTTTAGATCACTTAATTTTATTATCTTTAATTATTTATTTATTTATTATTATCATAATTAAAATGGAAGGATTAAAAGGTATGTTTAAGGGTAAGGGTAAGGGTGCTTCTTCTAGTAGGGGCAACTAGGGCAAAGGTACTTCTTCTAGTCATCTTATTCCTACACATGATGATTTTGTTGATACTCAACATTTTCCTACAATACCATTAGATTTAGACCAGGAGCTATTTTCCGGAACTCAAGAAGACTTTAATTTAGACGATGATCTAGATGATATACCCACTAATGTTGATGACAACACACCCACTAGTGCACCTTCAACCGAAATACCTCCTATTCCCCCTAGTATGAGACGAGGTCCAAGGCAAAACGATCATTAAAATCGATGCATGGACATTTTTTGATAGGAACGTAGAGAATCAAGTAGCCATATGTAAAATTTGTAAAAATGTTTTAAAATTTAAAAATGGAAAAGGTCAAGGTGGGACGGGGGGTTTAATTAGACACGTAGTAAGTGCTCATCCAAATAGGTATGCCCAATACCGGGCTTCAAAACCGGGTGCGCAAACGCCGCTCCATCGGGACAAGGTTCACATACGATATCGTCCCGGACCAAGTACGAGGTCAAATTAACCCTATGACGGGGGGAATTGTAGGCTCTAAATACAATAAACATAGAGATAGGGAAGCAATATCAAAATTAGTTGTTGTGGAGGGTTTGCCTTTTTCATTTCCTTCATCTCCCGTTTTTATTCATTACATTAGAGATATATATAATCCTGTTTTTAACGGTTTTCCTAGATCAACCGTTAAGAGAGATGTATTTAAATTCGCGCATGAATATCAACAATATTTACGTTTTTCATTATATCATTTTAATGGCAAAGTATCCATCACGTCGATATAGGTCGTAGTACTAACGGCCATGATTATTTAACTCGTAACTTGTCATTGGATAGATTATAAATGGTCTATGCAAAAACGTATTTTAGCGTATAGATATATAGATGATAGGCACACCGGTACTTTTATTGCGAAAATATTTATCAAGTGTGCGATTATTACGGAATTACCGATAAAATTATGACTATTACATTAGATAACGCTTCTAATAACAATTACGCAATTACAATTTTAAAAAATAGTTTAACTCCTTCTTTTCTAGACCATTTTCATATAAAATGTGCGTGCCATATATATAACTTAATTGTAAAGGATGGTCTATCACTTTTTGAAGACATTCTTAGTAAAATACAATTTGCTATAAACTTTATTTTTAAAAGTAATAAAGTACAACGTAGAAAAGAATATAAAAAAATTTGTCATGATTGTGGACTACCTTTTAGAAAAATTCCACAAGAAGTATCCACTAGGTGGAATTCTTTATACGAGCAACTACTTGTTGCTTATGACTATAAATTACCTATAACTTTATTTTTTAACTCTCATAATAAAAAGCCAAATTTGATATGATTTTAGATAGTGATTGGGAAAAAATCTCCGAACTTATTGTATTTTTAGAGAATTTTTTCAAGCAACAAAAGAATTTTCCGGTATATATTATCCTACTATTTCAACTATGTTATTTTATATAACTCTAATATTTTTATTACTTAGTGAATATATGAAAAAACCAACTTATAAGGCAAATTATTAAAAAAATGTTTCTCAAAATAAAAAAATATTTTATTCCTATTCCCTCTATTTATATTATTGGTTCGTATTAAATCCTACTATTAAAATAGACGGTACTAAATCACTAATTGAAACTATTTACGATTGTATAGAAGTACTACCACCTCCAAGTCCCAAAAATCTAAATCACCCACCACCTATTGAACAAACTAAAGAAGAAGTATTGTCTAGCGTAGAACATCAATGCAAAAATATATATAGATTTTATCAACAAGAAAATGCTAGTAACTTACCACTTCCATACCATCTTTTCATCTTCAATACAACCTCACAAAAGACATGTTGTTTCCTGCGGCTAGTATTGAAAGCCTCGAAATAGAATGTGCGGTCGTACCTCTACTACTAACCAAATTAGCGAGTTGGATATTTTTGTTTTACGGGGTTCTGTACCGTATCAAGAAGTTATCAATGAAGATGGACATGAAGACTTGTTTGAAATCGGAGGGGGAATGAGAAGACCTTTCCGACACTTTCATTGATGGCTCGAGATGTTTTGAACATTCAAGCGTCGTCAATCTGCGTCTCGAAAGCGCTTTTTCTCGAGCGAGATATCAAATAGGAGACCACAGACACTCATTAGCCGGAGACGACTTGGAAATTGCGTATTATTCGAGAGATTGGATACGAGCGGAGCGGAGAAGGTGCGGTCAACCGGAGATCAACGAAGAAGATGATGAAAAAACTACAACGAAATCTTAACCGAAGGTAGTGGAAGCGACGTGGATCAATTTGACCAACAAATACCAATTCCAACCGAAGAACCACATGAAATCATCAAGCAATTAGAACAAGTTTTTTTGAGAATGTAATTTTTTTAATTGTAATTTTATTATGTAATTTGTAACTTTTGGACAACACCACAAAGTTGCAATTTAGATTTTAGACAATTGTATTTGTATTACAAAAAAATCATATGTCTATTAAATAATATAAGAGGCACAAAAACAGCATTGGGATGTTTTTATTACACTATCTTATTTTGTTTATTGAGTTTTTTTTATACATATATTATTTTTAAAAAAAAAAAATGAAAACCCGCCGTATCCCGCCCCGAGCCCGACCCGCCCCGAGCCCGCCCCGACCCGAGCCCGACGGGATCGGGATCGGACGGGACTTGCTCCGATCCCCGCCGACCGACCCGACCCCGCCCCGCTCCCCCGACCCGCCCCGACCCCGTCCCGCCCCGACCCCGAGCCCGGCCTACTGGCCACTCTTAGAAAAATTATATCTTAAAATGTTGGTCAAAGTTTATATAATTTGACTTTCGAGAAGTGAAACGTGATAAGTAAAAGTGAACGGAGGGAGTAGTAGCTACACAGTCCCAGGCCAGGATTACCAAATTCTATCGAGCAATATTTGTAAAAACAAAAACAAAAACAAAAACAAAAAATCATTTTTACTATATCCTCCATCGCTTTAATTACTTTTGCTCCTTCCATTAATATTTTTGTCGCTTTTTTCTTATTGAAGGACGTTTGACTGTCCGAGTCAAACAGGAAAATTATTAATTAGATATTCAGAAATTAAAAAAATTACTACTAAAGATAGTGTTGTAGAGTCCTAGGGTCATAGGCGAGTTGGTAAGTGGCAAGATGATTGGGGTACAACCACTCCGACGTCGCGGGTTCGAATCTGTGTGGTGACGATCTTTCTTTGAAAATATTGCAAGTGGTCGTTGCTGGGTTCGTGTCCCGTTGGTCCTCTCCTTGCATACGGTACTGCTACTTGCGCATATCCCTCGATTTACATCCCACCTGGCCAAGGGGCCTCTGGATACAGTGGAGTGTTCGCCTTTCGGGAGACTTTCCCTTCACAGAGATAGTGTTGTAGAATATTTTCACATTTAAAATGATGAAAGAATATATTAACAATCATTCGAAAGTACGAGTTCTATTTCCATATGATATGATGATAATGACTAATGAGTGGTGAGTCCTTTTCTGGAGTTTATCACCCTATACAAAATTCAATTGCCATATGTTATTGGGTAAAAGGCAAAAACTGCAACTCCATTAGTAAAGAATGCTGTCCATGTAACATTTTTTAAAAAGGTGCCTTCTCCATGCACATCATAAATAAAAGATGGCGATAGATCAATATTTCATCGAACTAGACATAAAAATAATGTCCCTAGTTAAAGTTTGAACAAATTTTTTAACTAATTAAATACTTTTTATTAATGTCTTACAATCATAAACAAAAAATTAAAACAAAAATTATTTAAATGAATTAACTAATTATTTATCTCAATTACCATATATTATTAGCAAAGTCGCTTTTCCAAACATCCATAATCTCTATAAATAACAAGCTAAGGTACTTTATTTAGAAAACTTGTTTGCTGGTCAAATCTACTCTAGCTGTATAGTATACTATCAACATTCCCATTTTCACCAAAACCAAACCACTGTAAATATCAAAGCTAGCACATCCGTTACATTTAATTTCATTCTCATTCGATTTTTGCCGTTTAGTAACCTGATTTTCAGTGGGCCCTGTAACATTATTAGCACAAGCTTATGAGTTAATAATTAATTAAACCAAAGCTCCAGCCACCTCCACAAACAATTCTTTTGGGGAGAACAATGAAATCACTGTTAGATTGTGCCAAGTTCCAAACCCATATCATGAAATCCGGTCTAACCCCAAGAATCATTGACGTCAACCACCTTATCAACATGTACTCAAAGCATTCTGTTATTAAAGATGTACAGAAACTGTTCGATGAAATGCCTGAAAGAAACGTTTTCACTTGGAATGCTATTATAAACACTTATGTTAAAGATAAAAACTTTTCTATAGCTAGAAAACTTTTTAATGCTGCTCCCTTTAAGGATTATGTCACGTACAATACGATGCTCTCTGGTTATGTTAATTCTGAAGGATTTCAGGATCAAGCTGTTCAATTATTTGCCGAAATGCAATTTGTTGACAAAGTATCTGAATATGCCTTAACTACTATGCTTGGTTTAGTAACAGAGTTGAGTCTTTTGTCATATGGTAGGCAATTGCATTCATATATGTTGAAGACTGGGAATAGTTTAAGTAGGTATGCACTGAGCTCTTTGATTGTTATGTATTCGAAATGCGGGTGTTTTAGAGATGCTTGTATGGTCTATGATGGATCTGATGTCAGGTTTGTTGACACGGTTTCCAAGAACACTATGGTGGCAGCTTGTTTTAGAGAAGGTGAGTTGGAAATGGCCCAGGATGTGTTTTCGAGTAGGCCACAGTCGAATGATGAAGTTTCTTGGAACACAATGATTTCGGGGTTTGCTCAAAACGGGTATGAAGAGGAGGCCATCCAGTTGTTCAGGAGGATGATGGAGGAGGGATTTGTATGGAATGAACACAGTTTTTCTAGCGTTATAAGTGCTTGTTCTGGTGTGAAGAATTTGAAACTTGGGAAGGAGATTCATGTTTTGATTTTGAAGGAAGGAATGAGTTTGAATCCATTTCTTAGCAGTAGTTTAGTAAATCTTTATTGCAAGTGCGGTCTCTTGAATTATGCACATTCAGTTTGTACAACTACTCAGAAAGAGAACCCTTTTGCCGTCACACCATTAATCGTAGGATATTCAGAAACGGGTAATATGTTAGAAGCAAGAAGTCTTTTTGACTCATTGCCTGATAAGAATCATGTTGTATGGACTGCTATGATATCTGGATACGTGAAAGCGCATCAACGTGAAGATGCTTTTCAGCTTTTCAGAGAGTTAATGACACAGAAAACAACTATTCCTGATGAACTGATTTTTGTAAACCTGCTTGGTGCATGCGCCATACATGCGACCTTCAATTACGGAAAGCAAATACATGCCTGTATACTGAGAACTGGCACTGCAATGGATGCTAAGTTGGCAAATTCATTGGTTGATATGTACTCAAAAAGTGGAAATGTAACATATGCACAGAGGGTTTTTCAATTGGCTGTTGATATAGATTCTATCCTTTACAACAGTATGATAGCTGGTTATGCTCTCCATGGGTATGAAAATGAAGCTATTCAGCTTTTCAGTCAGATGATAGAGCGAGATTTCCAACCTGATGAAGTCACTTTCCTTGCCCTTCTATCAGTTTGCCGGCACCGTGGATTAGTAAAAATGGGAGAAAAGTTTTTCTTTTCCATGACCAAAGACTACAAAATATCACCTGGGACTGACCACTATGCAAGTATGATCGACTTGTACGGAAGGGCAAATCAACTTGAGAAGGCCGTGAGCTTAATGGAAAAGCTGCCTATGGAACCAGATGCTGTAATTTTGGGTGCATTTCTAAATGCTTGCAAAATGAACAGAAATGCTGAACTTGCAAAAGCTGCAGAGTATAAGCTATTGCAAATCGAAGGAGGGAACGGGTCTAGATACGCACAGTTGGCTGGCATCTATGCCTCGGAGGGGAAATGGAATGAGATGGGAAGGGTAATGAAAATGATGAGAGAAAGAGAGGCCAAGAAAACTGCTGGTTGTAGTTGGGTATATGTAGGAGACACAGTTCATACCTTTATCTCTGGGGACAGATCTCACTCGGACAATGATGCCATATATACTATTTTAGGATGTTTGATCAAAGAATTGCCTAAACTATCATCCACTATATTCTTAGAAGAAGACCTGTGCATATTCTGTTGATTAACGTCCATTCAGATCATTGAGTTACTTCTTTTTCCTACGTGCCTTTGGATGAAGAGTGGAGCTGTAATTGATCATGTCCATTCTATTCCCTTGAGCTTTTTGCTTATAGAAATGGAGATGAGTTAACAGATGATGGGCGTACAATGTTTGAGTAAACAAATTTCGGCAAGCTTTACAAAATCATAGATTTTCTGATGTTATTCAGGTTTGTTTCCTGGCATCCAAAATCCCTGTTATTTCTGATATGGTGGATTATTCATTGGTGTAAAAGCTTTCCTCCTGAAAATTGCAAATTTTCACTTGCAGCGAAGTGTAAACCATCCATCTAGCGCTTGACCAAACATAAAAAGGGTAAAAAAAAAAATACTAGACACAACTTTGTCTGCTGCCTATCACTACTCAATTTTATACATGCATCTTCTGATTTATGGCTCTTTTCATGGATCCTGAGATTAATGAGAATTATGGATCACAAATGTTCAGGACTGGCCTTTTCGTGTTGTCGTCTCATTTTATCTATGCTTCCATTTCGTTCAAGAGTATTTATGTTCGACAATATACCCCATTAAAAGGAAGACATGTCATGAAGAGATACGGGCATCAAGAAGCGTCTCTTTTGAAATACAACTGCTAGGCTAAAGAAGTTGTGTTAGTGGATCAACCCTTGATCACCCTGACCTTAGGCTTGTGTCTCAATAGGTTTGTCGTGGTAACTTTTGTACCCCCCTCTCGAGTATTTAAATTTTATGAATAGTATAATGAGCTCATTGTTGACAACATCATCATCTCTGTTACTTCCTATAAAACCTGCGACCAGATTGCTTTGGCCATTAGGGATGAAATAGAGGATTTGGGAAAGGCAAGCATCATGTGATCCTAATTGATGATGTTTCGTTTGAGAGGCTTGCCTTTGAGGAAGCATGAAAATGATTCTACTTGAACTGGCTTCTCCGCTGCTTCAGAATCACTAACAGGTCCCCTTTTCTCATCTTCTTATTTTAGTTTGGAACTTTTAACTGTACATGCTTGTAGTGAGCTTATCTTTTGTGGCTCATATGTGCTATTCAAACTTCAATAATCACCATAGATGTTGATTTGATCACTATTGAGAACTTATGGACCGATGAAAAGCTCCTCTCAGTTTTCAGGGAGAGAGTGAAGTATGGAGCTGGCATTGGCCTAGGGTCTATGACATCCACGTAAAAGATGTTGATAGAACTAACAAGATGCTTGCAGTACTTAGACATCAAACATCTTGCAGTCCTGACTGTGCAACGATCAATGTGAATTAGTGTGCAGTGCTCTTCTACGGTAATTTTCTCCTTTCGTTTTGGTTGTTTCTCTAAGCTCGACTTGCCATCACTAATCTTTTAAATGGAAATTGAAGATTGTCTGTCCACAAAGAAAGAAGAGATATGCAAGCAGAGAGAGAAGAGATCAGCTAAGGTCTGTTCTCTCCCTTATCGAATAATTTGTGAAATGAAAAATGAATGTAATATAGATGTTCTTATTACTATAGAAGAATCAGAGAAGAATCAACACACGAACAAGCTTGACAACACCGTCAGCTCCGACCATCGAGACTCATCATCTTTGTCACGGCGAGCGGAGGAGAGAGAAATGCACCGTAAAGATAGGGTTCCGACAACAAAAGCAAATATGTGCTTCATTTTCTATTTTCATTTTGCTTCCTTTTTTGTTTTTCATTTTTGTTGGATTGGGCTTTTGCGGACCCCTTTTTTGGGCCCCTGAACTATTTTTGCTTTCATAAATAAAAAAGGCCCAGCTTTGGGCATAATTCAGTTTTTATAAAAAAAAAAAGATGTTCTTATTACTCCTTATTTTGGATTATATTAAGACCAGAACATATAACCTAGTTATTCTCATGATACTTTCCTAGACGTGATCCTTACTTTTATGATTTTTGTTGCCGTTAAGGTTGTACTGTATGCCTTCATACTCTCGTATAGAGTTATTGTTATTTTTCTGTAATGTGTAAGAAGCTGCCTTAAGATGTTTGTTACTCTGTTGATCTCCCATATCATGATGCAAATGCGAGATCATCATCATCATATCATGCATAATCATAGGAAAATTTGTGAAGTAAATTGATTTAGTTATCTTGTAACTGTGCAAACAATAAGAACAACAATGTCGATTGCCTGTGCACAGCACGGGACCACCCATCTAGTATATTTACAAGTCTTAGCTAAAGATAATTTGGTAATAAAATCAAGTTCAATTCCATATGATATGATGATAATGAGTGATTATTCTTTTCTAAAAGGGTACCGCCCTATACAAAATTCTATTGCCATACCCATATGATCTGATGTACATATTTTTCTCTGTCAAGATACGCAAATTGTAGTAGCAGGGCAATATAATTTATTGTCAAGGGTACCACCCTATAGAAGCATAATTATTTCTGTATTGGTAAAAGATTATTGGTCGGCACATGAGTGTACTGTAGGGCAAAAACTGCTATAAACAAGTTAGTTGGACCAATTCAATGATTGCTGCTGTGGAATATAACCATAAAGGACAAAGAATTAGATGAAGATGATAAAGAATGAGGCCCCTATTAGTAACACAAACTTGGTAAGCCCATCAATCTAGTAGTGGCCTTCGAATGGGCCTACATACACCATTACGATATCCTGATAGAAGTAAATCTATATCTTGTTTAATTCATTTCTAACCAAAGATTGTGTTGAGTTGTGGAGCCTAATTTATCGTCGATACTATGAAGACCTTACGCAGAGCGTGGAACGCTGATCGACCTGACTGCCGGGGGTTGGAAGGGGGTGGTAAACCCCCCTCTCGGCGGAGTAGGGGGCGGAGGCCCTGAATTTTTTTATAATGTAAGGTTATTTAGTGGAGGGTATTTTGAGAATCACGGACTTGTATTATGTTCGCCCTAGTTTTTGCTATATATATAGACTAGGGCGTCGTTTTCTTTCTTGGTCGAGCAAGAGAAAAAAGTGAGCAAGAAAGAATTGTAAACTCAAACTCCCTATTTGATTATAATGAAATCTGCAGCGACAAAGTGGATGTAGCTAGAGTGAACCACTATAAATTTGTGTGTTATTTATTTTTTACTTATTTACTATTTTCTGATTAGATAGTATTTAGAACTCAAATCCTAACAGGTTTAACTGAAGTTGGATTACTAATGTGGTAGGGTCAGTGGATCTTCTGTTATTTAATTTTCCATTACATTGAGAGATCCAAAAAAAAAGGAGGGGGGTCTGTGAGATAACATTAGATGTGCAGTCGTTTTTTATAACAAAATAAAAGAAGAATTAAATATAGAATACAACTCAAAGGTTTGATCGAGTTTCATTTATTAGTTGTCTTTTTCATATGTTGTATTTTCATTTTACTTTGAGACAGCTCTAAATGCTTATAAACAAAATTGCAGTTTAGGTAGTGGGTAACGGGTTTTTGTGAAACATAAAATTAATCCTTTACCATCTAAACTAATAAGATTTCAGTGGATTATTTTTGCTACTATAAAGCAAATTGTCATATCAAAAGTTATATGCACAATCCGCTTCTCATTTAAAGTTCTAAAAAAAATAAAAGATATATATATACATAACAGGAATCTTGCTTAAAATAATCCAAATAGATAACAATAAAGGCCAGAAAGCTGACATGTAATCTTTAACTGTCTTGGATTTATTTGTGGAAATAAGGATGTCTTTATTCCGTAATAAAGTTAGCAAGTTTTGCCTTGTCAATATGGTAAGCTGGTTTTTTTTGGGAATTAAATTAAATATTACAATGACCTCACAACTTAGATCTTGAATTGCACCTTTATCAAAGACTATATATCAAATATACAATTATTGAGATAGAAGATTCGATAATGAACATTTATTTATTGAATTGCCAAAACCGACATACTTAAGTGTCGGTTAAGAAACTGTAGAATCTATAAGTAATAAACTTTTTTTAACAATTTCTATATAAAAAATTATCAAAATAGCATAATTAGTAATAATTCCTATAATCGACCTTAAGTTATTTTATACTTTTGATGAAACGTGATTATAAATGCCTAGGGAAAGAAAAGAAAGAAAATGAGAAAAGGAATTCACAAAGAAGTTCTGTAAGAATAAGGATTAGCATTTAGATCTAAATCAAATTTAAATTAGTATCATACAAAAGTTTAAAAATTTAAATAGGGAAAAACCCAAGGATGACCTAATTTATTTCTCCCGAAAATCAAGTTATAAAGACAATAATCTTTGGAACCCAAGCTTATTGGGTTAAGTTGTTTATGTCGCCTGCTAAAGTTATCGAACTTATTAAGACACAGCACATGAGTTATATTTGATTTAGGTTCAATTTAAAATTGTAGAACAAGTGTGCTATATCTAAATATCTGCTCTGAAAAGAAAGACATGTTATAAATAAGATTGATTTGTAGTTACTCTATCAAGTATTAGGAATTTATGCCCCAGGGCAAATGCGAGTTGGTAAGTGATAAGGTGATTGGGGTACAACCATTCCGACGTTGCGGGTTCGAATCCGTGAGGTGACAGTCTTTACTGAAATATTGTAAGGATTGTTGTTGAGTTCGTGTCCCGTTGATCATCTCCTTGTGGAGGCTGCCACTCGCGCATATCCCTCGATTTACATCTCACATGGCCAAGGAGCCTCTAGTACAGGTGGGGGGTTCGACTTCGGAACTTTCCCCTTCACAAAGTATTAGGAATTTATGAATATGTATGTGCCAATGCAGGCTAGTTGGATTGTCAGGAAGTTGATAAAGTAGGTTTACACTTGAGAAATTCATACTTTATCTAAAGAAATAGCTTTCAGTCTGCAATGTAAGGACAACTGACATGATGAGGAACTACTTGTAATCGCTGTTTTTCTAAGAGGATTCCACTCCCTAAGAGGTAAGCTTCTAGCATAGCAAGTTATCTAGTTGGATTTGGTTTTGTTTTCTTATTCTTGTTCTGATTCACCAAATTTCTTATGTAGCTTAGCTATGCTTTGTACTCCCATTCGGTGATTAATGAAATTAAGTTAGTTACCAGAGAAAAGGGAAGTAAAAAAGAAATGGAAAAAGGGTTAAAAAAATATCCTTGACGTATGTGAAATTCTGTAACATTTTCACTCAATTAATAGTTTCAATCATGATCATCGGAGGGAAGCCTTGGTGTAACTGTAAAATTATTGTCATGTGCTAAGAAAATTACAGGTTGAAACTGTGGAAACAACCTCTTGTAAAAATACAGAGTACGTAAAACTATTTATAATAGACTTTTATGGTCCGATCCTTCCCTAGACCATGTGCACGCAACTGCTATTTTTATCAATCATGCACCTATGTTATTTTGTTGGGCCAAATATGCTTTTATTTCACACAACTCCTAACATGGTATAATTATAAGACTAATTGGAGGACAATTATAGACCTACATTTATACATTTAGTCCAATTTAGTTCCTAATTAGTCGTGTAATTGTGCCAGGTTGTATCCTATATGAAATAAGGGAATATTTGACTCAAATAAGTAACAATAGAAGCATAATTGGACTAAATTATTGACGAAGGATAAATATGATAAATTGCACATACTTAAAAGAACATTTTAAACCCTTTTCCAAAACAAAAAAACTATCATAATGAAAACCAATTAAAAATACTAAAAGCAATGAATACATATAACAAGTGTAGTGTTATGAGCTTTCATAATCGCACTCGCCTCAATTTATGTGATGATATTTGTCAAAATTATTTATGATATAAAATAAGTTATATATATTTATATAAATTTAGATAATTTCCTTCAAAGTGAAATAAGAAATTTAAATTTAAAATTATAGTATTTCTTTAAGACTAAATTTTAATATATGACATGTAAATTGATAGAGTAAAATAAAAATTACGGCGTACTAGAAATGGAAACAATTGTTTATCTTCTTCGTGCTCTGTTTCCTCCAACGTAAAAAGTTAAGCTTCAGCTTTATTGGGAAATTGAAACTTGTCAACTTTTCATCTTTTATAATTATTCTATTTCTTAATTCTGTAATAATTTTTTCTTATATATTTATTTAGAATTTTTTAATAAATATTGGTCTCTTTCTTTTATAAGCTCTATACTCATTCTATAACTAATTATATGTTGATTTATATCTCTATTATATGTAAGAAGTTTTTCGGCTATTATCTCAAGTTCTCTTAACTTATTTTGTTGTTCTATTAGTTTGTTTTCATCCATAATGTTTTGTCTACATTCTTAGATCTGCTTTTAAATATGTTATCACAAGATTTTGTACATTTATTTCTGTATTTATATTATAATACCAATTTCATGGGCGGATTTTTTCATCATCTAACAACCCTGAAAAGGATAGGAATATAGATGGTATACTAGTAAGTTTTTATCAGAATTTATCAAATAATAAGCATGTAGTAAGGAAACAGGTATTATCAGCTCAATATTCATTTTTAAAATAAAACTCTATAACTTCCTACCAATATTAACATCATAATTGCAGAGACTATACTTATCAAGATTATAATTAAAAACACATAGTTCAACAATCATACCTCTTGCAGATTTTTAGATCACCTGAATTACTCAACCTTGCCCTGACACTCGATTCCCTTTTTTCTCTTAACGGGAAAATGGCCTGGGCTCCTGGGAGTATATTCAACAAACTCTTTCTAAAATTCTGTTACAAGTTAAGGTTGGAGAACTAATATAGTTTTAAGTATAGGTTTTCAAAGTATTTTTCTCTGGTATTATGATATCGTTCTTGGTATGAGTTATAAACTAAAAGGGGATTTAGCTAGATATTAGAGATAATATTTTGAAGATTGAAGATTTTTTTGTATTCAGAAGTTGTCCTTCAAGGTTACAAAGAGACTCCTTTTATAGATAACTTCGGTTGCCTTACATTATTGGCATGCTCAAAAGTCTAAAAGTAAATAGTATTTTTGTTACAAAAGTCATAAAGTAAATAATACTTTGTCTCTTGTTATTTCATGCTTTTCTTAAAGTTATTTGTCGTTGTTGCCATTTCTTCAATGTTTGTTGGCAGTCATCTTTTGTCTTTGATTCCTCATGGGTCCGGCGGCTTTTACATTGAGGCCGGTTGCTTTCTTCCACATGCATCTTTGCATGCGTCTTCTTTGCACAAAAAGATGATTTTTTTCCTCCGAAGATACTCCTATAGAATAGGAATGGTATCGTTTTGATTTTTCGTTTGATACTCCTATAGAATAGGAACGGTATTTTTGATTTCAGTAGTATGTTGGTAATATATGATAATATATGGGTTTATTGTAGATTAGACTACATTAGGCCATATCAAATTGTTACATCGTGGCTTTCTGTAGTTTAAACTACATTGGGCAGTTTCATTCGAAATGATTAGATGATCCTTCTTTTTTCATAAGTAATATGGTTAGTGTCATCATTTATACTCATAACATGCCTTTTCCTCTGGCCTATCAAGAGTTTGTATTGCTCCACCGTTTCACTGGAGTGTTTGTGCTCCATCTTTATGATCCTGTCATGCATGTTTGTAAGGTGTATAGTGTCTTGAGATAGTACATCGTTGTTGTAGTACAGGGTAATAAGTTCTTCAGTTTCTCCTCCTTTGGAGTTTCCAATGATGCTGGCTTTACCTACTCTTAACATATCTTCAATTTTTTATTTTAATGTTGATAGTCCGATGGCTCTTTGGCACTCAGCCATTCTTGAAATTTTTCTAGGGTACATGGTATCTTCATCTTTAGGTCTTTATCATCTCCACTTATGTTGTTATTTCTTCCCGTTTTAAATAATTGGCATATTATAATAGGTTTTTTCGTCAAGTCTGTTGAGACATCGAATAGTTGTATGCCGTAGATACCTCTTCCAAATGACTCCATCATTAGTCTCACAGACTCTACTATAACATTGGGTAGTTTAGCAATATTGTAAAAAGTTTCATCTACTAATATTTTATCTATAAAATCGTAAGTAAATAGTTTAAAAACTATATCAGGGTTTGATTTTTTGTTACATAAAAACCTTGGATATTTACTTAGTTTTGCACTTCGTAAGATGCGTGGATTTAATTTGTAATCATAAAATTTGTTTATTTGTTCATAAGCTGTAATATATTCAAGTGAGAATTTCATCTTGTCACACATTGTTACTGTTGTTGTCATCTGAGAAGACGATGCTGTTATGGGTGGTGGTATAGTGGTTGGCATAGTTGCAAGCTTGGATGTGAAATTTTTTGATTTTTCTGTAGGAGATTGGGAAGATTTCAAGGTTTGTAGGGTTTTGAATTAAAATATCTAAAAGATATTATAGGAGAACAATATATATATATATATTGATATGTTAAGACATGGATAAAGGAAAAGAAATAGTAGAAGATTCTAAAGAAACATATTACCAAATGAATACGTATGAAGGAGGAATAACACAAACATTAAGTTTTAAACCAGAAATATATCAGAAAATACAAGATGAAAAAGAAGAACTTTCAATTAAGAAAATATTTAAAACTAAATGGTTTGAAAAGGAATAAAAAATAAGATATATAGCACTAAAGCATGAGAACATAATAGACACAAGAAGTGTAAATGGAAGAACAAAGATCAAGTTGATAACGGATGAAGTAATAAAAAGAGAATTAACAAAATTATCTACTAAAGAAGCTAAAAGGTATAGAAATATATACTTTGGAGGAGTAAAATTACTATAAAAGCATACTTCCATAAAAACATAGATACACATATACAAATATACATATTGGATGATAGGATATTAGGAAATTTACAAGATGTTTTAATATCAGTAATAAAAGGAAATTTAATATATCAAAAACTAAAATTTACAGTACAACCAGATTTTAGTATATCATTAAAAGATGAACCCAAAGACTTATCTTTAACACTATATTATAAACTAGATGGAATAAATATGTCACCAGGTAGTAAAGTTATAAGTATAGAAACAAAAATGATTTATGCCCTAACAGAAAATCATCATGTAAAGAAACAACATGAAATGAGCATTTTAGTACAAAAAATGTACCAAGAAATATTAGAACATAAGGAAAATTCCAAAATAACTATACCAGAAGAAATATATATGAATTTTAGTACTAGAACCTTAACACCATCAAAATGGTTAATACCGAAGATAGAATGATCTAGACTAAGTATCACAAAAGAATCAGATATATCGAGACAAGATAGCTTAAGATTCATACAACCTAGAATATTAGATTTAATAAATACACCCAGTCATAGATTAAAGATTAAATAATAATATTCAATGGTATAATAACAACCGACTATATAACTGAAATAAATTCAGGAGCTACTAAAAGTTTTACACATATAAGCAAAATCAACGAAAACGATTGTAATCTAATAGATCCACAAACTTATAATTATCCCGAAAACCAAAGAGAAATAATAATTACAAAAAATATTAATTTAAAATTCAAAATTCAAGATCTAGAATATAAGATAAATATAGGAGTAATAGAATATGATAGTTTTAATGAATTACTATTAGGAAGTAATTTTTTAACCATGGTAAATTATAAAATAAATAATAATGGAATTGAAATAAATGATCAAGGAAAAAATAGACTTATAAATAAGATATGAATATACAAAGAGAAATAATAGAGAAAAACAAAAAATAAAAATAATAAAAGAGGTTCTATCAGAAGAAGTAATATCCCAACTTAAATACTTAAGATATAAGACAAAAGAGATAAAATTAGAAGAAAAGATAAAATAATTAGAACAACGATGTGAAAATTTTGATAAAATATGGATAGATATGGAAAACGGATGGAAGAAAAAATTAATAATCCTGACTAATCCTAACGAAAAAAATTAGTGCAATATGAAAAGAATTAATAGTAAAAGAACAAATGAAAAATACACAGATAACAATGAATGAGATAAAAGACAACCAAGCCCTAATGCAACAAATGATAAGAGAAGAATTAACTAACCTATGGAATGTATCAGAAATACCAACGTTTACGATAATATTACGAAAACTTAATATGATAATAGAAGAGAAAAATAAAGGTAAACAAGTAACATTAGATATTAAACCAAGTACAAGTAAAGAAAATACGATAATTAGTACTACTACTCAAAAATCAGAATTAGTACCAATAGACGCTTGGAGAAGTAACGAACATATAATTGTAGATATTAGTAAAATAAAACCAAAATTAACAAAAGAAGTAGAAAAAACACTAGATAGTCTAGCGATACTAAATAAAAAAGGACAATTTAAATAGAAAATCAAGAACCTAGTGTACTTACGTTTATAAAAAATAATGGAGAAAATATAATAGAAAAAGAAAGATACAAATATGAAAAAATACACTAAATGAAGACAAAAAAGTGGAAAATGTGTATCTAAAAGACGTAGAAAAAATGACCTATGAATATTTAAATCTAAAACTAGATAAACAAGAACAACAAATATGTGAGTTAAAAAATAGAAAATACAAAATTGAAATCACATAATAATGAAGAATGTTATAATAAATATAAAAAATATAAAATAAAGTTCAAAGAAACAAAGAAAATGTTAAAAGAAACCAAAGTAGAATTAAAACAGACAAAAGAATAATTAAAAGAGGTAAAACAAAAATTAGAAGAGTTAAAAGAAGAATTACATATCCTTAAAGAACATATAGAAATGTTAAAAGGAAAAAAGAAAGTAAGAAAAAGTGATGAAAGTAATAAAAACACTACTAGTGATGAAGGAACATATAATGATACAGATAAAAGACAGTAATACTAACCAATAAATACAAGTAGCAGAATTTATAGAGGAAGAAAATTCAAAAAATCAAATAATAAAGACTTTACAAAAAATGAAAAGAGTAAATGCAAAATGAACCTGAAAGTGATGTAGAAAATGAATTCAATAGACCTATAGATACACTTATACAAATATACATATTGATGATAGGATATTAAAAAATTTACAAGATATTTTAATATCAGTAATAAAAGAAAACTTAATATATCAAAAACTAAAATTACTGTACCACCATATTTTAATATATCATTAAAATATGAATATAAAAACTTAATTTTAACGTTATATTATAAATTAAATGGAATAAATATGTCATCAAATAGTAAAATTATAAGTATAGAAACAAAAATGATTTATGTCAATGATCCCGGCACATAAAATTATATGCAGATCCTTGCATTTTTTTTGGCTTTTTGGTGTAAGATGACAGATGTATATGATGTTAACTCTCTGTTTCTTCCAACGTAAAAAGTTACGCTTCGGCTTTATTGGGAAATTGAAACTAAAAGCAAATGGATCAGTTGATGAGTCAGAGACATTTCCATTGGTTTTTCTTTGAAGATTGCAGGGAAAAAAAGTGGACCACCACTTTATTGCATTTGTTTATCTTTCTTTAATCACGGAGATTAAACTATGATTAGCCTTAGTTTTCTCGTTCGAATTCACATTGGTTGGAGAAATGTAAATTACTAGAGATATAATGCCCATGAGTTTTAAGCAATTTGATACATACACAAGATTTATAAATTATTTAAAATTTAGCTAATTCAAGTATAAAGTTTTGAATTCGAGATATAAAATTTTAAATTTCAGATCTTTGGGTGGAAGCTAGACTCTGATTAATAAAAACTATATATTCAAATGTCTGAAAAAAGAAGTAGAAGAAGCACATCGCCGATGAAAAACGATTTAAAGTTTACTTCATTTGACTAAACTTTAAATACACTATAAATACTAACTGAAATGGTTACCTTTGCTATTTCGAGTGTATTCTCTATTCAATTTTAGGGCTGGTATAAATATTAATGGACATAATATTATTTATTTTTTTTGACGGTGAGAAAAGAAGTTGAGTATATCGTAAATGACCTTATCATGAATTTCATAAATCTAAATACTTCAATCTTCTACTATGAAAAAATTAAACGCTTCTTTGTAACAAAATACAATTGTTATAATCATATTTTCACTTGATATTTTCTTGTTGTTTCAAGTATTACCGACATTACTAACTTGTATTCATTAAATATAAGCTGTCATTTTCAAACCACTCAACTGCTCTTAAGCTCGTTTCATCTTAGAGGACAATTGACAACCAACCAAGAAAAATGTGAGAAAAGAAAAGAAAAAAGCCAAAATATAGACTAAAGAATCTCCAAAGCACAAGAATAATCCTCACTTTCTTTCTTTTTCCTTCTTTAAACTTCCATTTAAAATGTGCAAAGATATTCTATACATCTTCATAAAAAAAGGAGTTCGATGCACAAAACATCCTGCATTAACAGAGTCCGGGGAAAAGCCGCACTCCAAGGGATATGATGTAGACAACCTAACATAATGTAGCATTAGTGGTTGCTTCCACGGCTTGAACCCGTGACCTATGTCACACGGAGACAACTTTTAAAAATAAAATTCATTTAACTATTCAAATCTTAAAAATTGATGTGATATATTATTTCACCAAATTAATCATTCAATTATTACTTTAGTATTCTTTCCTGCTGCTATTAACATACACTAAAAACATATTAGACTTTATTTATAATCAAAACAATCATAGAACTTACTTTAGAAAAAATGATTTTCAAAACATTATTTGGTTTGGGATTGGACTGATTTTTTGGTTACTATTTGAAGATGAGTTTTAGAATTGATTGCTCATTTTTCAAGTGATTTTTTTCACTCACAAAGTCGTCTTTTTCTTTAGAGGTGAAATGCATGTCCAAAAATCGTATTAGTAACTTTCAAATATCATTTTTCTATTTAGACCTCAAAAACTACTTTTTTTTTAGAAAAAAATTCAACCAAATCTATGTTCAAATGCCGGAGAGTGATTTTTTTTTTTTTTTTTGTAAAATCATGGAAAATAGGTTTACACAGAACACAAAATTGTTGGTTTATATTAACCGTGTACATCATTACCATAATTAGAATATTAACCGTGTACATCATTACCATAATTAGAATATTAACCGTGTACATCATTACCATAATTAGAATATTAACCGTGTACATCATTACCATAATTAGAATATATGTCATATATTATGTAATATTTAGTAATATATAATTATGGTAGATATATGAGTCTTATTGTATTAGGATTCCCCATAGTACACTATATATATTTGTATTAATGAGAAAGGCTCCCAAAGGGAGATTAATACATTCTTACATGGTATCAGAGCCAATAATCCTTCCCGACCTAAAACCTAAAGTTCGGCCGCCCTTACCTTGATATTTTCGGCGCCAAACCTCCAGTATACCACTGGTATACCTCCGATATACACTGATATACAACTTTCCAGCTCTCTAATTCTACAAACAACCCTGTATACATCTGGTATATCTCTGATATACATCCCTTTCTTATACAATGTTTCTATAACAGGACGTATACCTTTCAACCGAAAATGGCTTATCAAACTCAGGCAACTTCAGCACCGGCTCAATCACCACGTATACACCCATACACCCCGATATACACTCTGTATATCGGCCGTTATACCCTTCCCGTCATTGTATACTGCAAGTATACAACTTTTTTAAGCCACTATACACCCCGTATATGGCCGATACTGCCCCAAATCTATACGTCTCGACCCCCCATATTTTTTCTTGTCTCTCGCCTCCTCTCCGGCAGACTCCATGGCAGATAACAACCTTGGGTATGTCAGTAGCCACCGAGGCCGTGGTGGCAGACTGGCACTGGCTCAGGCAAGTCACTGGTGGCAGCAGGCGTCCAACTGCCTAGGCACATAGTCAATGGGCCACAACCAATAGTCCCATCCTCAGGCAGCCCCATCAGCATGCCACAACACGTAGGCCCCAGCCCAGTTGATGGGCCTTAATCATCTAGTCCAGTTTCGTGAGGCCCAACAGTGGTCCATCATACAAGGAGCCCCATCAATGGTCCACAACACACAAGCCCAACTTGGGTCAGTTGATGGGCCTTAATCATCCGCTCCATGTCCTCTCCAATCCAATTTGGGTCAGGCTTTCGCCACATTGACTCATCGACGGTCCGCTAACACGTGGTATATGGATACAGGCGTCACGTCTCACCTCACTAACAATTCTGGTAATCTTACTCAACTGCTAAACTTAAATACTCTGCAGTCTATTATGATCGGAAACAGTCATCGCATTCTAATTCAAGGGTTTGGCCACACGTTGACCCCACCACCACATCCCACTTCTCTCTAAATAACGTCCTCTATGCCCCCACATATTATCAAAAATCTAATCTCTGTTAGAAAATATGCAACAGATAATTCTGTATCAATTAATTTTGACTTGTTTGGGTTTTCTATAACGGACCTACATACCAGGAAATTCCTTACGAGATGTGATAGTGAAGGAGACCTTTATCCTTTCATATCCACATTCCCTCCCAGTGTCTCCCCTCCCACATATCTAACTGCCCAAGTCTCTTCTTTCACCGCTTTAGCAACAATCTCTCCGTCAACCTTGCACCATAGACTTGGACATCCAGGAGCTCCTGTTTTTAATTTTCTTCGGAACAATTATTTTATTCGTTGTTCTAGTGGGAAATCTTCCCAACAATTTTTTCTTACCCTTTAGGCAAACACGTTCGCCTCCCTTTTCAGTCTTCGTTAAGTGTTACGTTTTTCCCGTTTGATATTGTTCATGCAGACTTATGAACATCTCCTGTTATTAGTTCCCTAGGTCATAAATTTTATCTTGTGTTATTAGATGACTTTTCTCACTTTATCTGGATTTACCCTCTAAAATTCAAGTCTGAAGTGTTTACCAAATTTCTTGAGTTTCGAAACTTTATCAAAACACAATTTGAAAAATCCATTAAATCATTCAAATGTGACAACGGTTGTGAGTTTAATAATTTCGCATTTCATCAGTTTTGCACCAAGATCTTCCGTTTCTCGTATTCTCATACCTCACCCCAAAACGGAAAAGCCGAACGAATCATCTGTACTATCAACAACATGATTCGCACTAGGGGTGAGCACGGGTACATGGTACCCAAATACCCGACCGGAACTGCCACTAACGGATATGTTTCGGATAGATATATTATAATAATAGGTAGGTTCCGGGTAGTAAAATTAGGAACCGATCAATGTCGGGTCCGGTTTCGGTTCCGGCAAATAGAGACATGGTACCCGAACCCGGAACCGATACCCGAAACCTATGAAATATTAATTATTTTTACTTTTTAATTCTATTATTTTTTAGTTAATAAAAAAGAGAAAAAAAGTCATACTAAAGTACACCATTTAAGGGGCAAAAAACCAAATGCAGAATAATCACTTTCACCATCAAGAAATAAATCAAATAATACAAAGTGACAATCATAAGTAGAGAAAAAGCCAAAAGCGGTAGAAAATTGAAAAACTGAATTTTTAAACTATGTACTCCTTTAAGTTATTGAAAAAGAAAGTTGAAACGAAAAACAAAGCAAATTTTTGAAACATTCTTGGGATATTTGCTCCGAAAGGATTATTTATGGGTTTTGTGGCACTGGCTTTCAGAGGATAAGCAGACGAGTTTATTCCTAAACCAAAGATATTATACGAAGGCATTATTTTGCACAAAGAAACACTGATTCCGGGTACCCTGAACCTACCCGAACCACAGGATCCGGGTAATGATTGCTACGGGTAGGTTCCGGATAGTAAATTTTAGGAACCGATCTTTTACTGGGTAGGGTCCGGATAGTTCAAAAAAGTTAGGGTATTCGGACCCGCTCACCCCTAATTCGCACCATTCTTTTTCATCCCCCTCGGTCATTCTGGTTCTATGCAGTCAAAATGGTAGAATACATCCTTAATATTTTACCTATCAACACTCTTCACAACAAAGCCCCCACCGAAATTCTCTACCGTCGGATCACGTCTTATGACCACCTTAAAATTTTCGGTTGCCTGTGCTACCCAAATCTTGCATCCACAACTCTTCATAAATTAGCACCTCGTACCACCCAATGTGTCTTCTTAGGATTCCCACCCAATCATAGGGGGTATCTGTGTTATCAAGTGTCTTCTCGTACGATCATCGTGTCCCGTCATGTCACGTTTAACGAGGAAATCTTCCCATTCGTCAATCTCTAAAAATTATGGACTACCGATTACACGTTCCTCGAGGAGTTTGAACCCTTCCCCGCCGACCGTCACTTGCTCAATAATCTAGTCATTGCGCGGTCGCCGCTACCTCCGGCAGCCACCTCCACCCCCAGTCACCGTCTCTGCCAATCACCACTACTGCCACCGGATATTTCCCCAGCCAGTTCCGATCGACGCCGATTGCCACTGCTTCTAGTGGCAATCGGTTTGTCCCATCTTCGGTAAGTCCGACTATCGCATCACCCACCCTCCGGCAACCGTCACCCATCATTCCAGTGTCACCACTCCAGTCAACCCAGTGTTCTTATTCACTCGATCACGTCATAGATCTCCCAACCACAATTGCTCCAATCGAACCCAGTTCCCCACACCCATCTGTCTCCGACATCTCTCCCATACTCAACCAACCAGTCACCGCCACCTGTACCACAACATACACCGAAAACCCAACAACCAAATCTCACCCTGTCACCACCCATCAATCCCACCTACCAATCGCAGTCACCCCGTCACCCACATATCATCGACCCATCTTGACAAACAACTGAAGCCACTGCTTCCACCAACCCGACCCAACAAATAAGCCTACAACCGGACCCGATATCACATCGTGATCCAGACCCGACACCCAGCAGATATACCTAGACTTCTCCTGCCCCTCGCACCATATGGAAACCCGTGCCCAACACGGTATTTTCAAACTCAATGTCCAATTTAACATATCCACACAAACCATATCCTCAATTCCCATAAACCTAAAATTAGCCAGACTAGATCCAAATTGGAAATGCGGCCATGTGTGAGGAATTTAATGCGTTAACGAAATATCACACTTGAGATTTGGTTCCTAGATCGGAGGGGGTGAATGTGATCCGATGCATGTGGCTTTTTAATCACAAATACATATATAGTGGGATCTAGAGAGATATAAGGCGAGACTTGTGGCTAATTGAACTAATCAGCAGGAGGGTATTGATTATGGTGAGACATTCAATCCGGTTGTTAAACCGACTACCATTCGCACAGTTCTGAGTATTGTTATGGGTAAGCATTTGCCGATTCATCAGCTTGATGTGAAGAATGCGTTTCTACGTGGGGATTTGAAGGAAACTGTTTACATGCACCAGCCGCCTGATTTGTTCATCCTGCAGTCCCCCAATATATATGCCGTCTCCGTAAGTCATTGTATGGTTTAAAACATGCCCCTAGAGCGTGGTATGATCACTTTGCACATTACATTATGCAGATTGAGTTTGTATGCAACAAATGTGATAATTCTTTGTTTATTTATCATAAAGGTAGTAGAATTGCTTATTTGTTGTTATATGTGGATGACATTGTGCTTACTGCCTCGTCTGATTTGTTGAAAAATGAGATCATTGCATTGCTTAAAACCGAATTTGCCATGACTGACTTGAGGAAGTTGAGCTATTTTTTTGGGATTTCAGTGACTAGATCTGCAGATACTATGTTTCTTTGTCAGCGTAAGTATGCAGAGGAGATTGTGTACAAGGCTAAAATGGCGAATTGCAAGATCATGTCCACTCCAGTTGACTCTATATCGAAGCTTAGTGTTGTTGATGGTGATCCAGTGTCATATCCCACTCCCTACAAGAGTCTTGCAGGTGTACTATATTACCTTACTTTCATCAGGCCTGATATTGCTTATGATGTTCAGCAGGTATACTTATTCATGCATGGCCCAAAGAGCCTCATTTTACTGCACTTAAATGTATCATTCGATATACGATACGTTAAGGGCACACTTGATTATGTATTGCATATATACCCCTCAACATCGACCAGGTTGTTATCATATACGGATGTTGATTGGGCAAGTTGTTCGGACATGCGACGCTCCACCTCAGGCTCCCGCGAGCCACCCGACCCAAAAAAACAGAGACTTGATCTTATGTAGGGTCGAGCCAGGATCAGAATATTTTACCCATCTGACCCGACCCGGCCACCGTCCCGACCCTGATCCGCGTATTTTTTAATATAATTTATAATATTTTTCCTTCATTAATATTTATTTTGTACTTATATATATTTTTGTCATTGATATTTAAGTGATATAATGCATGCTTTTATAATATATATATTGCTCTAATCTACATTGAGATCGATATAAAATAAAATAAAAACGGTAGCTGATTATTAATTATTTATTTATATTATAAGTCGTTTTGTTAATATCACGGAAGCATAATGTAGGGAGAGAAAATATAAACATCTCACGATACACAATAGATTTCAACGTCGAAATTTCATGGTAGTGTAGGTCTAAATGTCAATTTCAGTTTTGAAAATTTAGTTTTTTTTAAAAAAAAAAAATCATCGACCCGGCTCTGGCCCGCCAAAAAATTTTGACGGGTCAGGACCGACCCGTGACCCGTAGGGTCAAAGCCCGGGTCAATTTTTTTTTTTTTAAAAAGGGTCAGAATTGGGCAAGCATAAAAAAAAAGCCACCCGATCTGGTCCGACCCGAGCTTTGTACAGGTCTGGGTTGCACCATTACGCTGTTAAAGTGATGCCCACTTTATTTCCTTTTACCCTTCTCTCTTTGTACTTTTGTTCACTTTGCGAAAAATACTCAATTTTATAAAACCTTTTTTTTTTTTTTTTGCCTTATCATTATTGCACCATCATCTTCTTCTTGTTCTCTCTGTTATGTTATCTACTTTTATTTTATTATGTTGCAGAGACCTTAGTATACAAATATTCTTATTATACTATTTGGTCTCTGTAACAACAAGTGCATAGAGACCAAGAATTATGAAGGCTTATAATAGCAACAACGTTATCAAGAAACAATTTTCCTTAGTTGTTGTAAAGTTTGCAGTTTGTTTTCTTTTGTTGGGTCTTGCCTATCGTCTGTTCTTGTCCAATTTCGAACAGTTTTCTCAGATTGAGGTGAATGATATAGCTCTTGTTTCCGACAATACATTGCCGCCGCCGGTGACCGTGAGTGAGCCTCCGGTGACCGTTGATCTTCCAAAGAACCAAACTTTGCAAAATGGTTAGTTAAGATTTCTTCTTCATCTTGTTTTTTTCTGGCCATGCATGAATAACCAATTCTAGTAAAAATTGATTCTTGAAAGCTGAAAGATTTTTTAGCTTAATATTATTTGAAAGTTGAAAGATTTTTGTGATTAATTTTATATATTCGGTGTTAAGAGGAACAGGTCTATCATCAATTTGTTGTGGAGCACCTTAAGAAAAGGAGAATCTGAACTATCTCCATGATATACGGATTAATTTGTTCTTTAATTCTTTTTTTGGCAAAAGAAATTGTGGATGGTAGATTATTTTCTTATAATCTGAAAATAAGTAGGACTTAGTAGTACTTGTTATTTCTAGTTTATGATATTATCTTTGACTGATAGGTAATGATTCTAGTGAGTTTTAGTATGTACAGAGCACCACTACCACTACAGTGAAAAAGGAACAAATTTGAATTGAATTACAATTAGAATTGCACTTTGAGCTTATGTTACTATTGTATTGAGTCCTAACACAGTTTTTTTTTTTACAGGAACATGTGATTTATTTATAGGAGATTGGATTCGAGATCCCAGTGGACCAGTTTACACTAACACCACTTGCGATACAATTGAATTTCACCAAAACTGTATGAAAAATGGGAGACCTGATATCGAATATCTTTACTGGAGATGGAACCCCAGAGACTGTGAGCTACCAAGATTCAGCCCCAAGAAATTCCTCAATTTGATGCGGAACAAATCATTCGCTTTCATCGGTGATTCAATTATGCGCAATCATGTACAGTCGTTGCTTTGTATTCTCTCACAGGTACGTACATTTCAAGCTCGACGAGTCATACTGGAACCAGCTGCTTTACTGTTATTTGTTTTCATTTGTTTTGTTTTGTTTCAGTTTGTTGTTCTTTGTTGATGGTAACTGCAAGCGTCGTGACTTAGTTGTTTTCTTTTCTCTTAACTACTTGCTAACATCAACAATTGCTTTTAAATGTTAATTTGGATATCCAATCAAATGAATACAAGCTTGTTGTGGCTGTTAGTGAATGTCATTACAATTTGTGGTGGGCATGGCTACATATTGGATTTGTTTCAATTTGTGTTTTATAAGCTGGTGACTTATCCAGTTGTATCTCACAAACCATAATTAGGATCTTTTGTGTTTGAGGTGGGCATGGCTACATATTGGATTTATCGGTAATTTCACTCTCAGTTACATTGGATGCAGGTCCCGCAAGCCAGCTTGTAAAGGCTCTTTGTAGTTGTAACATTTGTTTTGAAAGTTGTTAATAAGTTAATTCAGAGACTTAATTTCAAACCTAACTAGGTGAACATTCAAGTCTATCACTCAACTTTCGCTGTTATTCTATCTCCTTTAACCAAGAAAACTAGCTGGCTCATTATTATCTCCTTGAGATTTCAGCAAAATGACTGATAAGTGATAACAAAATCAAGGAATAGTTTTAAAGTGATTTTTTGGACTTTTGAACCCCCTTTATAATTCTTTATTTTTTAAAATTTTGTACGAGATCACAGACCCTTTTTCAAAGGAGATGAAACAATTCTCAAATCGCATATTTAAAAAGAATAACCCCTTAATGGTGGTTGTAATAGAGAAATAAGGACTAGTAGAGATTTTACTCACCCACTGCATCTCCGATAGAACCCTTCTGTACAAATGTCCTAGTCCATAAGCAGCTGGCTGAGCACGCTGATTCTTTCTTTAGTAGTACTTATTTTACACGGAAATATCTGTGACTGATTATGGAATTTTCTTCATGTATAAAATCGTAGGCTGCTGTTGGAAGAATCTCCATCCAGAATTAGTAAACTAATAAACATCTCGGAAAGAGTTTAATCCCTTGCTGATTTCATTAATGTAAATGATTTATATATATGATATGCAATCGTAATTCTAGGCTATAATTACGGAAATTAAATATTCACCTAACTAATATAACATATTGCTACAAAATCACTAATTATACCAAAAGAATATATTTGCATATATTCTATCACACCCCCGCAGTCGTAGCGGGCGGTTGTCTTATGTTGAGACTGTCCCTAAAATCTTCAAACAGAACTAAGGGAAGACCCTTAGTAAATATGTCAGCAATTTGATAACGTGAGGGGACATGCAAGACACGTACTTGTCCACGAGCTACCTTTTCGCGAACAAAGTGAATATACATCTCGATATGTTTAGTGCGTTGATGTTGGACAGGATTTTCCGAGAGATATATCGCACTAACATTATCGCAGTAGACCAAGGTAGCTTTCCGAATAGGAAAATGAAGCTCTAAGAGGAGGTTACGCAACCAACAGGACTCATACACCACATTGGCTATCCTCGATATTCGGCCTCCGCACTGGAGCGCGACAAAGTAGCATGACGTTTAGCTGACCAAGAAACCAAGTTATCACCAAGAAACATACAATAACCAGATGTCTTACGCCTGGTATATTTGGATATCCACCCCAATCAACATCTGTATAAGACATGAGAGCAGATACCGATGATGGATATAAGTGTAAACCATAATCAAGAGTGCTCTAAATGTAACATACAATGCGTTTGAGAGCGTGCATGTGTTCTCCCCTCGGATCATGCATGAATAAACACCCATGCTGCACTGCATAAGTAATATCGGGCCTCGTAAATGTGAGTTATTGAAGAGCCCCCGCAAGACTACGATAGTGGGAGGGATCCTCGTATGGTGTGCTAGAAGTAGCACTCAACTTTGGTTTAGTGTCAACCGGAGTAGGAGATGACTTACATGATGACATGCCAACCCATTCAATAATCTCTACTGCATACTTCCTCTGAGATAGAAATAGACCACATGCATGACGAATGACAATTATACCCAATAAATAACTCAAAAGCCCCAAGTCTTTCATAGCAAATTCGGAGTTGAGAAGAGATATGATAGACTTGCGCAGTTTATCAGAGAAAACAGTCAATATAATATCATCTACATATAACAGAATGTATGCCATAGAAGTACCGTAACGGTAGATGAACAGAGAATGATCAGACATGCTGTGAGAAAACCCAAGAGTAGACACATAATCTGCAAATCTTTTGTACCAAGCCCGAGGAGCCCGTTTTAGCCCATACAAGGACTTCTTCAGCAAGCACACATGGTTAGAATGATCGGGGTCCCTGAAATCCAAGGGTTGATGCATGTATACAGTTTCCTTGAGTTTGCCGTGTAAGAACACATTTTTCACGTCCAGCTGATGAATGAGTCATGCTTTTGAGAAAGCTAGACTAAGAACAGTTCGAATAGTTGTCGGTTTGACCATCAGACTAAATGTCTCTCCACAATCCATGGCAACCTGTTGATTTTTGCCATCACCTACAAGACGGGCCTTATGCCTCTCAAAACAACCATAAGATTTTTCCTTATGAGTAAAAATCCACATAGAACGAATCACATTGACACCAGGTGGACGGGGCAACAACTCCCATGTCTTATTTTCAATAAGAGCATTATATTTATCATCCATGACCATTTTCCAATTCGGGTCACGAAGGACAGACACGAGGTTACGTAGTAGGGGTGATTTAGTGCCATTAGAGTTGAGATTAAATTATCGTTTTGGTCTAAAAATACCACGTTGGCTATGAGTAACGGGCCCTTATCCCGGAATAGAAGTGGGCTGGATCTGGGTTAGTGTAGTGGTGTCGGTATCGATTCGGGTTGGGAGGAATTGGGTCGGCTGGACGCTGGAATTACTTTGGCCAGTAGGCAGTGGGCCTGCTAGCAGAAAATGTGGATATAGGGTATTTGGGCTAGCATGCAGTGGGCCTGTTGGCAGAAGCTCAGAGACGATATGGTTTGGCCAGCAGGCAGTGGGCTTGCTGGCTGAAAATTCGAACGAGTGAGCCGTGGGCAAGCTTGTATTGGGCCTGACTGTGCCTGTTGGTCTAGGTTTCGAGGAGTGGGCTTGACTAAATGGTGGACCACGTACGCTGATAGCCCATCACCCAAAAATTCATATGACTTGGACGCGGAATTATGTAACTTAGCAAACGGAAATTGGGTTTCATAAAAAATGACATGGTGACTAATGATGATTTTATTAGATGAAAATCAAAACATTTGTAACCACAATGATTAGATGGGTAATTCAGAAATACACAAGCGATAGAACGAGCTTGAAGTTTGTTAATGGTAGTGAAGGGGAATAAAGGATAACATAAACACTCAAACACCCTAAGATGATAATACGAAGGGTCTTTTTGATAAAGAATTTTGAGTGGGTATTGGTATGCTAATCCTTTGCCATGGAGTATGTTAAGAAGGTAAGTTGACATTTGTAATGCATGATGCCAAAATAAAGGTGGTAATGATGCATGTGCTAGTAATGTACGAACAATATTATTAATTGTGCGGATTTTTCTTTCGGCTTTCCCATTTTGTGATGACGTATGTGGACATGAAAATCGAAAAGATATACCATTAACCTTACAAAATTCTCTAAATGACCCATTATCAAATTCCCTTCCATTATCACATTGAATGTTATTAATTTCCCGTTCAAATTGAGTACGGATGAATGCTTTAAATGATAGGAATGTGGAATAAACCTAAGACTTTTTAGAAACGGAAATGTCCACAAAAAATTAGAATAATCATCCAATAGTAAAACATAATAACGGTGGCCCGAAGAGCTCAAAACGGGAGATGCCCAAAGATCACTATGAATAATATCAACTAGCAACAAAGTACTAGAATTTGATGCAACAAACGGTAATTTAACATGTTTTCCAAGCGGACAAGAAGGACAAACATTAGTAGTACGAGCACTATTACACTCAATAAATTTATTATTTTTAAGGGAGGAAAAAACAGACGCTCCCGAATGACCCAAACGCACATGCCATAAGGTGCTAAAGCGGCAAACGTTGACGGTGTGACTTGTTTAGTGGTGATGGGATGATGGGATAGAGCTCACTCCGACTATCACATCTCATTATATGTATCGCCATCCATAAACCCTTCACGAAATCCCAAAATGATCAAATTCAACAGAAATTGAGTTATTAGTTGTAAATTTCCGAACAGACACCAAATTCTTAATTAATTGAGGAGCATGAAGGACATTTTTCAAGGCTAAAGGTGGGTTCGGGGGAGGCAAATTTGTGTGACCATAACCACGAATTGGAATTGAATTACTATTACTAACAATTATGCCATAATTTTTGCACAAATTAAAATAAGATGAGAGATTACCTGGCGCGAATATCATATGAGAAGTAGCACCGGTGTCCATGTACCAATTTGCATCCGGATGATTTAACCCAAGTGTATGCATTACCACATCGCTATCCGTGTGAGTCGAAGATACGGTTGGACCCGCAGCAGCGAAAGCCTGATGTGGCCGAGGCCCAAGCAGGCCAAGATGCTGCCATACCGAGTGATTTCGAGGCCCATTCTGGGCTTGTTGCTACTGTTTTCGTTCACTGGGCCTAGCCTAGTTTTGTGATGAGTAAGGGCAGGGCGGTATGGGTCATTGCCCATTGGCCTAAAGCAAACCCCATGGCCACTGCCCACAGGCCCAGGCCTGCTGCCAAGGGCGCTGTGGTCCGGCCCCCTGCTGACCACCACTGTCGCCTCCACGTCCGCCACTGCCGCCACCGTTGGCGCCGCAGCCACCACCCTTGCCACTGCCACGTCTACCATCGCGGTTTTTCCCACTGTTTTAACCCTTTTGCCACCCCCGTTGTTACGATTTTGACCATAATTTTTGGAGAATGATTGAGAGTCATCGGTTTCGCGGGACGTGGCCACCATCATGGCGAAATTGGCTCCGGTTGCAACCTTTTTAGCTAACCTTGCTTCTTCTAAGAAGAGTTCCAACCCCATTATACGGCTCGGAGAGGCCCGCAACTATCTGAAGAACGAGACGATCATTTGTGACGGGCGCGCCGGCGTTCTTGAGTGTTCCGACAATTCCTTGAGCCTTTGACAATAGGCTGAGAAAATCTTCCATATTTATGTGAGAGAGTTCTTGATCAAGGGTTACGACACGAGAATTTTTGTTATTTTGGAATACATCACACTACCTATTCCAAGTTTTCATTTTCGTGGCGTCGGGTTCGATAATTGTGTGTAAGAGGTCCGAAGAGATGGTGGAATAAATCCATCGGAGGACCGTAGCATCAAGAGTTGCCCACAACTCTAGTTCATCATCGGGGGAAGGCATATTCTCCTTGCCTTTTTCCGGTTTGACGATGTGATGGAGGACTCTATGAGACCTTACGTGAATTTTAAAAAGTTTCGCCTACGTCGCGTATTGGACGTTCTCCATTTCAAGGACGATAGGGATGTTGTTCTTGATGTTGGAGACTGCAAGGGCAGAATGAAAGATTTTCTTTGTGTTAGACATGATTGAGGAACAAGAGAAGAATTAGGGTTTTGGAATTTTTTTTTGAAGGGATGGCCGACGGGAACAGGGCGGTGGAAGTGGGGGGAGAGGGAAAAATTTCCTAGACTCTTGATACCATGAAAGAGAATAATGACTTGCTGATTTCATTAATGTAAATGGTTTATATACATGATATACAATCGTAATTTTAGGCTATAATTACGGAAATTAAAATATTAACCTTACCAATATAACATATTGCTTCAATAATTACATATATACAAAATCACTAATTATACCAAAAGAATATATTTGCATATATTGTATCAATCTGTAATCAGCATCGAATATATCGATATTTCCTGCCGAACTCTGAGTTCTTAGTCGCCAGGTGGACATTTAGTTGGCAAAGGCATTAATGAGCTGCAAAATGAGCAAATACTCTGAAGATGGGGTTAAACCACCCCAACTTTTTCTCTTATTTTTACGAGTTGTCTTCATATGTCAGATTTGCCTATGAAAAGAAAAGATGTATAACTTGATATTATTGACTAGTCCAATTGTTCTCGTGTACAGAAGCTTCATTCACCACATAAAGTCCACGCCTTTTCATTTCCTTTATTGTTTATTTACCTATTCTCTAATGAGATTTTTATAACAATCTTGCTAGATGCAATTCATGTCGTCATTTTGCATTTGGACAGGTATTAGTTTATAATCACATTTACATTGTCATGCAGGAGGAACAAGGTGATGCGGTCTACCATGACAAGCAATACAAAAGCAGAAGATGGTACTTCCCAAACCATAATTTTACTCTTTCGGTGATCTGGTCACCTTTTCTTGCAAAAGCCACTGTTTTCGAAGATGATAATGGAGTTTCAACAGATATAACCAAGCTTCATCTTGACAAACTGGATGATGTTTGGACTCGACAATTTGACAGTTTTGATTATGTAGTTATTGCTGGTGGCAAATGGTACCTGAAATCTACAATTTACTATGAGAACAATACGATTGTTGGCTGCCACTACTGCCCTGATAAGAACATTACACATGTGGGATTTGAGTATGCATATCGCAAAGCATTGAATTCAACTATGAAATTCATCACGAGCTCGAAGAACAAGGCACTTACATTTTTTAGAACCACTACCCCCGATCACTTCGAAAACGGTGAATGGAATACAGGAGGTTATTGTAACAGAACAGGTCCTTTCAAAGAAGGTGAGGTTGACATTGGTTATGTAGACGAGGTAATGCGCAAAATTGAGTTGGAAGAATTCGAGAGAGCATCTGAACTCGGGTTGAATATGAAGTTGTTTGACACAACGTTACTTTCGCTGCTGAGGCCAGACGGGCATCCGGGAGTGTACAGGCAATATCAGCCATTTGCTAGAGAAAGTAAGAACAAAAAGATCCAGAATGATTGTTTACATTGGTGTTTGCCTGGTCCAATAGACTCTTGGAACGATATAATGTTGGAAATGTTGTGACGTCCATGTTCACATTCATTTTCGATGTGGGACTCTTAACACTCCTGCACGTCCAAACCTCTTTAACTGGAGCGTGCGACAATATAATTTGGGAGCCCAACATCGGTGAACAAAGAATTAAAATGAGTTTGGCTCTGATACGATGTAAAGAATTGATCTTGGGCCTAACTCAATCCTACAAGCTAGCTAGCTTGTAGGGTGATGATTGTCCAAGTCCATATAAGGAGTCTATGTTCTTATTCCATTTCCGACGTGAGACTCTTAACAATGACATTAATATTTTTTATTTTGCTCCCACAACTGTAATTGTTTACCTGCAAAGATGTTGCAGACTATTTCTCACAATTGTTTAATATCCGATGAGTAAATATTTTACCCCCATAGCTTCAGACTGTGCATAGTGTTTACTGATAATAATCCATTTACAAGGAATTTGCAACCGTTCAAACTTTATATATTGTGCGAAAAATATAATTTGAAGGCATAAAATAGTAAATTACTTGCATTTTTCTCAAGTTTAGTTGGATTCATAGAAAAACATTGCTGTAGTAAATTTGCAATTTTTCCTTAAATCTGTGTATTGCAAATTAAATGTAGTCGATACTACACCATCAGAACATGTAATATCAGTGAGAAGGGGAAAGGAAAGGGTGAAGATGTGAATGATTTGTTGGATATTTTCAACAAAATCAAACGCTATCATTGATGTGATGCCTCTTCAAGTTTAGAAAAAGTCTGTTAACATAATTCATATTTACTTTGAATTTGAACAGACGCAACCTTTCCCAATAGCCACCATTGAAGCCTCTTGGAGATGTCTGTTGGTGATGAAAATGCATCTCCAATGGATGCAAAATTTCTATAAGTAGTAAAGATATCTTCTCATTCAAGAAAGATATATGAAAAAGAATCAAAACTTCTGTTGAAAAAGAATCAAAACTTCTTTTTTTTTTCTTCCCTAAGCATCATCAGAAATTTCACATTGTGTGTTCTTGGTTGGATCAAGGGAGTACAAATTTTGAATTCAACATCGTTGCTAGGGCTTCATTGTATCCTGAATGACCTATTGTACTCGTCAGTTTATTGGGAAGGGTCAAAATAATTGTCTAAAAGAATATGCATAAGAGCTTTGAAGTCAGAAAACAACAATTATGTGTATGTGTTTCATCCTGTTTGTACCAATTTTACAATAATTTTTAGACAATTATTGACATGGAGGGTGAAACTTCAGTTGTTGCTCAATCATTGCAAGTAATGAATCCGACTTTGAATAGTTTAGAACGTTTTGATGGTGAGGGTTTCACTCGTTGGCAAGAGACTATCAAATTTTTCTTGATGACTATCAAGTTATGGTATATCCTTGAAGATGGTTTGGAGGAAATTCCTGATGCGACTCCAATGGACAACGATGAATTGAAGGCCAAACGGAAGAAACGACAAGAGGATGATTTTATGTGCCGTGGTCATATTCTGAATGTTCTAGGAGCCAATGTTTACAATGCCCATCGAAGTCTTGAAACAACAAAGGAAGTGTGGACTGCGCTCGAAAACACGTACAAAATTTCTGAAGTGAGTAACAAGAAATTTCTAAAGCGAGTAACAAAAAATTTCTGATCTGTAATTTCATGGACTTTAAGATGGTTGACAGTAAGTCAATTATTGCCCAGATCAGTGAACTTTTACTCATTGTTAATCATCTTAAAGATGTTGGAATTGATCTTGTATCTTCATTAGTTGTTAGGGTTATTATTTCTCGTCTTCCTCCTTCTTGGAATGATTACAAGAAGAAACTTAAGCATGCTGAAACTGACTATGACTTAGAAGGTTTACAGCGTCATATTCGTATTGAAGAAGATGCTCGTAAATGAGAGATTAAAGATAGTCAACAAACTAAAAATCATTCTAAGATTAATAGTGTGGAAGAATTGAAAATTTTGAATTTTTTGAAACCTAAGATTGATACTCGGTTTAAGAAGAAAGATCCCAACAAGAAAGATAAGAAGAAGGGAAATTGCTACTTCTGTAAGAAACTCGACCACTATGCTCGTGACTGTCGTCAACGAAAGAAACAAATGAAAAATGAAGCGACTGTGGTCGATGACAAAAGCAAACTTATCGCTGTAGTGCAAGTTGCCAACATTGTTACAGATCATGGTAGTGGATGGTGGTACGATACTAGTGCAACCATTCATATCTGTAAATATATAAATCTTTACAAGACATACGAACCGATTAGTGGAGAAGGAAATGAAGTTACTTCAGCAAACAACCAAAGCAACAAAGTGGTTGGCAAATGCACTATTGATCTCCCGTTTACTTCGGGAAAAATTGTTAGTCTTACTAATGTTTTACATGTCCCTGACATTTGTAAAAATCTTATTTCTGGAGTTCTTGTTAACAAGGCTAGATTCAAGATTACGTATGAGTCTGATAAGTTTGTATTGTCCAAGAACGGAATGTTTGTTGGACAAGGATACTCTTGTAATGGGATAGTTAAGCTTAATTTAATAAATAATGGTTCTACTTATATTGTTGAGTCTGTTGATTTATGGCATGCTAGATTAAGACATGTGAATTATGGCTCTCTTAGAAATATGAAAAGATTAGGATTGATTTCTGATTGCAATTTTGATAATGTTTCTAAATGTGAAATATGTGTGCAAGCAAAGATAACTAGAACATCTTTTAAATATGTAATAAGAAATTCTGCTTGCTTGAATTAGTGCATAGTGATGTTGGTGATCTGAAAAGTCATATGACTCGTGGTGGAAACAAATACTATGTCACTTTTATTGAAGATAGTACTAGATATGTCTATATTTACTTGATGAAATTTAAGGATGAAGTCTTTGATAAATTTAGAATTTACACAGCAAAAGTAGAGACACAATTAGGACAGAAAATTAAGGTTTTACGTTCTGATCATGGCGGTGAATACTATCCTTCTGAGTTTACTTTATTTTGTCCAGAACATGGTTTAGTACATCAATTCACTGCTCCATATACACCCCAACAAAATGGTGTTGCTGAAAGAAAATAGAACTTTGATAGATATGGTTAACGTTATGCTTATTAGCAGAGTTTGCCAAATTCTTTGTGGGGTGAAGCTATTTTGTCTACATGCTATATTTTGAATAGAGTTTCTTTGAAAAAGGAGAATATCTCTCTTTATGAACTGTGGTTTAAGAGAAAGCCTAACTTGAAAAGACTCAAAGCATGGGGTTGTTTGACATATGTCAGAAAGCCTGATCTTAAGAGATCAAAGTTAGGAAATAAGGCTTATAAATGTGTTTTTGTAGTTTATTCACTTAACAGTATTACTTACAGATTTTTAATCCTTGACATATTTGAGATTATAGAATCTATAGATATAGAATTTTTTTGAAAACTTGACAAGGTCTAGTTCTCAACCACAACCTACTAAAAACCCATTGTTACCTAGTCTAGAACCTGTAGAGACTAATGACAATGTTGAACCTTCTGCTCCTACTCACAACATTGTATTTTAGTTCCTACTGAATATATCGAACCTAGAAGAAGTAAGAGAGCAAGAATAGAGAAAGAATATCCAGATTTTATACAATATCTTGTAGAGGGTAATAACAATGAAGTTCTTAACATTACCAAGTATGATATACATCTTAATGATGATCTTAAAACTTATTATGAAGCTATGACTTTCAGAGATGCTAATTTCTGGAAAGATGCTATCAATGATGAAAAACATTCACTTCTGTCTAACAAAACATGGGTGCTGTCTGATTTACCTCATGGTGCTAAACCTATAAGATGTAAATGGATATTCAAGAAAAAATTGAATGCTGATGATACCATTGATAAGTTTAAAGTCAGATTGGTTGCTAAAGGTTATAAACAAAAACATGGAATTGATTACTTTGATACATATGCTCTTGTTGCTCGTATCACATCTATTCATTGTTTGATAGCACTTGCTTCTATTCACAAGCTAGTTATACATCAAATGGATATCAAAACTGCTTTTCTAAATGGTGATTTAGAAGAAGAAATATATATGGAACAACCTGAAGGTTTCAAGTACCATGCCAAGAGAAGAAAATTTGCAAGTTAGTGAAATCCCTCTAAGGTTTGAAGCATGCTCCCATGCAATGGCATGAGAAGTTTGACAAAGTAGATTTGTCATATGGTTTTGTTGTTAATGATGCTAATAAATGTATCTATAGTAAGCATGATAAATCTGGATGTGTAATTCTCTGTTTATATGTTGATGATATGCTTATTTTTGAGTCTGACATATTTTGTGTGGAAGAAACTAAGAAATTTCTCAGTTCTAATTTTGATATGAAAGATCTAGGAGAGGCTAATGTGATCTTATGAATTAAAATCCTAAGAAAGGGACATGAGTTGGCTTTAACCCAATCTCATTATATTGAGAAATTTCTCCAAAAAAAAGTACAGTCATTTCAATGACAAACCAGCCCCCACTTAGTTAGATCCTAGTATTAAATTAATGAAGAATACTGGAAAGACTCATGGAAAACTTGAGTATTCTAGTATTATCGGAAGTCTTATGTATGCTATGCATTGCACGAGACCAGATATAGCCCAAACGGTGGGAGTACTATGTCGTTTCTCAAGTAACCCATTTGTTGAACATTGGAAAGCAATTTTAAGAGTGTTGGCTTACTTGAAAGAAACCATAGATTATTGTTTACATTTACAGGGTTATCCCGCTGTATTGGAAGGATACATCGATGCAAACTGGAACAATGTAGAATCTAAGTCCAAGTCTACTACTGGATGAATATTTACATTAGGTGGTGCTGCTGTGTCTTGGGGTTCCAAGAAGCAAACTTGTATTTCTGATTCAACAATGTTGTCAGAATTAATTGCACTTGTAGATGCATGTAAGGAGGCAGAATGACTTAGAAACTTACTTATAGATATCCCATTATAGAAGAAGCCAACTCCAGTAGTCTTGATTAATTGTGATAATCAGGCTGCGATCTATAATGTCTCAAAAAAGACTTATAATGGGAAGTCAAGACATGCAAGTCTTAGATATCAAATAGTAAGACAATTACTTAAGAGAGGAGTAGTTGCAGTTAACTATATTGAAACAAATAAGAACTTGGCAGATCCATTTATTAAGAATCTAACAAAGGCGGTGGTTTCAATAAAGTGTAAGGAAATATGACTAAGGTCTGTGAAAGAATGTTGATCACCGGTTAACGGAAACCCAACCTATGTTTTTGAAAAAGATAAACAAGGTTCAATGGGTACCAACAAGTTACGAGAGTGATTATGGTACACTAAGTCAAAATTTCCTATTTCTGTATTAGTGTAGTGATTCTGCATGATTGAGGATGGATGAAAATTCTTAATAAGTTTGTTTGTTTACAGGTGTATCACAGAAACACCTTAGAGACTTACCTATATGAATATGGAAATCAGGTCGTTTCTAATGAGAATAAGACAGTTCTCTAAAGAATACTCATGAATCCAGGATATAAACACATGGCCATTAACGTGCTAAGCTACAGAACACACAATTCTCTGAAGTCATATGTGTGGATATTACGATTTTATCACAAGAGGTACTTGGTTCAAGACTAATTCACCATAGAACCTCGATAAGGCTTTGAATTTCTTACACTAAGTGAAGGTTCAAATCCAAAATATACCTATCATTTATGTATTGACTTCTACGATGATGCTTTGTCTCAACTTAGCTTGAACTACGTTGGCTTGATCCCACTCGGGTACGTAGGCAGTCACTTGAGTGATGCAGCCATTCCTATTTTGAAAGATTTTACTTTATTTTATGTTTTTTGATTTTAAAAAGAGGGGGAGAATGTTGGATATTTTCAGCAAAATCAAACATCATCATTGATGTGATGCTTCTTCAAGTTTAGAGGAAGTTTGTTAACATAATTCTTATTTACTTTGAATTTGAACAGACGCAACTTTTCTCAATAGCCACCATTGATGCCTCTTGGATGTGTCTGTTGGTGATGAAAATGCATCTCCAATGGATGCAAAATCTCTATAAGTAGTAAAGATGTCTTCTCATTCAAGAAAGATATATGAAAAAGAATCAAAACTTACGTTGTTTTTTCTTCCCTAAGCATCATCAGAAATTTCATACTGTGTGTTCTTGATTGGATCAAAGGAGTACAAACTTTGAATTCAACATCGTTGTTAGGACTTCATTGTATCCTGAAGGCAATATTTCTGTGACCTATTGTACTCGCCAATTTATTAGGAAGGGTTGAAATAATTGTCTAAAATAATCTGCATAAGAGCCTTGAAGTCAGAGAATAACATTTTTGTGTCTGTGTTTCATCCTGTTTGTACCAATTTTACAACATGATTCGTCCCCCCACCCCCTTCCCCGCTGGAATAATTCATTTATCTGGTTTTTGATAGCTATAATTTTTAGGGGTAGTTACATGGATGATTATTAGACTTTTATTTTATTGCACTAAAGGTATTAAATAATCTTTTATAGTAAAAAAAATTACTCAACTTTGCTTAAGAGATTGAGTATGGAATTTTGTCTACTAAAAATTATAAAAAGTCACTAAATTATTTTTTGTAATAAAACAATAACCCAAACATTGGTAATAATCACAAAAAAGTCTCTAAACAATTTCTTGTAACAAAAAAAGTTATTCAATTTTGAATAAGTGTCATATAAAATGTCTCTTTAAATTTATTTCTACTAATGACTTGTTGTAATAACGGGTTAAATTGACATTTTGGTTACTAAAACTAGCTTAGTGACTTTTATGATACTATAGTATAACAAAATAAAAGTTGAGTGATCACATAATCTCTATGTTCAGCTATCAAATATTTTGGAATTTAATCCTTACTGATTAGAAACTTGTTGTAACTTTTGGGGTTCAAATTTAATTTGCTAATTTGATACTATGAGAAATTGCCCCCTAACAGTTCTCTGGCAGTTGTGATAAATGATATTCCTCTATCCCAATTTATATGACATATTTTACTTTTTAGTCAATCCCTAAAAGAATGATACATTTTTTTATTTGACAACAATTTAAGTTCAAACTTTATCTTTTACGGTTAACGAGATGATCTATAACCATACAAATATATTTGATTTATTTTAAACTACAAAATTTAAAAATCTTTATTTATTTTTTAAATTTCATACCAACTACCAAGTCAATCTATATCATATAAATTGAGATTGAAGGATTACTAATAATAATTGTTTGGGGCCCAATTGCTCACATTCATTTTATCAATGGAAAAGGTTTAGACTTTAGAAGTCATGAAGGCAAAAGTCTACGTGCAGGGTCTGTATACAGTCTCTTTTAAAGGGCCATGACGAAAGAAGAAAGTGATACATGCATATTGGATTTCATAATAATTACTCTCTCCGTCCAAAAAAAAAAGATTAGCCTAGTTTAATTTGACACAAAATTAAAAAAATACTTATGAAACGTATAATTCAAAATAAATCTTAGATATTTGTATGACTGAAAATAATCTTATACAGTGAAATTGTCTCTAAATATAGAAAGAAATTATTTTTTTTGGTACAAACTGATAAGAAAAGTTGGTGAATCTTTTTGAGACATAGGGAGTAAAAACTAAAAAGTATGCTTCTTATATTGTATGAACATGTATATAAGAATATAGTGGTGGGGTAAATTACATATATGGTCACATAACTATCATTTTTTTCATCAAAGTCACCTAATTATGTTTTCTAATACAAAAGTCATGTAACTATCACTTTTTTTCACCAAAGTCTTTTAACTTTGTTTTGTAACACAAAAGTCACACCTACCAAAAAATTCAACTTCTGATGGGTAATATTTTTTTATTATTAATTTTTTTATTTTTAATCTAATTAATACAAACTCAATTAAAAAGAACCGACTGATCAAAATTCATATACAATAATTAAAATATTAAAGAACATAATCAATTCTTCCACCAAATATAATATCTTTCTATAGGGGCTCAAATAAAAAATGTGTGGAATTAAAATGTTCATTCTAGGATTAACTTTTTTAGTTTGATAATTTCTTTTTTTCTTCATAATTTTAATGCCATTCAAAATCTTTTTCTATATAATTTATTTTCATGAGCGAAAATAAAATGTTATGGCCTATGATGTTAACTATTGGATGGTGGAATTCTCATGATTGTGTTACGCAACAAAATATATTGGAGGAGGAAATGACCGTAGATAAACTTGTCTTTGATTATTTAATTATATGATCAACGATTAAAAATCTGGGGAATTGTTCTTGAAAAAACTTACCTTTGTAAATAGGAGTATATTGCTTGATGTAAATATGAGTAACTTTGATTAATTTACACGGAACAACTTTTTTTCAATCTTAGGGCATATTGGTCCTTTTTTCAATATACATTAAAAAGTGTTACATTTTGTTGGATAGTAATATATTGAACTTTATAGAGTAATAATTGTTACTATTTGCATAGACCATAATAATCTTGTAATAATTTTTTTTAAAAATTATTCACCCTTTTAGTATTTTAATATTTGCATATGAGTTTTGATCGAATTGTTTCTTTTTAATTGAGATTGTATTTATTATATTTAAAATAAAAAATAAAAAATTATTACCCATCGGAAGTTGAATTTTTCAGTAGTTGTGACTTTTGTGTTAGTAAGCTCAAAGTTTTGTGACTTTTGTGTTAGAAAATATATTTAAGTGACTTTGATGAAAAATTGATAGTTACGTGATTTTTGTGTTAAAAAACATAGTTAAGTGATTTTGGTGAAAAAAAGTAATAATTATGTGACCATAAATGAAATTTACCCTTGTGGTGGGATACTAACCTAATTTTCATTATGAGTGAATTTATTACTCCTTTCAACTTTTGTCCAAGCATTAGATAAATCAAGGCTTAGTTCTCTATCATGAATGATTAATTACACCTCTTTCTCCCTCAATCGTGTAATGTCATGGTCATAATAAGCACTGGTTTTGAGTATCTTTACATTTAATTAACACTGGAGAATCAGTCAGCTAAAGAGTCAGATTCAAATCAACTTGCATCATCTCTAGGTCATTCTATTGTCATACTGTGATGCCAAGCAGAGTACATCTCTCTGTTCATTCCTATAATATCAAAAAATACTTCTTATGTAAGGGCTTGTGTTATTGCAGAAGTAGATCCAATATCTTTGTATAATGATTCATAATATTAATGAAAAAAATCTTTGTTTTACCCAAATAAAAGTAATTATATGTGCAATTTCAATGTACACACAACTTAATATGAATGGGAACTTAGTATAAATATGGATTTTGATAAATTTCTCAACTATATACCAAAATGCATAATAGGTATTTTAAACGGATACTAATATAGCGACATTCAAGCAAACAATTCTTGCAATTTCCGTGTCATTCTCCTTACAGAAACGTTGCCAATTAACTTGTGCACAAACAGAGTTATTATATTAATATTCTAGTTCTAGAAGTATTTTAAGATGACTTAGTCTTTTGGTATAATAAATTCATTTTGTCTTGTAGTGTGAAACACCAAAATTATAAAATGCAAAGGATTTTTATTAATCAAAATCAGTTTCAATTATTTACGTGGTTTCAGTAGAATCACGTCTTATTATTTGATATACATGACCATCACTTATATCTTCAATTTTTAGTTGCAGTCATTTCTTTTTCTCCATAGTTTGAGGATAAACACTAAACTCAAAAATGATATTAGAAGATAGAAACATGTGAAAAAGTAAATAAAAATCACAGTCAAAGATGGCGGTTTTTTATTTGCCATACGTTTGATCACAAATAACAGGGCCATCCTGTTGGACAATAATTTCTCGACTGAAACGAACGAATAAGGATGACAATGTAATAACTAATTTTGATACCTTCGTGTGGTGCAAGAATATTACTAACCACAAAGACAAGGATAGCAAATAAAATAAGTTCCTCGAACAGATTGCGATGGATATGATGCATCTAGAAGGAAGAAAACCGAAGTAAGAAAAGCTTTGAGAATATTGTAGGGTTTCGTTGGGTTCAAAACACATAAGTAAAGTAGCGGAAGTTTAAAATTTTATTTACTTACCCAACAATTCATTCTGACATGGTTATATGACAATCAAAACCTGTAAAAAAAACTTGAACAAGAACTTACAGGTTATAAAATCTGAAGTCTTTTACTTTAGGGTGAACACGCAATTCTCCTTTCGATTGCAAGCGCCTTGCTACGGTGTATTTCTCTGTCAAGAAAGCCAGAAAATTTTGGCAGAGGTTTGAGAGAGTTTTATCCTGGACTCTAAATCCAGAATTACTTTGTATAATATGTGTGTTTAATAACAATGAGGTTGTGTTGTATTTATAGTTAAAATTAGGTCACAAATCATAGGGTTGGGCTCCAAGTCTGGCCCAAAATCGAGGTGCAGTGGGCCAGTCCGACTGGGTATTATCTCTTTGGACCCCACGTGCACTCCCTCAATTAACAACCATTACTTATGATGTATATTGATGCATTTTGGCTCAATTGTGTTACACATAAATACAGATATATACACAGAAAAATGAGACACGGTATACACACAAAGACAAAAATAGAAGAGAAACAACACAGATTATGTCCGCAACACAGAGACAAAAACAGAAGAGAAACAACACAGATTCTGTCCGTAGAAACAGTGACAAAACAGAAACTCTTCCTTCCTTTTCCATTTCTTCAGCAAGTCGTTTCGTGTTTGTTTTCTTCGTCAGAATCAACCTATTTACTTTGTAGTGTTGATGTTTTATCTTGGGAGACTATTGCCCGTTAATGTAAAAACATATATACGGGGCAATCTTGTCTTAAGGACAGAGAGCCATCTCTCGACTCAGCACACAGTTGTAACAATCCAGATTTAGTGTGTTTCTTGATTTCAGGTTATCAAGATTCAAGACTCAACAAGCTTGCAACAGTTCTGAATTGCCTATTTGTTTATCCTTTCGAACACTTGTAATATTTATTTACTTTCCGAACTGCTTTACAATGTCCAATAATTTTAAGACAAGAATTGTATTAGTGTTCGAAAGATGTCGGTCGAAAGTTGTGTGACCAAATCTGGATATGGCTTTGGTTTTCTGGTAGAAGAGACTTTCAATTATGTTGTTGAAGGTCAACGTGTTCATGGTGTCACCGCTCCTGAGAGTGGTGGGAACAAGCGCCCACGAGAGGCTGAGGACGTCAACTAGGACAAGAGGAGAAGGCTGAAAATGTGGTTCTATTTTGTAGCAGAAGGCCTATATCTGTCCCAGACAAAAGATCCGAATTATGGTAAGGAGGAAATTGACACTCAGTCCGATGTAGTGACTGAAGTGGGCCAGAATCCGAAATTGGGATAAGTAATTTTCCTTCCTTCTAAAAAATAAGATTAAATGATGTCTGATTAAAAAAGGCTTAAAGTAAGAAGGAATATGAAAATGTTTTCCGAAATAATTTATATTCCTTACGCTTTAAAATCAGAAGTTTAATCTCATCTTCCTTCCCGTTTAAATATTGAATTTTGTAAACGACTTAAAAAGATCCATTCTTTTTAAGTGTAATTATTAAAAGTGTGTAAAGTATGTTCGCACATACGGGGGAGAAAGATCCACTGACCTTGCGAAAACTGTTACCACTCTTAAGTAAGCGCCAAGAATTGTCTGGACACCAATCATAACGGAAGAAGACTAAAATCTAAAGACGTTGAGCCTGTCACACTATTTGGCAGAAGATCCTTCATAGGATGATATTGGACACTCAGTCATACAAAGCGCGAGAGCATGTACTGCGGGCATGAAACGCGCCCCCCGAGGAAAGAGGGGGTCGACGAAATAATGTACCGAGTATGTAAAACATGAAGTTTGTAAAAGAGACCATAAGTAGCCAACGAAACATGAGATCGGTATAAAAAATCGGGATCCAAATCCAACCGTGCCATAAACAATAAAAGTTAGTTGCCTTATAAAAATGAGAGGCAAGTCAAGAAAACATGTATGCCTGTCCATATACATATATATACCAATAACGTAACCCGGCCCACTAATGCGGGACTCGGTGAATCATATCATAACCCGGCCCGTGCCGGGACTCGGTAAATCATCTCTCATCTATGGATCCATCCTACGTAACCCGCCTCTAGTGAGGGTCTCGGTGAACAATGCAAGGTTGTGCACGAGTCGTAACCCGGCCCGGGACTCGGTGAGGTGAAGTAGTAACACTTAGCACGAGTAGATATCATGAGTGCCATGCAAGTAAAAATCATCATTTGACTCTCAATAAAATCATTACAATAATGTCATAATAAACTCTTTGCTTTGAAAAATCATAGGCACTTTTCATAACAATCCTCTTTAGGAATTAAACTATATAAGAATTAAGTACGTCCGCCGTACTTTCATTAAAGCATGCCAAAAGAAAGAAGTAAGGGTTTCACATACCTCTTAGACGAATTAATCGACTCAATATTAGCGTACGCCTCGTTTTAGAACTTCAACCTTGTTGTCGAATTTCTAAGTTCCGCGGGTCCTTGTAAGCCCCTATGAATGCTTATCTACATCATACGGATGATTTAAATCATAATCGACACAACATATTGAAAACAGATTCTTAGGGATATTCTAACGAACACCTTAACAGCGTAGAACCTATATTCCTTCTATCTCGAAATCTATGTAGTGAAACATCCAACTCTCTTAATCCTCCTTCTTATACTACTACACTCTCCAAAACAGTACCACAATTTCACATGCAAACCCAGTAACTCCCAATTAAAGCAGTCCTAACGATACCCGACCCAAATTCGCATTTGTCGACAATCGTCTTAAGAACTAATAGCAAGAATCAAGTCCAAAACCTGTACAAACTTAGAGAATAAAGAAGGTTACCTCTCTGTTAGACGCAGCGACGAGAATCGCCGGAAAGCCTTGCGCTTTCTCCGGATTCCGACAACCAGAAATAGGACCAAAAATCGATTTGCGCCAGAATCCTTTCGCATTCAAGGTTCTTGTAAAGCTCCCGAGTTTCTAAGCTTGTTAATGGTTTCGGTTCTACTAGAATCTAAACCCGAACACCACGAATTTCCCCGCCGGTTATAAGAAAGCTCCCGAAAATCCCCAAATTTTGGTCGAAATCTCAGAAAACCCATCGACCGAGGCTTGCTCCTGCTACTAGAAATGTATTTGGTGAAGGAGTTTGGTAGAGATGAAGAGAGCACATTGAAGGATTGATGGTGGAAGAGATGGAATTGAAGAAATGAAAGACAATGGAGTCTCACTTACCTACTCCCACTATAAATTGTCCCCCCCCTAATTAATTAATCCCACAATTAATTAATTATACACACAAACAAATTTCCGGTCTCTTATTTAAATCGTTACTAAAATCCTCGTATGGGGCCATTATTTAAACTCCGTTCCCTTTCCCATATGATCACGATATAATGGACACTCGGTCGTACAAAGCCTACGGCGTGCCTACGTGCGACCGGGAGTGGGGCCATAATTCCTTTGATATGATGATATTGGACACTCGGTCGTAAAAGCCTACGTAATGGACACCTAGTAATGGACACCTGGGTGGGCCGAATTTCTAGGTCTTGAATGATCTGAAGGCCAAAAGAAAGGCATAATAGAAATTGGACACTCAGTCTGCCAAAACAACTGGAGTGGGCCAGAGTATCCAGATCATATATGATCCGGTTATGCCCTAAACACAGGCAAGATGTTGTTCACGTGAAGCAACGCCACCTCTAAAGTAGAAGGGGTTGGGGAGGTTGTCCTCAATAGGACTTCAAGAAATGGGATCACTCTAAAAGGAGGTGATACATGTCCCAAAACTTGGTTAAGAGACGTTGTTGGTCAAGCTGGTTTGAGACTAGTCCAACATGTATGTAATAACTAAGAATGGTACAGTATGTCCGTAGCTAAATGAATGATGTATTTGTAATCCGTGCATCTATGCCATCATAGATTAAGACACGTTAAATAGAAAGTCATTCAAAAGCTAACGAAGTTGAGATTGTTGCCTTCTATCGACATAAACCCTCAAAATAAATGTGAGGTAGGCGAAAAGGCAAAATCACCTTTCCAAATTCCGTCAAAGAAATAGCGAAAGAAGCACCACTCATCTAGGACTTAGTCACACCTATATGGGTGATTTGAAGTTTATACAAAATAGAGGGGGGAGACAAGTACTTTGTGACCTTCATTGATGATGGTATAACGTATTGCATCATTTGTTTGTATAAAATCAAAGATGAAGTTGTTGAAGCGGATAAGCGCTACAAAGCAGAAGTTGAAAATCAACTAAGCCTACGTATTGAGGAATTCGTAGTGATAGAGGGGGAGAATGTGAAGCATCGTTCATCAAACGACTACTCATTACTCACCTCAGTCAAACGATATTAACCAAGCGCAAAGCCGTACGCCCAAATTATGTGGGGCAAGGCGATCCTTACCGCTAATGCGATTCTCAACAGAACTCCGCATAAGGATAAGGATAACTCTCCGTGTGAAATATGAAAAGGATCTCACATACAAATGTTGTGATGTGGGGTGGCTTGGTAGAGGTTGGAATACCGAAACATGTCAAGTTGGACCTAAGACTGTAAATTGCATATCCATTGGATCTGCAAATAACAGTAGTGTTTATCGCCTCTTGGTGTCAAAGAATGATGAATTCTTTGAGGATAACTTTCCTTGAGAAGGAAAAATAAGTAATTGCTCGAGGTTAACAAGAACCCGCGAGGGCCTGACTGTCTGGAACTAGACGTTCCGTATCTACAGGACTCGGAAGTTGTTGTCTATCTGAAACTTAATATTTCAGATCTACAGAACTCAGGGATTCTAGATGTTGAACCGAGACGGAGCAAAGACGGGACAAAGACTTGTTCCAGGTCTTCTAGCTTGTATGGTTGAGAATGAACCATGGACAATTAATAAATAATTGTCATCTCCAGAAGTGCTGCTTTGGAAAGAAGCTACAAAGAGAGAAATAGATTCCATCATATAGAACCATACTTGTGTAATAGTCAACATCTTCCTCCAGGAAAAGAACCTTTGGGTTGTAGAAAAGAATACTCAAAAGTGAGTACAAAGTAGATGGATCTACTGACGAGTATAAGGCCTCGGCTACTTGTACATGTGTTTCCCTGTGAATAGCTTAACATCCATGGCCATTGCAGTCTTGCGTGACATGGATATTGAAACAACATTCCTAACCGGAGAGTTGGAAATGGAGAATCATAGTTGGTTTGCTGGACTGTTGGGCTTCTTCCTGAACTTTCATTTTGGTCCTGGAAGTTTCAGATAAAACAGAAATAATGAATCTGACCACAGAAATATTGACTCTGAAGTTAGAAAGCCAACAATTGGAAAACCAACAGTCTGAAAGTGGAAGTCATATTGAAACAAAGTCTCGATATGAAAGATATGGGTATCAAATATGATATCTTAGGAATTGGGATTTCTAAGACATTTTACAGACTGGTCTAACTCCAAACTCAGTTGTGAGATAGTTTACAGTCTCGTTGAAACCACCAATGGATATGAATCATATAACTGATTGAAATCACGGTGCACTCATATATAATGAGTGATATGCGCAGGTCACATGCAGTTCAATGTATGTTACACACTACAACCAACCTGGTATCGGCTTACAAAGCAAATCAGTTGAACTAAGGTTCACTGATGATTCTAAAAATGATCGATAGAAGGCGTTAAGTCGGATATGATGATATCTGAAATATTTGCTTATCTACGGATCATGGTATTCTGGATGTCCAGCGCTTACGGGAGAACACAGTGATGCAAACTGGACATCAGATTTGAAGAACACCAAAGCCACAAGTAAATGTGTATAGTGGGTCTTGGAAAATCCTCTAAGCAAACTTGCATCGGCCGATTCATGATGGAATCGGAGTTTATCGCTTTATACAAAGCATGAAAGAAGTTGAGTAACTTTACGACTCCTTAGAGGACGTCCCTTATTGGGAGAAACCCGTGCCTTCAGCAGTTATACACTATGGCTAGCCGGTCGACTTCAGGAAGGACACGGATGACGGTGTCTGGACATATCTGTCAGGATTTGTCGAAGACATAAGACCACATGGCAGTTGATTATCATGGGTGTCACTTTCTTGATTACTAATCAAAGGATATAGCGGATCCTTTTAACTAAGGGACTATCCGGAGATCAAGTGTTCTGCATGTCTAGGGGAATGGGCTTAAAACCCAAACAATACGAACCTTTGCGGTGGTAACCTAACCATACTGACTGGAGATCCCAAGAATTTGGTTCAATGGGAAAACTAAGCTGCAAAAGGTTCAGTTGAGCACTTCGATGGAAGCAAGAGCACTTCGGATGATGATTTCTGTAGGGAAACATGAATCCAAAGTTGTTCCCGCGATAGACATTAAAGTGCTACCTGCATGGTGGGTAAAGGTTAAGATTCCAAACCTTTAACGATCCTCAAACGGTTGAGGTTAAGGTTGAAGAAACTTTTAATGATTCCTAATACTTGTGAAGTGGGGTATAGCAGGATACCTTGTAGGAGATCACCTATTTAAGTGCGAGGACAGACCACCTCAAATGAACGCACTTTAAAAAACCAAGTGTGTCCATAGCCACAACGGACAGAACAATAAGAATGAAAACAAATAAGGAGAGTTATTGTGTTGGTATCATTGTCTTGGCTTACACTAAACACTGACGGTTCAAGACATCACGTTCACTGCACAGTAAGTCCGGTGGTATTCAACTAGGGAAGGTTCAAAGAAAAAGCTACCTCTCCTGATGCAATATCTTTTTGCTGAAAGATTGCTGAAAGTAGGCACCATGTGTGTGGGCCAAAATCTCTTTCAAGAGGGGATTGTTGGAAATTTGCCTTTGGTGGGAAGGTGTGTCCACCCATATTTAATGAATTAAACACTAGCATGTTGGAGTCTTTGTCTCTTCACACGTGCATAATCTACTAAGTGAGTAGATGACCGTAGGGCCAAGAGTCGTCAAAGTTCATTGAGAAATGAAAGAGATATTGGTCCACGAAGTAAGGTGTTTGAGGCATGAAAATATGGTGTGGGACAAATCTACCACATCGGTGGGAAAATGAAGAATTGCTCTCTTTATAAGTCTCAAAATTGGCTAAGGGTTTGGGACCCCAAGGGGTAACCCATGTGTTTAAAGGAGGGAGAACCTAGATGTGCTTGGGTTCAAGGCTAAGCCCACACGCGTGCTGCCGCCGCCCGTCCCGTCAGGTCCGGGCTTGGGTCACGGGTCTTGGGCTTCTTCTGGTATTATCTCTTTGGACCGCAAATTGTTTAATATTTACAGTTTGGTTTCTGGAGTTTCTGAAATATTGAATTTGGGAACAACGGAAGGTAGAAAGTTTCTGCCTACCGTTGGAGTTGATTTTTGGAGGCGTTATTGTGCATTAACCAGCCATTACTTGGCTGATTAACTCCCTCCATTAACAGTCATTACTTGGCTGAATTACTCCCCCCTTCAATGGCCATAAACAACTATTACTTGGCAGTTTAGTCCCTTCTTCAATGGGCCATTAACAGCCATGTCTTGACAGTTGAGAGGTCTCCCCTTATGCTATATATTGATGGCTTTTGGCTCAATTGTGTTACACAAAAATACAGATATATACACAGAAAAATGAGACACATTATACACACAGAGACAAAAACAGAAGAGAAACACCACAGATTTTGTCCGTAGAAACAGTGACAAAACAGAAACTCTTCCTTCCTTTTCCATTTCTTCAGCAAGTCGTTTCGTGTTTGTTTTCTTCGTCAGAATCAACCTATTTGCTTTGTAGTGTTGATTAGTTGTTGTTTTATCTTGGGAGACTATTGCCCATTAACGTAAAAGCATATATACGGGGCAATCTTGTCTTAAGGACAGAGAACCATCTCTCGACTCAGCACACAGTTGTAACAATCCAGATTTAGTGTGTTTCTTGATTTCAGGTTATCAAGATTCAAGACTCAACAAGCTTGCGGCAGTTCTGAATTGCCTATTTGTTTATCTTTCGAACACTTGTAATATTTATTTACTTCCCGTACTGCTTTACAATATCCAACATTTAGTATGTCTTGATTTCAGATTATCAAGATTCAAAGAGCTTTCTGCAAATTGGTATAAAGATTCAAAACAGATTCAAGAATTCAAAAAACTTGTTGTCGCAATTTTTATTTACTATAAGCTTGTTGTTATTGTAATCTTTATGGTTTATCATTTCGAGGCACTTGTAATAGTTATTTACTATTCTCGTACTTCTTTGTTTCCAACAAAAATGTGAAAAGAAGATGGTTGTTTGAAGTGGATAAGAAAAGTGAGAAACAAAGAAACAATTTGGTGAAGGAGTGGTTAGAAGCCTACACTAAAAATTAACAGAAAGTGAGGAGGATTTAATTTGCGGTGACAACTCTCCACAACAGTCATTTTCTTCAATGGATGTTAAAGCATTTTCTTCAACTTCAAAAGCTTAGAAACGGTGCCATAACTTGTGGGGTTTTGAAATCGTACCAGAGATGAATTTGATTAGACTTCTTTTTGTTTCTTTTATTTTTATTTTTAATAAATAAAATATTTAAATTATTAGATTTAAAAGAGTATTTTAGTAATTTAACTTTTTTAATCAGGGCTTCATGCTTTTAATATATATATATATATATATACACACACATCTACCCTGAAGCTACCCTAGATTTTTATTCCCTCTCTTCTAATTTACGTTATATTTTTCGCTTTTCGAAATTCAAATTATGTAAACTTTGATTAATATTTTAAAATATATATTTTTATCATATTATTATATGAGAAGAATTACAACTTATAGTATTTTTGCATCGTTTTTGAATATGTAAATTTTAATTCTAAAATATTAAGTTAATCTAATTTAATTTAGCTCCAAAATTTAGTTAGATTGACTCTTGAAAATTAAAAAGTGCCACAAAATTAGGACGGAGGGGTAATGAATTGTGTAAATTCTTTTAAGAAGAAAAAAAAGCAAAATACTGTGCTATATATTGATAACACTCGGATGGATCTCATCCCAGTTGAAGGATGGATCACATTTCCCTTCTTAAAATATAAACGAAAAAGAGCTAAAAGTATCCCCTGACATTAGTGTTTTGCCTTATATAGACCCTTCTTAACATTGCAGTCACATTTAGACTTTTTAAATTATTTAAAAATATATTCGAGATAGAAGATAATATTATGATCTTCTATGAGCGGGCTTTGATGAGCCAATAGGTTAATGAATGATATGTACAATAAAAGAAATCACAAATGTTAAGGACATTTTTACCCCTTTACCGATGAACAAATAAATACTCCTAAACACCTACTTACACAACAAAAACCAGATTGTAAAGAAAATAGAAAGTTTAACATAACAAAAAATAAAAATAATGAGAAAATATTAATTAGACACAACCGTATTTCTCATGTCCTTGCATGCGACAACTCTCTTTAATTTAAATATTTATTCACACTGGAAGACACATACAGTAAATATATTTGTTGCTGGTGATATACCTTATATGTCAATGCCAACCAACAACTCCATTTATTGATTTCCAATTAGTGCCCATCATGTCTCTAAACATTATTTTCAAACAATTTCTTAGTGGTTGGGTCCTCCACTCTTGATGATGATGACTGATCCCATCCTGCTTACCTACTACTTCATAATAGCACAATCAATTACCTAGATAAATTTGTTAACCAGAAAAGATAGGTAAAAATTACCCCTTTAATCTATATTATATCTATCTTTTTAGCTTTTTTGTACAACCCTAAAAAAGATATTTAATAACCTTGACCATATCACTACAAAAAAAAAAACTGCTAAATTGTGGCGATTTATTTACGGGGTCATAAGAAACCCCCACTATACATTTAATTTATGGCGTTTGGAACGCCTACAAAATAAACTATTTTGTGGCGGATTAAATGTGGGGTTGTTGTTAAGTCTGTTTAAGTATTGTTTTAGAGTGTGTTTTAGGGAGTCTTGTGTTAGTCTTTAAGTTGTTTTGTACCGTGTTACGCTTGTTTTTGTTTTGTTTTCAGGATAAAGCGATACAGAATGGAAGTGAGGCGGATTTAGAGAGAACAAGCGGATATTGAGGATAAATATGTCGGTTTGGTCAAAGAAACGGTTTAGAGAAGTCCTGGGAAGTTCGCGAGGCAATTAAACGTGTCTCGGATAAGAAAATGACAAATGAGCTGCGACGCCTACAACAGAGTCGCGTCGCCTACAACAGAGCCACGTCGCCTTGGAGGCAGAGGGACCACGATTCTAGAGCGAGAGCGTCGCATCGCTCTCTAGACTGAGCCGCGACGCTTGTGTCTGTATGGATTATGGGAACTCATATTTTACATGGGCAAAAAGGTCTTTTCAAACGGGAAAATTATGGTTGCTATAAAAGGAAAAATATGAGAGAAAAGGGCAAAGAAGCTTGGGAGAGAAAGAGGTTTTGGAGCTTTGGAGGAGCCACTGGAGATCAAATCCTCAAGTTCTTTTTCTCTGTCTTGAAGTATCTTTATGCTAATTTTTAATTTATGTGTTAATTCTAGAATGACTATGAACTAATTCTTCTATTAGAGTTTTCAATTAAATCACTTGAACCTCTATCATGAACTAATGCAAAGTTATCTTGTCTTCTTCATATATTAAGGTCTTTTCAATGTGTGGTTATTGAATGAGAATTGATTGGCCATTGATTTTCGTTTATCTAAATGAGTTTAAATCAAAATCTGAAAATTGAGATTTGAATATGCTATAGTTGAATTGACATAAGCTTAATCTTGAACGAGAGTATCACGATTGCTTGTGTAGCTTTTAGGTTGTTGATCTTAATGCTTCCTAAATGATCGAATTTATCATAAAAATATAGAAAATTCTCATTTAGATTGAGTTTTATATGTCGTAACTGAATATAGAACACTTTTGTTAACCTGCTATCTTAATAAGAAGAAGAACTGTTAATCTTGCATTAGTAAATGATAGAGTGGATAGTTGATGAGATTGGAATCCCTAATTGCTCTCATTCTCGAATTTAAACTCGTGCGTTTTTGTTGTTAGTTTATGTTTGCATTTTACCTTCATTTATGCTTTCTTTATTTTAATCTCTACAAATCAAGATTCGTTAGCCAAATAGAAACTATAGATTTATTATTTGGTAATTGATAATTCAGTCTCTGTGGGACGATACTCGGTCTTATCGAAATTTATTACAAATTGCGATACGTATACTTACGTAACTCTAAAATCCACAACAGTTGTAAAAGATCTCCATCCAACCCCGACAAAATAACTCTTTTTGTAGCGGTTTAAATGTGGGGGTTGTAAAAGACACCCACTATACATTTAATTTATGGCATTTATTTCAACCTCCCAAAAATTATTCTAATTGTGACATTTTTTTGTGCAGGTTTTTGATAACCTACACAAATACATCAAATTTCAGTTGTTTGAGAAATTATTGCAATTCGACAACTTGACAGTTACTAACTAATGCGATTTCTAGTCATGTGAATCTCGAGAAGTGAAAAGTGTTACATGTGATACGAAGGAAGTAGCATAAAATCTTTCCATTTTTACAAGTAAAAACAAAGACATATAGATTTTTTCACGCAATAGGTATGATTTATTATTTCTGGACATGAAAACGTGTACCTTTTTCTTACATAACTATTTAAAATTTTATTTTTCTACAAAATAATAATGGATTTGTTTTAGACCTCATTTTTTTCATTATGATGAAGATGTCTGAATTTGAATGTACATCTGAATATTAAGATGTGCATTAAGGTTTATTCGATGTATGAGTTTGAATATACATCTGAATATTAAGATGTGCATTAAGGTTTATTCTATGTCTGAATTTGAATACACATGAATATTAAGATGTTGTATTAAGGTTTGAATGCTAAATAATCAAAATATTTATTTTCTCAATATCTGAATATATAAAACCTATTTTTATTTAAAATAATAAATATAAAATTTAAATAAAATACTAATTGATCCCATATATACTATATTAATAAAATATTTTTAAAACCTGTAAATATAAATTTAAATAAAATATTAAACTGATCTAACTACACCAATAAAATATTTTTAAAACTTATATAATAGTTGGAGGTGAATGATAACCACCGATGGTGGTTGTAGGTACTAATTAGGAATTGTGTTGCGTGATGATGATGGTTATGAGTTGTAGCTAGTGGTGATGATGGCTGACAGTAGTAATTAATCGTGGTAGTTGGTGGTGACAACGAACAATTGTAGTGGACGATAGTGATAACTAATGGTGGTGGTGTATGACGACTATAGTTGGCAATATATAATGGTGATTGACTGTGGTGATTGTCGCTAGTGATGGTGATAGTAATTATGGTTAGTGGTGATAATTATAAATGGTGACTAATGATGGTGATAGTCGACTTACGTGATTGACGGTGATGATTATAAATGATGGTAACTACTTACTTACGTGATTCATGGTACTGGTAGTTGTGGCTGATTATGGTGATTGTGGGTGGTTCGTGGTGGTAGTTGATAATGGTGGAGGCGGCAGTTAGTGGTGGAAATAGATGGAATAGTGATGAACTGCATGTCATACGTGTAGATCTGAATGATTAAGATTCAGACTTTAAAAACAAACAGACTTAATGATTGAGATATGAATGACTAAGATTGAACCTTCATTAAGTGCAAACAAATGACAAGCTCTAAGATTGATATGATAAAAGAAATCAAATCAATTATATCTTGGTATGTTATATTACTTATTGTAACTTTAAGTCACCTCAGACTTCAATCGAGGTAAATAGTTTGGAAAGGAACAACAAATTAAATGTATAGTCAAAAAAATTAATGTTGGTAATTAAATTTTATATTTTTGGCAATGTATACAATTATTCAAAATAGTCAAAGTAATCTCATAATCTGCGATATAATATTTTTCTCAAATATTTACAACTAAGATCAATTGTCTCGAACTCTAAGCGGAAGGCAAAGTTATCTCAACTCAAATAGTTTAATAAAAAAATTGACCCTTTTCCCCTTGTTTTGGAACAATCGTTAATAGGACGGGTATTTTAAGCTACTTGACTAGTTGGATGTTTAGCTAGTTGATTAATGGCAAATGACAAAACATAACAGAAAGTAAAGTTGAACAATTTCAAATAATTTATGAATATTTTGACTCTTTTCCCTTTTTTCTATTTATTTTTGTATGTGTTTATTTAAGCTCTTGTTAAAGTATATAATTGATTTTAGAAGGACAACATTGTAATTAGAATATATTTAATACTACTAATAAGCAAAAAAGGAAAAACTAATTAAGCATTAATAGGAACAGTTTTGTATTTGTTCTAATCTTTTATTTTTCATATGGAGGCAAACTTCCCCCCAAAAAATGGAAAATTCGAAATTAAAGACCAAATCTTTTCCCAAAAAAATTTAAATCCAACCATAAGCTTCATCGGCAGTTCCCCTTCCAACAAAATAAAAATTGGAACCCCAATTTCTTTTTCTTTTCCCCAATTTTCTTTCCGTCAAAGGCCTCATCGGCAGTTCACCACTCACCAGCGGCCTATCTTGTCTCTCTTCTCCTTTCTCCCCTCACCATTTCTTATCTCTATCTCTTTCCGATTGAAATTTTGTCACTTACCTCTTTTGATTTGCCTTTTTCTTTTGTAGGTTTTGCAGAGTGGAGTTTCGAAAGAGGCCAATTGTATAATATGAATTGTTGCATTGGATTATACTTTTGTGGATGTAAAGGTAATCCTCTGTCGTGCGGGCTTTAAGATTCACACTAGATTTTAAGATATTTATATTTACCTTTGAAATTGTATCATGAATGTAGCAATAATCTTATTTTAGGAATTTTAAAGTTCTCGCCACATCCTAAACCATTCATGAAATATTTTGTAAGTTAGTATTAATCTCCCTTGAAGAGTTTTCTCATTAATACAAATATATATAATGTACAATGTGTACAACCCTAGTATAATAAAAATTTCTACTTACCATAATTTTACATCACTAATATTTACACAATATATGAGATATATTCTAATTATGGTGGTGGGATTATACGGATACCTAAGTACACGTTAATACACCCCTCAACCGAAGCGGGAGGAGGCCGGACGCTGAGACTGGATCTGAAGTCGAGGAATAGCTGTCGAGGAAGATCTTTTGTGAAGATATCCGCGTCCTGATATGAGGATGTCACATGCAACATTGTAACATGACCAAGGGCAACCTTCTCACGAATAAAGTGTATATCCATCTCAATATGCTTGATTCGCTGATGCTGAATCGAATTATAAGATAAATATATGGCGGATATGTTATCACAGTGAACCACAGACGCCTTACGCACGGAACACTGGAGCTCAGAAAGAAGGTTCCGGAGCAACAGATCTTAGCAACAACATTTGCAACTCCTCTATACTCAGCTTCTGCACTCGAACGGGATAATATGGCTTGCCGCTTAGTAGATCAGGAAATGAGATTATCCCCTAAGAACACACAATAACCGAAGGTGGAGCGTTGCGTGTCCGGACATCCTGCCCAATCAACATCCGTATATACTAACAACCTGGTCGGTGTTGAAGGGTATAGGTGTAATCCATAATCAAGTGTGTCCTTAACATATCGAATGATATATTTAAGGGCAGTAAAATGAGGCTCTCTAGGGCATGCATAAATAAGCATACCTGCTGAACAACATAAGCGATGTCGGTCCTGGTGAAAGTCAGATACTTGAGTGCACCTGCAAGACTTCTGTAGAGAGTGGGATCAGACACTAGGTTACTATCAACAACACTAAGCTTTGATTTAGAGTCGACCGGAGTGGACATGATCTTGCAGTTTGCCATTGTAGCCCTATATACTATATCCTCTGCATACTTGCACTGACATAAGAACATAGTATCTGCAGAACGAGTCACTGATATCCCCAAAAAATAGCTCAGTTTCCCAAGTCAGTCATGGCAAATTCGGTTTTAAGTAGTGCAATAATCTTATTTTTCAACATATTAGAGGATGCAGTGAGCACAATGTTACCCACATGTAACAATAAATAAGCAATGTTACGACCTCAATGAAAAGTAAAGAGAGAATTATCACACTTGCTGCAAACGAATCCAATTTGCATAATGTACTGTGCAAGTCGATCATACCATGCTCGAGGAGCCTGTTTCAAACCATATATTGACTTACGCAGATGACATACATACTGAGGAGCGACGGTATGGACAAAGTCAGGCGGCTGATGCATATAAACAATTTCTTTCACATCCCCAGTAGAAACACATTTTTCATATCAAGCTGATGAATGCGCCAATGCTTACCCATAGCAATACTCAGAACTGTGCGGATAGTGGCCGGTTTGACAACCGGACTGAATGTCTCACCACAATTAATACTTGCATGTTGATTAGTGCCATTAGCTACAAGTCTTGCCTTATATATCTCTCTAAGTCACCATTATCCCTGTACTTGTGACGAAAAAGCCACATGCAACATATCACATTCACCCCCTCTGGTCTAGGAACTAAGTCCTAAGTATGTTGTTTCGTTAAAACATTAAACTCCTCACACATGGCCGCATTCCAATTTGGGTCCAGTTTGGCTAATTTTGGGCTTTTGGGAATAGGGGAAATTGTTTTGGCGGACAGGTTAAATTAGACTTTGGGTTTGAAAATCCTGTGTTGGGCATAGGTTTCCATACAATGTGAGGGTGTTGGCTGGGCAAGGGGATGGGTCGACTGGTTTGTTGAATTGGGTAGGGTCGAACGCAAGTGTGGTTCAAGTTGTGGTTTCAGAATAGTGACAGGTGACAAGTTGGGTGTCGATTGGGATAGGTCGATGGCGGTGGCAGGTTATGGGTAGGATCTGGTGACTGTTGTCGGTGGACAGGGACTGGTGGTGGATGGTATAGTGGGGTACGATGTTGGTGGTGGAATGGGTCCGGTAATAGGGTGGGTTCATGGTTGACTAGTTGCCGATGGAGGGGTCGATTGCGGCTTGATAGGGAGACTGTAATGACGAAACAGATGCAGGGACGACGACCGGTGGATTGGTGGAGACGGGTGGCCGATTGCCGGTGGTGGTAGCAATCGGCGGAGACGGTGACATACTCGGCACATGTGGGAGGGACACCGACGGGAAGTCCTGGTATGTGGAAGTGGGTGACCGTGACTGGCGGTGGTGTTTGGCTGACACAATTCCCTAAGAGTGACGGGAGAAAGGTCTGACTCGTTTAGAAAATTATAATTCGATTTTCGAAACTTTTGGTTGTTCGAAAATGGGAATGTGGTCTTGTTAAAAGTGACGTGACGAGATACGTGAATTTGACGAGTGGCCAAGTCATAGCAAAGATAACCCCTATGATTCAATGCGAATCCTAAGAAGACGCACGGAGTGGTGTGGGGGGCTAATTTGTGAGGGGCGGTGGAAGTGAGATTAGGATAACATAGGCAACCGAATATCCGAAGGTGACCATAGGAGGAAATCCGACGGTGTAAGATTTCTGTTGGAGTCATGGTATGAAGGGTATTAGTGGGTAAAATATTAAGGATGTATTCTACCATTTTGACCGCATAAACCTAAAAGGAGAGAGGGAGAGAGACATGAAATAAGAAAGTGCGGACCATGTTATTTATACGGATGATACGCTCGGCTTTACCATTTTGAGGGGATGTGTGAGGACACGAAAATCGAAAGACCATGCCGTTGTTTTTGCAAATTTTTGAAACGCAGAATTGTTAAATTCACGACCATTGTCACATTGGAAAGATTTTATGGCTCGTTCAAATTGCGTTTTGATAAATGCGCAAAATTCAAGAAATTTGGCAAAGACTTCAGACTTGAATTTTAGTCGGTAAATCCAAATAAAATGAGAGTAGTCATCTAATAATACGAGATAATATTTATGACCCAATGAGCTAGTAATGGGTGACGTCCACAAATCAGCATAAACAATATCAAAATGAGCAAACGTAATACTAACGGATGATTTAAACGGAAGGCGAACAAGTTTGCCTAATTGACAAGAAACACAGTTTTGGGCAAGTTTCCCATTACAAAGAATAAAATTATTACTTCTAAGAAAATTAAAAACAGGAGCTCCTGGGTGTCCAAGCCTATTGTGCCAAAGTGACGGAGACAGAGCAGCTAGGGTGGTGTGTGAGTGGGAATTCACAGCGGACGAGGGTGTGAATGGATATAGGTCCCCTGTGTTATTGCATCTCATAAGAGGTGTCCCCGTACGTAGATCCTTCACAGTAAAATCAAATGGATCAAAATCAACAGACACAGAATTATGACGAGTAAATTTCCTAATGGAGACAATATTTTTATGATGTTTGGGGCATACATGACGTTATTTAGGGATAAAAGTGGTTGAGGTGGCGGAGCGTGGGCGTGACCATAGCCCTAAATTGGAATGTGATGACCATTGCCAACTGTAATAAATTGAGGAGACTTTAAACTAAATAATTGGAAAAGATTACTTGCAGACCGGGTGAGGTGAGATGTGGCTCCGAGTCCATGTACTAATTTTCATCGGGCTTTGCAAATTCATACTGCTGAACGCCTGGCCCAAATCAGTGGGGATCTGATTTGTGGGCTCCTACTGGAAATGGGCATGCGCAATATGGGCCTGGTGATGATGAAATTGGGTTGTCCGTAACCCGGAATTGGGCCCAGCACACCTTATTGCTGAATTTGTGACTGGCTGGAGCAAAGCCTGGGTAAGTGGCCGGTTCTGATTGTGTGCACTGGTTGCTGGGCCGACCCATGAGGTAGTGTGGTTGGGCTCGCGCCGCTGACTTTTGCCCTTACCACGACCTTTGCCGCCACGACCACTGTCGCGGCCCCTACCACCCCTACCGCCGCGGTTCTGCAGCTGCTAGCCATTTTCCGGCAGTGGTGGCTGGCCGGCGGCGTTGAGATTTTGCGTAGGTGTTTCAACCGCTACCGCCTTTTGGTTGTGCTTGTCTTGCTTCGCACGATGGGTTTCCTCCAATAGTAATTACGAACGAGCTTTGTTAAAATCGGGTAGAGGGTCGGCCTCCTGCATCATCGTGGCCAAAGTGTCATACTCACCCTTAGGTAGACCTGCAACCAATTGTAAAACCATCTCCGTTTCGGAAACATAAATATCGACGTTGCACAATTGGTCTGTCACCAGTTTCAACTGCTTGCAATATTCAGACATATTAGAATAATTTCCAAGACGGGTGTTGTTAAACTACTCCTCCAAGTACACTACCCGAGTGTTCTTGTTATCTTGAAATATTTCTTCCAAACGTGTCCATAACTCATGAGCGGAGGCGCTCGTTTTCATGACCGTGTAGAGTAAATCCTTAGATGTTGTGCTATATATCTATTGTTTGACGACAACATCAAGACGATGCCAAGTTGTGTCGTCGATTTTGGGAGGGCGAGGGACGGAGTCGTCGATATGGTCAAGCACATGATATACACATGCGTGAATGCGAAACAGTTTCACCCATGACCAATAGTGGCCATCTTCCTGATCAAAATTTATAGGAACAAAATTCTTGATATTGGTAATGGCAAGAGCCGGATGGAAAGATGGTGAGGAGAGGTTTGTGGGAGGTGTTTGGATGACGACTGGGATGAAAGCGGAAGCATCAGTAGACGTGGGAGTAGCCATAGGATGCATATTAGTAGTGTAAAGACAAAAAAAAAATTGGGTAAAAACCGAGAGATGAGGGGGGTCTGCTGGAAAAAAATTGATGAGGGGGCGGGGGCGGTAATCACTCTAGGTTTTTAGGGTTTTGGCTCTTTGATACCATGTAAGATAATATTAATCTCCTTTGGGGAGACTTTCTCATTAATACAAATATATATAGTGTACAATATGTAGAACACTAGTATAATAAGAATCCTCTACATACCATAATTCTACATCACTAATATTTACACAATATATGAGATATATTTTAATTATGGTGGTGGGATTCTAGGGATACCTAAGTACACGTTAATATATTTGACTGTTTCAAGTTTCGTCAAAATTATATCCGATCTATAATTAATTTCAAGTAAGCCTCAATTCTATTTTTCTTTCTTCCATGTAATAACTTGATTCTTGATTGAATATGATTACTGCACGGTCCTTGTAACGTAATGCTAAATTGTTAATAAACTAATGCTGGTCTTGGTGACTAGTAAATCACGTTCAGCTTCTTAATCTCCACCAATTAGATAAACAGAATGGAAAGTGAAGGTCAAGGAAAAACCAACTAATAAATTAACAAAGAAGTGAGAAACACTTGAGCCAACGTACTAAATAATAAACACCAGGATCTGATTTTGGTAAACATAGGTTGACTGTGTTTCCGATATTTGCTTAGAGTATGAATTATTCATGAAGTTGTTTTTATTTGTATCAGTGTGCATATTCAATTTAAAAAAGTATCAGTGTGCATTAGAGGACGTTAGAGACATAGTAACTAAAACTTTATTGTATATGCGTTTACAATTTACTTGTTAGTTGATGTTTTTTACCTATCTGTATGCTTTGTTCTTTTTGATAGTCCACCATAATTGCTTTTAGTCATATTTTTTAATTATCTATAAAGTTATTTGTTAAGCCACCTGAATATTGATGAAAATCATGTTTTTAGTAGATTATGTTTGTGGTTAAAGTCTTCTTTTACTTTATCTTTTTTATTTTTAATTTCTGATTGCAAAATTCTTCAAGCACAATACCACCATTATCATCGTAAATTTCATCCTCCCATCTATATATACATAGAGATAGATAGATAGATTTATTGTGCAAGGATAGATGTATGTTAGAATATGTTTATTTGTCTATGTACATGTACATTTTCTTTATCATTTAAGCTTAGTGATGCCAAGAGTGAGCTTGCTTTACCTTCGGATAAAAGAAGATCATGGGATGCAATAACTCGGATCACCAAGCAAATGTTTATCCTTGTAGATTTAAAGTTGTCACATACTATTTGTATTACTTAAGTTTGACATGAACCTAAATTTGTGTTGCTTCTTACTATGAATTTATTTAATAAAATCTGATTTACATTATGTGTTATTGAGTAAATTATTTACATGTATGATTATATAGGCTTGATGTGATTCAATTTCAATTTTTTTTATTAAAAAAAATCATTTTGTGATGATTATAAGGTTGCTCAAATTAAATAGTAATATCATATTGTGACAGTTTGAAACCAACACTAATGTAATATTTTGGAATATTGAAATCAAGTTGTGGAAGTTCAAAATCGTCATATATTGATGTTGAAAACCGTCACAAATTGAAACTTTATTTTGTGATGGTCGCTGTGGAGGTTATAAAAAACCGACACAAATATACTCATGGTGAATGTAATTGTAGCGTTTTTCAAAACCGCCGCAATTCAATTTGTGGTGGTAAAAACCGCCACAATTCGAAAAAAATACCCTCCTCAAATTGCGCCTTACTTGTAGTGTATACAGTCCAATTGGAGTAGCAAAGATGTATATAATTTGATACAAATTCAGTTTATCAAAACGATTAATATTTAAAATAGGAGGGGGTTGTTCATATGTAACTTTATCACCAAAAACATATCTAACTTTTCAACTGCAAAACACAAGTACTACTAACTAGGACCGGAACTAGCTAGAGACATAGTAGAGTTTTAGCAACAAATAATGGCTGGTTATATCAATTATTTGACACTTTTTTCTTCAATTTAGCAGCCAATTCAGCTAGTGCTTTTGTAGAAGAACCATCTTTGCTCAGCACTTTGGCTGCTGCATCTTTAAGATCTCTCATTCTACTGCGCACTCCTTTTGCTTCTTCACCTTCCATTAGTCCTTTCACAACTTTAGCAATTTCTAATCGTCCCACTATTCCATTTTCATTGGCTTTTGGCCTCAGTGCAACTTTTACACTCTCAGATAACATAACCGCATTCATTTTTTGTTCCGCATAGAGAGGCCAAGCTATGAGAGGCACCCCGTGAACTACGCTCTCTAGAGTCGAGTTCCATCCACAGTGAGTCAGGAACCCGCCCGTTGAGTCATGACTCAGGATTCGGGCTTGTGGGGCCCAATTGGGCACCACTAAACCGAACCCTTTGGTCTTTTCCAAGAACCCTTTTGGTAGGAAATCAAGGGGGTTAGTTGAATCTTGGACATTAAAATAAGTGGCATTGGCCATTTTGTCATTGGGGCATCTAATTACCCACAAGAACCTTTGTTCACTCATTTCCAACCCTGATGCAAGTTCAATAAGCTGCTCGTGAGAGAGGGTCCCACCACTCCCAAACGAGATGTATAACACAGAGCCACATGGCTGATCATCCAGCCACGTCAGACACTCCGACCCGTCAACCTTACTACCCGAATCCATCTGAATAAGTGGTCCAACCGGGTAAACGGGTGGCTTCCCGGGTTCTTCTTCCTGCAAAGCTCTAATAGCTCCTCCTTCGAATTCTTTAAAGCTGTTCGCTACTATTCCTTCTGCCATTCTATACCTCTTTGAATGATGAAGAAGCCATCTGTAAGCTTCATTTTTCCGGTCTTGAACCGGGTCAAGAAGATCCTTTCCATGAATCGGAATACAACCAGGAATCTGAACCGGGTCAGACATGTCTTTATACTCACATGACACAGTTCCATCAAGCTTTGGCAAGTAAAGAAACAGAGATAAAGCCATGGCAGTAGAAGGGTAAAATATATAAGGTGAAACCTTAAATTCCATTGCAACATCAAATGCATCAGTACCAAAAAGATCAACTACAAGAGCAACTGTTTTCTTGGTTTCAACAAGTACTTTAAAAACTTCACGTAGTGAAGGAAGAGAACGTGTAACAGTAAGGGAAATACGAGTTTCTATTTTAACATCTTGAGGCAAATCATCGAAGTTAACAGGAGGAAGAAGATGATAATCCATGGAAGAGGGTAGTGAATTCAAGAAAATTTTCTGAGCATTAGAGATAGGTCCATCAGTAGGGAGAATAAGAGTAACAGAAAATTGGTGTTGGTGGATGAGTCTCTTAGAGAATTCAACAAGAGGGATTAAATGACCCATACCAGGAGATGGTAAAATTGCAATATGTGGATTTTGTGACTCTGTTGGTGTAGGAGTTTCCGCCATTGTTAATAGAGACGAGAGAAGTAATACTGCTGAATTATTCGAGGTTTACTTTTTGATAAGAATGAGAATAGGTAGGCCTTATTAGTTTATATTATATAGAAAGAAGATGGTATCATTGGTACGTGTGTCGATGACAGCTTTGTTTGATTGGTTTGTTAGTATACACGTTTTCCATCCCATATATATTTAGTTGTTGTATTTCGTTTTCTGAGAGTTAAAACTTTAAGCGTTTTAGTTTTTTTTTTATTAGATATAGAGTTTAAGAAATAAAGATAGATTATATTTATAATATATTAGAATATTTTTTTGAAATTTTATGGTTATAAATTTATAATATAAAATATTTAAATTTTTAACTTATTAAAAGTAAAAAGAAGGGGACAGACTAAAAAAGAAAATAATATACTTAAATTGAGACGAATGTAATAAAAATTTTAACCATTATTTTAAGAGGTATATTTTCATCAAATTGACGTAAGAAAGGTTGCAAGTTGTAGTATTTTTTATATAGTTTTTGATATTTAAATTTTAATTATTAATATTGAGTTGATTTAATTAAATTTAGCTTTAAAATTTTAATTTAATTAATTCTCGAGAAGCAAAATATGATAATTAATTTGGGGTGATGGAGTTGTATAATAAAATAGGTAAGCTAATTATAAGGTTTCTAGAATTAATAATTGGAATGTACGTGTGTGGTCGTATATGTAAAAGGGGTCAGTCTTAATTGTTTGAAGAGGACGGGTGTTTTCTAGATGAGAAAATTCAAGGTAGTGGTGCATCTTCAACCTGTACAGTGATGTCAAGGCACACGTTAGCCTCATGTCATTAAATTGTTCTCACTCAATCATTTATTTTTCCTTCTTTGCCCTGACAAAACTAATTACTCCTACTACTACAACTTTCCACTATTTTGTTACTTTGACATGTGGCCAGTTCGGATCTCAAGGTTTGTCTTAACATGATCTAACAAGATGCTTCTTTGGACATTTTAAAACTTTTAATACAAATTGAAAACTAACAATCCCTCTATTTAAATTTATAGGGTACTAAAAAAATAATCCCCTTGATTATTTTCATTAATTGAAAGGCTATATATACAAGTTACATATTTCCATAATAGGAAAAATCATTTTCCTATTCTACTTCTAAATCCTTATTCTACCATAATTCTAACTATACAATTATGGTAGGTGTATAACACTAATTAAGGTATCCTTTTTATTACAATATACTACAAATATATATACCATATATACAATATCTTATTGGAACAATTTTCTAGCAAATCTGGCCGAGAGGCCCAACCCACTGCTATTGTTTAACAGGTACATTTTGAATTTTAAAAATTAAATTTTTTTAATTTTGATAGTATATTCAAGCATATGATCTTTAGATTCTTTAAAATAAAATTTACTCATCTGAAAATTATATAAAAAATATTATAAGACACAATAATTAAAAAATTAAAATGCATATAAAAAAGTTGAGAATAAAGAAAAAATCACTTAAATTTAGAAATTAGAAAAGTTTCACATTGATAAGGAGAGAGTACTATCTTTTTGGGTGTATAAAAGTAAAGACTTCATATCTAAGTGCATGTTATCAGTCACTTCAAGATTTTTACATGCTTAGTAAGAAAAATGTTTAATTTTCAATATTTTCAAGTTTGCACTTCTCATACTTTCCTTTTTCTTAATGCAACTCACTCTTTTTATGTCTTAAATTCATAAGTTTACATCATTGAGCAATTTTTATTAGTACAACACTACAACACATTTGATTTATAAGTTGTTCTAACCTTTTAACTAGTTTTCCTAATTTTAGAGTGGTAAGTAGGGGAATGCATGGAGAAGAAAAACTGTAAACGTGTAAATAATTAGAATACCCTACCCATAATTAGAATATTTCCATATATTGTGTAAATATAATTATGGTAAAATTAGGATTCCTCTTTTGTATAGGCTTAGGATTCCTATTGTATAAGGGAGATTAATATCATCTTACATGTTAATGATCCCTTCCTATTGTATAAGGGAGATTAATATCATCTTACATGTTATGCCAGGGATCATGCATGCCTCTCCAATAATCCCCCAACGGTAACAAAATATGCACTGATTCTGTCATTAACTTGATTAAGAAAGTTGTAAATTTCGTATCAACCAAATAGATTACATATTAAGTCTGCTGATTAGGGGAAGCTATTTTACTTTCCTCTAAAACAAGAATGGATTGTAAAAGTTGCTGCGAATATGGAAAATTTCCTTTCCAAGTTAATTGTGCAGAATGAGGATGTTAATAAAGACTTTTCACATCAGCATGTAGTAATTTATTACAGAAAATAAGATTTGGGGATTTCTGTTTAGAATTAAATAAAGGTTTAAGCGTTAACGCTCCATTTGGTTCCCAAAGGCCAAACTATGGACGTGACAACGTGTTAGGAAAGCACATGGGGTTCTATTGTAAGAAGAAGAAAAGAATATAACTAAGGAATTGGGAGGGGTAATTGAGAGAAAAATCAGCAGTAATGGTGGTGAAGAAGGAGAAGGGAGAGGTGAGGTGGGGGGCAGGATGGGGGGGGGGGGGTTAGAAGAAGAAGATAGGGCGGTGGGGGCAGGTGTGGCTGAAAGGGCTGGGGGCCACGGGACACATATTAATGATTTTTACTATAGTTATATCTTAATTGAAAATACCATAGTCTAAAGAGATTTAGGTCAAAAGCCCTTCCTCTTGATCAATTTCGTCAAATAGAGAAAATAATACATAATTAAAATGTGTTTTTCCTGATAGCTTGAGTTATCAAATGAAATAATCATACACGTTAACATAATATCATATGCTAAGAGCAGTAAATGTCATGCACATAAATCTTATTGCTACCAAAAGAAAAGGAAAAATATTTTTATATAAGTGAAGGATTGTGTTAAATTGTAATATAATTAAATAATTAAACTGATTTCTCTCTAATGGCTTCTATTGCAGTGTTTGCAACTCTTTGGAAACGTTTGATTACATCATGCTTGAATCACACAATTTACATTACTTTTTGTTTTCAAATAAATAATATGCAAACATCATTAAACCAATGATTTTGATAATTATGATAACCAACTAAAGTTACGTGTTGCTAACAACATTAGTTTGCAAGTTCGAGTCATTAAAGGAGAAAATGGAATGGATAAACGTATTCCACCTTTAATTTTTTTTTTTTTGAGTTTGAGCATTAGATATAAATAGAATCATAGTAGGTTCATGCTACCTCGTTTAAAATTGGCCTTCCACGGCGTCAACTGAGTTAATCAGAACTCCAACATAGATATCAAATATTGGATGAAAAACAAAAAAAGATAAAAATCAAGTGCAACCGTTCACTGCATTTGATGATTTAAAATTCTAGATATGTATCCCTTCACATGTCTTAATAGTTGTCTCAAATTATTTGTCATTTTAGAAGTTCAAGACACAATTAATGATTTTTTTCTCCATTTTATCCTTAGTAGAATTTTGTCATTAACAAAGATGACACATAAAATATATTAAATATTTAATGGATCGAGATATAACTTAGATATAAAAAAAGATAAAATAAATCAAATACTCTTAATTAATTTTTTAAGAGACGTGTAAAATAAAAAAATGATAAATAATTTGAGACGAATAGAGTAATTAGTTAGTGTGCTACCAAGATTTGTTTGAGTCCCTAATTCCTTCAATTTCCATATGCTATCATATCAGGAAGCATTTAAATTTTGTAGACTTGGGAAAACGAATTAAGAAACACAAGAATGTATTTGAACTTTTTTCTTCATTAATTAAAGGCCGACCGGCCGAATCTTCATTTTAAACCCATTTACCCATTACCTGATGAATCATTTTAAATATTCATCCAATAAATTACCTAATAGAAAATAATTTATCTTTGACAGAGTCAATTGAGGTTTACTCACCAAGAGTCTCTTAATTATACATCACTGATGACCTAACTCATCAATTTTGAAGCAAGAAATAAACCAATTGGGTCAACTTTGACAACCCTAATTTGGATGTAGAAATATACTCACCAATTCACTTTTAATTTTAATTGTCCATTATATATATTTTTTTTATTTGTCACTTTTAGCATATTAAGTGAATTGTTTTTCTTCGTGTTTTTCTTTAACATTGAATACTTATTTCTCAAAATATAAGATTTAAAATTAAACATCAACTAATATGAATATTGTGGTAAAATATTTATATTAATTTTTATTTGTTAAAGAATGTGCAAAATCTAAACTGAACAAGTAAAAGTGATCGGATGGATTTGTATCACGCAATTCTTTGGATGCTCAATGTGATTGATCCCTACATATTTTGGCATTAACAATCTAGCTAGAAACTAAGGTTAAATTATTGAAAAGCACCAAATAAAATACTACTAGAGATTTGATTTCCCAAAGTACATGGCAGCTTTTTTTGTCATTCTTATATAACATTATTGCACTAGCATCTTAACCATTCTATCATCTATTTCATTAGTATTGTGCCAGACAAGTGACCAGTTAGAGTACCAATTTCAATACTTCTAAAATGAAAATCTTAAAAGTGGAAGATAAGATACAATTGTGACGACACCTATAAGATATTTGTTAAATTAGTAAGAGTGATGTGTCATTATATTGAGGTTTAATGCTCTATTAGAAGTGTGATACTAATAGTCATTCTTTTAGTACTCTTATGTGGGGTAACTTGTTTACGTTATGTTTAAATTTGTTGAATAATGTCTTCCCTTGTAGGTAGATCTCTAATTATATCAATTAATTTATCTCTTTACATGGACAACTTCTTCTCCCATTTCATATGGCATTTATACTATTTCAGGAACCAACAATCGTTTTACTACAACAAGTTGTTGTGTTTAAGCACAATATACAAGTTAATAGAATGATCGCTTAAGTATAAGTTTTAGCAGTTTTGGTTATTTAACTTTGTGAAAAATGAGCACTTATTAATCTATAAATAATAAATATAATATAAAAGTTAGTTCAAAGGAAAATTTTATTATATACAGGAACGTTACTATAAAGAGTACTCAGTTATTTAACTAAATATCTCAAAAAGTTACGTCAGCCTTTTTTCTTAATATTTAATAAAACCTTTATCAATTACCAGAAATACAAAGTTCAATGGCCATTTTTTTTTGGACGAAGGAACCCGCAACTGCTACTCTCTCGAGTGCGCACACGGGTAAACCCCGGACTGACGCAATAGCTGCAAAACACGTCAGTCGATTAACCACACTTGGCAAGCCATGTGTGACAGGCTCAACCAAGAAGGTTTATGCAGGGAATCGAACTCGTGACATTGCGATCCCGCGCTCTACTGCTACACCAACTTGGCTACCCTTGCGGGTAGTTCAATGGCCATTTGTTCACACTTGCGTGGTATTTCCAAAAATTGTTGGGACCATACCTTTATCATAAATACAGTAACTAAGGATTGGATGCCAGATTAAACAACATTTGTACTGAATAAAGCAGAGATTTTCTTTTTAAAAAATAGCAGAAAGTATATGGTTCGTCCTTGTTGAATAAACAAAGGCAAAGACAACAAACCAATCACTAGAAGCTTCGGTCCTTTTTGAATAAACACAATAAACAAAAACAAAAAAAGGAATAAACGAAAGATTTGAAGCTTCGTCTGGACTTTGAATAATCAAAGCGAATTAAGATAATGTGATAATTAAAAAGGTAAAATAGATTCTCATTATAATTGGAATCAATGAAAAGAAACAATGGGAAGAGACTGAGTTTGAAAAATGAATATTGGCAACAAAAGCAAAGAAGATAAACTAGGGATGTTCCTCTACCAAGTATTAATCAACTCATATTTTCAAACTCTTCTAGAAGACTTAATGAGATTAGAGTTTGATAGAGAATATATTAATATTCTCGATATATTCTGTAATTATTATTTTAATTAATTATATAAATCCTTCTCCAATTAGTAGAGATCCTTCTTTAATTAGATTTTGTAATTGTAAATACTTATATATTTTACATTAATGAGAAGCCTCCAACCGAAGAGAATTACATTATTCTACAGTGTTGATTAACAGAAGTTCCATAATACATTCCATTAATTACTAAAGACCTCTTAATAAAAAAATACTTTGAAAATCGACCATTAAACCAATACTTGATTTTTTACACACCTTCGGGTAAAACAAAACTGCAAATATTTCAAAGTTGGTCAGTAATAATGTTAGGAAATTTCAAATACTAAAACTTACCAATCGATTTCATATTATAAATTTAAATAATTGCGTTGAAAAAATCAATTATGACTTATAGTACCGTCATAAGATGTGATGCATCGAATGAGGTTACTCATTCATTAATCAGAAGTATCTGATTTGAGCCCTGATATAAAAAATTCTTGATAGAGAACGTTTCTCCCGAATGGATCTTACACGTCACAAATCCGAATACACCGGATGAGAAACTAAAAAACATTATTATTGATAGTAGGAGATGCACAAAAAGAAAGAGAAGGCAACAAAATGGGAAAAAGAAAAGTGAAGTCCAATAACGTGGTGAAATGCTCTTTGGCACTTTGCATTTGTATTGGATAATAATAGTCCAATCTAGCAACAACTCTATTGCGACTTTTTGGTGTTTTTATCCAAATGCATGAGAAAATTGTTTATACTTTAATGTGTTGGCCACTTATCCAAAAGTGAAAAGTGCGCCCATCAATAATTCAAAAGTACCTTTCCATATTAATCAGCATGAATGCAAAGGCTAAGGTGCCATAACATAGTAACTATTATCACATGAGACTTTTGTCTATGATTATGGTTCCAAAGGATCAAAACGACCAGATATTAATGAAATTTTTTGTCGACTTTCTGTAAAATACTTGTTTGGCCGAGGACTTTCAAACATATCGTAAGTTCTTCCTCTTCTCTTTCGAACCACATAAGGATTTTCAGTCCAAATGAGCAACCTAAAGCACTTTGAAATAATTAAGTCTCCTGCGATGGAATAGATGGGTCCCATAAGTTTTGAATTCGCCAATGGGGTCTAAAATACTTTTCCAAAAGCTGCCAAGACACGATTCTTTTGTGGGAAGATCCTTCTAGAATAACGTCCCTTTATTACTTTCACGATCGGCGCCTCGAATCGATACCTCAAAATTTCACCTATACATTTCTTTGAGATTTAAACAAACAAATTCATCTTTTGATCATCACATCTTCTTTTTAGTATTAACATAATCTTCTCTAAAAGAAGTTTTCCAATGTATTAACATTTTTTTTTTATAGAGGACGAACTAATGAGAGTGGAATTGAGAGAATTGACTTTATCAATTTGGACTTTTGATTATTTAGTAGAATCTCTTATGTAGGGTATATGGCACTATGTGATAAGTGGAAGAATAATAATGAGTATAGGACGGAAATTTCTCCTTTTTTTTTTTTTTTTTATCATCCATAAAAGTGAAAGATATGGTTAATAATAATAATAATAATAAAGATATGGTGATTTTTTATGCCCTTTCGAACTACTAGTTTTTGTCAAGTTGTTAATTAGGACATTTTGACTGCTAATTCGTTTCTCCGAAATTGTCTCCATTGTTTTTCACAAATAGTCGCTTTTCACCCTCAGATAATCCAATGTAAATTAAAATTTTATAGATGAATCTTCAGGTTCATTGTCATGGGCAAGTTCTACTCTAAAAAATCATTAAGAAATACAATCATCTTCAGGAAAAATACAGCAAAATAGACATTCAGAAGAAGCAAAAGAGAAGGAAAAAACAGAGAGAGTCTAATTCAAATTGGCCCACATTTTAGAATAAGAAAACAATTGGACTTTCAAAGGCCTTCTATTTTCATTCTAATTGGGCCATTTTTATGAATGGGCCTGTCACAATTCAATAAGAGGTCCTCTTCACCTGAAGACGATTCAAATCCAAGAAGACAAAAGGTATGTATTAAAAAAAGGAAATCTACACTTACTGTCCCTCAAATCAAAACTATTTATGCGTTCATGCCCATAAAAGTGAAACCTTTTACCCGAGATATCCAACTGTACGGCAGCCTTTCTTTGTGATCACATCATCCGTACTTTTCGTCTTCTTTTTCTTGTATCACGTGGGCTGCGTCACTTTTTTTTTTATTTTTTATATCTATTTTCCCGACTTACGCCAGAATATTTCTGGAGATAATAATTCCCCTCAACACTACTACCATTAAATTGCGGGATGTGCTAAATGATCAGGGTTTGAGAACAGAGCAACTGATATCACCTACAAGGTTATGTTAGAGTAATTATGGAGATATCACATAATTACTTCTCATTTATTATAATTGATATTGTAATATATTGTAATTAATATCTTATATCCTAGGTTTGAATAATGGAAGACTAGTCCATATGATATCTAGGTTTTTCTTACAACTGATATCTATGTTTTTTCTTTAAAGGAATGAATTAATCCTCTATGATACCATGTCAACATATGATATATACTACGTGAGTATCATAAAAGACTGATGATTGTTTTTCTTTTTAAAGAATGAATTGTTCATTTATGAACCATTTGAGTATATGATATATACCGTATGAGCATTATATTGTAATGAATATGACATCTATGATACTCTATCAGTCTATGATGTATACCAGGATGGTATCATAGAGGATTGAGTGCTTTTTTCTTGAAGGAATGAACTGTCAGTCCTCTATGATACCCTACTAGTATATGATATATCATGTAGGTATCATAGAGGATTGAGTAGTATTTTACTATTTTTTGAAAGAATAAATCAATCTTCTATGATACCCTGTAAGTATATAATATATACCATCTTTTTTTTTCATAGAAAATTGAGTTGTGTTTTTCTTGAAGGAATATGAGCCGTTAGTCTTGTGTGATACCATGTGGGTATCATAGTATATTGCAACAGTATACTTAAACTGCTATTAAAAAAGAAATAAGTAATAAAGAAATTTAAAAAAAATAAAATTAAATATAGAATCAGATTATGGTAAAAAATAAAATAAAATATAGTATCAAAAAATAAATGAACAAAAAAGGAAAAAAAGAGAAAAAGAAAAGAATAAAAGAAAGAAAAGAAGATAAGAAGATAAGAAGTAGAGAAACAAAAGTAAAGAAGAAAAAAGAGACAATTAAATAAAAAAGAAGAAATAAAGAATAATAAAAAAAAAAAAAAATGAAAGGAGCTAGAATTAAATATGAAATTAGATTATGGTGAAAAAAGAAAATAAAGAATACTATGATTTGAAAAAAAATGAAACAAAAAAGAAGAAAAATAAAGAAAAAAAGAGAGAAAATAGGATAAATGAAGAAAAGAAGTAGAGAAATAAAAAAGAAAGGAAGAAAAAAGAAACAGTCATTTACAAAAACTATAAGGGGTATTAAGGGTAAATAGTTTTGGGGTATGAAAAAAAAGGGGCATGCAAGGGTAAATAGTTTGATTTTAGAAGGCAGTATAGTTTCCCCTTAAAAAAAAGTAGTACTCCCGTTCACTTAGCATTTAACACACACTTTAAGAAAATATTAACTCCTTAATAAAAATATTTATTTTTATTAAACTAACCTAAATTAAAATTTACATTTTACTATTAACTTAACACATTGGAATTTGGTCACTTAATAAGAATAAATCTAAAAAAATAAGATTAATTCCTTCTTGATTATGTAAATGAACACTTACTTTGAACCAAAATTAAAAAGCTAAGTGAACACTTATAATGAATTAGAGGGAGTACTAATTAGGTACCTTTTGGACGATATGGTTTTAGAATAGACTTGCATATGATAGTTTTGATTAGGAAGTATTTCTCACATACGGTAAACCCACTCACAAATTAAAGGTCTTCATCAAATGTAAAATAGAAGGTACCTTTGTAACATATTCGTTACATTAGCTAATATGTGTCACTTTGCGTATCTATAAAGGTACACAGATGTTATAATGGAACTAAATGGCAATTTGCACGCAAAAGATTTAGGGGTATCAAATGTTTGTGTTGAGTTAAATCTGAACGGATCAATTTTTTTTTATTAATAATTGTGTGTTATTAATCCACCCAAAAATTACTTAGAATGAGATGTGTTGGATTAAATTAGACTAATGGTTGAGTTAGGAGGATCAAAATGGTTGAGTTAATATATGGGCTAATCATTTTAGCACCTCCAGAATTGGACGGGTCATGTTTTCATGTATTTTGTTTTGCTTAAACTAGATTAGAAAATAATTGAAAGAAATAATTTATTGATTATTTTCATTAATGAAAGAGTATATCTACAATTTACAATTTTCATAATAGGAAAATCCTATTCCTATTCTACTCTCAAAACCTTATTCTACTTGTACAATAAGTATACAATTATGGTAAATGTACAATTCTAATTTAATACAAATCCTACCTAATATACTACACTAAATCCTGCCACACACACCGTGATATACACCAATTATGGAAGTGTGTATCACGGGTAGATACTCAATAATTATCACACCCCCGCAATCATAGCGGGGGGTCTTTGTACGCTGAGACTGTCCATAAAATCTTCAAAAAGGACCGAGGGAAGACCTTTGGTAAAGATTTCTGCAATTTGATACCTGGAAGGGACATGGCAGACGCGTACTTGTCCACGAGCTACCTTTTCGCAAACAAAGTGGATATCAATCTCTATATGTTTAGTGCGCTGGTGTTGAACCGGATTACCAGAAAGGTAGATGACACTAACATTATCACAATACACCAAGGTAGCTTTCTGAATAAGACAATAAAGCTCTAAAAGAAGATTATGTAACCAACATGATTCAGAGACCACATTGGCTACCCCTCTATACTCGACCTCTACACTAGAGCGTGATAAAGTCGACTGATGCTTTGCAGACCATGAGATCAAGTTATTCTCAAGTAACATACAATAGCCAGACGTAGAGCGTCTGGTGTCTGGACAACCACCCCAATCAACATCAGTATTTGAGACAAGCGTAGATGTCGATGAAGGATATAAATGTAAGCCATAGTCAAGTGTCCCCTGGATACATCGAATAATGCTTTTGAGCGCATTCATGTACTAAATCCTGGGATCATGCATAAATAAATACACTTGTTGTATGACATACGTTTATCTGGTCTCGTGAGCGTAAGATACTGAAGAGTCCATGCAAGACTGCGATAGCGGGTCGGATCCTCGTAAGGTAAGGCAACTGCAGCCCCGACCTTAGGTTTAGTATCAACTGGAGTGGAAGTAGACTTGCATGAGGACATACCAGTTCTTCAATGATCTCAGCGGCATACTTCCGTTGTGATAAAAATAGCCCACCTGCATGACGAGTGACAACAATCCCCAAAAAGTAACTCAAGGGCCCCAAGTCTTTCATAGCAAACTCAGAACTGAGCATTGTCATGGTAGACTGGCGCAGAGCATCAGTAGAGGCAGTCAAGATAATATCATCCACATATAATAGTATATAAGTCATGGAAGTACCACGACGATATATGAATAATGAATTATTAGATCTGCTGTGAGAAAACCCAATAGTCGAAACATAGTCTGCAAACCTCTAATACCAAGCTCGTGGGGACTACTTAAGTCCATACAAGGACTTCTTCAATAAACATACATGATGAGGATATTTGGGATCCATAAACCCCAAAGGCTGATGCATATAAATTGTCTCCTTAAGATCACCATGTAAGAAAGTATTCTTCACATCTAACTATTGAATGGGCTATGCCTTCGAAAGAGCTAAGCTGAGCACAATGGGAAAGGTAGCCGGCTTGACCACCGAACTAAATGTCTCATCACAATCCACACCCACCTGTTGAGTCTTACCATCACCTACAAGACGAGCCTTATGTCTCGCAAAAGAACCGTCATAATTGTCCTTATGAGCAAAAATTCACATAGATCGAATAATATTAAAACCAGATGGACGGGGCACCAACTCCCATGTTTTATTATCAATAAGAGCATTATAATCGTCGGTCATAGAAATTTTCCAATTCGGGTCATTTAAAGTAGACACATGATTACGGGGTAGGGGTGATTTAAGAATATTAAAGTTAAATTAAAATGTCTTTTCGGTTTAAAATACCCCGTTGACTACGAGTGACTGGTCTTTGACTCAGGGGAGAATTGAGCGGATTTTGGGAAATATCGGGACACGTGACGGACTGGCCGGCGGTGGCAGAACCCAAGACTAGGACTAGTTTCGGTATTGGGTTAGGTAACTGGCCCAATCACTGGACTGGGAATAGTGGCATGTGACGGTACTTTAGACCCATCGAGCAGTGGGCCCGCTGATGGATTTTGGGTGCGGGACATATCCGATAAAATATGGATAATATACGGGGAGACACCGTCATCTAAAAAATTATACGAACGAGGCACCGACTACTCACTTTAGCAAACGAAAATTGAGATTCATAAAAAATAACATGGCGATTAACGATGATTTTATTAGACGATAAATCAAAGCATTTATAACCACGATGATAGACGGATAACCCATGAACACACAAAGGGTAGACCGAGCCTGAAGTTTGTTAATTGTGGTGGACGGAAAGAATGGATAACACATTCACCCGAAGACCCTAAGATGAGAATACGAATGAGTTTTATTATATAAGATATGGAAAGGGGAGGAATACATCAACCCTTTGATAGGAAGTATGTTAAGGAGATATGTAGCCATTTGTAGAGCATGATGCCAAAAAGAAGAGGGTACGAAAGCATGAATCAATAAAGTTCGGACAATGTTATTAATGATACGAATTTTACGTTCGTCTTTCCCATTTTGTGAAGACGTATGAGGACAAGAAAAATGAAAATTGATCCCATTATCAGCACAAAACTCTCAAAACACCCCATTATCATATTCTTTGCCATTATCACATTGAATATTTTTTATTTTCCGTTCGAATTGGGTTCTAATGAATGCTCTAAATTTTACGAAAGTGGAAAAAATGTGAGATTTTTTCGCTATCGGAAAAGTCCATAAAAAATTAGAATACTCATCCAGAAATAGAACATAATAACAATGACCCAAAGAACTGAGAACAAGAGATGTCCATAAATCGCTATGAATAATATCAAATGTCATTAAAGTATGAGAATTAGCGTCTATAAATGGCAACCTAACAATTTTTTCTAAAGAACAAGATTGACAACTCAGAGTACTACATGTACCCTTGCAAGAAATAAAATTGTTTTTATCTAAGGAAGACAAAATAAACGGCCCGGATGACCTAGACGAGCATGCCACAAGGAAGAAATAAGGGTTGCAAAAGTTGATGGCAAGGCTTGGCTCGAGAGACCGAAACTTGGTGTGATAGGATAAAGATCTCCCCTACTATCACACCTCATTAGAGGAATCCCCGTCTTGAAATCCATCACAGAAAACCAAAATGGATCAAATTCAACCGAAACAGAATTATCAGTGGTGAATTTACGGACAAACACCATTTTTTTAATCAATTGAGGGGCATGAAGGGTATTTTTCAAGATAAAAGGTGGATGGGGAGACAAAGTTTTATGACCATAACCACGAATCGGAATTGAATTACCATTACCAACAATTATGCCATGACTATTGCTCAAATTGAATAAGATGAGAGAGTACCTTGATCGGACGTCATGTGGGTGGTGGCTCCGGTGTCCATGTACTAATTTTCTTCTGGCGGATTTAATCCAAGAGTGTGCATTGCGGCTTCAATGTCGGTAGGGGTGAGGCCCGCTACATGGTGGCCTACGGAGGCCGAGGCCCAAGAACACCTGCTTGCTGCCCCGACCCAGAAACCTGTCGGGGACTGAATTGCTGGGCCAAGAAACTAAGCTGGTAGAGGTATTGGGCCCAATTTCTCGATAACGGTGAAGGTGGGTATTATGAGACAGTGGGCCACGAACTGCGAGCCCAGTTCCAGGGCCATGGGCCCAAGGCTGTGGCCAGTGGGTTTACGATCCATTTCCTCGAGGCCCACACCCATTATTCGCACCTCGATTTCCGCCACTATTTTCCCAATTATTTTTTTGATTTTTATCATTTTTTCCGCCACCGTTGTTGCGATTTGGGCCTAATTTTCGGAAAACAACGGAGTAGATGTGGTCATCATGACGACTAGAGTTGCACTAGTAGCCGCCTTTTTAGCCAAGCCAACTTCTTCCAAGGTAAACATGGATCGGGCTTGATATAACTGCGGGAGAGGATCACTTTGACGAAGGAGAGTTCCAACACCACTATAAGCCTCGAATAGGCCAGCGACCAGTTGGAGAACAAGACGATTATTGCTAACGGGCGCACCAACGTTGCGGAGTTAGTCTGCCAACTCTTTCAACCTTTTGCGATAGGCCGAGACGTTTAGAAAATCTGCCATGTGAATATGAGAAAATTCCTACTAAAGAGTAACCACCCGAGAATTTTTATTATCTTGTAATATGTCACGCAGCCTATTCTAAGCTTTTATTGCCGTATTATCGGGCTCAATGATCATTTGTAGAAGGTCGGTAGAAATCGTGGAATAAATTCACTGGAGAACCGTAGCATCAAGTGTTGTCCACAACGTTGGATTCATCTCGGGTTCAGGCACCTCCTCTGTGCCAGTAGTCGAGGAAATTATGTGATGGAGGACTTGATGAGAGCGTGCGTGAATTTTGAACAATTCCGCCCACGTCGCATATTGGACGTTTTCCATCTCAAGAACAATAGGGATTTGGTTCTTGATGTTGGAAACTGTAAGGGCAGGATGAAACATGTTCTTCGACGTAGACATGATGGAAGAACAATAGGAGAAGTAGAGATTAGGAAGAAATATTTGGGAAAGAAGGAGAAAATTTGGTATGGGAGGAGGATTTCCGGCGAGCACAATCCGAGAAGAATTCTCGGAACTCGAGCCAAATATGCGGAAGAGTTTAAGGTTTTGTTAGAAATTTGCCTTTGGCGGGAGTTGCGACCGACCAACTTTAACGGCTTAAACACTAGTGTAACGTATGTTGGAGAATCCGGTTCTTCACACATGCATGATCTACTAAGTACGTAGATAACCGTAGGGCCAAGAATCGTCAAATTTCATTGAGAAATGAAAGAGATATTGGTTCACGAAGTAAGGTGTTTGAAGCATGGAAAGTGTGGTGTTGTGTGTAATTCTCCCTCATCGGTAGAGGAAGAAAGAAGTGTTGTGTATATAAGATTCGAAATTGGTTTGGGGTTAGGGACCCCAAGGGGTATCCCATGTGTTTAAAGGAGGGAGGACCTAGATGTGCTTCGGTTCGAGGAAAGACCACACGCGCGCCGCCGCCGCCCGCCCGTCCCGTCCGATTCCGGTTCCGAGTTCCGGATTCCGGGTTCTCGGGTTCTCGGGTCACGGGTCGTGGGTCGTGGGCTGTGGGCTGTGGGTCTTCTGATATTATCTTTTTGGGCCAGAAAACTTTGCCAGAAGTACAGTTTGATCCCGTGTTTCCGGATGTACGCTTTGGTCCCCGAAGTTTCAAGATGTGCGCTTTGGTCCCTCAAGTTTCCGAATCTGGACAACAAAGCGAGCTGCCAAGAACTCAATTCAGCCATTTATTTTGGCTGAATTACTCCTCCTATAATGGCCAAATCCGTTTGTCTTTCACCATTTATGTTGGTGGCTTTACTACCTCCATAATGGCCATTATTTGGCTATTATGGAAGCAGTTTTTCAGCCCATTCCTCACCTATATAAACACCCCCTTACACCATTGTTGAGCACACTTGATATGCACGAAAATACACAACCAAAAAAAATCTTCTTCCTACAACTTCCAAGCATCATTTCGTTATTCAATATTCTTCACGGTAGCTCTTGAGTTTCCTTTGCTCAAGGGTTCCATTGCTGTTTTATCTTGGGAGACAAATTGTCCAGGACGTATAAAGGATACATACAGGGCAATATTGTCTTAAGGACAGAGTGCAACACTCGACTCAGCAAAAACGATTTACATTTTTCCGTCTTCTACAAAACTGGAATTTCCAGTTTTTTCTTGTGTAACAATTGTAATTTTCAGATTTCATGTTGAATTATTGAATCACTGGTTATCCTTTTGAATACTTGTAATAGTTATATACTTTCCGTACTGCTTTATAAAGTACCATAGAGCAAATCTCCCAACAACTTAAGACAATATTTGTATTGTATTACTATTAGTGTTCGAAAGATGTCGGTCAAAAGTTGTGTGACCAAATCTGGATATGGAAATGGTTTTCTGGTAGAAGAGAGTGATGATGATGAACGTGTTCATGGTGTCACCGCTACCAAGAACTGGTGGAAACAAGCGCTCTCCAACGCCTGAGGATGTCAACTGGGACAAGAGGAGAAGAGTGAAGATGTTATTCTATCTTGTAGCAGAAGGCCTATATCTGTCCCAGACAAAGGATCCGAATAATGGTGAGAAGGAAATGGACACTCAGTCTGATGAAGTGACTGAAGTGAGCCAGAATCCGAAATTGGAATAAGTATTTTTCTTACTTGTCAAGAATAAGGATTAAATGATAAGTATTTTTCTTACTTGTCAAGAATAAAGATTAAATTATGTCTGATTAAAAATGGATTAAAGTAAGGAGGAATATGAAAATAATTTATATTCCTTATGCTTTAACAAATCAGAAGTTTAATCTCATCTTCTTTTCCGTTTAAAGATTGGATTTTGTAAACGACTTAAGAAGATCCGTTCTTTTAAGTGTAATTACTAAAGTGTGTAAAGTATGTTCGCACATACGAGGGAGTAAGATCCACCGATCGTGCGAAAACCGTTACCACTCTTAAGTAAGCGCCAAGAATTATCTGGGCACCAATCATAACGGAAGAAGTCTAAAAGTTAATGACGTTGAGCCCGTCATATTATTTGACAAAGATCCTTCATAGGATGATATTGGACACTCGGTCATACAAAGCCTCCGGGCGACTAGAGTGGGCCAAAATTTCTTTGATAGGATGATATTGGACACTCGATCATACAAAGCCTCCGGGTGACCGGAGTGGGCCAAAATTCCTTTGATATGATGATATTGGACACTTAGTCATATAAAGCCTCGGGCGACCGGAGTGGGGCCAAAATTCATTTCATAGGAAAAGTAATGGACACCTAGTAAGGTGGGCCGAGTTTCCGGTGTCCCGAATGATCCGAAGGCCTAAAGAAAGGCAAGAAAGAAATTGGACACTCGGTCCGCCAAAGCAACCGGAGTAGGCCGAGTATCTAGATCACAAATGATCCGGTTACGCCCTAACCACGGGCAAGAGGTTGTTCATGTGAAGCAACGCCACCTCTAAAGTAGAAGGGCTGGAGAGGTTGTCCTCAATAGGACTTCAAGGAATGAGATCACTCTAAAAGAGGTGATACATGTTCCTAACTTAGTTAAAGGACGTTGTTGGTCAAATCTGATTTGAGACTAGTCCAACAGGTCCGTAATAACTAAGAGTGGTACAATATGTCTATAGCCAAATGAATGATATATTGTAATCCGTGCATCTATGACATCATAGATTAAGACACGTTAAATAGCAAGTCATTCAAAAGCTAACGATGTTGAGATTGTTGCCTACTGTCGACATAAACCCTCAAAATGAATGTGAGGTAGACGAAGAGGCAAAATCACCTTTCCAAATTCCGTCAAGGGAATAGCGAAAGAAGCACCGCTCCTCTAGAACTTAGTCACACCTACTTGGGTGATTTGAAGTTTATACAAAATAGAGGGGGAGACAAGTACGTTGTGATCTTCATTGATGATGGTACAACGTATGGAATCCTTTGTTTATTGAAAAGCAAAGATGAAGTTGTTGAAGCCTACAAAGCGAAGTTGAAAATCAACTAAGCCTACGGATTGAGAAATTCGTAGTGATAGAGGGGAGAATGTGAAGCATCGTTCATTAAACGAATGTTCATTTCTCACCTCGCCCAACGGTGTTAGCCAAGCGCGAAGTCGTACGCCCAAATTATGATGGGTAGCTTGGTAAAAGATGGGCTACCGAAACAGTCAAGTTCGACCTAAGACTCGTAGATTGCATATCCACTAGATCCGCAAATAACGGTAGTGTTGATCGCCTCTTGGCGTCAAAGAATGCTCGAATTCTTTGGAGATAAATTTCCTTGGAAAAGGAAAAAGGAGTAATTGCTCAAGGTTAACAAGAACCCGCGAGGCTCGACGGTTCGGAACTAGACGTTCCGTATCTTCATGACTCGAAAGTTGCTTTATCTATCCGGAACTTAATATTCCGGATCGCAACTCGGGGATTCTAGATGTTGAACCAAGACGGAGCAAAGAGGGGACAAAGACTTGTTCCGGTCCTTCTAGCTTGTATGGTTGAGAACGAACCATGGACAATTAACAAATAATTGTTATCTCCAAAAGCGCCGCTTTGGAAAGAAGCTAAAGGAGAAATAGATTCCATATATTGAACCATACGTGTGTAATAGTTAATCTTCCTCCGGAAAAGAACCTTTGGGTTGTAAAAAGTGCTCCCTGTGAGTAGCTTCACATCCAAGGCCATTGTAATCTTACATGGCATGGGTGTTGAAACAGACCTTCCAAACCGGAGAGTTGGAAGAAGAGGATCGAATTGGTTTGCTTTGAATCTGTTGGGCTTCTTCCGAACTTTCATTTTGGTCCCCGAAATGTTAACATTTTAGTCCCGAAAGTCTCGAGATAAAAACGAAACAATGAATCGATCACGAAACATTGACTCGAAGTTAGAAAGCCAACAGGTTGGAAAACCAACGGTCTTAGAGTGAAAATCATATTGAAACAAAGTCTCGATATGAAAGATATGAGTATCACAGATGACATCTTAGGAATTGGATTTCTAAGACATCTAACGGATCGGTCGATAGTTGACGGTCTCGTTGAAGCCACCAATGGATATGAATCATAGAACTGATTGGAATCATGGTGCACCCATAGACAAGGAGCGATATGCTCGGGTCACGTGTAGTTCAATGTATTGTACACACTACAACCGACTCAGTATCGTCCAACAAACGAGATCGATTGAACTAAGGTTCACGATGATCTTAATACATGATCAATAGAAGGCGTTAAGTCGGATATGACGATATCTGAATTATTCGCTTATCTACGGATTATAGTATTCGGATGTCCAATGGCGGTTCGAGAGAACACAAGTGATGCAAATCGGACATCGGATCCGAAGAACACCAAAGCCACAAGTAAATGTGTATGGTGGTTCTTGGAAAATCCTCTAAGCAAACTTGCATCGACCGATTCATGATGGTATCGGAGTTTATCGCTTTATACAAAGCATGAAAGAAGTTGAGTAACTTCACGACTCATTAGAGGACGTCCCTTATTGGGAGAAACCCATGCCTTCGACGAGTTATACACTTGTGGCTAGCCGATCGGCTTTAGGAAGGACACGGATGACGGCGTCCGGACATATCTGTCATGATCTCTGTCGGAGACATAAGACCGTATGACGGTTGATCATCGCGGGTGTCACTTCCTTATTTACTAACTACGGGACTACCCGGAGATCAAGTGTTCTCTGTCTGGGGAATGGGCTTAAAACCCAAAATATACGGACCAATACAAATGGAAACCCAACCTTAGGAACTGGAGATTCCGGTAATTTGGTTCAATGGGAAAACTAAGTTGTAAAGGTTCGGTTGATCGCTTCGGTCGAAGCATGAGCACTTCGGATAGTGATTTCGAAAAGAAACACCAAATCCAAAGCCGTTCCCGCGATAGACGTTAAGTGCTATCTGCAGTATGGGTAAAGGTTAAGTTTTCAAAACCCGTAATGATTCTCAACAGTTGAGGTTAGGTCTTTGGGAAACTTTTAATGGTTCCTAACACTTGTGAAGTGGGGTATAGCAGGATACCTTGTAGGAGACCACCTATTTAAGTGCGAGGACGGGCCGCCTCAAATTGAACGCACTTAAGAATCCAAGACGTTGTCCATGGCCAAAACGGACAAAACATTACGAAGAAGAGAGTAAGGGAATTTGTTGTGTTGGTACCGTTGTCTTGGCTTACACTAAACACCGACGGTTCAAGACATCACGTTCACCGCGCGGTAAGTAAGTCCGATGATATTCAACTATGGAAGGTTCAAAGCCGAGGCTACCTCTCCTTATGCAACATCGGTCCGCCGAAATATTGCTTTGGAAATGAAAAGACACCATGTGAGTGCGCCAAAATCTCTTTCAAGAGGGGATTGTTGGAAATTTGCCTTTGGCGGGAGTTGCGACCGACCAACTTTAACGGCTTAAACACTAGTGTAACGTATGTTGGAGAATCCGGTTCTTCACACATGCATGATCTACTAAGTACGTAGATAACCGTAGGGCCAAGAATCGTCAAATTTCATTGAGAAATGAAAGAGATATTGGTTCACGAAGTAAGGTGTTTGAAGCATGGAAAGTGTGGTGTTGTGTGTAATTCTCCCTCATCGGTAGAGGAAGAAAGAAGTGTTGTGTATATAAGATTAGAAATTGGTTTGGGGTTTGGGACCCCAAGGGGTATCCCATGTGTATAAAGGAGGGAGGACCTAGATGTGCTTCGGTTCGAGGAAAGACCACACGCGCGCCGCCGCCGCCCGCCCGTCCCGTCCGGTTCCGGTTCCGAGTTCCGAATTCCGGGTTCTCGGGTCACGGGTCACGGGTCGTGGGTCGTGGGTCGTGGGCTGTGGGCTGTGGGCTGTGGGTCTTCTGATATTATCTTTTTGGGCCAGAAAACTTTGCCAGAAGTACAGTTTGATCCCGAAGTTTCCAGATGTATAGTTTGGTCCCCGAAGTTTCAAGAATGGACAGTCAAAGCAGTTGCCAAGCACTCAATTCAGCCATTTATTTTGGCTGAATTACTCCTCCTATAATGGCCAAATCCGTTGGTCTTTCACCATTTATGTTGGTGGCTTTACTACCTCCATAATGGCTATTATTTGGCTATTATGGAAGCAGTTTTTCAGCCCATTCCTCACCTATATAAACACCCCCTTACACCATTGTTGAGCACACTTGATATGCACGAAAATACACAACCAGAAAAAATCTTCTTCCTACAACTTCCAAGCATCATTTCGTTATTCAATATTCTTCACGGTAGCTCTTGAGTTTCCTTTGCTCAAGGGTTCCATTGCTGTTTTATCTTGGGAGACAAATTGTCCAGGACGTATAAAGGATACATACGGGGCATTATTGTCTTAAGGACAGAGTGCCACACTCGACTCAGCAAAAACGATTTACATTTTTCCGTCTTCTACAAAACTGGAATTTCCAGTTTTTTCTTGTGTAACAATTGTAATTTTCAGATTTCATGTTGAATTATTGAATCACTGGTTATCCTTTTGAATACTTGTAATAGTTATATACTTCCCGTACTGCTTTATAAAGTACCATAGAGCAAATCTCCCAACAGGTTTTTGTGAGACATATATTGTTGATACCATGAAAGAAATAATCCCTTGATTATTTTCATTAATGAAAGAGTATATATACAATTTACAATTTCCATAATAGGAAAAATCCTATTCATATTCTACTCCTAAAACTTTATTCTACTTATACAATAACTATACAATTATGGTAAGTGTACAATTCTAATTTAATACAAATCCTACCTAATATACTACACTAAATCGTGCCACACACCCGCGATATACACCAATTATGGAAGTGTATATCACGGGAAGATACTCATTAATTATCAGCAGTCAAATATTAGTTATACCGATTAATTAACGACCTGATTATATTAATATATTTTTAGACCATACAACATAAGCTCCTTTCCTTTTAGTTGTTTTATGTTTCATTTCCTTTTCTTTTTGGAAAAGTAAAAGTAATTTTTATCCCTCTACAATCTTGGAATTTTGCATTTTACCTTCTAGACTAACTACACTCAATATTTTCGAATTATTATGCCATTTGTCCTCAATTCTTTTTTTCTTTAGCAAGAATTATTGTAGTGCACTTGTTCAATATCAAAACTAAATACTGAAAACCAAGATGATGCTTACGCATAACTCGAATTTCTAATAGATTATTCACCGAATATTCTTACATTAATTGTATTTATCTTATTTTAGGTAGAATTATATTCCTTTTATAATTAGGTTGATTACTTACCTAGTTTGTAGCAAGGTAAATATTTCTGTAAATACTATATATTGTGAATCATCAATTAATGAAATAAAGGAACACATTCCTTTATGGTATCAATAGCCTAACCCTAAACAAAAACCCCCCCGCCGCCGACCCCTCCCTCGGCCGCCACCCACCAATGACGGAACCATAATGTTTCTTCGGCCATTCTCTTTCCCTTCTCCTCCTAAATTTCATCTTCCATAGCTGACAAAACTAAATTTCATCCTCCACTTGCAGTCAACAACATTAAAAATTTCATCCTTGTGACTCTTTAGATGGAAAAGGATCAATACTACTCGTGGGCGGAACTGTTCAAAATCCATTGTCGTGTCTACGAAGTTATCGACCACATCAACCCTCCTAAATCGAAGTCCACAGATCTACCCTCGACTTTGACCTCTGATGATACACTTTGGTCTCGTTTGGATGCAACTGTCCTCTAGTGGATATACGACACGTTTCTAATGATCTGTTGCACACAATCATTGAGACCTTTGCCACTGTCCGTCAAATGTGGAAACGTTTGGAAAATATTTTTCACGACAACAAAACTCAATGTGTGTTATACCTTGAAAATCAATTTAAGGACGTTCATCAGGACGATTTTCCAAACGTGTCTGCATACTCTCAAGAACTCAAGATACTTGCCGAACAACTCTCCAACGTTGGCGCACCAGTCACTAATCAATTATTGGTCATGAAACTTATTGTAGGCTTGAACGAATCCTATGACGGCGTTGCTACCATCCTTCAGCAATGCACGCCATTACCACCATTTTATGAGGCTCGTCCAAAGATAATTCTTGAGAAAATCCAGAAAATCAAGCGCAACACCACTCAGGCCAGCATTGCAGACGCCGCTCTCACCACCATCGTCGGGCCCTCTGCCGACGGCAGGGCCTCCAATTCCGACAACCATCACCACCGACCCGAGGACTCATAACAGACCGCGTCGACCCACAACAACCTCAAAGGATGGCATTCCGACAAAGGTCGCAACGGATGAAATTTCGGCATCAACGGTGGCGGCAAAGGGCAGTCTCCACCGGTAGGAAACAACCAGCAGTGACCGCGGCACTGGCAGCGGCCTCCGTCGTGGGCTGCCTACTACCATCATGAGCCTCTCCTTCTTGCTCGTATCCGATATCCTCGTGGACTCCACCTCCGACCAGATAGGCCCAACCTGGCATACTCGGCACACGTCCACAATAAGCCTACACAGCACATGCCCCCCCCCTCAACTTATGCACCGACTAACATTGATGCAACTATTAACACAATGTCACTCAACGCTCCAGACGATAATTGGTATAAGGACACAAGTGCCACATCTCACATGACGTCATCACAAGGTACTCTCTCATCTTATTCCAATTTGAGTAATTTAAATTGGAATATTATTATTGGTAGTGGACAAGGCATTCCTATTCGTGTTTTTGGTCATTCATTATTATCCCACCACATTGTTAAGTCTGTTTAAGTACTATTTTAGAATGCATTTTAGGGAGTCTTGTGTTAGTCTTTATGCCTTTTTGTACCGTGTTACGCTTGTTTTTTGTTTTATTTTCAAGATAAAGCGATCCAGAATGGAAGTGAGGCAGATTTAGAGAGAATAAGCGGATATTGAGGATAAATATGTTGGTTTAGTCAAAGAAATGGTTCAGAGAAGTCCTGGGAAGCTCGTGAGGCAGTTGAACATGTCCCGATGAAAAATTGACAAAAGAGCCTCGACGCCTGCAACAGAGCCGCGATGCTGATGTTCCAGAGAGACCACATTTCTGCAAGCGGAAGGGTCGCGACGCTCTCTGGACTGCACCGCGGCGCTTAATGAAATTCGCAAATGTGTCGCGGCGCTTGTGTCCGTATAGATTACGAGAACTCATTTTTTCACAAGGGCAAAAGGTATTTTCAAGTGAAAAAAGGGTTGGCTTTAAAGAGAAAAAAATGGGAGAAAGAGGTTTTGGAGCTTTGGAGGAGCCATTGGAGATCAATTCCTCAAGTTCTTTTTCTATGTCTTGAAGTATCTTTATGTTAATTTTTAGTTTATGTGTTAATTCTAGAATGACTATGAACTAATTCTTCTATTAGGGTTTTCAATTAAATCACTTGAACCTTTATCATGAACTAATGAAAAGTTATCCTGTCTTCTTCATATATTAAGGTCTTTTCAATGTGTGGTTATTGAATGAGAATTGATTGACCATTGATTTTCGTTTATCTAAATGGGTTTAAATCAAAATTTGAAAAGTGAGATTTGAATATGCTATAGTTGAATTGACATAAGCTTAATCTTGAACGAGAGTATCACGATTGCTTGTGTAGCTTTTAGGTTGTTGATCTTAATGCTTCCTAAATGATGGAATTTATCATAAAAATATAGAAAATTGTCATTTAGGTTGAGTTTTATATGTCGTAACTGAATATAGAACACTTTTGTTAACCTACTATCTTAATAAGAAGAAGAATTGTTAATCTTGCATTAGTAAATGGTAGAGTGGATAGTTGATGAGATTTGAATCCCTAATTGCTCTCATTCTCGAATTTAAACTCGTGTGTTTTTGTTGTTAGTTTATTCTTGCATTTTACATTCGTTTATGCTTTCTTTATTTTAATCTCTACAAATCAAGATTCGTTAGCCAAATAGAAACTATATATTAATTATTTGGTAATTGATAATTCAGTCTCTGTGGGATGATACTCGGTCTTATCAAAATTTATTATAAATTGTGATACGTGTACTTGTGTATCTCTAAAATCCGCAACACACATCCACCACTAATTTTAAAATATCATTTTTGCCCCTAAACTCATTAAGAATCTAATTTATGTGCGCGTTTCACAACTGATAATAATGTTTCCCTTGACTCTGATCCTTTTGGTTTTTCTGTGAAGAATTTTACGACAGGGAGACGAATAATGAGATGTGACAACACCGAAGATCTCTACCTTATTTCAAACGCTCGTCAACAAATTAGCCTCAGTTCCATCAACATTTGCTGCTCTTTCGTCTTCCTTATGGTATTCTAGATTAGGACATCCGGGAGATTTTGTTTACGCTCTCTTAGGAACAATAATTTTATTCAATGCAATCGTATTTCTAAAATTCCTATATGTGAATCATGTGTTTTTGAGAAACATGTTAAATTACCATTTTATGCATCCACAAATTGTACTTTAATACCTTTCGATATAATACATAGTGATTTGTGGACTTCCCTATTTTAAGTACGACCGACCATTGATATTATGTGTTATATTTGGGCGATTATTCCAATTTTCTATGGACTTTTCCAATTGGTAATAAATCTCAGGTCTACTCCATTTTTTCCTCTATTAGTTATTTCATAAAAATACAATTTGAAATGATCATTAAATATTTTCAATGTGACAATGGCAGAGAATTAGATGATAACCAATTCAAACAGTTTTGCTCCAAAAACGGACTTACCTTTCGTTTTTCCTACCCTCGCACCTCCTCCCAAAATGGTAAAGCCAAACGGAAAATCTGAACCATAAACAACCTAATTCGTGCTCTACTTGTCCACACCTCAATTCCCCTCAATTCTGGCATTACGCACTTTCCATGACCACATATCTCCAAACATAATCTCAAATAAATCTCTAGCTCTACGGTCGCCCACTCAAGTTTTGTTTCGTAGGAACCCCTCCTACCAACACTTGCAGATTTTCGAATGTCTCTGTTATCCTCTCCATCCAACCACTCATAAACTCCAACCGATCTTCTCCGTGTGTGTTTCTGGGTTACCCCACCAATCATCGTGGTTACTCTTACTATGACCTATCAAGCCATAAAATAATTATTTCACGCCATGTCCTATTTGATGAGTCTCAATTCCCTTTTGCCTCGCTAAACTCGCCACATCGGCATTCCAACGACTTCCTAAATGATGGCCTAAACCCCATTATAATTCATCATTTACATAATCCGACGTCCCAGTCCCCGACACCCAAACCTACCAAGGTCAATCCGGGACACGCTGCCCACCCGGTTCCTCGGAACAGTCCGTCTCAGGGTGATTCCACAGCCACCTCTCCGCAAACTGAGCCTCGACCAGCAGATCCCGCCACCCCTTCCTTCCTCCTTTCCTAGCAGTCCGCGACACCCCACCATCCTCTCATCCCGCGTCATGAGGCATGCTCTCGAACAATGGAAACTCGTGCCATGCACAAAATTTCCAAACCTATCGTTTGTTTAACCTATCCATTTCAGTTGTCCCTTCCCATGTCCATCATAATCCGAATGATGCCTTATTCGACCCAAATTGAAAAACCACAATGATTGACAAATATAATGCTCTTATTGGTAATAAGATGTGGGACCTAGTACCCCATCCACCTGATGCTAACATTATTCATTCTATGTAAATTTTTAGACATAAAATGAATTTTGATGATTCTTTTGAGAGGTACAAGGCTCGTCTTGTAGGTAATGACATGTCTCAATAGGTGGGAGTGGACTGTGATGAAATGTTCAGCCCCATCGTAAAGCTTGCAACCATCCGGACTAACCTTAGCATTGCCTTATCCAAGTCTTGGCACATTCATCAACTTGATGTCAAGAATATTTTTTTATATGGGATCTTCATGAAATGATATATATGCATCAGCCTATGGGTTTCAAGGATCCTATTCATCCGGATTATGTGTGTATGTTGTGGAAATTGCTCTATGGACTGAAACAGACTCCTCGAGCATGGTACCAGCGGTTCGCTGATTATGTCTCCTCTATCGGTTTTTCACACACCAAATCTGATCATTCCCTGTTCATCTACAACAAGGGTCCAGACATGGCTTACCTCTTATTATATGTTGATGACATCATCATCACCACATCATCTGATGCCCTCCGTCGGTCCATTATGTCTCTCATTTCCTCTGAGTTTGCTATGAATGATCTGGGGGCCCGAGTTATTTCCTAAGCATCTCTATCACTCGCCATTCTAGCGGCCTATTTCTGTGTCAGAAGAAATACGCCAAAGAGATCTTTGGCCGTGTAGGTATGACATCTTGCAAACCATCTCGTGCGCTAGTGGACACCAATTCCAAGCTCAACGTTGATTCCGGCTCTCCGTATTCAGACATGACTCACTATCATAACTTTGCTGGGGCCCTACAGTACCTCACATTCACGAGATCAGACATATCTTATGTCGTGCAACAAATCTGTTTGCACATGCACAATTAGACGAAGCACACATGCATGCCCTCAAACGTATTTTACGATACGTCCATTGTACACTTCACTTCGGCTTACATCTATACAGGTCCTCGCTCACTGGTCTCACTGCTTATTCTGATGCTGACTGGGTTGGATGTCCTGACACCCGACGCTCCACGTCGGTTACTGCATTTTCCTCGGAGATAACCTATTGTCTTGATCTTCTAAAAGGCAACCTACACCATCCCGATTCAGTGTCGAAGCCGAGTACAGAGGTGTAGTCAACATCGTCACTGAGTCTTCTTGGATTCGTAACCTTCTACTTGAGTTCACTGCCCGATTCAAAAAGCAACACTAATGTACTGCGACAATATTAATGCGATATATCTTTCCGGCAATCCCGTCCAACATCAACGCACCAAACACATTGAGATGAACATTTATTTTGTTCGCGAAAAAGTGGTTCGTGGTCAAGTTCGTGTCATTCATGTTCCTTCAAGATATTAGATTGCCGACATCTTTAGCAAAGGACTTCCGTGAATATTGTTTGATGATTTTCGAGTCAGTCTCAGTGTTTGTGAGCCTCTCACTTCGATTGCGGGGGTGTAATGGAATATTCACTATATTTATTATTTTTGGTAGAATTATATTTTTTTGTAATTAGGTTGATTACTTACTTATTTGTAGCAAGGTAAATATTTCTTTAAATACTATATATTGTAAATCATCAATTAATGAAATCAAGGACACATTCCTTTAATTTCAATTGCCAAAGCTTGTAATTACAAACATGAATTTGATCGACATTACAATTTTTACTAACTATATTTGTCTAAGCATCAGTCAATTGACTTTAGCTAGGATCAATTTGGCTAAAAAAAATAATACTGTAATTATTGAACAAAACTTACTTGCTGCTATTACAAACTTGCAAGGGGGGTTCTAATCTCTAATTAATTGAAGAATTCTTCAATGTCAAATGTGACATTAGATTCAAAATCCCCAGACAAATCCCAGTCTCCATCAAATGTGGAATTCGAAATCGAAGTTGGTGTTGAGATCAATTCAGTGAGATCTGAATCCGAGCTTTGCAAAATGTTGTCCATTCCAAATACTTCATTTTGGTTCGTCAAAATGGACAAGTACGAGGGCAATTCTAAGGTTATCGGAGATGCAAATGGAGCCATTGAATCGGAAAATAATTTTGTTTCTTCAATATTTTCGAGGTTTAGTGGCGTTGGAGGGAATGAAAAGGGGGTGAAAACTTCTTTTGTTGTGATGCTAAAATTTTCAACATTATGGTTTGGTGTTGAGTTGAATATTACCATGGCTTGTTCTTGTTTTTTGTTGTGTTTTTGGCGTTTTTCAAGTGAAAAGATATCTGATTGTGCAACTTTGCAACTGTGCCTTCCTTTATATGTGACCTCAAAAATTGATGAGTTTCCATCTGATCTTTGGACTTGTTTTGTTGCCAAACAGCCCTGTGTATTCCTGTGTGTGCACCGATAATAAGCCCTGCATTTACAAAAGAACTATTAGAACAAAAATGACGAATTATAACAGGTTAAATGACACTAATGGTATAGCTTCAGTATTAATGTATATAAGTTAAATTCAATTCGATTTACTTATTTACATTCATGAAATCAAGGAGCCAAATTTTCAAATTAATAAATTTGGAGTACCTACAACTCATAAGTTTGAGCTAGATATGTATATCATGAAATCCAGTAACCAAATTTTCAAATTAATAAATTTGGAGTACCTAAACTCACAAGTTTGAGCTAGATATGTATGTTTCCATATGCTCTTATCCAATTCCACTATGAGTTTTGTCACATTGTACAACTTGTCAATAGAAATAACCTTTATGACTTTAAGTTGATTAGTGAAACTTAAAAGTTCCATGTGTTGTGAAATCATACTGGTTTGCTTTTAAGAAGAAAATGTAATTTCTCAATCTACTGAAAGGACATAGTATTTTGAAGTGTTTTATTTAGGAGAACCACATGAAATGATCCAAAACTCATGCAGTGAATGTAGCCTAAAAAAACACTCTACATTCAGTCACATAGTAGTCTTAGAGGACCGGGACTACTAACTCCAAAAATAATCCTTGGCGTAAGTCGAGATTTTAGATATCAAAAAAAAAAAAGTCTAAACACAAAAATTATCAAGACAAAACCTAGGAGCTATGATAGTTTGTTTTTTGTCTTTTTATTTTTTTATGAGTGGGTTGTAATAATAATGAAAATAAAAAGGGTGATTCAAGGATCCCATCCACTGCCATCTTTTTCCTTGTACGTAATTTAAATTTGGAGCAAGTGGGCAGTTGACAACTTGTCATTAAAGTAGTTGACCTCCTCTTTTTTTTTTATATATATATATATTCAGGTTATCGGCTTACGTCAGACTATTTTTGAAGATAGTAATTCTCGATCCCTCAACACTACTACCAGTAAATCGCGAGATGTGCCTGAATAACCGGGTTTGAGAACAGAGCAACTGATATCACCTACAAGATTATACTCCAAAAGATAACAAATTACTCCCACCAGGGTTCGAACCCACCGTGTATATCACGGATTAATGGCCTATTTTTTTTTTATAGTTTTAGTTGTAATTAAATTAGAGTTGTACACTTACCATAATTGCATAATTATTGTACAAGTAGAATAAGATTTTGGGATTAGAGTAGGAATAGGATTTCCCTATTATGAAAATTGTAAATTATATATTTACTACAGTGGGTCCAGCGGGCAGTGGACCCGATGACGAATTTTGGGTGCGGGACACGTCCGAAAAATGGTGGATAATAAATGGAGAGACGGCATCGTCCAAAAAATTATACGAACTAGGCTCAGGACTACTCACGTTAGCAAACGAAAATTGAGTTTCATCAAAAACAACATGACGACTAGACGACCCAGTTGTCTTGCGGCCCACTGCCCCGAGGCCCATTGCCACCCCCGTTATTTCCACCTCGGTTTTTGCCAAAGTTTTTGCCATTATTTTTTGCGATTCTGACCCTTTTTGCCTCCACCGTTGTTGCGGTTTTGGCCGGAATTGTTGGAGATGGATGGAGAAAAATTGGACTCGGTCACCATGACGACGGACGGGGCCCAATGGCCGCTTTCTTAGACAAGTCGGCTTCTTCGAGTGTGAGCATGGAACGTGCCTAATAAAACTGAGGAAGAGAACTGCTCTGACGGAGAGCGTACCAACGCCACTATAGGCCTCAGAAAGGCCTGCAACCATCTGAAGAACCAGACGATCATTGGTAATGGGCGCACCAACATTGCGGAGTTGATCCGCCAATTCTTTCAACCTTTTGCGGTATGCTGAAACGTTAGGGAAATCTTCATATTGACGTGGGAGAATTCCTGCCCAAGGGTAACAACACGAGAATTTTGATTATCTTGGAATATATCACGCACTCTATTCCAAGCATCCATCACCGTAGCGTCTGGTTCGATAATCGTTTGCAACAGGTCGGTAGAAATAGTAGAGTAAATCCACTGAAGAACGGTAGCATCAAGGTTGTCCATAACTTAGGATCATCCTCGGGTTTGGTCACCTCGGTATCCGCAGGAGCCGCGGGGATAATGTGATGGAGGACTTGATGCGAGCGTGCGTGAACTTTGAACAGTTCGGCCCACGTCGCGTATTGGACGTTTTCTATTTCAAGAATGATAAGGATGTGATTCTTGATGTTAGAAACAGTAAGGGCAGGGTGAAACGTGTTCTTAGCCATAATAGCAACGCAAGACGTGATGTAGGGATTTGGGAAGAAAATTTTAGGAAGAGCGGAGGTACCGTCAGGCACGAAATCCGAGAAAAGAGGCTCGAAACTAAAGGCAAAGTCGACGGAATTTGGGAGAGGAATTTAAGACCTAAACTTCTGATACCATAAAAGAAATAATCCCTTGATTATTTATATTAATGAAAGAGTATATATACAATTTACAATTTTCCATAATAGGAAAATCTTATTCCTATTCTACTCCCAAAACCCTATTCTAGTAGCACAAGAATCCTATAATTATGGTAAGTGTACAATGCTAATTAATACAATTATTTACACTATAATTCAGCCACAAAACCGTGATATACACTAATTATGGTAAGTGTATATTACACGTATAATATAGCACAAAACCGTGATATACACTACTTATGATAAGTGTATATCACGTGTATATTTATCACCCATCCGACTGAATTTTAAATTTCCTCATTTGTCATCCAGCTATGCCTGGGGACTGACCTCCTCTTTTATTATCTTCCTATTAATCTGACTTTAACTCATTAAATAACTGAAATAACAGTACATGTAACTCAACAGTGGATTAAGTAGTTGTCTATGGAACAAAAAAAATCCAAATTGCTTCTACTTTTAGGACATTCTATTCCGAAAATGAAATTTAACCTCAAAGCAAACTGCTAAAAAGACAAAAATGAATGTTAACACACAGCAAAATAAAAGGAATAAGGATTGTTACCTTGGATGGATAGCCCCTAAGATATCTTTTTGTCCATATTTTCTCCAACTATATCCATCTTCATGTGGTCCTTCAAGCCCAGTTCCGGAAATGCTAATTTGATTAGTCCATTGTTGCGATTTCTTTCTGCAAATCCAAAAAATTCCAAAGTCCAAATTGAGACAAGAAAAAAACAATCCAAGAAATAAATTGAATTACAAGAAAATGGCCCAAAAGAGTAAAAAATTCACCTCTTCTTGGAGACCAAATTTTGGCCTAATTGATCCCCTGAAGAATCCAAAACTTCACTCTTGGGACTCTTATTATTATTACCAAGAAATGAAATTGATGAACATGAAGAAGTAGAATTAGCATTAATTCCACCTTCAAGAAGTAGTGCCTTCAAATTAAGAATTGACAATGATTTCTCAAGTGTACACAATATTTTCCCAAGTAGTAAAATACATTCTTCAGGAGAAGCCAATTGACCTAGCTGTTTTTTCAGCTGGTTCACAAATTCCCTCCCTTGTGTTAGCTCATTGATCAATTTCTTTTTCTCCAAAGCTTTAACTTTTTCCATTTTATGAAACTTAAGTGAGGAACAATGACAACAAATATATCGGTAACAATTATTATAGGGAGATGTATTGGTAAGATCCAACAGTGAACAACTATCCAAAAGTAAAACTACCTGAAAGTCCGATGATGAATTGGTATTTAATTTGAGATTACTAGGAACTAAGCACTATATAAATGGACAAGAAATAAACAAGAAAATAGAAGATAAAGGGGAAGTTGTGTGTGTATAAAAATCAGTGGATATATGAGGAGAGCCAAGAAGGAAGTAGGAGAGAGCAAGTGAAGTTGCTATTGGGATAGTTAGAACAAAAGAGAAGGAAAGGTAGGGAATATAAAGGGGGAAAAGTGGAAAGAGAGGGGGGAACAAATATTGACTGTGAGATTATACTTTGTTGGATTTTTTTTCCTATCTTTGGTCTAGGATTTGTTTTCCCTTGCATATGGAGAAATTAAATTCAAGAAAATATACAAGTGACCCTACAATGACTAATTCAAAAGGGTGTGTTTTTTTTGGGCCGCCACGCTTCATTTTTTTTCCTTCTCTTTTACTCGGTAAATCCTATTATTCTTTTTCTTTTCCTCAGCACTATTACAAGTAAATCGCGAGGTATGTCTGAATGATCAAGATTTAAGAACAGAGCAACTGATATCACCTACAATGTCCTACCCCAGAAGAGAGTAAATTGCTCCCATCAAGGTTCAAACCCACGCTGCAAGCCAGCTGAATTTTAAGTTTCCCTCCTTTGTCATCCAACTATGCCCGGGGGACGGTAATCTTATTATTCTTGATCAAATAATTGATGTTGAAGTTTTAAGTGTTCTCCAAGCTCTAATATATAATAGTAAAAAATTGAAGATTATGTGGGGTTTTATTTTATTTTGTTACTTATCGATAAGAAGGACATTCCATTTTTAGGTACAAATAGAGATTGCAGTGGATCCTGAATTCGGTCCGAATCCGATGGATCCAGATCCGTTTTATAGGATATGAATCTTTAAAATTTGGACCCGACGGATCCGGATCGGACCCGGATTCATTTCTGACGGATCGGATCTGGATCTGGATCTTGTATTTGAGATTCGTATCCGGTCCAAATCCGACCCATGGATCCATTTTTTATTAAATATATTCATAACCTATAATATAATTTTATAAGTATTTTCTTAAAATTGCTAAGCACATCCTTGCAAGTTTAATTCTCAAAACAAATTTAATTTATCCCCGCGTTAACTCAAAAACCAAAAAATAAAGAGGTAAATTCGATAATAAAATCAATGTTATATTAGTGAATGACTAACATCTCCATAGACAAGTAGTTAAAATTATATTCACTTCATTTGTGAAGATTTCAAGCACATGCAAGTTCTGCATTGTGTAAATAATAGTCAGCATTTTCCACGACTATTGTCATTGTCCAACATTTTCAATTAATAGCTCACAATCAAAACGAGACAACGAACAAAATATCTCATATGAACATTTCAAAATTGAAACACAGTAAACTGTTAGCTAAGTAAAAATCGTTTGTCAGTTAAAAAAATCTTAGCAAGGTTACATTTTTAGTAAGACAAAAAATTTTACACGTGGATCCAGATCCGGATTTGGATCTGATTTTTATGGACCCGACGGATCTGGATTCAGGTATGAAAAACGAATCTGGATCTGGATCTAGTAGGATCCGATTCAGATCTGATCTGTTGCCATCCCTAGGTACAAAGGTCACATTTAGAAACACAAACAAATTCGGTCCCTAACAAGAATTGAGCGCGTAATTAGGCAAGGTACATTTTCAATTAATAGCTCACAATCAAAACGAGACAACGAACAAAATATCTCATATGAACATTTCAAAATTGAAACACAGTAAACTGTTAGCTATGTAAAAATCGTTTGTAAGTTAAAAAAAAATTCTTAGCAAGGTTACATTTTTAGCAAGATAAAAAAATTTACATGTGGATCCAGATCCGATCCGTGGACCCGGTGGATCCGATAGATCCGAATTTGGATATGATTTTTATGGACCCGACGGATCTGGATCCGAATCTGGATTCAGCTATGAAAAACGGATCTGGATCTAATAGGATCCGGTCCAGATCCGATCCGTTGCCATCCCTATGTACAAAGGTCACATTTAGAAACACAAACAAATTCGGTCCCTAACAAGAATTGAGCGCGTAATTAGGCATGATTAAGATAAGAATTTGTTTGGCTATGCTTCTCAAAAAATCATTTACGGAGAGAAGCTATTCGAGTTTGTCTGATATATTTGAGAGCTTTTTTTTTTTACTTTTTTCATCCGGTTTTATCTATCGCTTTAACTTTTTCTCACACACATTAATAATACAAGATATAGTTTACCAAGTTATCCCCTATTTTAATAAAAGTTGATTGATTATTTCCTCTTAAATATTATGCATTGTCATTTAATATTAAGTTATAATTAGAAATAATTACAAACTTTGATCTTAAATTTCTAAATTGATAATTATTTCAAGACAATTTTTTTCTTTTAGGTCCTTCCACGCTCCTAAAGAGTTGTATTTATGTTCTTTGCCACATCAATGTGTAGGAGATCAAGACTATCAAACAATCAAGTTCAGAGGTAATTAGGATCAAAAATAATTTAGGTAATCACTAAATAAAACGTGTCAAATTAGTAAAGACCCAAGATATTCTGCCAATTTTAATTGTTATTTAAAATAAATATCGTTTCAGTTTAAGAAAAAGAATAGAGCCCATGGTTTTTCAGTAAGAAAAAAAAACCTCTTTGCATAATCTAACAAAATACGCGATGTTTTATGGTAAAACATATTTACAAGACAACATCAATCGCTATCTCGAAAATGTTATTTTATCTTAAACCCATCACACATTAACCGTTAATTATCTCATTATTTCAATTTTGGAACTCAGAGAAAAGAGAGGAAAAAAGACACAATGAGATGGGGATAGTATATAAAATGGTTGGTGAGAGAATTACATAAACGTATGAAAAATAAGAATATCATAAACGTAACAAATGTTGTATGTGACATCATCCTAAAACGTCATTTATTCTCACTTTCATTTGTTTGATAGCACTATCAATATTTAAACTTTAAAGGCAACAACGCGGAACCACGTTTGAAGATTCTTCCCTTGACTAACTTCGCTCTTACATAAAATCTAATTGTATTTTTGTGGCTTATTTTTTTGTTGTTATCTCAAAGTTTTTCAATTTTTCCACTAAATACTAAGCCAAGTAGAAGCTTCTTACGTTTTGAGTTTGATGTTAGACTAACATCCAAAGGTAAATTCAGAAAAAATTCGAGGTACCTAATTTTTGTTTTTCATTAAACACGTGACTCGTTTATGTTACTAGGTATGAAACTTATTATACGTATATATTTAATAAACTATTCAACACAGAAATAAGGTTTAAGATTATTGAATTATGTTGAACTTGTACAACAAACTCTGTATCCCTAGCTAACACCACGACAGTTCAAGATCTTAAGCTACTAACCATGCATTTACTATTATTTACGTCCGTATATCTGTTTTTCTAAAAGAATTTGGGTAGCTCTAAAGAAAGATATTTACTCCTAATCATAGAACTATTTGTCTACTTTATCCTCAATCTCTCCTTAAATATCTTATTAACAACTCCCCTAATTAAAATTGCAATGGTAGATGTGCGGGCCCATTTTTTACCAACGGTCGTGACGCACGGGCGTTTCCCTGGATTGATTAAGTTGTTAAGGAGTCGCCACCTAATTATTCTACGGTGAATTAGGGCACCTAAGCGTTAGTATAATAGCTGCAAAATGAACTCCGATTAATGGTCTGCGAAACTATGAGATTCTGGGTAAGGGTTCTTTATTATCCTAAAGGGAAGGGGTTAGGCATTCTTTAAGATCCGCTAACTTGTGGTTGTCCGGTCAAACTCCGGTTAATTATTACGCTAAGGAAAAATGCATGTTTTAAAGTACAAAGTTAAAATGATGTTGCAAGTATTTAATAAAAAAAATGCATTTTGACAATGTAACGATCTTACCATTTATTCTTTTGAAGAGTCTCGCAAAGGTGATTGCGGTTTTGAGAAATAAATTCCGACATAAAATCCGAAAAGAATATGCATGACATTTTTATACAACTATATGTAAAAAAAAATAGAAAAAAAGTATGCATTTGTATGGCATTGTTTATAAAATACATGTAAAGTTAATTTTTGGATAAAGGTATGCATTTATATGGCCTTATTTATAAAAAATACATATTTTGGCAATTGATAGTAAAAGGGAGAAGCAAATTGTTTATAATGCAAAGAGATGTTTTTTATGGAAATTATTTTTTATAGCGAATCGGATAAAAACAGAACCTTATTAGTATGGTTAATAATGCGAATAAAAGATGACCAAGTTATTTATGAAAGTTTTGAATATGCATGACGAGCCTAAAATAAATAAGTAGTGGCGGTTTCCAATTTAAAACTAACCGAGCCTAAAATAAAGAAACTAGCGACGGATTTCCAATTTTAAACTACCCTATTAATTATACATTCAAAGTCTAATTATTCTAAGTATTCTAATAATCGCACAAAAATTAAATGATGAATTAGAAGGGGGTTTAGGCCATATTTTCTGAAGTCGTAGGAATGCTGAGGTGGCGATTTTAGGGAGGCAAAGGGAATTGATACTCATCAATTATGACATAACGTGAAATAATAATTTTAAGCCTTGACAAGTCATAGCACGAGTAACCACGATGATTGGCGGGGTAACCCAGAAACACACACGGGGAAGATCGGGGTTGGAGTTTGTGAGTGGTCGGATGGAGAGGATAACAGAGACATCCAAAGATACACAAGTGTTGGTAGGAGAGGTTCCTACGAAACATAACTTGAATGGGCGATCGTTGAGCTAGAGACTTGTTTGGGATTATGTTTAGGAGATAGGTGGCCATGGAGAGTGCGTAATGCCAAAATTGAGGGGGAATTGAGGCGTGAGCATGTAGGGCACGAATTAGGTTGTTTATGGTTCGGAATTTCCGTTCGGCCTTACCATTTTGGGAGGAGGTGTGAGCGCAGGAAAAATGAAATGTAGGACCATTATTGGAGCAAAACTATTTGAATTGATTATTTTTGAATTTTCTTCCATTGTCACATTAAAAACATTTAATGCTCTTTTCAAATTATGTTTTTACGAGAGCACTAAATGAGGAAAAAATGGGGTAGACCTGGAATTTATTGCCAATTGGAAAAGTCCATAAAAGTTGGAATAATCATCCAAAAATAACACATAATATCGATGGCCAGCCGTACTTAAAATAGGAGACGTCCACAAATCACTATGTATGATATCGAAAGGTAGTAAAGTACAATTTGTGGATGCAGAAAATGGTAATTTAACATGTTCTCCAAAAATGTAGGATTCACATATAGGAGTCTTAGAAATACGGTTGCAATTAATAAAATTATTTTTCCTAAGGGAGCGTAAAAACAGAATCTGCCGGATGTCCTAATCTAGAGTGCCATGAGGAATACAAAAGAGCAGCAAAGGTTGATGGAACTGAGGCTGGTTTGTTTATGGAGTTTGAAATAGGGTAGAGATATTTGATACTGTCACATCTCATTATTCGTCTCCCTATCATAAAATCCTTCACAGAAAAACCAAAAGGATCAAAGTCAAGGGAAACATTATTATCAGTTGTGAAACGTCGCACAGAAATTTGATTCTTAATGAGTTTAGGGGCATGAAGGATATTTTTAAAAAATTAGTGGTGGATGTGGTGGGGATAATGATGAATGACAAAAACCATGAATAGGAATGCCTTGTCCACTACCAATAATGATATTTAGATTTAAATTACTCAAATTGGAATAAGACGAGAGAGTACCTTGTGATGCCGTCATGTGAGATGTGGCGCCTGTGTCCATATACTAATTTTCGTCTGAAGCGTTGACTGACATTGTGTTCATAGCTGCCTCAATGTCAGTCGGTGCATAAGTTGAGGGCGGAGGGGCCTGTGTTGTGTAAGCGTGTTGGTTAAATGGGCCGAGTTTGCCAGGGTGGGCCTGTCGGTTCTGAGGTAGAGTTCACGAGGATGTCGGATACATGTAAGGAGGAGAGGCCCATGACGATGGGGCCCACGCGGCCTACAGCGGGTACTCGGGTAGGCAGCCCACGACAGCGACTGCTGCCACTATCTCGATCGCTGTTAGCGATTTTTTGCCGGTGGAGACTGCCCCTTCCCGCCGCAATTGTTGCCGGAATTCCGTCTGTCGCAGCCCTTGCCGGACTGCCTGTTCGGCGGTTGTTGCGGGTGGATGTGGGATGCTGCAGGTCCTAGGGCCGGCTGTTCTAGTTGTCATAATTGGAGGCCCTGCCGTCGGTGGAGGGCCCGACGGTAGTGGTGAGGGCGGCGACGGCAATGCTGACATGAGTTGTGATGCGCTTGATTTTCTGGGTTTCCTCAAAAATAAGCTTCAAACGGGCCTCATAAAACGGAGGTAACAACGTGCATTACTGAAAGATGGTGGCAACACCGTCATAGGATTTGTTCAAGCATGCAATAAGTTGCATGACCAATCACTGATCAGTGACTGGTGCGCCGACGTTGGAGAGTTGGTCAGCAAGCATCTTGAGTTCTTGACAATATGCAGACACGTTTGAAAATCGTTCTGATGAACGTCATTGAACTGATTTTCAAGGTATAACGCTCGTTGAGTTTTGTTGTTGTGGAAAATACTTTCCAAACGTTCTCACGTTTGGCCGGCAGTGACATTAATCTCAATGATGGTGTGCAACAAATCATTAGAGATTGTGTCATATATCCACTGAAGGACGGTTGCGTCCAAACGAGACCAGAGTCATCATCAGAAGTCGAAGCCGAGGGTAGGTATGTGGAATTCAGTGTAGGATGGATGATGTGGTCGATAACTTCGTAAACACGACAATGGATGTTAAAAAGTTCCGCCCACGAAGAGTATTGACCCTTTTTCCCATATATGGATGAAGTTTTTGATGTTGTTTATTGCAAGTACAGGATGAAATTTAGTTTTGTCAGCAATGGAAGATGAAATTTAGGAGGAGAAGGGAGAGAGAATGGCTGGAAAAAAAGTACTAGGGTTCCGTGGGGGTGGCGGATGAGAGCTATGATCGACGGCAGTACATGTATTTTTAGGCTAGTGATACCATAAAAGAATATATTTCTTGATTGTATTCATCAATAATATACAATATATATAGTAGTACAAGAATATTTAAACTAGGTAACTAATCAACTTAATTACAATAAGAAATATAATTCTACCTAAAATAGGAGATATAATTATAATAGGAATACATATCTACCTAAAATAAGATAACTTATTCAAAATTTCATGTATTACTCAGTAGTCAAATAAATTCTTGGTCATGATTTCTTTTTCTCTATTTAACTTTCCTTTTCATTTTGACGCGGTCTCCTGAAAATGATTAGTTTCCATTGACTTGCCATGTTACATCCAGCTAGCTGGTGCATGTGGAAAATGCAAATATGTAATGTTAGTTAATAGAATGAGTGTGTGTGCTTCTTTATTGGTTTGTTTCTTTTTTGTTTCAAGAATATTCTTTAAAGAAGTCAGTGAGACTATTATATATTACGTACAACATAGTTTAAGATCTAGCACGTGATATAGTTCTCTTATTTATTGAAATTCGATGAGGTGGATGCAGTGGACTCGAAGTAGAAAAGGAGGTTATGCGTCCTCCGGGGCATAGTCCAGTGGCAAAGCCTGGGCGCTATAAGGCGCTCTGGCATGGGACAGCGTGGGTTCGATTCCCCGCAAGCACGAAGAAATTCTCGTGTTGGGGAATTTGACCTTGTCTCATTGATCAGTTGTACGCTCCCAGAAAACTGGCCACCGGAGCACATCCCGCGATTTACCTGGTGATAGTTGTTGAAGGACCGGTGCTATTACCTCCAGGACGTCTGGGTAATACCAGTGAAGTAGTCAGGCGCAAGCCTGGAAACCTGGATTATCAAAAAAAAAAAAAAAAAAAAAAAAAAAGGGAGGTTATGCAATCAAGAAATTAGAAATATAACTACTCTTAGTAACTTTATTTTGTTACCTTCTTCCTTCAAATCTTCTTTTTCCATGAAAAGAAAAAACAAAAAGTTCTGTCACCTCGATTGCATTCAGAAGTTATGGCAATTAGGTCAAGATATAAATATTTAATCTTTATTCCCATCAAAAGGTTAAAAGGCTCAAAAGTTATAGGTAAAATTATCTTTGCAAGTCTTATTTTATTGGAAATGTTGAATTAGAAAATCGATAAAGCTATTAAAAATATTTTCTCTCAATATAATCATAACCTATGGTCTAATGGGATATTACCTGAATTTGAAGCTCATCATATTTCAAACTTTAAATATTCGATATGTATATTACCTAATCCGTTTAGTTCTCGTTGTTGAAATTATTAATGAAAATAACCAAAATAAGAATTAGTACTTATCTACATATATAAAACATCACCCAGAAGGAGATGCGGATAAATGATTTCATCATTAGCGTTCTTGTTTGGGATACTGTCACAACTCCTTTGAACTCTATTAATACTTGAAGTTATAGTAAATATTTAAAATATATATAGGATCCGGTTCAAACTATTAGATTTAGATAACCCATAAATTATATGCAAAGACCCTGAAATTTTATTAAGCTTGAAACGTGTTGAAGTGTGATAACATCGTTTTGTATGTCAAAGTGGCTTGCTATGGTACACTAGTACAATATTACTTGGGCTTTTTTTTTTTTTAATTTTACAATGGAGATATTCTCCTAAGAGGTAAATGGTCGAAGAAGTAGAAGTTCTTGTGCACTAGAGTACACTTTAATGAAACATCACACATCATAACTTTACATGAAAGAGACCATGCATACACAAATTGGTCATGGGGGAATATTATAGCACCAAGTGGAATGTTTTTTCACTCTCCTTCTAAATGAAGGGAGCTGCATCTTATCTATTCTCAAAGGACCCATAGTTTCTTTGGGGAGGCTCCTGATAGTAAACTTAGCAAGTTGCAATTACGCAATTGGACTGAAGTTGCAAAGGGTTAGTAGAAATGTTAGAACAATTTAATAGAATAGAACAAAAAGAAAGTTCGTTCGATCAAATTAAGGCATAGAATGTCAATCAATGATTCGTCCAGAAAAACTGATTATAACATGGATGACCAGGTGGGTTCAGTTCTTTTTTTTTATAAAGTAAAAACCAAGCAAAACAATATGGGATTTGAAATACTAACTTCATTGTAGAGGTGCATCGAATAAACATCGCACCATAAATCAAACATGAATTTGGTAGAAACACATACATAATATTACTAAATATACATGATCTATGGAGAGGAGCACGCGGGGTGCATGTGAATTCACAACCCTACACCTGGATCCGCCACTATCCGCCCTTGCTAAGAAGCAGCATTGCTAAAACAGATAAAAAATAACTTTGCCTCAATCACAAGTAAGTTAGAATTAGCTATAGAAAGATCTTTATAGTTCAACTCAATTTCCCATTAAGCTATCTTATCTTAGTTCAAAATGTTGGGAGTTTTTGCTCTATGATACTTTATAATGCATTACGGAAGTATATAACTATTACAAGTATTCGAAAGGATAAACAAAGATTCAATAATTCAACTAGAAATCTGAAAATTACAATAGTTACACAAGAAAACTGGAAATTCCAGTTTTGTAGAAGATGAAAAAATGGAAATTGTTTTTGTTGAATCGAGTGTAGCACTCTGTCCTTAAGACAATATTGCCCCGTGTGTTTCATTTATACGTCCTGGACAATTTGTCTCCCAAGATAAAACAACAATGGAACCCTTGACAAAGGAAACTCAAGAGCTACCGTGAAGAATATTGAGTAACGAAATGATGCTTGGAAGTTGTAGGAAGAAAACTGTTTTCGGTTGTGTATTTTCGTGCACTGTTTTTTGTGTTCTCCTTGGTGCTCAACAATGGTGTAAGGGGGTGTTTATATAGGTGAAAGAATTCTGGTCCGAACTGTACATCTGGAAACTTCTGGGATCAAACTGTACTTCTGGCAAAGTTCTCTGGCCCAAAAAGATAATATCAGAAGACCCACAGCCCACAGCCCACAGCCGTGACCCCGTGACCCCGTGACACAGGGAGAATTGAACACAATACCACACTTTTCATGCTTCAAACACCTTACTTCGTGAACCAATATCTCATTCATTTCTCAATGAAATTTGACGATTCTTGGCCCTACGGTTATCTACGTACTTAGTAGATCATGCATGTGTGAAGAACCGGATTCTCCAACATACGTTACACTAGTGTTTAAGCCGTTAAAGTTGGTCGGTCGCAACTCCCGCCAAAGGCAAATTTCCAACACAAAATCATATAGATAAAAAATAATAAAATTACTAAAAAATCTCTAATATTATATATATTGCTATATTGAGCTTTGACGGAATTAAAGACTCCTAGATTGGCAACATAAAAGAGAGATGTAATTAAGTCTAATATATAAGACTAATTAAGAAAGAGATGACTATATGTATTGCTTGTATAATCTATAACCAGGAATGAACGTGCACCTAGCTAGATAAATTAATTGCATTTATGCTGGCAATAAGTTGTGCTTAATTGAGAGATAATTAACATATCCTCCTCCAGGATTAAGTTATTAAAATGTAGAGGCCATGTAAAACAAAATCATGAAAACTAGAGGTTTTGTTTAACAAACAAGAATTAATTAAAGTCAAACTTCAAAATCATTTGAAGCTAAGTATTAAATAGAGCTCTATTTATGGGAATAGGGTATCCTCCTCATGCAACTAGGCCAACAACTGTACAACCCCAATTGGCAAATTGCCTTTTATAAAATGTCCAAATTGTTGTTTATATGTCCAATTCCAATGTATGTGCATTTTTAGTTAATCAGAAGAACGATTGCGTGGATTTGGTTTTTGTTTCTCTTCTTTTTTGGTCAAATGTAGAAATATTTTATCATATTTATACCTTCAATTGGGAGAGAACACACTGTAGTGTAAACATTAGCCAATATTTAATGAACTTGTATCTTAGACCTTTTACTCCAATAATATCTCCACCTTAACTTGTTAATCTAAGCGCACATCTGGTTCATTTGCTACATCCTATCTGTCATATATTCTACTTCGTTGCTCTGAAAAGGAGAAAAAATATATTTTTAGTTTGATTATAGAAAAGGCACAAACAAACGAGAAAATGATTTTGAATTAATTATAAGACATATTGTTTTGCCTAATCTAATTTATCGCATCTTAACACAAGCTATAGTTGGCCGGGTCATGTCATAGTAATTTATCGACTCAACTGATTTTAATTTCACTCAAATTTGACTCAACTGGCCATTTGACACTCTTACACAAAGTGTTACTAATGTAGTTCGTCAAAAACTAGTGATAACACTGCGATGAAGTATTACTTATCGAACAAAGGATATTTTAGGTGTTCGAAGTTATTCGGATTTACTCACCTTTTAATAAATTATTTCATTTTAGAGTTACCAAAGAAATAGTTATTACCATATTGTAAAATTAATCAACAGATAAAGGTTGAAAGAATATTCCATTCTATGTTTAAGTACTTTTTTCTATCCGTCATTGTATTTGGATTTGATTTTTCTTCCTTCCGTTAAAAAAGATTATGCATGGGAATGATGCCCTTTAAAAATCTGGAAAACGCTATATCATGTAGATTACGATCTTTACAGTGTGGGGCATATAGTGACTTTAAACTGAAAAGAGTTTCAATTTACATATATCATATAGATTCTGGTGTCGGATAGACTAAAATTGACAAAAAAAATAAAGATACTATCTGTTGAAAATTTGCCTTTGGTGGGGAGGTGTGTCCACCTATATTTAATTACTTAAACACTAGGGTTCCGCATGTTGGAGGCTTTGTCTCTTCACACCTGTATAATCTACTAAGTGCGTAGATGACTGTAGGGCCAAAGATCGTCAAATTTCGTTGAGAAATGAAAGAGATATTGGTCCACGAAGTAAGGTGTTTGAGGCATGGAAATATGGTGTGGGACAAATCTACCACATCGGTGGGAAAAGGAAGAATTGTTCTCTTTATAAGTCTCAAAATTGGCTAAGGGTTTGGGACCCCAAGGGATAACCCATGTGTTTGAAGGAGGAAGGATCTAGATGTGCTTGGGTTCAAGGCTAAGTCCGCCCCGCCCGTCCCGTCCCGTCCGGGTCGGATCGTGGGTCTTGGGCCTTAGGCTTCTTCTGGATATTATCTCTTTGGACCCCCAAATTCTGCCTGCCATTTGGGTTGATTTTTGGAGCGTTAAAACTCCATTAATCTGTACTTAATCTCCTCCCTAAAAGCTCATTTATGTTGCACATTAAATCAGTCATTACTTGGTTGATTAACTCCCTCATTAATGTCCATTACTTGGCAACAAACAACCATTACTTGGCAGTTGAGAAGTCTCCCCCCCCCCCTATACTATATATTGAAGCCTTTTGGCTCAATTGTTGAGACTACTATATACTACACAGAGACAAACATAAGAGAGCACAACACAAATTCTATCCAAAACGTGAGCATAAACAGTGGACAAAAACAGAAAACTCTTCCTTCCTTTTCTATTCTTCAGCAAGTCGTTTCGTATTTGTTTTCTTCGTCAGAATCAACCTATTTGCTTTGTAGTGTTGATTGGTTGTTGTTTTATCTTGGGAGACTATTGCTCGTTAACGTGAAAGCGTATATACGGGGCAATCTTGTCTTAAAGACAGAGAGTCATCTCTCGACTCAGCCACAATTGTAACAATCCACATTTAGTGTTTCTTGATTTCAGGTTGTCAAGATTCAAGACTCAACAAGCTTGCGGCAGTTCTAAATATTGGCTTGTTTGTTTATCCTTTCGAACACTTGTAATATTTATTTACTTTCCATACTACTTTACATCCAACAACATCTAGAGTACAATCCTCAGAATCTCATTTATATGAATGTTCCATCAATATTCTAAAGGGGTTATACGATATATTCAATGTAAAAAAAGGTCAACGTTTTTAGTGGCAAAGAAAGACGGGATCTAAAGATAAAGGCAAGAAAAATCTCAAATCAAAGATTTTACCGAGTAAAACATGACAGATTTTTTGGATATGAGAAAAGAAAACTGAACCACTTGAAAGTTGTAACCCACTTAGTACTATTTAAAAAAAAAAAAAAAACTGGTGATCCCGAAGTGTACAGTACGAAAATTCAAGGGGCCGGATTTTATTTTTGGAATCTTTTGTTCTTTCTATAACAACTTAGTGCACTATTTATTTATCCTATCCGTCTCAAAATACTTGTCGTGCTTACAAAAATATTTATCTCAAGAATTTATTATTTTATTTAACAATGATAAAATTAATTAAGTATTTTTTTATTTTTACCTTGATATTAATTAGCAACATTTAATAGTTTTATCATTGATGAAGTAAAATATTTATTGAGGAGAGATACGTGATGAAATATGTAAAGAGGGTAAAATAATCAAAATGTTATACTTAAAAATATTTTTTAAGAAATATGTAAACAAAAAATGAGAAAAGTATTTTGGAAGGGAATTCATTTCATGCGACTCAAACCTCTAACTTATAATTAGTTGATAGTAAAAGTGTAGCTATTACAGTACGTCCACTAAAGAGATAGACGATACCCAAAAAAGGGTCCTTATTCAGAGAGATTATTTCGTGGGATCACTTGTAAAAGGTAAAAATGATCCTTATTTTGTTTGATCCCACCAAACAACATCTACCTAAATGAGTTCCATCAAGTGCTACTGACTTGTCTATTTATTGGGTCGGACTACTTCGAACGTTAAGTCCCTATTATGAAAATATTTTACGCATAGTATCAAAATTTATATAAATTCTTATGGTCTGATCCTTCTCCGAATTTCACACACAACAAGAGTTTAGTGCAATGGCTGCCTTTTTAGTATTAAAATTTATATAAAGCAGTTATTGGAGTTGTGTGGTTGGATTCTGCCAGATGCTATAATCATTACGTGAGTCTTAGAACCTTTTAACAAGAGTTAACACGTACTATTATTTTCCAGAGAAAATAGCAACCAACCATAATTAGGCATTTTTCATAAATTCAATTTCTCAAACGCGTGGGACAAAAATTCTGCTATTTTACTGTGGATAAATTGTTTTACCAGGTCAAGGAAAGAAGTACAGCCCAAAAAATAGAGCATTTATTGGTAAAAACAAAGAACATATATCCAGTTATACATCTACTTCGAATCTTCATTCTCTTTTACTAATATATGTTTGGTTTAATCGATTGGCACTTTAATTTGCACTTTACATCTATATAGGAATCATAATTCACTTTTACATCTTTAACTATAGATAAATGTTACTCACATACTTTAGCAAAATATGATGCTCATCCCTCTTAAAGTTCCGATCAACTTTTTCCTTGGCCAAAAGTTAGGAAATGTTATTATTGTAAGAAAGAAAAAGTAACAAAAAAAAAAAAACGATGATGAAGTTTTGGATGTCAACCTCGTACGGACGTGAAATACTTGGTAAAAATTCCGTCATCAGGGCTGTCATACTATTCAACTTTTGATTTTTTAATGTTTTGTTTTTCTGGAGGTTTAATTTCTAATGTCAACAACTTATCATTATTTAGTTTAGTCTTTTTCCAAGACATTTCCTGTTTTCTTCCTTAGTGCTGCTACTTCTTTTAACAGTTAGGTATTCTCAGTTTAGCTTTTCGTATTCCAATCTACCCTCATTAATTCGATTGAAGGACAATTATACACATCAAGATTATAAATTTTATATTGTACTCCCACGAGTTCAAATAAAAATTATCTCACCTACGCTACAATTCGATGCTTGCTTACAATTAAACAACGTATTCCTGTACCCTTTTGAATTTTCGTATAGTACTACTACTAGCGTTACAGTGTAACCTATGGGTTCACGCGTGTGAACTCACTAATTTTTTACCCAAAAACACTCTTATAAATATTTGACTATGAACTCAATTATGTAATATGTTTTGAAATCGTTGTAAAGTTCATAAACTTCGAATCCTGAATTCACCTCTGATATCGCCTTTTGATCTATTCCATGCTTCACATGAGATTTATTGAAGACTAGCCTTAAGGGTACTAAAATAGTTAATTAAATTTTAAAGAAAATATATGTCATTATATGATGAAAGAGCTATATTCATATCTTATTATATAGTTTATAATGGTGGTCCCTAGACCCTAGTACTTGTTTGAAAAGTAGCAAGGAAACACAAGATAAATGAACAGAAAGTTACAAACCTCTTCCCTTTATTCCCCAATTGTTTTACTTTTATCATGTTGGTTTCTCTTACATTACAAAGGATGTGTAATTGAAAAACTAAGGTACCAATGTACAAACGTGTACCAAATTATTGAGTCTGAAGTCTGAACTCTTTTATTTGACAATTTTTGCTTACGCGGAAGCCGATATGAACATTTCACGCCGGACTAGTGATTTTCCAGCGAGATTCATTTTCTGAGATATATAGAAGTAGTTAGATATACTTTAAGGGAACAAATTTAACTAACATAATATAATTGATTAATGGGGAAAAGGTTTGAATATGTACTTGAACTTTGTGAAAATGTTAAAATTTAGATTAGAAGTGATCGATCGAAATTTTCCTTCCTTGTCCCTTTTTAGAATTATTATTTTAGTAAATGACTTCTTTTTTGTTTTTCTTGCAATTTATGAACCTTTTTAGATCATAATTTAAAGATTTTTTGAGCAAATTGAAAATCTTTCGGGAAAATATTAGACAACAATAAATAAAAATTATGGACATAGTAGGTTAGGTAAAACCTCTTTTGAGAGAAAAGATCTATCAAAGCAAAGGACCAAAGCCAAAGTTTTTTTCAATGCGTATGTTTTAAAAGTCAGACTTGAAATATATAATTTATATATTGCTCACCCGATACGATCATATGAGGTCAATTCATCCAACACGATCATCCGAGGTGAACAAGATTTGGGATTGGATGTGAGCGAAATTCCCGCCAACACTTTCTTTTAAGAATGTATCTGGTTCCATCTTTGTTTCGATGGTTAAGCACTTTTTCCTAAAAATGATTATAGTAATTCTTGTGTGACACTATTTAGAATGACTCTCAAAAAGTTGAGGTGTACAAACATTAGACAAAAAAAAATGACTTTTTATCAAACATTAGACTCAAAGACATTTGCATAAATTAACCAATTTTCGATCAGGACAAGTAATATTGCATAAGTACAATAATCAGTCGAATTAATGATACTATACATTTATATTGAAACAACAGTTGCGGTGAAGCTTGAACAAGTAGCGCATTTTATTGAAAATACAAAATTTAAAACCTTGGAAAAGGCAAAACAGCTTTCCATCATTTTCTTGCGCAACAAGCTGGACAATCAGAATCATCACACAAACAATTGTGATGATTACAATAAACCAAGTTGGTGTTTAAAACTTTAAATGCCTGGGATGAGGTATGTCTAAGAGAACCAGTTGATCAGGTAGTTGTATTTATTTAAGAACAACTTGAAATTCAGAAATAAACAAAAATAAAAAGGACCTCTAATCCAGATAAAAAAAAAAGTCTGCATTTTTATTAATAGGGCCTCCCTTGGTAGTTGACTTAAACCACCTGCCAAATGTACAAACTGTACAGATTCAACAATTATTTGTCCTTTGGGTAACATAGAATAATTTATCTTAAAAATTTCTTTCATTATTCACAATATATATAGTTGTACAGAGGTTGATTCCTAATACAGTAAGAATCCTAATTTATTTTAACTGATTGATTCTGTCACGACCCGACCCGACGGGCCGTGACTAACCGCCCTAATGACGTCATTATACTAACATGTCACACATAATCCAATTAACACTTAATGAGTCTGAAATCCGGCAGCATAACGCTGCAACAACAACATGTGCCAAGGTAGGCAAGCCGACAAGGTTGCCTTTACCCCTGAATGTACCTACCTCCTGAGGAGTCACAACTAGCCAACACAATACAGCAGGCAAGCCGACAAGGCTGCCACTAGATAATATCATATATATACACGGGGACATCCCAACACAGAGTACAATAGCATGACTGACCAAAATAGAGTTATGACCCTTACATAAGTACAACCCACAACTGTCTACAGACCTCTACAAGAAGGATAACGACATATGACGGGACAGGGCCCCGTCGTGCCCCTAAATATACAAAAGTCAAAATAATAGGGTTCGTACCCAAAATGACAAAGCTCGAATCAAAGGAGCTTCCCAACCCGCCGAGTAGGAACCTAGGCCTGAGGTTCACCAAACTGAAAACTTGTACCTGCGGGCATGAAACGCAGCTCCCCGAGGAAAGGGGGTCAGTACGAAATAATGTACTGAGTATGTAAAACATGAAATGTTGTAAAAGAGGTCATAAGTGGCCAACAGAAAACAGGAGATCAGTATAAAAATCAGGATCCAAATCCAACTGTGTCATAAACAATAAAAGTCAGTTGTGCCTTATAAAAATGAGAGTCAAGTCAAGAAAACATGAGTACATGTTCATACACACACACACATACACACACACACACACATATATATATATATATCTGTAACGTAACCCGGCCCACTAGTGCGGGACTCGGTGGAATCATATCATAACCCGGCCCATACTGGGACTCGGTGAAGTCATATCGTAACCCGACCCATGCTGGGACTCGGTAAAGTCATATCTCATCTATGTATCCATCCTACGTAACTCGGCCCTCTAGTGAGGGTCTCGGTGAAAAATGCAAGGCTATGCACGAACGTAACCCTACCCGGGACTCGGTGAGGTGAAGTAGTAACACTTAGCACGAGTAGATATCATGAGTAACCATATGCAAGTAAAAATTATCATTTGACTCTCAATAAAATTATTATAATAATGTCATGATAAATTCTTTGCTGAAAAATCATAGGCACTTCTCATAACAATCCTCTTTAGGAATTAAACTGTATAAGAATCAAGTACGTCAGCCGTACTTTCATTAAATCATGCCAGAAGAAAGAAGTAAAGGGTTTCACATACCTTTTAGACGAACTAATCCACCTAATATTAGAATATGCCTCGTTATAGAACTTCAACCTATAATAATGGTAATACGTTCGTTAATTCTATGATTACTAGCATACTTTATATCGAATAACAACTTCTTAATTATCGTCTTAATCTTATGAGGTGTAACAGATTCCTAATACAATAAGAATCCTAAGTTACCTTAAATATACATCTATCATAATTACAAAATATACTATGAATATTCGGAGAATATTCGCTAATACCCCCCCCCCGACGGAGCGGGAGGAGGCCGAACGCTAAGGCTGGATCGAAAAGTCGGTGAAGAGTTGTCTCGGTAGTCCCTTTGTGAAAATGTCTGCATACTGATAAGAGGAAGGCACGTGTAATATTTTGACCTGACCACGGGCAACCTTCTCCCGCACAAAGTGGATATCCATCTCAATATGCTTAGTCCGCTGATGTTGGACCGGATTATGAGACATATAGATGGCAGATATGTTGTCACAATAGACTATAGACGCCTTGCGGAGTGGACACTGGAGTTCCAAAATAAGATTTCGGAGCCAACAGATCTCAGCAACTACGTTTGCAACCCCCGCGATATTCTGCTTCAGCACTCGAACGGGAAAGTGTGGCCTGCCGCTTGGCGGACCATGAGATAAGATTATCCCCAAGAAATACACAGTACACTAAGGTGGAGCGACGTGTGTAGGGGCATCCAGCCCAATCTGCATCCTTGTAGGCAAGTAGCTTGGTTGGGGCAGAGGGGTATAGACGTAATCCGAAGTCTAGTGTGCCCTTAACGTATCTGATAATACGTTTGAGGGCGGCAAAATGGGACTCTCGGGAGTCGTACATGAATAGACACACCTGCTGAATGGCATATGCAATATCAGGCCTAGTGAATGTAAGATCCTGAAGACCACATGCTAGACTCCGCTAAAGAGTGGGATCAGAAACTGGCGCACCGTCATTGGCACTAAGCTTGGATTTTGAGTCAACCAGAGTTGGCATAATTTTACAATTTGCCATCTTAGTCCTGTACACTATATCTTCTGCATACTTACGCTGACACAGGAACATGGTAGCTGCAGATCTGGTCACCGATATACCCAAAAAATAACTCAGCTTACCCAAGTCGGTCATAGCAAATTCAGTTTTAAGTAGAGCAATGATTTCTTTCTTCAAACCGTCGGAGAGGCAGTAATAACAATGTCATCGACATATAATAGCAAATAAGTAGTGTTGCTACCTCGATGAAAAGTGAAGAGAGAGTTATCACACCTGCTATATATAAAACCGATCAGTAGAAGATACCTGACAAAACGATCATACCAAACGCGGGGTGCCTGTTTCAAGCCATACAATGACTTCCTGAGACGACATACAAACTGCGGAACTGCCGGATGAACAAAGCCAGAGGGCTGATGCATGTACACAGTTTCTTTCAAATCCCCATGAAGAAATGCATTCTTGACATCAAGCTGATGAATCGGCCAATGCATACCCATAGCAATAATGAGAACAATCCGAATAGTGGTCGGTTTAACAATCAAACTGAATGTCTTACCACAATCAATACCCTCATGTTGATTAATGTCATTTACAACTAGTCTTGCCTTATATCGCTCCAAGTCACCACTGTCTCTGAACTTGTGACGAAATAGCCACATACACCTGATAACATTCACACCGTCTGGTCTAGGTAACAAATCCCAAGTGTTCTGCTTGGTTAAAGCGTTGAACTCCTTGAACATGGACGCATTCCAATTAGGGTCCAGTTTTGCTATTTTTGGATTTTTTGGAATGGGTGATAAGGTTTGTGTGGAGAGGTTGAAGTGAACCTTGGATTTGAAGATCCCGTGTTGTGCACGAGTCTCCATGCGATGGGTAGGCAGCAGTGAGAGGTCTGGACTGGGAGGTTGCAGGGCTGTTGTTTCTGGATTGGGAGGCAGTAGTGTTGCCGGACTTGAAGGCAGCAGGTTTACGGGTTCTGGACTAGGAGAGGGTTGCGGGTTCTACAGTTCTGGACTATTTCTTGCAGGAGGCAGCAGGGGTGTTTGTGTGGTGTTCGACCGAGAGCAGGGATCAGTTTGGTCGGAGATGGTGCCGGACAGTGGTGGTGACGGAGCTGTAAGCTCTGACTAAACAGCAGACAGCCGGTGGTACAGAGATTGGATAGCCGGGGATAGACTCGGTTCATCGAAAAAGGTGTAATCGGTGGTCTGAATTTTTTTGAGATTGGAAAACGGAAAGGTCATCTCGTCAAAGGTGACATGACGGAAGACGATGATTTTATGAGTGAATGTCATAGCACAGGTAGCCCCGATAATTTGGAGAGAGACCAAGGAAGACACATGGTATGGTGCGAGGGGCAAGTTTGTGAGGTGCAGTGGATGCTATGTTGGGGTAGCATAAGCAGCCGAAAATACGGAGATGGTCATAGGATGGAAACCTATGGTATAGTATTTCAGTAGGGGTCTTGTTTTGGAAAGTCCCATTATTATATTGAATACGCTCAGTAGACCTAAGAAAAGTAAAAACAGGGTCTCCGGGGTGTCCGAGTCAGTTGTGCCAAGTTGAGGGAGAGATAGCCGCAAGGGATAGAGGTGCTTGTGGTCGGACATCGGAAGATTGAGTGAATGGGTAGAGGTCTCCCACACTATTGCATCGCGTAAGAATTTTCCCCGTATTGAGTTCCTTCACAGAAAAACCAAAAGGGTCAAATTCGACAGACACAGAATTATTGCGAGTGAATTTTCTAACAGAGATTAAGTTTTTAATGATATTATGGGTGTATAGGACGTGGTTTAGGGAGAAAGGTGGATAGGGATGTTTGGTGTGTGTGTTACCGTAACCTTCAATTGGAATGCGATGACTATTGCCGATAGTAATAAATTGAGGGTACTTTAACCGAAGTAGTTGAGATAAGTTACTTGTCGATCGGGTGAGGTGAGATGTGGCGCCGGTGTCCATGTACTAATTTTCGTCGGGCTGTTGAAGGTTCACGATGTTGTAGGCCTAGCACAAATCAGTGGGGTCCAGGCTGCCTAGTTGCGGTTCTGCTGGACAGTGATCGGGTGGGCCTGCCTGTTGGCTGGGCCAGAGCCCAACAAGCCAAGTGACCAAGGCTGCTGGAACTGGGCCCCTGCAGTTGGGTATGCAGGCGAGGCCCAGTTCTACTGATTGGGCCATATTGGCTGCTATCCAGGCCACGGTAAATAGGTAGTTATTGGGCTTGGCTGCTGATTGCGGTTGCATTTGCCGAGGCCCTTTCCTTTGTTGTTGTTACCGCGGCCTCTGCCGCCACGCCATCCGCCGTGGGACTGCTGCTGCTGCTGGTGGCTGGGTAGTGGTGGCCGCCGGTAAAGTCATGCCGTCAACGGCTAGTGCCTTGTGATTGTGCTTGTCTTGTTTAGCACGACGTGTTTCTTCTAGCAAAAGTTGGAAACGTGCTTTGTTGAAACTTGGGAGAGGGTCGGCTTGTTGAATCATCATTGCGGGTGTATCATATTCACCTTTCGGTAAACCATCAACAAGTTGAAGCACCATCTTGGTTTTTGAAACAGAAGTCCCTACGTTGGATAGTTGGTCGGTTATGAGTTTCAGTTGCTTGCAATATTCAGACATGTTAAAATTCTCGAGACGTGTATTGTTGAACTGCTCTTCCAAATACACGGCCCGAGTAGTTTTATTGTCCTGAAAAATTTCATCTAGCCGGACCCAAAGTTCACGTGTCGTAGCACCTGTTTTCATGATAGTGCACAACAAGTCTTTGGAGATGGTGCCGTAGATCCATTGTTTGACGATGGCGTCAAGGCGACGCCAGATTGAGTCTGCAACATCGGTGGGACGAGGAACAGAATCATCAATATGATCGAGCACATTGTATGCACATGCATGAATGTAGAATAGTTCCATCCACGTGGAATATTGACAGTCTTCTTGGTCAAGAATTATAGGGATAAAATTATTGATGTTGTTAACGGCGAATGCCGGATGAAAAGAAGATAATGAACGTTGAGAGGGGTTGTCAAGTGTGCCAGTGGATGAACCGGAATTAGTGGGAGAAGACATGGTGGCCACCGTGTAGCCACCGGCCGAGAGGAAGGGAGGGTGGGTGAGTGGTTTCAGCCGAAAAAGAAAGACAAGAGTAGGGATTAGGTTTAAGCTCTTGATACCATGTAAGATATAATAATTTCCCTTAGGGTTTCTTTTCATTATTCACAATATATATAGTTGTACGGAGGTTGATTCCTAATACAATAAGAATCTTAACTTACCTTAACTGGTTGATTCCTAATACAATAAGAATCCTAAGTTACCTTAAATATACATCTATCATAATTATAAAATATACTGTGAATATTCGCTAATGAGCTAATACTTTGGACATAAATAATCAACTAACATTAAACAATCTACTAGTGTTCATTCAAGACCTTCATAACATTAATACATACATACCAATCCGCCTCTTAGCTTTTCCAAAGGGGTTGCAAATTGCAAGAACTGTTGCTAGCTTGCTACTTGGACATAATTACACATTTATCAAAAGAAAAAAAAACGCCAAAGATGGATAAAGCACAGGCGCGCAGAGCCGCTGAATGTAATATACATAATAATCTAGAATTTAAAGTTTATAAATTTTCAACAATTTTAAATAAAAAGAAAACTTCTTATTGAGTTCCATCACTGATGTTGGACCAAGAAATTGCTTTCTTATTGGATTTCTCAACAGGTATTTATTATATATTTTATTAACGTATATTATTAAATATCGATCGAAATAAAATAAATCAGCAAAAAAACCCATGGTCACGTAAATTAATCACCGAATTAGAACAACAATTGGGTGAATTTAAAGAGGGGGTATCACTGAATCATTAAATTCGTTCAAGAAAATCCAGACATGTAGTGATTTTTGTTGGGAGTTTTGCTCTATGGTACTTTATAAAGCAGTACGGGAAGTATTTAACTATTACAAGTATTCGAAAGGATAAAAAAAGATTTCAATAATATTTTCGACTAGAAATCTGAAAATTACAATATAACAACAAAACTGAAATTACGATTTTGTTGAAGACTGAAAAATGGAAATTGTTTTTGTTGAGTCGAGTGTAGCACTCTGTCCTTAAGACAATATTGCCCCGTATGTATCCTTTATACGTCCTGGACAATTTGTCTCCCAAGATAAAACAAAGAATGGAACCCTTGAGCAAAGGAAACTCAAGAGCTACCGTGAAGAATATTGAGTAACGAAATGATGCTTGGAAGTTGTAGGAAGAAAACTATTTCGGTTGTGTATTTTCGTGCACCGTTTTTTCAAAGATCTGTTTATGTATTTTCGTGCATATGTCTTTGTGCTCAACAATGGTGTAAGGGGGTGTTTATATAGGTGAGGGAGGGGCTGAAAAACGCCTCCATAATAGCCAAATAATGGCCATTATGGAGGTAGTAAAGCCACCAACATAAATGGTGAAAGACCAACCTGTTTTGGCCATTATAGGAGGAGTAATTCAGCCAAAATAAATGGCTGAATTGAGTGCTTGGCATTTCTGTTTTTGACCGTCGAAATTCGATTTTACGGAAACTTCGGGGACCAAAGCGTACATCTTGAAACTTCGGGGGACCAAATCGCACATCCGAAAGAATTTCGGGCCAAACGTATATCTGAAACTTCGGGATCAAACCGTACTTCGGCAAAGTTTTCTCGGCCCAAAAAGATAATATCGAAGAAGACCCGCGGCCCACGACCACGACCCCACGACCGTGACCCGAGAACCGGAACTCGGGCAACCGGAATCGGACCGGGACGGGACGGGACGGGCGGCGGCGGCGCGCGTGTGGTCTTTCCTCGAACCGAAGCACATCTAGGTCCTCCTCCTTTAAACACATGGGATACCCCTTGGGGTCCCAAACCCCTAACCAATTTCGAATCTTATATACACAACAATTCTTTCTTCCTCTACCGATGAGGGAGAATTACACACAATACCACACTTTCCATGCTTCAAACACCTTACTTCGTGAACCAATATCTCTTTCATTTCTCAATGAAATTTGACGATTCTTGGCCCTACGGTTATCTACGTACTTAGTAGATCATGCATGTGTGAAGAACCGGATTCTCCAACATACGTTACACTAGTGTTTAAGCCGTTAAAGTTGGTCGGTCGCAACTCCCGCCAAAGGCAAATTTCCAACAATCCCCTCTTGAAAGAGATTTTGGCGCACTCACATGGTGTCTTTTCATTTCCAAGCAATATTTCGGCGGACCGATGTTGCATAAGAAGAGGTAGCCTCACTTTGAACCTTCCATAGTTGAATACCATCGGACTTACTTACTTGCACGGTGAACATGATGTCTTGAACCGTCGGTGTTTAGTGTAAGCCAAGACAACGGTACCAACACAACAAATTCCCTTACTCTCTTCTTCGTAATGTTTTGTCCGTTTTGGCCATGGACAACGTCTTGGATTCTTAAGTGCGTTCAATTTGAGGCGGCCCGTCCTCGCACTTACATAGGTGGTCTCCTACAAGGTATCTGCTATACCCCACTTCACAAGTGTTAGGAACCATTAAAAGTTTCCCAAAGACCTAACCTCAACCGTTGAGGATCATTACGGGTTTTGAAAACTTAACCTTTACCCATACTGCGAGATAGCACTTAACGTCTATCGCGGAACGGCTTTGGATTTGGTGTTTCTTTTCGAAATCACTATCCGAAGTGCTCATGCTTCGACCGAAGCGATCAACCGAACCTTTACAACTTAGTTTTCCCATTGAACCAAATTACTTGGGATCTCCGGTTCGTAAGGTTGGGTTTCCACCGTATTGGTTCGTATATTTTGGGTTTTAAGCCCATTCCCCTAGACAGCGAGAAAACTTGATCTCCGGGTAGTCCCTTAGTTAGTAAATAAGGAAGTGACACCCGTGATGATCAACGCCATACGGTCTTATGTCTCGGACGGATCCGACGATATGTCCGACGCCGTCATCTGTGTCCTTCCTAAAGCCGACCGGCTAGCCACAGTGTATAACTGCTGAAGGCACGGGTTTCTCCCAATAAGGGACGTCCTCTAAGGAGCCGTGAAGTTACTCAACTTCTTTCATGCTTTGTATAAAGCGATAAACTCCGATTTCATTATAAATCGGCCGATGCAAGTTTGCTTAGAGGATTTTCCAAGAACCACCATACACATTTACTTGTGGCTTTGGTGTTCTTCAAATACGATGTCCGGTTGCATCACCGTGTTCTCCCGAACCGCTGGACATCCGAGAATACAATAATCCGTAGATAAGCGAATAATTCGGATATCGTCATATCCGACTTAACGCCTTCTATTGATCATGTATTAAGATCATCGGTGAACCTTAGTTCAACCGATGCATTTGTAGGACGATACCGGGTCGGTTGTGGTGTGTACAATACATTGAACTACACGTGACCCGAGCATATCGCTCCTTGTCTATGGGTGCACCATGATTCCAATCGGTTCTATGATTCATATCTATTGGTGGCTTCAACGAGACTCGTCAACTATCGACCGATCCGTTAGATGTCTTAGAAATCCAATTCCTAAGATGTCATCTGTGATACTCATATCTTTCATATCGAGACTTTGTTTCAATATGATTTTCACTCTAAGACCGTTGGTTTTCCCAACTGTTGGCTTTCTAACTTCGAGTCAATGTTTCGTGATCGGATTCATTGTTTCGTTTTATACGAGACTTTCGGGACCAAAATGTTAACATTTCGGGGACCAAAATGAAAGTTCGGAAGAAGCCCAACAGTTTCGGCAAACCAATTCGATCCTCTTCTTCCAACTCTCCGATTGGGAAGGTCATTTCAACACCCATGCCATGTAAGATTACAATGGCCCTGGATGTGAAGCTACTCACAAGGGAGCACTTTTTACAACCCAAAGGTTCTTTTCCGGAGGAAGATTAACCATTACACAAGTATGGTTCTATATATAGAATCTATTTCTCCCTTTAGCTTCTTTCCAAAGCAGGTTTTTTGGAGATAACAATTATTTGTTAATTGTTCATGGTTCATTATTAACCATACAAGCTAGAAGGACTGGAACAAGTCTTTGTCCCCTTCTTTGCTCGTCTCGGTTCAACATCTAGAATCCCCGAGTTCGCGATCTGGAATATTAAGTTCCGGACGACCGGCAACTTTCGAGTCCTGTAGATACGGAACGTCTAGTTCCGGACAGTCAGGCCCTCGCGGGTTCTTGTTAACCTTGAGCAATTACTCCTTTTTCCTATTTCAAGGAAAGTTATCTTCAATGAATTCAACATTCTTTGATGCCAAGAGGCGATCAACACTATCGTTATTTGCGGATCCGGTGGATATGCAATCTACGATCTTAGGTCAAACTTGACTGTTTCGGTAGCCCATCTTTTACCAAGCTACCCCTCGTAATTTGGGCGTACAACTTCGCGCTTGGCTAACACCGTTAGACTGAGGTGAGTAATGAGCAGTCGTTTAATAAACGATGGTTCATATTCTCCCCCTCTATCACTACGAATTTCTCAATCCGTAGGCTTAGTTAATTTTCAAATTCTGCTTTGTAGCGCTTATCCGCTTCAACAACTTCATCTTTGCTTTTCAACAAACAAAGGATTCCATACGTTGTACTATCATCAATGAAGATCACAACGTACTTGTCTCCCCCCTCTATTTTGTATAAACTTCAAATCACCAAGTAGGTGTGACTAAGTTCTAGAGGAGCGGTGTTTCTTTCGCTATTCCCTTGACGGAATTTGGAAAGGTGATTTTGCCTCTTCATCTACCTCACATTTATTTTGAGGGTTTATGTCGTCGAGAGGCAACAATCTCAACATCGTTAGCTTTTGAATGACTTGCTATTTAACGTGTCTTAATCTATGATGGCATAGATGCACGGATTACAAATATATCATTCATTCGGCTACAGACGTACTGTACCATTCTTAGTTATCACAGACCTGTTGGACTAGTCTCAAACCAGCTTGACCAACAGCGTCCCTTAAACCAAGTTAGGGATATGTATCACCTCATCTTAGAGTGATCTCATTCCCCGAAGTCCTATTGAGGACAATCTCTCCAACCCCTTCTACTTTAGAGGTGGCGTTGCTTCACATGAACAACCTCTTGCCCGTGGTTAGGGCGCAACCGGATCATATGTGATCTCGATACTCTGGCCCACTCTAGTTGCTTTGGCAGACTGAGTGTCCAATTTCTTATCTGCCTTTCTTTAGGCCTTCAGATCATTTAGGACCTGGAAACTCTGGCCCACCTTAGTAGGTGTCCATTACTTTTCCTATGAAATGAATTACGCACCACTCCGGTCGCCGGAGGCTTTATATGACTGAGTGTCCAATATCAACATATCAAAGGAATTTTGGCCCACTCCAGTCGCCCGGAAGCTTTGTATGACTGAGTGTCCAATATCATCCTATCAAAGGAATTTTGGCCCACTCCAGTCGCCCGGAGGCTTTATGTGACTGAGTGTCCAATATCATCCTATGAAGGATCTTCTGCCAAATAGTATGACAGGCTCAACGTCTTTAGCTTTTAGACTCCTTCCGTTAAGATTGGTGCCCAGATAATTCTTGGCGCTTACTTAAGAGTGGTAAGAGTTTTCGCACAGTTAGTGGATCCTTCTCCATTGTATGTGCGACATACTTTACACACTTTTAATTATTACACTTAAAAGAACGGATCTTTTTAAGTCGTTTACCAAATCCAATCTTTAAACGAGAAAGAAGATGAGATTAAACTTCTGATTTGTTAAAGCGTAAGGAATATAAATTATTTTCATATTCCTCCTTACTTTAATCCATTTTTAATCAGACATAATTTAATCTTTATTCTTGACAAGTAAGAAAAATACTTATCATTTAATCCTTATTCTTGACAAGTAAGAAAAATACTTATCCCAATTTCGGATTCTGGCTCACTTCGGTCACTTCATCGACTGAGTGTCCATTTCCTTCTCACCATTATTCGGATCCTTTGTCTGGGACAGATATAGGCCTTCGCTACAAGATAGAATAACATCTTCACTCTTCTCCTCTTGTCCCGTTGACATCCTCGAGGCTCTCGAGAGCGCTTGTTTCCACCGGTCTTGGTAGCGGTGACACCATGAACACGTTCATCATCATCACTCTCTTCTACCGAAAACCATTGCCATATCCAGATTTGGTCACACAACTTTTGACCGACATCTTTCGAACACTAATAGTAATACTATACAAATATTGTCTTAAGTTGTTGGGAGTTTTGCTCTATGGTACTTTATAAAGCGATGCGGGAAGTATTTAACTATTACAAGTATTCGAAAGGATAAACAAAGATTTCAATAATATTTTCGACTAGAAATCTGAAAATTACAATATAACAACAAAACTGAAATTACGATTTTGTTGAAGACTGAAAAATGGAAATTGTTTTTGCTGAGTCGAGTGTAGCACTCTGTCCTTAAGACAATATTGCCCCGTATGTATCCTTTATACGTCTGGACAATTTGTCTCCCAAGATAAAACAGCAATGGAACCCTTGAGCAAAGGAAACTCAAGAGCTACCGTGAAGAATATTGAGTAACGAAATGATGCTTGGAAGTTGTAGGAAGAAAACTATTTCGGTTGTGTATTTTCGTGCACCGTTTTTCAAAGCATCTGTTTATGTATTTTCGTGCATATGTCTTTGTGCTCAACAATGGTGTAAGGGGGTGTTTATATAGGTGAGGGAGGGGCTGAAAAAGCTCGCCTCCATAATAGCCAAATAATGGCCATTATGGAGGTAGTAAAGCCACCAACATAAATGGTGAAAGACCAACTGTTTTGGCCATTATAGGAGGAGTAATTCAGCCAAAATAAATGGCTGAATTGAGTGCTTGGCATTTCTTTTTTGACCGTCGAAATTCGATTTTCTGGAAACTTCGGGGACCAAACTCGTACATCTTGAAACTTCGGGGACCAAACTCGCACATCGAAAGAATTCGGGCCAAACCGTATATCTGAAACTTCGGGATCAAACCGTACTTACGGCAAAGTTTTCTCGGCCCAAAAAGATAATATCGAAGACCCACGCGGCCCACAACCCGTGACCCGAGAACCGGAACTCGATCCGGAACCGGGCCGACGGACGGCGGGCGGCGGCGGCGCGCGCGTGTGGTCTTTCCTCGAACCGAAGCACATCTAGGTCCTCCCTCCTTTAAACACATGGGATACCCTTGGGGTCCCAAACCCCAACCAATTTCGAATCTTATATACACAACAATTCTTTCTTCCTCTACCGATGAGGGAGAATTACACACAATACCACACTTTCCATGCTTCAAACACCTTACTTCGTGAACCAATATCTCTTTCATTTCTCAATGAAATTTGACGATTCTTGGCCCTACGGTTATCTACGTACTTAGTAGATCATGCATGTGTGAAGAACCGGATTCTCCAACATACGTTACACTAGTGTTTAAGCCGTTAAAGTTGGTCGGTCGCAACTCCCGCCAAAGGCAAATTTCCAACAATTTTTACTACCAACATGGACAGTGACGATCCTGAGGTCAAAGCGGAAGTGGCTGTAATAAGCTATTCGCAACAATCAGATTTTCGGCGAGGTATAATTAAAGGCTCTATGCGGGCTCAAAGGCGCAAAATAATTATTTGGAAACATATACGCCATATATTTATCTCATAATCCGGTTCAGCATCATCTAACCAAGCACATTGAGATGAATATACACTTTGTTCGTGAGAAGGTTGCTCTCGGTCATGTTAAGGTATTGCATGTGCCTTATTCGTATCAGTATGCGGATATCTTCACAAAAGATCTTCCTAGACAACTTTTCCTCGACTTCAGATCCAGTCTTAGCGTCCGGCCTCCTTCCGCTCCTACTAAGGGGAATGTATTAACGTATATTATTAAATATACTTCATATATTTTGTAATATTTAGTGTTGTATAATTATGGTAGATATATGATCCTTATTGTATTAGAATTTCACACTATACACACTATATATATTTGTAACAATGAGAAAGATTTTTCAAGAAAGATTAATACAATCTTACCGTGTTGTTCAACTGACGACCATTTAGTCTAATATGGTTTCACCATTATCACCCCTGCCCCTGTCCTCCCAAAAAGAAATAATAATTGATGTCATCTTTTAGACACTTTAGATTTAAGTTATATATAGTGATAATGTGAAATTCTTGATATTGTTAATACAATTTAAACATGTGAGCGGGTCAAATATATATAATTTTTATCAGATTACGGATTAATGTTTATCATAGAAATTTACTTGTAATTATTTATAAATATTTTTTGTGTAAATATTTTTTACTCCATCAATGCATATAAGTTATTTATTCTTTTTGTTTCCTTTTAGTCTATAGATTTCACGAGTGAAAAGTTTGAATGAACATTCCTCCAACGTTAGTTTCGGGAAAAGGTTTTTTATGACACTTAAGCAAATTAAAGTTAGTGATTTTTTGGTTATAAAATATAGTTAAGTAATTTTTGTGATACTTAAATAAAAATTTAATGACATTTTTTTTTATAAAAAACAGTCTAGTGACTTGTTACAAGATAAAAACTATCGTCCAAAATTTTAAATTTTATGAGCAAAATAACGTTACCGCATATAAAAAATTTCTTTTCATATATACTCTTTTTAGAATAAAATATGAAATGTAGTGGATCAAACTCTCAAAAATTGGAACATATAGGACTTGTTTGAAAACAAATATTTTGCGCAGATTTTCCTTCAAATGCGTTGGTCTTTAATGTTTGCCCCTCAAATTGTTGGTCTTTAATTTTTTTCCTTGGCTTAAAAAAGAGATTGAAAATACCCCGAGATCCCCGATTCGAATCCCTGCTCAATAAAAAAATTGCAAGGCATAAGACAAACTCTGCCTTAAGACTCTTAAGGTAGAGTTTGTCTTATGCATGAAATTTGCAGGCAAATTAAGCCTTGTGAATCCAAACTTTGTCTTGCGGTTTTTTATTTTAAATTTTTGACTGAGCTGAAATTCAAATTCAGAATTCAGAGATTTTAAGTGAAGTAAAAAGGTTAAATATTTAATATTTGAAGGGAAAAAATTAAAGACCACCTCGAAAGAGGAACATTTGTGCGAATTGTCCTTTGAAAACTCCCAGAATACATTTGGGCTGGATATATCCAAGCGCTATGAGGCCCACTAGTCCACTACTATCGTCTTTTAACTCCCCTCAATTCCCACGAAAAAGAGAAAGTCGTAACGGCATAATTCTTTTCAGTTTTCTCTGTTTCTTCGATTTTCCTAAAGTTGCCTCCTTTTGTTTCCTCTTATTTGTTGTATAACCAACAGAATCTTACTTCCACGCTAGTTTGGACATATTTTTATTAGATGAGTTTTTTTATTACTCCCTCTATTTCATTCATGTGACACATTTAAAATTTCGAGATTCAAACTTTTAAAATTTGACTATAAATTCGGATATAGAAGTTTTAAGTTTTTTAAAATAAAATTTTTATATTTAAAAACTACGTAAAAAGTACTATAAATTACAATAATTAACAACTTAAAATATTTAAAACACATTTAAAGAAATCTCGATCAAAAGATAACCTTGGTTGACTTTCAAAATTCCAACTGTGTCACATAAATTGGAATAGGGAGCGGGAGTAGATGAGTTAATCCAGACTTTTGTTTGATTAAATTTTATAAACCGTTTCATCTAAAAACTTCAATTTTTCTTGGTTTACAAGAACTGCAGCTAATCTAATCTTTGCATATTGTTATGGTGCAGCGAGTCTGTCAGAAAATTTCCAGATAACCGAATGTTAGGTGAGCGGGAAATGTTCCACGGACAGGTATATATTGATCCTTGTACTAATTTCAACCTACATTTTCATGTAATTATAAAAGAGGCTACAGATCCTCACATGTATTTTCTGGTTCTGCAAAATTCATGAAGAAAATTTGCCACTTGTCTTTTAAGAAACAATTTAAATTCATGAATAACTTCTATGAACTTCATGTTTCAAGTAAGATAATGAACATCATGACTTGGTGTTAATAAGTTTTTCGAATCTCCTCGGGAATACACATTCTTAAATGGAATGTTTTCAATTGCTTTGACCAAAAAAACAAAGAGCAGATTTCTGCTTTTTTTAACCTCAGATTTTTGAAGAATTTTCTTCCTTAACTTTATTAATGTTGTTGGTCATTTACTCATTTTCAAGAATTCTCCATGTTTTTTCGTGCCTTCGTAGGAAGGTAAATACGTTTGTGTAAGATTTATGAAATATTTTCCTCATCATTTCATTCCATAAGAGATGGTACATATACCAATATTACAAGCATAAATTAAGATAAAGAATAAGACAAGATATGCTAAAATCAAGTCTTCTAATCTATTCTAATTATCCCTACCATATACATGAGATATTACATTTACTACAACAATCATAATTAATAATTGAATATTATTAATTAAGATTATGATTCTATCACTCCCCCGCAGTCGAAGCGGGAGGGAGACGAATGCTAAGACTGTCCCGAAATCTTCAAATAGTATCAGCGGAAGACCTTTAGTGAAGATATCCGCAATCTGGTAGCGTGATGGGACATGTAAGACACGCACTTGTCCGCGAGCCATCTTTTTACGAACAAAGTGAATATCTAGCTCGATATGTTTAGTGCGTTGATAATTCACCGAATTTCCTGAGAGATAGATAGCACTAACATTACCACAGTATACCAATGTGGCTTTCGGAACTGGACAATGGAGTTCTAGGAGCAGATTTCGAAGCCAGCATGATTCTGACACTACATTGGTGACCCTTCGATATTCTGCTTCAGCACTAGAGCGAGACAGTGTGGCTTGCCTTCTGGAGGACCAAGAAACCAAGTTATCGCCAAGAAAAATGCCATAACCAGATGTAGAGCGTCTGGTATCAGGACATCCACCCCAACCTGCATCGGTGTAGGACACAAGGGTAGACGTCGATGATGGGTATAAGTGCAACCCATAATCTAGAGTTTCCTGAATATATCTCACAATCCGTTTGAGTGCATGCATATGATCATCCATCGGATTATGCATGAAGAGACATACTTACTGCACAACATAAGAAATATTTGGCCTGGTGAATTTAAGATAATGTAAGTCCCCTGCAAGGCTGCGATAATGAGATGGATCAACAAACGGCTTGCCAGAGGATGCACTCAATTTGGATTTGGTGTCTACTGGTGTTGCGGATGGTTTGCAAGAGGACATTCCAACTCGTTAAACAATCTCAGTTGCATACTTCTTTTGGGATAAAAATAACCACCTGCATGACGTGTCACCGCTATGCCTAGAAAGTAGTGAAGAGGGCTGAGATCTTTCATTGCAAATTTTGAGGCAAGGTGTGACATGATGGACTTGAAAAAGTGCATCTGATGAGGTTGTTAAGATTATATCATCCACATATAACATAAGATAAGCAATATTATTACCTTGTCGGTAGATAAATAGTGAGTTATCAAAACGGATGTGAGAAAATCCAATGCGTGCAATGAAATCCGCAAACCACTTGTACCAGGCCCGGGGAGCCTGTTTAAGCCTATAAAGTGATTTCTTAAGTAGGCGTACATAATTTGGATATCTGGAGTCCCGATATCCCAGTGGTTGATGCATGTACACCGTTTCATTTAGCTGGCTATGGAGAAAAATATTTTTGACATCCAATTGATGGAGTGGCCATGACTTTGAGAGAGACAAACTGAAGACTATCCTTATAGTTGCTGGTTTCACCACCGGACTGAACGTCTCCCCGCAATTTACACCAACATGTTGTGTCTTTCCATCACCTACAAGACGAGTTTTATGCCTCTCAAAAGTACCATCAGATTTTTTCTTGTGACTGAAAATCCATATAGATCGAATTATATTGGCATTAGGAGGACGAGGTACTAACTCCCACATCATATTTTTAATAAGAGCATCAAATTCATCATCCATAGTCATTTTCCAATTCGGGTCGCTGAGTGCAGACACAGAATTGTGAGGTAAAGGTGATTTTGAGACTTGGGTGTGTAGACTATATTTTGTGTTGGGTTTGACAATGCCATGTTGACTAAAGGTGACCGGACGACGGGTTGAATTTTCAAGTGGGGCGGTGGGTTGAGCAACACTGCCTAACAGTTGGCAGGGGGCTGGGTTTTGGCCCAAGCCACTGCCAAGGACGGGTATGACACTGGGCAGTGGGCTAGCAATAACAGGCCCAGTTCGCTGACCCACTGTTGTTGTCCCATAAACAGTTGGGCCCAAAACAGACGACCCATTTCACTGGGTACTTGTGTCCTGCGACTGGGCCACTGTTTCGTAGTCCAAATGTTGCGGGCTGGATGAAACAGTGGGTACCGAAAAAATATGGGACAAATACGAGGGCAATCCATCATCTAAAAATGCATATGTGGAGGGTCCAGACTTGTGAATTTTACCAAACGGGAAATTTGTTTCATCAAAAAGGATATGATGACTCACAAGTATTTTATTTGAAGTGAGGTCATAACACATGTATCCCCGATGATTAGATGGATATCCCAAGAAAACACAAGGTGTGGACCGGGGTTGGAGTTTATTGATTGTAGTGGATGGAGAAAGGGGATAACATAAAAATCCAAATACCCGTAAATGTGTATATGATGGGTCCCGTAAATAGAGTATTTTGAGGGGGGCTTGGTAGGATGGGTTTTTGTGAGGGAGTATGTTCAATACATATGTAGCCATGTGAAGTGCATGATGCCAAAATGAGGTGGGTAATGAGGCACGTGCAAGAGAAGTTCGAACAATGTTATTTATGGTTCGGATTTTACGTTCGACCTTTCCGTTTTTAGAAGAGGTGTATGGACAGGAAAGGCAAAAATTCAAATAATAAGAGTTACAAAAATCCCAAAAACTGCCGATTATCAAATTTCATACCATTATCACATTGGATATTTTTTATTTCCCGTTCAAATTGAGTTCAGATGAATGCTCTAAATTTTAGAAATGTGGAAAAGATTGAAATTTTTTAGATAAGGAAAAAGTCCACAAAAAATTTGAGTAATCATCTAATAATAGCAAGTAATACCGATGGCCTGAAGAGCTCAAAACGGGTGAAGTCCAAATACCACAATGTATAATGTCAAAGAGCAATAAAGTGCATGAATTAGATGAAGCAAATGGCAATTGAACATGTTTACCCAATGGACATGAACGACATTTATCCAAAGTCCATGTTTGAATACAAGAAATAAAATTATTCTGTTTGAGGGAGGCTAAAACATATGCCTCAAACGTTCATGTCATAATGAAGTGTTGAAAGCTGCAAAAGAAGATGGTAACTTGGTTTGTTGAATAGGTGAAGTGATTGGATATAGCTTTCCTTGACTATCACATCTTATTAGTATTGTCCCCGTCTGAAAATCCTTCACGGAAAATCTAAAAGGGTCGAATACAACAGACGCCCAATTATCAGTAGTAAACTTTTGAACAGATACCAAGTTCTTGATTAATTGTGGGGCATGAAGCACATTCTTTAAGGTTAGTGGTGGATTAGGGGTGACAATTTAGTAGACCTATAACCTCGAATTGGAATAGAATGGTCATTTTCGACAATTATACCATTATTTTTGCTCAAATTAAAATAGGACGAGAGGTTACCTTGAGAGAACGTCATATGAGACGTTGCACCTGAGTCTATACACTAATTTGCATCGGGTGGATTGAGCCCAAGAGTGTGCATTGCGGACTCAATGTCGGTTGGGCTTGCCATCGTCGAATGGGCCTCTTGCCACTGGTTCGACAATGGCCCATTACTGCCTTGTCCGTGGCTGCCAGTGCTGGAAAATGATATGGGCCCAAAACTGCTTGGCCCAACACTGGCTGGCCCAGCAGTAGGCATATTGTTTTGACAAAAATTGGGTCTGGCCCAGTTTTCGATTAGGTAGGGGCATGGTGGCACTGCCCACGACCACTGCCATGCCCACTTGGCTGGGCCGCCGCAGGGCTGCCATTGCTGCTGGCCGTCGGTAGCCTGCCTGTCGGAATTTCCACCACCGTCACCGGAATTTTGGTGGCTTCCATTTTTATTATTTCTATAATTTCCACCCGATTTTTATTACCATTTCCCCCTTTTTGTCCTCTATTTTGTTGTGTGGGTTCAAAATGAATAGCCCCGTCATTTGTGGGAGTAGCAATCATGGCGGAATTGGAGACGGTGGCGACCTTTTTAGCAAAGCTCGCCTCTTCAAGTATAAGCATCAAACGTGCTTGATAAACTAATGGGAGATGATTGCTTTGTCGGATGAGTGTAGCCATATCACTATAGGCGTCGGTAAGACCGACAACCATTTGTAAAACCAAGCGATTGTTGGTAACCGGTGAATCAACGTTTTTAAGTTGATCCGACAAGACTTTAAGGCATTGACAATATGCCGACGCATTTGGAAAATCCGTCATATCAATGGTAGAGAATTCTTGTTCCAACGTAACGGCGCGAGAATTTTTGTTGTCTTGAAAACTGTCCCGCAATCGATTCCAAGCTTCCATGGCTGTAGAATTTGACTCCATTGTTATGTGTAACAAATCCGAAGAGATTGTTGCATAAATCCAAGATAAAACTCTGGCATCAAGTGTTTCCCAGAGTTCTTGGTCATCAGCCGTCTTCAACTCCTTTCCTTTCCCATATTTTGGCGGGATTATATGATCAATCAACCGGTGGGAACGACAACAAATTTTAAAGAGTTCAGCTCAAATGGCATAGTGAACATTTTCCATCTCCAGGGTGATGGAAACGTGCGATTTAATAGTTGAAACGGTAAGGGCTTGGTGAAAATTGGTTTTGGAGTCAGACATGGTTAATTGAAAAGACAAGAAAAAAATATGAAGAACAATAATGGAGATGAAAGAACAAGGAGAAGCAAAAATCGGCGGGGTGGGGTTAGCCGATTTTGGGAGGATATTTTGGTAGGGTTATGATCTTTTCCTAATCTCTTGATACCAGAGAATTATGGAATATTTTCCTCATCATTTCATTCCATAAGAGGTGGTACATATATCAATATTACAAGTATAAATTAAGGTAAAGAATAAGACAAGATATGCTAAAATCAAGTCTTCTAATCTATTTTAATTATCCCTATCATATACCTAAGGTATTACATTTATTACAATAAGCATAATTAATAATTGATATTATTAATTAAGATTATCATTCTATCAGTTTGGTTAACTTACAAGGAAATGTACGATCTAGTGTAAAAAGTTGGAGCTTCTATTCGTGTCTGCGGTGTTAAGCAAGCAAGTATTTCATATTTTAGAGCTAAAGAAAGAGCCAACCTTCATTCAATAGCGAGTTGATGTGCAGTTTTAAGTTAATGTTTAATAAGAAAGTCTTGCAACTAGGAAAACTACAACCTTGGTGAATACAAACTTTGTCTTATACAAATCATATCGCTTAACAAGCTTAGAAAACATACTTTGAAAATGCTAGAGAAGAGGATGCAATTTTGTCAGAACCATGGATTAAATTCTGTATCTAATGAATTTTTATCTGATTGCTTATATGCAGGGTGGAAAATGTGGTATATACGGCGCCAATTGCTCGAATTGGGTCATAAGCATGCAGGTATATAACTTCCAATATACTTAATTAAGTTTCTGAATACAAAGCTTTCAAGGTCCGTAGTTTGCTTCAGTTTGGTTATTTCTCCACAAATATGGTACATGTTATATGTTGGAGATAGTGTTGCGGAAGCCGAATATATAGAGAGTGATTAAATTACAATTATTATATCTAAAGACAACTAATATATAGTAATAGAGATAACAATAAAAAAGAACACCAAGAATTTACGAGGTTCGGCAAAATTATATTTTTGCCTAGTCCTCGAACACAACCAACCCAAATTTTATTCCACTCCAAAATTACAAATGAAATACTACAAGAGAGAAAGAAGATTCAAATGTCTTAGAAGATGAGAAGGCAAGTGAGGATGATTTCAAATGAACAAAACATTGCTCTTTATAGAAGGGAGATTGTCTCACTAATGTCATTCATGACATCACTTAGAATGTGATCATGCAATGTAAATGCATGAAAAATGCATTTACCAATTTCATGGTACAAAAGTGGCTTTTAATGTTCACATTTGTTCACATAGAATCTTGACAAATTTAACAAATCTCCACATTGGTAAGATTCTGCATTTTCAATTTTCTCTCAATGAATTTTGGTTGTGTCTTCAACTTCAATCTTCAATGTTCAACAATGTTGATCAAGTTCAAACAACGTTGAAACTTGACCGCAGTCACTACTTTCGTCAGCATATCGGTAGGATTATCTGTAGTCCGAACTTTCTGCACCATGACTCCACATTCTTCTATAATGTCTCGTATAAAGTGATACCGAACATCAATATGCTTTGTCCTTACATGATAAACTTGGTTCTTTGCTAATTGGATAGCACTTTGACTATCACAGAATATTGTGATGCTTTCTTGTTCAATACCAAGCTCTCTAAGCAAACCTTGAAGCCAAATTGCCTCTTTCACAGCCTCTGTAATTACCATGTACTTTTCCTCAGTGGTAGACAAAGCAACCGTTGACTGCAGTGTATACTTCCAACTAACGGGTGCATTTGCAAGAGTGAAAACATAACCAATAGTTGATCTTCGTTTGTCCAAATCACCCGCATAATTTGAGTCACAATATCCGACTAGCTACTGAATCAAACCAACCTCTACATTATTACAAATATACCGTAGAATGCATTTCACACCTTGCTAATACTCATTTTCTGGATCATGCATATACATACTTATAACTCCAACAACATGTGAAATATTTGGTCTTGTGCAAACCATTGCATACATCAAGCTACCAACAACATTTGCATATGGTACTATTGACATATTCTCATTCAGCTTCATTATTCGGTGACATAGCGGCACTAAGCTTAAAATGAGGAGCAAGTAGAGTGCTAACTGACTTCGTTTTCTCATTCATGCCAAATCGATCTAGCACCCTCTTCAAGTATCATTTCTGAGATAAACAAAGTTTCTTTGAATGTCTACCTCTTCTTATCTCCATGCCAAGAATTTTCTTTACCTCATCCAAATCCTTCATCTCAAACTCATTTCTTTTAGTTGAAGCTTCAACTTCTTAATTTCCTCTTGACTTATGGAAGCTATTAACATATCATCAACATATAGGAGAACATATATGAATGATCCATCTTTAAACTTGCGCAAATACACACAATGATCGTATTTGCTTCTTCTATACCTCTGCTGCAACATAAACTTGTCAAATCGTTTGTACCATTGTCTAGAAGATTGTTTCAATCCGTACAATGATTTTTCAAGTTTGTACACCATATTTTCCTTTCCATCAATTTTAAATCCTTCTGGCGGAGTCATAGATTTCTTCTTTCAAATCTCCATGTAAAAATGCAGTTTTTATATCCAACTGAACTAGTTGCAAATTCAAATGTGCTACCAAAGCCAACAAAACTCTAATGGATGAGTGTTTCACGACTGGAGAAAATACATCATTATAATCAATTTCCTAATTTTGAGTGTATCCTTTGGCCACTAATCTTGCTTTGTAGCGAACATCTTCTTGGTTAGCAAATCCTTCTTTCTTTGCATATACCCATTTGCACCCAATTACTTTCTTACCCTTCGAGAGATTGGCCAATTTCCATGTGCGATTCTGATGAAGGGACTGCATTTCTTTGTTCATGGCAATCCTTCACTTATCTTATTCTAAACTTTGAACTGCATCTTTGTAAGTGATTGGGATACCATTAGCTACAATTGAGGTTACACAAGCCACCATATCAATAAGACGAGCAGGTTTTCTTATTGTTCTTTTTGGCTTGCTGGTTGCTATTGATTCAAGTTGTTATTGAGGTTCCTGAGTTGGAATCTCCCTCTCAACTGGCTCTTCTTCTAGAGGAAAATCTTCCATTGTTTTCTCATTTTCTCTTTGTGTTGGGAAAATTAATTTTCCCTCAAACTCCACCTGCTTTGAAGCACCATTAGTTTGTTTGACATTTTCAAATGTTACCTTATCTGTTATGGCAAATTCATCAAATGTAACATCCCTGCTGAATATAATTTTTCTTGTCTCTGGACACCATAAGCGGCATCCATTGATTCCATAAGTAATCCCCATAAAATATAGCTTTCTTTGCTCTCAGATCCAATTTTGACTCTTTTACATGATAATATGCAATTGAGCCAAATACGTGCAAAGAACCATAATTTGCAACATGTTTTCCATACCATTTTTCAAATGGTGTCTTACCATTAATAGTTGCAGATGGTAGACGATTAATGAGATGGCATGCATATGTTATTGCCTTAGCCCAAAATTCTTTGCTCAAGCCAGCATTGGACAACATACATCGAACCTTCTCCAGTAAAGTCTAGTTCATGCGTTTTTCCATTCCATTTTGTTGTGGTGTATTTCTAACGGTGAAATGTCTGACGATGCCATCATCATCACAAATCTTATTGAAAAGATTATTCTTGTATTCTCCACCATTGTTTGTGCGAAGACATTTGATCTTTCCGCCTGTGTGAGTCTCCATCATCGCCTTTCATTTGAGAAAAATTTCCAACACTTCATCATTAGTTTTCATCGTATACACCCACACTCTCCGAGAAAAGTCATCCACAAAGGTTACAAAATAGTGTTTCCCACCTAATGAAGGTGTTTTGGAAGCACCCCCCAAACATCAGAGTGAACGTAATCCAATATACATTTAGTATTATGAACAGTTGTTCCATATTTAACCCTTGTTTATTTTCCCTTGACACAATGCTCACAAAACTCCAAATTATAAGCCTTTACTCCTTTTAACAATCCTTGATCTGATAAAGATTTCAAGGATTTTCCTTCAGGATTGTCGTCGCCACTGTTCTGGACGCCACCACCGCCGATGTTACCACATCGACTGCCACCACGGTTCTTGCCATTATTTTTACGATTTTGACCCCTTTTCCACCACCGTTGGTACGGGTTTGGCTCAATTTTTTGGAGAATGAGTGAGGGTTGTTTGATGTGGCCATCATCATGACAAAATTTGTGACAATAGCCACCTTCTTAGCCAAATCGGCTTCTTCTAACGTGAGCATGAAACATGCATGATAAAATGGCGGGAGAGGATTACTTTTTACGAAGCAGTGTCCCAATTCCATTATAGGCCTCAGATAGGCTTGCAACCATCTGAAGAACAAGACAATCATTGGTAACGGGCACACCAACATTTCGGAGTTGATTCGTCAATTCCTTCAGCCTTTTACAATAGGCTGAGACGTTCGGAAAATCTTCCATGTTGACATGGGAAAATTCCTGCTCAAGCGTGACAACACGGGAATTTTTGTTTTCTTATAATATATCATGCACCCTATTTCAAGTTTCCATCGTCGTAGCGTCGGGTTCAATAATCGTCTGCAAGAGGTCTGTAGAGATAGTGGAATAAATCTACCGGAGAACGGTAGCATCAAAGGTCGTCCATAATGTAGTATCATCCTCGGGGGTAGGCACCTTCTCCTTGCCAGTGATCGAGGGGATGATGTGATGGAGGACTTGATGCGAGCGTGCGTGAACTTTGACTAATTTCGCCCACGTCGCGTATTGGACGTTTCCCCCTCAAGAACGATAGGGATGTGGTTTTTGATGTTGGAGACTGTAAGGGCGGATGAAACATGTTCTTTGACGTAGACATAACGAAAGAACAATAGGTGAATTAGGGAGTTGAAAGAAAACTAGGGAAGAGAGGAAGAAATTGCACGAAAACCGAGGATGAATCACGGAATCCGAGATGGGAGAAAAGGGCAGCATAAGTGTTTTTGTGAGAAGATATTTTAGCCCTAGACTTCTGATATCATGAAAGAAATAATCTCTTGATTATTCTCATTAATGAAGAGGTATTTATATACAATATACAATCCCTAATTATGAATTTTTTTATTCCTACTATAACAATAAATGGAAAGTCTTATTCATGTTATAACAATAAATCCTAATTACATTTGTACAAGAATTCTTCAACTATGGTAAATTTACACTAAAACTTAAACTCGGATACACGTGTATACTCTTCTGTCAAGATCAATGAAGACCAAAAAGGTGGAGGTAGCACTAGCAATGGAAAAAGAACTAATTACAACATCCGGTATTTTATAGAGTAATTTCACGGATAGTCACTAGATGTACTAAAATTATTATTCGTAACAAAAAAATCACTCAAATTTGTTTAAATTTAAAAAAAGAAACTCATAAAACAATATTTTGTAGCCTCCCTCTATTTTGCCTAAATATCATAAAAAAATGTCTCATTTCTTTCTTCCCAGTGAGTTTATATGATACTTAGGCGGCAAAATTAACTTTTCTATCACAAAAAAATAGTTTAATATATAACTTTCGTAATATTTAAATAAAGTTATGTGACTTGTTCATTACAAAAAATAATTTAGTGAATTTGGACTAATAAAGTAGAAGTTCAATGACCGTCCATATCTTACACTAACATATGAATGTGTAATCCAAAGGGGTCAGCTTGCTGGCAGGGAGTCAAGTTTGCGGCCTTAGGGTCGCAAGTTCGATTCCCCCTAAGGATATCGTCCTCCGGGCACATACATGTGGTAAAGCACTCGGGCGCTAAAAGCCGCGCGGGCATGTTGCGGTGTGGGTTCGGTCTCCGCCAAGCTTTAGGGATGGGGCTTGTGGGGGGTCAACCTTGTAGCATTGATCCGTTGGACGCAAGCGGTGACACACGACCATGTGTGCATATCCCGCGATTTACCTGGTGGTGGGGTCTTTGAAGGACCGGTCCCATCACCTCCGGAGCCTAGTACCGGTACTTGTGCAGGTACAGTGCACCGGCGATATGGGGGTACTAAGGCCACCCCGAGACCTGGATTATCAAAAAAAAAAAAAAAAAAAAAAAAAAAAAACATATGAATGTGTAGTAGGTAATACATTGTGAAGGATCTCGTCTCAATCAATAGCACAGTAAATTAAAGAAATGTATTTTCATATTTTTAGAAGATTCTAGAGATTCCTATAAATAAAGCAGACCATTGGTCGAGAAGATTGTTCCTGTTCTTAGAATTGCATAAGCTTTGATAGTTAATCAACAAAGATTGTGATGGAGCGTGTTATTTCATAATAATTAATTAGATATCTCGAATTTGATCATTAAATATAAAGTTGCTTTGTTAAAGAAAACACTACCCAATATGAGACTTCTCTGCCTGAACTCGAAATTACTTGAAGAAATTTTCAAGACTTGGTGGGAATTTATAGTCGCAACTCATGAAAAGCTACTAAAAGGTAAAAATGTTTCCTATTGTGAAATTTCTATCCATTCATATTTGAATCCTACATATATGCATCATGCATGAGTAACCTTAGATCAACTTTTTTCCATTTTTTAGATAAAATTTTTTAGTGGTCGCAGAATTAACTAGACTTGCACACAAAATCTACCACCAATTAGTGGTGGCAAATTTAGCCCATGAAATTATAGCTAGTTCAATCCGTTTGAGTTTGGGTGGGTTATTGACTCGCCCTTTTGTTAGTTCAGCCCATTAAATTTTGGGTTGATATCTATATGTTCAAAAAGATTTTTTTTATTTGATACTCTCGTTGTCCCAATTTATATGACACATTTTTTTAGTCAGTTCCAAAAAGAATTACACATTTTCTTATTTGACAATAATTTTACTTTAAGCTTTATCTTTTACGCTTACGAGATGATTTATAACCACACAAAAATCTTTGACTTGTTTTAAACCAAAAGATTCAAAAGTCTTCCTTTATATTTTAAACTTCGTGTTCAGTCAAACTACATCATATAAATTGAGACGGAGGGAGTATGTTATTATAGCCATAATAATAAAAAAAAATTATTAGGTACTGAAAAATTATAAAAGAACAAATTAGGCAATTAAAGCTTAGTAAAAATTGGGCGGATTGGGTTTTGACCCGCTTTTTAACCCATTTCAGTCGAAGTAATATTTGTGCGGGTCAATAATCCGCTTATTTATTAACTCAACCCATTTTAACCCGCCTAAATTCAACGCAACCCGCCCATTTATCACCCCCTACAAACCATGTACGCCTTTCTCTTTCTTCAGTTTGCAAATTAGTACTACTATAAAAATGAAAGAGGAATCCTTAATTCTTTAAAAAGAACCATCTCAAGGTTGCTGAAGCCTGAATTTAGTATACAAAGAAAAAACTCAAAAATACGAAGTCGTACTGACTAGGCTAATTCCCTACAAATTAAAGAAGAACTGCCTTGTCACTGATATATATTTGATCTTTGATTACCATTAATGTACACACCAAAAAAAATTGTCGCCAACCATTAGCCTCTCGTCAGAACTAGTATAAGTTTCACATCATCTACTAATGAACTAAGCTAAAATTCACCAATATATATATTGGTTCGAAAGATCCACCAATATTATTTGTACTTCATGATAATGGATCTCGTTATCCACCGATATAATAGAGCAAAAAGGATAGTTACTCAAAGAAGAATTAACGTCTTCAAATGAAAACTGAGTAACCGTAAGGAATATGTATAAATTAAGGGTGTGTTCGGTATGGAGGAAAATGTTTTCCTGAAAAATGTGTTCTAGAAAAATAAGTAAATGTCTTATTTATTTTCTCATATTCAGTTATGAAAAATAAGTGAATTTTTACCTATCTTTTCATGTTCGGTTGGTTGGGTGGGGGTCGCAGTGGGTGGTGTAGAAAAGAAAAAAATTAAAAATCTTTTTAACAAAATTGGGAGGTTTTTTTTTTTCGGGGAGGAGGGGGAGGGCAAGTTGGGTGGTGGTGAGGGGTGGAGTCGTTGGTGAAATGACACTTGTGAGACTTGTTTTCTCTACTTTCATTAGGAAAGTCATTTCCTCATTTTAAGGAACTTGTTTTACTAAATAAGATATTTTTCAAAAAATTTAACTAAACGAACATGAAAAAAATTTAAAAACATTTTTCAAAAAATATTTTCCTCCATACCGAACACACCCTAAATTGTGTACATTCCTTGAAGAAAAAGAAGCAAGCGTAGCAATTGTCGTCAACTCGATCGTGCAAATACCTAATTGTCATGTAAATAAAAAGGTAGCTCGCGCCTTTTTAAAACATTTTCTACTTCTACCAAGAGTATTAAATTTTAGTTATAACCAACGCATTTGACTAATAAGATAGCAAAATTACTTCTCGTATGCATGTTTAATTAATAAAGTACGTCAAAACGTTTTAATCTTGTGCATCTTGCAGTGATACGATGTCGAGGTTGATGGCAAAGTATTAGCGAATATTCTCAGAATAAGAATATTCTCGGTATATTTTGTAATTATGATAGATGTATATTTAAGGTAACTTAGGATTCTAATTGTATTAAGAATCAGCCTTTGTAAGGTAAGTTAGGATTCGTACCATATTAGGAATCAACCTTGTACAGCTATATATATTGTGAATAATGAAAGGAATCCCTAAGGGAAATTATTCTATCTTTCATGGTATCAAGAGCCTAAAACCTAAACCCTACTCTTCTCCCTTCTCTTCCTCAATTTCGGCCAAACATGATTTTTTTTTTACTGGTTTCTGCCTCCCTCTCTCGGCGAACCAGAAAAATCCCCTTCCCTTGGCCGGCGGTAATCATGTCTTCCCCCACAAATTCCAGTTCATCCACTGGCACACTTGACCACACATCTCCACGTTCAGTATCTTCTTTTCATCCGGCATTCGCCGTTAACAACATCAAGAATTTTATCCCTATAATTCTTGATCAAGAAGACTGTCAATATTCCATGTGGATGGAACTATTCTACATTCATGCATGTGCATACAACGTGCTCGATCACATTGACGAATCTGTTTCTCGTCCCACCGATGTTACAGACTCAATCTGGCGTCGTCTTGACGCCATCGTCAAACAATGGATCTACGGCACCATCTCCAAAGACTTGTTATGCACTATCATGAAAACATGTGCTACGGCACGTGAACTTTGGGTCCGGCTAGAAGAAATCTTTCAGGACAATAAAAATACTCGGGCCGTATATTTGGAAGAGCAATTCAATAATACCCGCCTCGAAGAATTTTAACAACATGTCCGATATTGTAAGAAACTGAAACTCATAACCGATCAACTATCCAACGTCGGGACTTCTGTTTCAGAAACCAAGATGGTGCTTTAACTTGTTGCGGGTTTACCAAAAGGTGAATATGACACACTCGCAACAATGATTCAACAAGCCGACCCTCTCCCAAGTTTCAACAAGGAACGTTCACAACTATTATTGGAAAAAACTAGACGTGCTAAACAAGAGGAACATAATCAAAAGGCGGTAGCCGTTGACGGGATGGCAACACCTGCGGCCAGCAGCATCCAGCAGTAGCAGAGCGGCGGAGGTCGTGGCGTAGGTCGTGGCGGCGGAGGTCGTGGCGGCAGAGGTCGCAACAACAAAGGCAAGGGCCGTGGAAAGGGCCAACGCAACCAGTGGACTGGACATCAGCCAACCACTGGACAATAGCAGCAGTGGTCCAACCAGCAGCAACAGTGGCCCAACCAGCAGAACTAGGCCTCGCCTGCATGCCCGTACCCGACTGTAGGGGCCCAGTTCCAGTAGCTCTTGGTCGGCGGCCTCTTGGGCCCGCCCCCCACCACCGAGCGAGCCCACCACCAAGAAGCAACGGGCCCACTTGATTGCGGTCCGGCGGCGGCGGCAAGAATCGCATCGCCCCATTGTAGTCTGGCCCCGACTGATTTGGGCCAGGCCTACACCACCGTGAACCTTCAACAGCCCGACGACAATTGGTACATGGACACCGGAGCCACATCTCACCTCACTCGATCGTCAGGTAACCTATCTCAACTACGTCAGTTAAAGTGTCCTCAATTTATTACTGTCGGTAATGGTCATCGCATTCCAATTGAAGGTTACGGTACCACACACACCAAACATCCACACCCACATTTCTCCCTAAACCACGTCCTATACACACCTAACATCATTAAAAACTTAATCTCTGTAAGAAAATTCACTAGCAATAATTCTGTGTATGTCGAATTTGACTCTTTTGGTTTTTCTGTGAAGGAACTCAATACGGGGAAAATTCTTACACGCTGAAATAGTGTGGGAGATCTCTACCCATTCACTCAATCTTCCGATGACAGACCGCAAGCACCTATATCTCTTCCGGCGATCTCTCCCTCCACTTGGCACAACAGACTTGGACATCCCGGAGACCCAGTTTTTACTTTTCTTAGGACTTCTAAGCGTATTCAATGTAATAATGGGAAAATTGTCCAACACTGTTTTTCTTGTCCACTAGGAAAACATACTCGTCTTTCATTTATGTCATCAAACAGTGTTACTTTTTCTCCCTTTGATATTTTCATGATGATTTGTGGACATCTCCGATTGTTAGCTCTTTGGGTCATAAATTCTATCTAGTATTCTTGGATGATTTTTCATTTTTTGTCTGAATTTACCCACGGAAATCAAATCTGAAGTTTTTGCAAAATTCCTCGAGTTTCAAAAATTCATTAAGACACAATTTGAAAAATCTATTAAATCATTCCAATGTGATAATGGACGTGAATTTAATAACTCAGCATTTAACAATTTCTGTTCTAAACAAGGCATGGTTTTCCATTTTTCTTGTCCCTATACTTCTTCCCAAAACATAAAGACTGAAAGAATTATACGTACCATCAATAACATGGTCCGCACACTTCTGTTTCATGCCTGCCTACCACCGCCTTTTTGGGTCTATGCTGTCAAAATGGTAGAATCCCTTCTAAATATTTTACCAACTAGCACACTCCAAAATAAGACCCCTACCGAAATCTTATACCGTAGGCAACCATCATATGATCACCTACGTATTTTTGGATGCTTATACTACCTCAACATAGCCTCCACTGCACATCACAAACTTGCCTCTCGCACTCTGCCATGTGTCTTCCTTGGTCTGTCTCCTAATCATCGGGGCTACTTGTGCTATGACATTGCCACTCGCAAAATCATCGTCTCCCGTCACGTCACTTTTAACGAGACAACCTTTCCTTTTTCCAATCTCTAGAAATTTCAGACCACCGATTACTTCTTTCTCGATGAACCAAGTTTGTCTCCGGTCATCCAAAATCTATACCAACAACAGCCCACTATTTCGACACCACTGCTGCCTCCAGCAGTGTCATTTGACCCTCCAACAGCAATGCTGCCACCCAGTCCAGCTCCCTGCTCTCGGTCCCAAACACCGCCCCTACTGCACCCTATCGAGTCTACTGCACCACCCACACTGCCTCCAGTCCAACAACCAGTCGAGTCTCCTACCTCTGCAGCAACACTGCTGCCCATTAGTCCAACAACCAGTCCCGCAGCCCAGCTGCCTCCCAGTCCGACAGCAACCAGTCCCGACCTCCCATTGCTGCCCTCTTACCACATGGAGACTCGTGCACAACACGGAATCTTCAAACCCAAGGTTCACTTCAATCTCTCCACACAAACCTTATCACCCATTCCAAAGAATCCAAAACTAGCTAAACTGGACCCCAATTGGAATGTGGCCATGTGCGAGGAGTTTAACGCTTTAACCAAGCAGAACACTTGGGATTTGGTACCTAGACCAACTGGTGTGAATGTTATCCGGTGTATGTGGCTATTTCGTCACAAGTTCAGGGACAGTGGTGACTTAGAGAGGTATAAGGCAAGACTAGTTGCAAATGGCACTAATCAGAAGGAGGGTATTGATTGTGGTGAGACATTCAGTCCGGTTGTTAAATCGGCCACTATTCGGACTGTTCTCAGTATTGTTATGCATTGGCCGATTCATCAGCTTGATGTCAAGAATGCGTTTCTTCATGGGGATTTGAAAGAGACTGTGTACATACATCAGCCTCCTGGCTTTGTTCATCCGGCAGCTCCGCAGTTTGTGTGTCATCTCAGGAAGTCATTGTATGGATTGAAACAGGCACTCGCGCTTGGTATGATCGGTTCGCTATGTATCTTCTACAGATTGGTTTTGTATGTAGCATGTGTAATACCTCTCTCTTCACTTTTCGCCGAGGTAGCAACACTGCATAGTTGCTATTATATGTCGATGACATTGTTCTTACTGCCTCATCTGACGAGTTGAAGAATGAAATCATTGCTCTACTCAAAACTGAATTTGCTATGACTGACTTGGGCAAGCTAAGTTATTTTTTTGGTATATCGGTGACCGGATCTGCGCACCACTATGTTCCTGTGTCAGCGTAAGTATGCAGAAGAGATAGTGTACAGGGCCAAGATGGCAAATTGTAAAATTATGCCAACTCCGGTGGACTCAAAATCCAAGCTTAGTGTCAATGACGGTGCGCCAGTTTCTAATCCCACTCTATATCGAGTCTAGCATGTGCTCTTCAGTATCTTACATTCACTAGGCCTGATATTGCATATGCCGTTTAGCAGGTGTGTCTATTCATGCACGACCCCCGAGAGTCTCATTTTGCCGCCCTCAAACGTATTATCAAATATGTTAAGGGCACACCAGACTTTGGTTTACATCTATACCCATCTGCCCCAACCAGGTTGCTAGCCTACACGAATGCAGATTAGGTAGGATGCCCGACACACGTCGCTACACCTCAGGGTACTGTGTATTTCTTGGGGATAATCTTATCTCATGGTCCGCTAAGCGGCTGGCCACGCTATCCCATTCGAGTGCTGAAGCAGAATATCGCGGAGTTGCTAATGTCGTCGTTGAGATCTGTTGGCTCCGAAATCTTCTTTTGGAGCTCCAGTGTCCATTACGCAAGGCGTCTATAGTCTATTGTGACAACATATCTGCTATCTATATGTCTCATAATCCAGTCCAACATCAGCGGAATAAGCATAATGAGATGGATATCCACTTTGTGCGAGAGAAGGTTGTCCGTGGTCAGGTCAAAATTTTACACGTGCCTTCCTCTTATCAGTATGCAGACATTTTCACAAAGGAACTACCGCGACAGCTCTTCACCGACTTTCGATCCAGCCTTAGCATTCGGCCTCCTCCCGCTCCGTCTGAGGGGGAGTATTAGCGAATATTCTCCGTATATTTTGTAATTATGATAGATGTATATTTAATGTAACTTAGGATTCTAATTGTATTAGGAATCAACCTTTGTAAGGTAAGTTAGGATTCGTACCATAATAGGAATCAACCTTGTACAACTATATATATTGTGAATAATGAAAGGAATCCCTAAGGGAAATTATTCTATCTTTCACAAAGTAAAGACTCAGTCCACCACTACTTAAAAAGTTTCCGACGAAAACGAAAAGTAGATAAAAAGAATTTGTTATAAAATAAAGACTATAAAATAAATATACCAGAGACAAAGACTGACATTTTATTCAACTTTGAACTGATATATAAATGAACTGAATTGAATTCTTATTTATAGAGAAAAAGAAGTAGTTGCGAAGCTTTTCAGGAAGCTGCGGTAAAGCTTTTCAGGAAGCTACTAGCAAGCGACATGCTTTAGTTACTTGCAATTTATTTGTGAGTTACTTGCAAGCTTTCTGATTGATTGTAAGTTTATTCAGAAAATTATATATTTAAATGAAATAACTATAATATAGTGTATTTATGACAAATATAAGGAAGGGTCAACCACAAAAACAATTACACTATCTTTCCCTAATAAAGGAGCTTACCGTGGTGATTATAAGTAGTCTAAGTATGATTAAATAATATAATTACACCACTGTTTAGTACAAATACAGTAAATAAGGAAATTAAAGAATGACTGAAGCAATAGTGATTCCAAAGGAATGCATAAAAATAATTAATTTACTGAAGAATTGGTGAAAACATTTGGTGCGGACAGTCCAAATTCCATAAAGATAGTATCTTGTACTTCTTTTTTGTAGTATATGCTAGCTAGCTACACGTGGTATTTTATAGTCAAACAAATTAAAGTTATTTCAAAAAAGCCTTTTGTTTAGTGTCAAAAGTTAATCTTAAGACAGTTCATCCCCCTTGTTTAAGAGTGGCTATGAGATGGCGCCATTTCAAATTAATGAAATGAAATTTGATTCTTCGCGCACTAACTTCATGGCGGAAATTAAAGGTTGTTCTCTGATAAAAATTTATTCGTATCGAATGTTTACATCAAATTATTAAATGTAAGACATGCGTTTTATATAAACACCTTTTAATACTTAACCATGACTAAGTAATATAATTTTTACTTTAAGTTATTTATTCTTTAGGTTAATTATCTAATTAGACGTATACACCACATGCATGTACTTACTTTTGTTCTCCACCAAATCCCAAAATTATTCTTACTTAGACGATTTCAAAATAAGCTTTTCACCCTAATAATCAAGAATTAAGCTCTTTCAAAAACAAGTGTACTTGAATTTTAAAATATATGACGACTTATATAAAAGAAAAGCAATTATGTAAAGTGTGAATTGATTAAGGGTGGTCTTATTAGTTACCGGTCATCTTTTTGGTAAACAAACTAGAGTACTTAACATAACCTTCAACTCCTCATCACACCATGCATTATTTTAAAAGATGAGATCGATATGGAGGCGTTTTTAGTTATTATGTAACGAGAGAATTATATTAGTTCTACTTCTAAAGCACAAGTGTAAATTCCATCAACTTTTTAAAAGAAAATATATATAAATTATTATATTACTATGAGAGTATCAAAACTTGTATAAAATTCAAAATAAAATATATTAAAACCTATTCAAATATCTACATATGACAATGACTAAGCCATTAACTTAATTACATATTCTAAAACAAAACCATATTGTGTACTATTATATATATAAGTCACATTAAAATATTTAAAAATAAATTAAATTTTAAAAGATAATAAACATACACGATCGCCAACATAACAAGCGAAATTTACAAGAGACGTACAAGACAAACAAACTAATGCAAAGTATGGGGACTAAATTGTCACACAATGTCTTATCAATTAAAGTCTAATAATTAGTCCTATAAATTTTTAGTTCTCCGTGATTGTTTGGAATCTATTCACAATTAGACAAGTCTCAAGACAAATTCAACTATTCCCTTAAACATTGACTCCAAATTATATGAACGCGATTGTGTAGAAAATGAAAGTGTGGATAAACGAACAAGAATAAAATTGTTGGGACCAAACTGACTATAACTCTAAACACCAAGCACTTATAACATAATTTATCCTTCTTGTTTCATATTCACAGTCACTAAACGTTGTCGTATTCTGACATACAAATATCTCCCTCTCTCAATCTAAACTAAGGGTGGCCAGTGGGCCGGGACGGCCCGACCCCGCCCCGACCCCGTCCCGACCCCGCCCCGACCCCGTCCCGACCCCGCCCCGTACCCCCGTCCCGACCCCGCCCCGACCCCGCCCCGACCCCGTCCCGAAAAAAAAAAAAAAATTACGGTAGCGGGACTCGAACTCGGGACGGGACAATGTCTCGTCCCGCCGACCCGAGCCCGCCCCAGGCCCGCCAAACCCCCCCCCCCCCCCCCCGAGCCCTTCGAGACCCGCCCGAAAGCTCCCCTTTGCATATATAGTCGTTGCACCAACGGCCATTTTAGATTTTGGCCGTTGACAACGACCATTTTAGGCCTCCCCCCCCCCCTCCCCCAACCCCCTACCCCTTAATATTTATTTTTAACCCATAAGTTATTATATTTACACTTTAACCCAATTTTCCAACTATAAATAACTCATTTTCTCTTCATCTTTCTCACAAAATCTTCCTACAATCTCTCTAATCTCTCAATATATCTCTCTACAAGTCTACATTATTTACTAAATATTCAATTTTATTTATTCATTTGGAAATTGGGAGTGAAGTTGACTAGCTTGAGGATCTTCCATCGAGCAAAGTTTCAATTTTCAACCTCTCGATTACACGTCGACGTTTGGTACATTCGTTCCTTCATTAAATTATTATTGTCTGTTTATTTTATTTAGTGCACTTAATTTTATTGTCTTTAATTATTTATTATCATAATTAAAATGAAAGGATTAAGACGTATGTTTAAGGGTAAGGGTGTTTCTTCTAGTAGGGGCAACCGGGACAAGGGTACTTCTTCTAGTCATCTTATTCCTACACAGGATGATTTTGTTGATACTCAACATTTTCCTACAATACCATTAGATTTAGACGATGAGCTATTTTCTGGAACTCAAGAAGACTTTAATTTAGACGATGATTTAGATGATACACCCACTAATGTTGATGACAACACACCCACTAGTGCACCTTCAACTGAAATGCCTCCTATTCCCCCTAGTATGAGACGAGGTCCATCAAAACGACCATTAAAATCAGATGCATGGACATTTTTTATAGGGACGTAGAGAATCAAGTAGCTATATGTAAAATTTGTAAAAATGTTTTAAAATTTAAAACTGAAAAAGGTCACGGTGGGACGGGAGGTTTAATTAGACACGTAGTAAGTGCTCATCCAGCTAGGTATGCCCAATACCAGGCTTCAAAACCGGGTGCGCAAACGCCCGCTCCATCGGGACAAGGTTCACATACTGATACTGTCCCGGACCAAGTACAAGGTCAAATTAACCCTATGACGGGGGGAATTGTAGGCCCTAAATACAATAAACATAGAGATAGAGAAGCAATATCATAATTAGTTGTTGTGGAGGGTTTGCCTTTTTCATTTCCTTCATCTCCCGATTTTATTCATTACATTAGATATATATATATATATATATATATATATATATATATATATATAATCCTGTTTTTAACGATTTTCCTAGATCAACTTTTAAGAGAGATGTATTTAAATTCGCGCATGAATATCAACAATATTTACGTTATTCATTATATCATTTTAATGGCAAAGTATCTATCACGTCTGATATAGGTCGTAGTACTAACGGCCATGATTATTTAACTGTAACTTGTCATTGGATAGATTATAAAATGGTCTATGCAAAAACGTATTTTAGCGTATAGATTTATAGATAATAGGCACACTGATACTTTTATTGCAGATAATATTTATCAAGTTTGCCATTATTACGGCATAACCGATAAAATTATGACTATTACATTCGATAACGTTTCTTCTAACAATTACGCAATTACAATTTTTAAAAAATAGTTTAACTCCATCTTTTCCAGATCATTTTCATATAAAATGCGCGTGCCATATATATAACTTAACTGTAAAGGATGGTCTATCACTTTTTGAAGACATTCTTAGTAAAATACAATTTGCTATAAACTTTATTTTTAAAAGTAATAAAGTACAACGTAGAAAAGAATATAAAAAAACTTGTCACGATTGTGGACTATCTTATAGAAAAATTCCACAAGAAGTATCCACTAGGTGGAATTCTTTATACGAGCAACTACTTGTTGCTTATGACTATAGAAAACCTATAACTTTATTTTTTAACTCTCATAATAAAAATCCAGCTGATATGGTTGTAGATAGTGATTGAGTAAAATTTTCCGAACTTATTGTATTTTTAGAGAAACTTTTTCAAGCAATAAAAGAATTTTCCGGTATATATTATCCTACTATTTCAACTATGTTGTTTTATATAACTCTAATATTTTTATTACTTAGTGAATATATGGAAAAATCAGCTTATAAGGCAGTTATTAAAAAAATGTTTGTCAAAATTAAAAAATATTTATTCTTATTCCCACTATTTATATTATTGATTCTGTATTAAATTCGACTATTAAAATAGACGGTACTAAATCACTAATTGAAACTATTTACGATTGTATAGAAGTACTACCACCTCCAAGTCCCAAAAATCTAAATCACCCACCACCTATTGAACAAACTAAAGAAGAAGTGTTGTCTAGCATAGAACACCAATGCAAAAAAATATATAGATTTTATCAACAAGAAAATGCTAGTAACTTACCGACTTCCATACCATCTTCTTCATCTTCAACACAACCTCACAAAAGACATGCTATTTCTGCGGCTAGTATTGAAAGCCTCGTAAATAGAATGTGCGGTCGTACCTCTACTACTAACCAAATTAGCGAGTTGGATATTTTTGTTTGGCGGGGTTACGTACCGTATCAAGAAGTTATCAATGAAGATGGACATGAAGACTTGCTTTGAAATATTGGAGGGGAATGAGAAGACCTTTCCGACACTTTCATTGATGGCTCGAGATGTTTTGAACATTCAAGCGTCATCAACTGCGTCTGAAAGCAATTTTTCTGCCGGCAGATATCAAATAGGAGACCACGAACACTCATTAGCCGGAGACAGCTTGGAAATTACAGTATTATTCAGAGTTTGGATACGAGCGGAGCGGAGAATGTGCGGTCAACCCGAGATCAACGAAGAAGAAGACGAAAACTACAACGAAATCTTATCCGAAGGTGGTGGAAGCGACGTAGATCAATTTGACCAACAAATACCAATTCCAACCGAAGAACCACATGAAATCATCAAGCAATTAGAACATGTTTTTTTGAGAATGTAATTTTTTTAATTGCAATTTTATTATGTAATTTGCAACTTTTGTACAACACCACAAAGTTGCAATTTAGATTTTAGACAATTGTATTTGTATTACAAAAAAATCATGTTTATTAAATAATATAAGAGACACAAAAACAGCCTTGTGATGTTTTTATTACACTATCTTGTCTTGTTTATTGAGTGTTTTTATACATATATATATATATATAAAAAATAAAAAAAAAACCCGCCGTATCCCGCCCCCCCGAGCCCGCCCCGAGCCCGCCCCGACACCGAGCCGATTCCGACGGGGGATCGGAACGGACGGGACTTGCTCCGCAAGTCCCGCCAAACCCGCCCCGCCCCTTCTCCCGTCCCGCCCCGACCCCGACTCCGCCGCCCGCCCCGCCGACCAGCCCGCCCCACTGGCCACTCTTATCTAAACCCTCCTAAAGAGGGCAGAATAAGTCTTAAACCCTAAAAACCCTATCCTCAATTCTTCTTCTTCAAACCCTAATTTTGCCCCCCTATATTTTTCTCCATTTTTCCATGCCGGTCAAGCTATTACCACAGTTTCGTTTCTTCAATTCAACATTCACAGTTACCCATTTCCCCACAATGAAATGCAATTCAACCTTAAAGCCTAAAACAATACCCGTTTTTTCTAGAATGTTCCCACACAAGCTCAAGTATAGGTCAATTGGGTTTCCAATTTTACCCGCCCAAGAACAAGAGCTTCGTAGGTTCTCGACCCGCTCCGGGAGACCCGGGTCGGGTTCGGTTTCGGTTTCGAAGAGCCTGATTGAAGATGAAGCTGAACTCAGTGATTGGGTTAGTGGGTTGAGGTCCGATTCTCCGCTTAGGAGAACTCAGGTGTTTAGTGATAGTGATGATAATGAGGGTGATAGGGGTAGGGGTAAATTTGGTAATAGACGTAATGGTGGAGAAGAGAGGGGTGAAAAGAGAAGGAGAGATGATGATGATTTTAGTGGGCCTGGTAGGAGGAGTGGAGGCCCACCAATGCAGTCGAATTCGAGGAATGGACCGAGGTTTGGAAGTGAATTTGCGGGCGGAAGAGGTGGAGGACGAGGTCAAATGCAATCGAATTCAAGGGGTGGAGGGAGGTTTGGAAATGATAGGGGGAGTAGAAATGAGGGTGGAAGAAGTGGTGGTAGGGATCGAATGGAGTCCTCCAGGGGAGGAAGGTTTGGAAGTGAGGGTAGAGGAAGTGGTGGTCGAGATCGAATGGAGTCATCCCCAAGGGGAGGAAGGTTTGGAAGTGATATAGGGAGAAGTGGAGGCCGAGATCGGACGGAGTCGTTTCTGAGGAAGGGAGGGAGGTCTGGAAGTGAAATGGCGAGTTTGAGTGACGGTAGGAGGGGTAAAGGCAGGGTTGGTAGTGGATATGGTAGAGATATGGGAGCACAAGGTGGTAGTAGTAGGTTAGGGAGGAATGAAGGGACAGGTATGGGGCGAGGGAGTTCCATGTTGTTGGATGAAGATGAGGAAGAGGAGAATGGTTATAAGGGGTTCCGAGATTTGATCGACAGCGAGAGCGAGGAAGAAAATGAAAAATCTGGTGAAGATGATGAGGTTGAGGATGAAAAAATCTTTTCTTTGGAAAAGGAGGACAGTCCAAAGATATCACGCCCAAGTTCATCTGGAAAAAGTGATTCCCATCTCACAGAAACCGGGTATTTTTTTAACTCATGACTATGTATTATGCGTCATGCTGATTGTTAGAATCTTTTTGAATAGCTGTCTGGAGCTGTTAGAAGCATTCTATTGAAATAATGAATAGTAATAGCACTCACATATATGAGCCAAAGGTTTCTGAATCTTTTGCTAGAAAAGCAATGTGGATTTTGGTGGTTGTTATTATTCGGTACTTTTAACTCAGGATTTATATATGTGATAGTCTTTATTAGGGAATATGTTAAATGAAAATAGAAAGAGATAATCCGGGAAAATTAAGTGGATTAGTTATCATCAAATATTATGGGAAGAAGAGAGACGCTGTATATGCTAAATCATTCTGTAGGAAACATAAATGAAGGGGACTGATAAAGAAACATAGATGAATGGGTTAAGTGCATGAATCCTCATCAATTAGTTGAGAGTGGATCTTTTGCTTGACTCTACACAGGCAGAGGAGTTTTGCCCAAGAATGTGGTAAATTAAAACTTCTAATTATCAGTTATAATGAAATGTTTTTGTTCACCCGAAGGAAAATTAAATTTCTTCCGTCAGTTTAGAAACTTTATCAGATAATATTTGTATCCTTTTCCCTGCAGGTTTGATCAGTTTCCACTCTCTCCCTTGTCTCTGAAAGGAGTTAAAGATGCTGGATACAAAACAATGACTGTAGTGCAGGAGGCAACCCTTCCCATTATTCTGAAAGGTTAGCCTTTACATTTGTAGAAGCTTGAAGTTTAGTGGGTTGAGATGTCATTCATCAGTTAGTATATAGAGGTTGATGGCTTTGTAAATGATAAGTCAAATGGTGTTACTTCAACCAGTCTGAAACTACATGCAGAAACATATTATGTATTGGAGTTCTATCCCAGCCTTGTCTGTTGCGATTCTTTTTTGTCTTATTAACTATTATATGTGTTAATGATGACAGTGCCTGTTGTTATCAATTGTATTTGGTAGGAAAGGACGTTCTGGCCAAGGCAAAGACTGGCACTGGGAAAACTGTAGCATTTTTGGTAAAACGCTAAATCTTTTTCATCAGAAAGTACCTATTGATTAAGAAAAAAAAACTGTCGCATTAATCATGTTAAAGATTCTACAAAAATTCGTATACAGTTTGCATAGTCATTTTAAAAAATTCTGAGGAAATGACTGGCATCTCTGAGATCATGTTGGCCTAAACCATTCTAATAACTTAATTTCAGCTTCCTTCAATTGAAGTTGTGGTAAAATCACCCCCCGACACTCGTGATCAAAAGAGGCCACCAGTTCTGGTGCTTGTGATATGCCCTACCCGGGAGCTTGCAACTCAAGCAGCTGCCGAGGCCAACACTTTGTTGAAATATCACCCTTCTATTGGGGTTCAAGTTGTTATTGGAGGAACACGGCTTGCACTTGAGCAGAAAAGGATGCAAGCAAATCCATGTCAGGTAATTATATTCTTGAGAAGGGCAATAGAAGTCATGTCTGGTGGTGTAGTTATTATTGTGTACTTATTCATTATAAAGTTCCTGCTTGATATACATGCATGGATCTTGTGATAAATGAAGCAACAGCTCTCTAGCTGAGAAGAAGAATGCAATGAGATGAAAATTCTGAAATGTTAGTAAAATATTTGGCGAGCTTAAGTGTTTGAAGACTCGTAAAAGGAGGTTTCGTTTTACGTTTAACTGTTGATTACCAGAATATAGTACAACTACCATATATCTACAACAATAATGATATGCTTGTGTATTGGATATAACATCGCAGGCATGGGGTTACAATAAGGAAATGTTGGGCCCTACATGATGAATACTAGAAGTGTTCCTTGTGATTCCTTATTGATCTCACATAGCACCTTGTTATATCAGTAGTTGCTGACCTCTTAGGTTAGTCTTATTCATCTTTTGTATGCATCCTTCAGGCTGAATAATGCATGCTTATTAACTTTATACGGGATAAGGTGGCAGGCAAATCTTTGAGAAGATACAGGTGGCTGTGTAAGAGGCCACTTTTTAACCTTCTCAGTGCATATGAGAATAAATAAATTTTTTATTTGTAGTCATGATTGCCCCTCCTTCCAAGCGAGAATGGGTGTAGTTGCAAGTCAGTGTTCAACTAATGATCAATTAATAACAAACTAGATCGTCTTGGTTGCTTTGCACTTCCAAAAATAACTACTAGTGCCACTTATCAAAAGGGAAATAATTACTAATGTTTTCCAACGCGATTCAGATACTTGTGGCAACACCTGGGAGGCTCAGAGATCACGTAGAGAATACAGCAGGATTTGCTACTCGATTGATGGGTGTTAAAGTGTTGGTTCTTGATGAAGCTGATCATTTGTTGGATATGGGATTCCGTAAAGAAATTGAGAGAATCATCGCTGCTATTCCAAAACAGCGCCAAACACTTCTCTTTTCTGCAACAGTACCACCAGAGGTATTTTCTTTAATTACTCTCCTGGAGTAAGTAGTATAAAGAGATGGAAGATGAATTTACCTTTAACTTTGCAGGTCCGTCAAATTTGCCATATTGCTTTGAAAAGAGACCATGAATTTATCAATACTGTTGAGGAAGGCAGTGAAGAGACACATGCACAAGTAGGTCTTGGTTATTTCTTGGAGTCCCTAGGGTACCTTTGTTGGATCTGACTTGACTTCTTAATACTTTGTGAAATCTTCAGGTTCAGCAGATGCATCTGGTTTCTCCTCTAGAGACACACTTTTCACTTCTTTATGCTCTACTAAAAGAGCACATTGCTGATGATGTCAACTATAAGGTACTATACTTGGAAATTATAATATTCATACGCATATTTTTTTCTGGGTTTCTTGAGAGGGAAAAAAAAGTAGGTCAACTTTGGTAGCTTGGAAAGTGCAACACTCTTGTAAGTCACATTCATTGTATCCTAAGAGTACCCCAAAAAACACATGTGAATCCCTAGTAACAGTAAGTCTACCATAGCTTGTTGTCATATATGCTATTTTTGAACTGAAAGTTCAAATTACAATCACTTGCAGATGTCACCAACTACCTTGATTCTGATTCTTGAGTGCAGGTTCTTGTATTTTGCACAACTGCAATGGTAACGAGACTCGTTGCTGAGCTTCTTGGTGAACTTAACTTAAATGTCCGGGAGATTCATTCTCGTAAGCCACAAAGCTATAGAACAAGGGTTTCAGATGAATTTCGCAAGTCAACAGGTCTTATTCTAGTTTCCTCGGATGTCTCTGCTCGTGGAGTAGATTATCCAGATGTTACCTTAGTTGTACAGGTAAGTCTTGTCAACTTGGGTTATATGTAATGTCACCTGCACAATATTAAATGTCCTTAGTTCAGTCTAGTGTTTTAATTTCTCTGCCAAGCCAAGGCTGATTTGTGTTATTGTAAACGTAAGTTTTGTCAAAACCCTCTCCCGTGACTAAATCAATCTTGTATTCTATCATCAAAAGGCTTAAGTCACGCATTCATTGTCCAGTTGGGTTTTATTAGTAGAGTTATTTAGCAGTTCATTTAGAGATTCTAGACTGATTTCTTCGAAGCCAACTGTTACATATATCATCTTATCATGTGCTTGCTAATGGATATCATGCGTCTGTGGACTTATGTCGACTCCTTTTGTAGATTGGAGTGCCAGCTGATAGACAGCAGTATATCCATCGTCTAGGTAGAACCGGGCGGAAAGGTAAAGAAGGACAAGGCATTTTATTGTTGGCTCCATGGGAGGAATACTTCTTGGCTACAATTAAAGATTTGCCAATATCAAAGGCACCTGTACCTCTGGTTGATCCAGAGACCAAGAAAAAGGTTGGTATAACTTTATGTGTGATTTTTCTTTCTAGCTAGTGGCATAATCTGAAGCGCAAAGCTGAATGTGGATTATTTTGTTCTTGAACTTGTTAAATTCCTCGTTTTTCTTTTTCTATTTTTTTTTAAAATAATTTTTTTGGTAATAGCAACATTAAGCTAACATATACGCCTGTGTAGGTGGAACGTGCATTATCCCATATAGATATGAAAAGCAAAGAAACTGCATACCAGGCATGGCTTGGTTACTATAATTCCAACAGGTCTATCGGTAAGGACAAGTACAGACTTGTTGAACTTGCAAATGAGTTTAGTCGGACAATGGGCCTTGACAACCCTCCAGCGATTCCAAAGCTTGTTCTTGGGAAAATGGGATTGAAAAATGTTCCTGGACTACGTTCCAAGTAAGTTGAGATACTGTTGCTTCTTCATATATGCATACAAGTGTATATATCCACAGAGCAGGTCATGCAATGCAACAATTATTTTTCAGCTTAGTGCTGCTTTTACCATGTTTGTAATTTAGTTTTTTACTAGGAAGAATTGAAAGCCTGACAGAAACATAATTTGAGTTCCTTTTTTGCCAACAGGCAAATTGGCCTTTCCTCTTTCTAGTAAACTATTTTTCTCTTCATTTTAGTGTGCGGGGATTACAAATTCCAATATTTCTCAGATATCAGCAATTTTAATCGTAGTTTAAAACCCAAAATGGTTCGATGTCAATGCTACGTATAGATGGTGGTGCATTTCTCACAGTTAACGATGTAAATAATGTAGATATATATTCGACCACTAGACTAAAAATTAATGATATGCCAAACTGTCGAAAAAAGAAAAATGTTCAATAAAAGGAGTTCTTCTAGAATTCAAGATTGTTCTAATTTAAGGTAGAACAAATATTGCCCAACTCCAGATTTGTTCACTAGGATGGAATTTGCTGAAGAAATATGTTAAAAACTATAGGATCTAAAATATTAAAGTATATTATTGATAAGGCCTACATATGGATGAAACTTCAAGTTGGAGTTCAGTTCCAAACAGAGCTAGGAGATTTACTTTGCCGCATTTCATGGCGGATCATTAGGATTTAAGTACTAATTGTCATGGCAGCTCGCTTGCCACAAGGCCTGGTGAATCACCATGAGTTTAGTATAGATTGTTCATAAATTCTGGTGGATTTTCTTATGATTGGATGTGTCACAAGCCTGGCGAATCACCAGAAGTTTAGTACAAATTGGGTCGTAATTTTGGAACGAATTGTTTAGAAATTTTGGCGGTAGTTTCAGAGACATTTCACCAATACATTTTTTTGCTTCAAAATTGATCCCCGATCAACCTAATCAACTCCAAATTTGATATTCAACATTTTAATACCAATTCCAACAATTTGGCCTTTTTCTTTCAGTTTTTTTTTTTAAAAAATACCAATTCCAATAATTTGCAGTGGTTAGATTCAATGCAATCCTTCAAAAATAATAGATCCGCTTTGTCTTCTTCAAGAATCAAGCTTAACAAAACCCAATTATGGTATTTCTCAATCACTAATCCAAACCAACAACAAATAAGCAATGGGTCTTCAATTACCCACCCCTTAAGAATACATGAAAAATATGGAGAAGCAAACGTTCCAGCAGAGGTTTATATTTGATAAACATTTTTTAACGGGGCAACAATTAACCACCCCTTAAGAATACCTATGAAAATTTCTTGTTAGAATAACGAGTAAATATAATATCTTCACTCTGAACGGTGATTGAATCTTAACGAGTGAAAAGAAATCATGTTCCTTACACAACCCATTTACAATTTTTTTGAGAGTTCAAAATTCTTTTCAATTATGAGACGGAAAAGAAACATAACAATGGCCTCCAAAATTTATCCCTTCCTTTTATTAACATTAAGCTGCCTTTCATTTAATTAATATGTACAAAAAGAAAAAGTACACTTATGTATTTTGCTGTAATATAGAATTAAAGTTAGTAATCCTGGTATTTACTTCTAATATTCAATTGCTGTGATTTAGCAAAAAGTTGAGAAGGCAATGATTTGTTCTTCTACTATCCTACTTTTAAAAGTGTAACTAATTACCTGCTATCTCCACCGACACAAGTACCATGTAACTCTCTGCAAGGCTTAGATAGATGAAAAGAATTGACTCTGACATTTTTGCCCCGCCTGGAATATAGGAATATAAACCCAAGTCTCTCATGGCCTGTTCCAGCTTCATTGACGCCACGTGCGTGCTTTTTAGAAGCAATAATATGATACATTCTCCCTCCTAACCATTGAATGAATCAAAAGAGAACTTCCTGATGTTAGTAGCACAGCAGATGAAAGATCATGTTTGATAAGGACTCTAAAAATCTATGTGACCATCACAGTCACATCACTACACCGTAAAAATATTCTGAGTGAGCCGAAGCTAGTACAAGTTCATTTTTGTCGACAAAATCCTAGTACATTCTATCCAAAATGAATTTTTTTGATGGTAGAACTACTATAACAAGTTAAAAACTCTAAATTCTTGGAAGAGTTTCTACTTCAATGAGATTACAATATGCTAATCTCTACAAGAACAGAATGAAACCTATATCTCTTTGCTGCAGCTAAATAAAAATTTCAGCGCTAACATACAAAACTAAGAGATGAAAGATCAGATGTGACCACTTCCTAGCAAAAATCTGAAGAGTAACTCCTCATGGTCCAGATCTTCACTGCAAAACTAAAGTGATGATATGACTGGCTGGTAACACACCAGTCCCTCACCACTGTTTCTTCCATCACCAAATCAACGTGTCTTCTTTTCCAGCTTAATATTAAAGGGATAACGAATTTGTACCCTTTAATGATAATTCCTTCCAGCCACTGATATACCAAAGTAGTTAAATCCTCCTGTTGATAATATGAATTGAAAAAAGTTCAGAAATTGTCGCTACCAGAGAGGAAATAGAGACTAGACCGTCTGTGAACCTAAGAGAAGACCACCTCAGTTTCAGAAATAAGATTGCTGCAATTCGAACAAAAGCCCCTGAGAAACCTATAATATTACCTTGGTTTACAATTGATGATGAGGTGAAGATGGTTGATCTGGAGAAGACCGTTGCCCAGAAACTGCATGAAATCTCTGTTCCTCAAATGCTCCCCGTTGTCGATTTCCTTCACCTGGCTGAGGTTGTTCATTCACACCTGAGAAACCTGGTGGACGACCCAGGGACCCAAACTCAAGCTGTTCTCCATGTGGATCATAACTGGCATTGTGGTCAAATGGATACAGCATTACAACGGGGGATCCACCAGGTCCATTTGAAGTCACTCCACTTGGGTTCATTGCTGTTAAAGGATACATGCCATATGTCATATTTGGAGGGCCACTATGGCTTGAGCTTCCATGCAATTGACCATTTTGGGACAGATAAGAAGGAACTGAGTCATGTCTATGTGAGTTCCATGATCTGTCTGCCCGGCTATCACTGGATGCCAACCGATCCACTCTTGAGTTTGATTTTTCAGATTGGCTGCGGTTGTAATTGCGCCCACCAGCACGAGATTTTGGATTCATATTCCAATTCCCCTCTCTGTCCACATGGTTATCGTTTCTCTCGTAGTTGTAATTCCCCCTTCTTGTATTAGATGAGTGTCGATCCCTAACTGAAACCTTCTGAAGCAACACCAAATTGCAGAGGTAAAATATCCACTTGAAATGTAGTACCACATCTCAATTAAAAAAAAAACTTGTGTACAGAATAGAAGAGTAGATACTAAACGATACACGAAATTAAGCTTCCCTAGTGGAAAGAATGTATGTGAGCTTCATGGACATAGTATAGACAAAATATCACTGTAACCATCCTCAACATCAACTCAAAAGCATGGAAAAGTAAAGCAGATTTGAGATTTTACTTTTCACGAACATCTCCTGTGGAACTAGTGACAAGGATAATGCTGTCTCCCACTAATAAAAGTGGCATCTGAGCACCATTCTCTATACTAATGCTTGAACGTTATGTGAAATGGACAGAAAGAAAACATTGAGTTGCATTAATAAATCTATAAATCACATACAACAAATGAGCACACATAAGAAGTTCAGAATGAGGTGCATAATTAAAAAAAAAAAAAAAGATGTACATAATTGAAGAATGGACGCAGTGGGCCTAAACCAACTCTAAAAGCTAGCTCATCAGGTGAGAATTGCCCAAGACCATATAAGGAGACGAAATACCCCATCCACAAATGATGTGGGACAACCAACCCCTCCCCCCACACATACGCTCAAGAGTGGACATCAGGAGCATGGACAATATAACATGGGAGCCCTACATCGAGTAAAACCAAGAATTGAGATACGTCTGACTTTGATACCATGTGAAGATATGACCTTTGGGCTAATTCAATCCAAAAGCTAGCTCATGAGGTGAGGATTGCCCAACATCATATAAAGAGAAGTACCCCCATTCACAACCGATCTGACACTGTAACATCCACCTAATACTGTCTATTAAAGAGACATTAAAGAGAGATATAGAGATAAAATTTAATAATGTACAAGTCTGATGAGTCAACTACTTACAGGATTTGGCAGGTATGTCCCTGTCCCGCTACGGAATCTTGGTATCTCATCAACATACCGCTGAAACACATTAGGAGGTCTATTAGAAGCAGACTGTAGGGGTGCAATGGGCAATACACGAGGACCATAGCTCATCAGCTGAGTAAAGAGGTTCATGTTGGCTGAATGAGGTCTTCCAGGATCATCCCACGGGAAACGACCCTGTAAATATACAGGTGGTACCATTACTGGAGAATGATAAACAAGTGGTCCAGGATGTCTAGGGTTTTGGCAAAACCTTCCATATTGCAAATTTTGCCAATGACTAGCAAAGTCACTGTTAAATATGTCGGGCTTGTGTTCATCAGGTGGCTCCATAGAAGTAGCCCCTCTAAAAGAACTGGATGGAGTTAAATCTTCCGAGTGGTCAAGTCCCTCAGACGTACCAAAGTTCTGGCCTGAATCACTATGATCCAGGCATTCTTCTCCTACTAAATGGTTTGTCGGAGAATCAGGAGTCCCCGCCTCAGGTGAAATATTATACATTGGAAGCATCGTTATAAATGGAACTGGTGGCCCAGTGGGATAAAATGCAATAACCCCAGAATTATCAGTCATTCTTTGACGAGAACCAGGCCCAATAAGCATTGGTGCAATGGGCATCATTGGGTCCAATCCACTTGTCTGAGCAACTTCATGTTCAGGCACATGCCTTGCAAGGTGCATGGAAATAACAGATTGAGGTCCTTGGCTTCTCTCAGCCATTTCAGTACCCACGTTTGACACAGAATTCCAATCCTGATCATCATCCTCAGCTTGATCTGACACATGGTCAGACATCATTTTACCTTTTCCATAGCCAGTAGTTGGCTCTGCAGCACCTGTTTTCTTTCCCCGCCTTTCCCTTGTTGACTTTGTGCTTTTAGCAGAAGACCCATCCCAAGAACTCTCAGAAGAAGTTTTACTTCTCATAGAACTACTATGAGCACTGGATGAGAACCTGGAACTTGCCATCCTTTCTTCAGCATAAATGTCATTCACTCTGCTATCCTGAAAATGAATATTATCAGAATGTTCTTCCCTAATTGGCCCACATTTTTCCTTCATATACTTCTGCTGAGATCCCAGAGGGTTGCCAGAGCCACTAACCCAAGATGAAGGAACAAAGTTAAAACCTGAATGTATAGAATGTTGCTTAAAATCAGATTGCAGTGTCTCGTAATTTCCATTTTCTGGGTCAAATCCAACACTGGAGCCAGCATCTGGCTCTTGCCAGAAATCATTTTCTGCTTCGCCTGAGCTCATCTCCATAGGGCTAAAATTTTCATTATTGCGGTCAATTGGATCTTCAGAAGTTGGATTCAACCCAAGGCCTGGGAAGTAATGGTTGAAATGGGGTGAAATCAAACCATGCGGAAATTGCATGTTCGAAAATGCAGGATCCATAAATGGAATATTAGTGGGAACTCCTGGCATATTTCGTTGATTACCCATAGAAGTCAGAAATGAGGGAGAGATAGGAAAAGGTAATTGAGCTGAAGCCCAGTTAAAAGGAAACTGAACTTGACCATTAAATCCATGGATTGAAGTAGATGCCATCATGTTCACAAGATCTTGCTCTTCCTGATGCATCCCTTGTGTCCCACTAGTTGATGAGAGCTCTTCATTCAGGACATCGATGCTTGATTCTTGGTGAAAGCTCTTTGATCCACCATTAGATTCGGTGACAGGATCATGATTCTGATGGGATGGAACGTGTCTGACAGATGGCGTGTTATCATTTAACGATCGACCGCCCTGACCTGCTAAATTTTCAGATCCTTGGTTCCTCCTCTTATAACTGCTGTCCTGCCTCATCGGAGTGGGTTGCATTTTTGCAGTTTCTGGAGCTCTTCCGCGCCTTCCTTGGTTGTTACTGTCACCATAAGTGTCGGTAAGCTCAGGACTAGACTGCGTTCTGGCAAAAACAAACCTACCCTGGATATCATTCACTGATTCTCTCTGAATTTTGTCGGTATGTGAAACCTGAGAGGAAGTAGTTTCCTTCTGCACTTGATCAGAAACCCTTGAGTTGCTCAAATTAACAGGACTCTTTTGGTTTTCACTGTAAGAGTCATTCATTCTAGAGAAGGTTCCAGAAGAATGATTACCATGTTGAGAAGAAACATTCCGTGGATTGGCTCCCTCCACCTTACTCACCTTCTTTCCACTGGTGTTGACCCTCAAATTCTGAGAGTCCGGTATGTCATCTGGTGTTGACAATCTTAGGCGAGACAATCCGACCTCTGGGGCATCAGGCCTTTGGCCACTGCCATGCCTGTCCCATGTATTCATAAAAAACTGATTTACTTCATAAATTAGATTTTCTTTGGGGCAGTCCAGTAATCTCGCGAGCCTTTTGGCACCAAATGCAAATGCACTCCGTATCCTATAAAAGTTACCTGCCAGAATAATAATCAGACAGATATGAAGTACCAAGAAGCAACGGTGTGAAGAAAATGTCATATCTAGATCTGTTGAAACCATGCAATAACTTTCTATTAAGCAGTTGTCATACAAGGCTGTGCCTCAAGAATTTGCCTCACTCAAGACTTTTTACTAGTCAAAGAAAGTTTAGCTACGATAGTGAAAAATTGAATTGTAACTTCTGTTCTTCTAGGGCACCAAAATGCATCAAGTAAAATACAGTGGCGGCAGACCCCTTTTTCTGATATGGTTAAACCCAACCCTCCAAAACCCACCTGCTGAGGAGTCACCAGCCCTTTCCCTTTTGCAACCTAGGTGACTCAAACCCCCAACCTCAAGATCATTAGGTGGAGGGTGTTTTTCTCTAGGTTATCCCTCACTTGTCAGTGGTGGCAGAAGTTAAACGTCAGAACCTTCAAAATATATAATTAAATCTACCATCAGATTAGTAAAGAAAAAGTCATGGAAAATATTGCGAACTGCAACTAAATGTAAGTAAATGCTCATGATCAAAGACCTCCGTAAGTATGGCCAAGGGTGAATGGAAGTTAATGAAATAGATGACATCAAAACTTATATTCACATAATTAATGAGCAGGAATATTATTCAAATTTCAAGTACCTTTACTCACACTACGACCAAGGTTGTTGTTTACTCGTAAAGGATCGATCACATTAAAATATTTAGAGACGAAAGGCTGCCCTTGGTTTTCCTGCCCACCAGGAAAAACAGCATAGACGGAGCTACAGGCATCAAGAAACAATTTACTGAGAAGCAATTCCCCAGCATCTTTGCGAGGAGGTTCCGCTGTAACCCGACAATAAAATTAAGCCATCAAATAAACTCAAGCCAAACTACAGGAAATCAAAAATACTACTAAATGACTCTACACGTGTTCATTACCAGTGACATCAGGAAGTGAACTGATTGGCACAGGACCCCATAAACTAACACAAAAGTTGTCCCAATCGAAGTTGCTGAAGAACTCCAAGAAGTGGTAAAGGACCTATGTATGAATTGAAAATATCAAAAAATAAGAAATAAAACCAATAAAACAAAAGGAAAAAACAAAGAAGTGAAATTAAACATGCACCTCAAGTGGCCCAGCAAAGGAATTGTTGAACACGTGAAATATGTAAAGAACTAAGGTTTCCAAGGCATAAGTTGAAATGAGACCGTGATGAGCACCCAGTAGACGGCTCTCATAATAACACCATGCCTTAATCAAGATAATGCTGCGCTTGAATAAATGATTCTGGTTTATCAGGTGATCAACCTACAAAAGACAAACAAGTACAGTAAAGAGTTCATGCTCCTTTACTTGGAACTCATTATTTCTCAACTAGTTCCTTTTTAGGAAAAGTAATTACTTGGCACGGCATGTTAACTCTATGGTTGTATCATCAAACAGAAGATCTTGTTATAGCATAAGAAACTACACACCTCCTCCAGGAAGCAAAGGGTACATAGACCTCCTAGCTGATTGAAAGATATGTCAACCACGATATTTTCAACTAAACATTTTATTAACTTCACCTGCAGTCAGAAAAGAAAAAGAGAACAATGAGAGGGATTCATGGACAACAGAATCAACAAGGCGCTGGTGCATATGAAGAGAAATTCAACTATATAACCAACATTAGCAACTACTACCCTTATTAAGCTACCCAAGTAGTCAAAGATGATTGATTATTCGTATTGAAGTATTAGCTCGCTTGCTTTCCTTTTTTTTCTTTTAAACAGAAGTATTAGCTACAAACTCAAATAACATTTCCTTCATCATCCAACTCCACTAAACACTATAATATCCTACTGCACCATGCTTGGTCCAAATACTAGTGAAAGTGGAGGATATTCCTCACAACTTGCGAAAAGTCTCAAAATTTTATGAATAGCTTCAAGAGCTTCAAAATTGATATAGCTAATTATCACTACATCTGATTGATAAGATCCAAACCCAAAGGGTCAAGTAACTGCAGAAACAGACCAATGAATTTTCTCTGACTTTCCAAGTTCCTGACAGATACTCGGACAGAACAAGGGGAGAGAAAATCTGTCTAAAGATATAAAAAAATAACACTGTAGTGAATGTCAACTGTAATTATTCTTAAAAGCAACGACAATAGAATTTAGGAAGCATAAGTATTACATTTGTTGGCCTTGGGAATGAGAATTACAACAAATCCAACTATAGACATGGAACTAATTACATGATAAAATTCCCCAAATTCTTCAAAATAGGCTCTCAATATATTTATTGAGGAATATGTTATGTAAACAGAATACATGATGATACCATCACAACTCCATTAAATATCGGAAAAGGGTAGAATAAAGGGAAAGGATGTATGTTAAGTGCCAGATGCAACATTCAATATATAGGAGCATTCACAAGAGCACTTTTAAACTGAGATGATTTTGCAGAACCACTTTTAACAAACATGAAATATCAGACATGACTGGGGTTTTTTTTCTGGAAAGCGATCTCATAAATAAATTACTCTTGAAAGTTAAAACACATAATCCTACAGATTCCCAAATCATCTAAACGTACAAGATCAAATGTTAACACCATCTGATTCTATGATATTGTCATGCAAAAGCATTGAAAAGAAACTTAATATAACATTGACACAATTTGTGGAATACAACTCTGCTCTGACAACTATAGTCAAATACAACCATACTTATAATGTTCGTATGAGATCTTCCTTTAATACTATTTTTTATATATCTCAAGTAAAAATGAGAAAAATGGTTCATTACTTTTGCAACTCTAAAATCGTATGAGATCTTCCTTTAATGCTAATTAAGATATATCTCAGGTAAAAATGAGAAAAATGGTTCATCACTTTTGCAACTCTAAAAAACAGGTTAAAATGAGTGCCACATATTTTCAAAGGAATAGCCCTTCTTCTTTTTTTAAATAAGCTAGGAATAGTTCCTTCTGTGATAATTAAAAATCAACACAACAGATGGTAAGTGATCCCAAATAGATGGTACACAATTTTTCATTACTTCTACTTAAAAAAGATTATCAAAGAAGAATCACAAGTCTACTTAAAGAAGATTATCAAAGAAATTCAATCCCCAAATATAACCAACAAAAGATGTGCATGGTACCATCTAGTTTTCTGAATTTAAAAATACCTGATCAGGACTCCTTAAAACTAGATACTCCTAAAACATTCTCCATTCTACCAAAAGTCACAAATTGCCAATTACCAATTAACTCCTAAAGAAAGCTAACCACAACTACCTACTCTCTAATAGGCACCAATGGAGAAGATTAAGAATATGTGCATGCAAATCTCAAGGAAAAGGAGGTTTATAAAAAGGACTTACTTCTGCCTGAATGTACTGAACCTCCTTAACATGAAATTCAGCATTTTCATTTTTCTCCTCCATCTCTAGCATATCACGAACCTGATGAGCCCATGTATCTTTTAAACTTTGGTTATTACTGAAGGCAGTTAAATCAATGTCTCCATCGGGAAGATAGGTCTTCAAGGGCACTGAGCCGAATGTAAAAACCTGGAAAGCGTGAAATGGTTAAAGAAATTACAAGCAATATGCCAAAAGATGAGACAACACATAAACAAGGCTGGAGCATTTGCTCTCTTTTTTTTCTCTCTTTTTGTATTCAGATGAGTAAGGAGAACAAAGTCCTATATGGCAGCTCCAAGTAATCACTTCCTTCATGAAGGAAGACTTGCAACCAAAAAAAAGCATTGTCAAATGTACAAGTCATGTACACTTATCCGCAAGACTCATTTCACCCCCAAAAAAAACAATATTTTCTCATATGACGTAGAACAAAGTTTTTTGGCATATCAAACGCTATGTGCCTATGAGAACGATGAGCTCATTCTTTTAGAAAAAACGATTACAAGGCCATAGTTTGAACCACCTACAAATATCACCAGTCCACCTTGTACTCTCTTCACCCATCTCCACCACATACCCACACTCTACATTCTCTTCAGAACTCATTTGGCCTTCATAATATCCCCAACTATTTCTATCCAACTTCTGTATCTAATCCGCTCCCTTTACTTCTGGAAAATAAAAGAAAAACAGAAATCTCCACTTCATAATAATGTTAGCTATGACAAGAAAATTTCAACATTTAACCAAATCTCTAGGGGGGTGTTTGGTATGAAGGAAAATGTTTTTTTTTTAATGGAAAATGATTTCTTGGAAAACAAGTGGGTTTCTTACTTATTTTCTAGTGTTTGGTAAGTAAGCAATTTCAAAAGTATTTACATGTAATCTAGCAAAACACTATGCGGGTGGGACGGGGTGGGGGGGGGGAGGGATAGTCAACAGTGAGGGTTGGGGCGTTGGGTGGGGAGAAGATCATGATCTTGGAATGTTGCTTATGGAACTTGTTTTACCTACTTCCATTTAGGGAAGTCGTTTTTCTCATTTTGAAGGAACTTAATTTCCTAGAGAATAATGTTCTCCAAAATATTTTGATAAACCAAACATGAGAAAATTAGAAAACATTTTCTGTTTTCCTCCATACCAAACACACACTTAGTTTACTCTCTTGTTCATATTCAATAATGAGCTCCAGACTACAGATAAAGATCACTAATTTCAACAACATATACATCATTTCAGAAGTTTACAATGCACACTAAAGTTCCTAATGAGAAAGCATAAAGGTTAGTCACTCATATCAAACCGAAGTAGCAAAATATACTACACAACATGACAACAGAAAATTCCAACAATGTTGCAAATGTAACCACAATTTTGGGAACACCAAGACAACCTGACATGGGAAGCACTTCATGATGAGCCGCTGAACGTAATCAGCAACAGCATTTCTGCGCACCTCGGATGGTTGGTTAGGCTTAATGCAGGCAATTAGCTCTGCAGTCCTTTCCTCAGCCTTTGACCATCTCTCAGAGTCAAGGACTCCGATCAAGGGTCCTGCATCTGCCACTAACCCATTTGGCAATAGCCCACTTGGCTCTGCCCATTCCTCATGTTCTCCCATACAACACTACTTGTATAACCCAACTACAAATGTTTTCAAGAACTTTAACAATAAAAATCCAATCTTTTTACCCAGCTGCCCCTCTAAATGCTAAACTAGCAACCCCTTTATCAAGTATCTCACGCAACAGCTAAATCTAAATAACAAATAAAAACCCCAAGAAAAAGTTCAATTATATGGTTATTAAATCAATAAAAGCAAGGCAAATTCCTGAATTGCACAACCATAAATTACCAAGAAGGGTGTCAATATCACTTAATATCTTTTATGTAGTCTTATATATCAACCCCAAAAGAGGGAAGAATTTTTTTTTAAAAAAAAAACACCTTTCCCCAAATTAAAAAATTAAAAAATTAAAAAATTAAAATTAAAACAAAACAAACCCTAAATGGGTCGGAAAGGGAGTTCTGATAGGAATACTTGATCAAGGGATTAAAATAGAAATGGAAACCCTAAAATAGAACTTCCAAGAAATCAAAATAAGCCCTGAGTACAACAAAATGACGAATCCACGACTTTTCTTGATTTTTTATCAGACTAAGATTGAATTTTTCATTCCCAATAAGCGTATATATCCAGAGAAAAAAAGGCAAATATGTTTTCTGGAAAGCGTAGCGACGGGGGAGGGGGGGCAGAATGGGAAGCACAGAAGATTTTAAAGTGTGTGCGTCTGCGTGAGAGAGAAAATTGGAATTCAAGAAAGAGAGATGAATTGGTTTTGACGCTTTGGAAATACAACTCCTCTTTTCTTTTCTCTTCTTTTTTTATCCTTTTTTGTCCCTTTTATCAGCATCCTCTATTCATTGCGCGTGTGCTAATAATCAAATGAAATGGGTTGGGTATAAATTTTTAGCAAATGATGGGGTTTGATTTTTTAAAATCACAAAATTTTGGTATAATAATTAATGTCCTTCTAATAAGTTACCCTTGAAAGGATATGATAAACGGATTGTGAGAAGAAAAAAGGGATATGATAAACTGAATTTTAGTTTCACTTATTATTAAGTCTACCGTTCATTTTTTTGTGGCTTGAATATTTGCGCTTTTCCATAGTATTTTCATTCGAAAAGAAAGAGTAAAAGGAAAATGGCAAGCAAGAAGGAGAGTAGTAATGTCGATTCATCCAAATCAGTCACAAGTTATGTATCGATTTTATTATTTGTAGCTTGATTATTCGCATTGTCACATAGTATCTTCGTTCGAAAAGAAATAGTAAAAAGGAAAATGGCAAGGGAGAAAGAGAATAGTAATATCATATTATTCATCTGTAGCGGCGCAACTCATGTATCGATTTTATTTGCGGCTTGAATAGTTGCGCTTTCACATAGTATTTCCTTTTGAAAAGAAAGAGTAAGGACCAAAATATGATAAAAATATGAATAATTAATAAACTGAAGAGGCCATTACATGGGCACTTGAAGAGGTCATCCTTACACTACTATAAATTGAGGCCTTTGTCTCAATTCTACACACACTTTTCAAGAACAACAATTATGAAATTCTTGTTGCAAATCCTCTCCTCTTAGCAATCTTTTGTTATTTGTTTTCTTCACTAAAATCACTTGTGTTTGCTTTGCACAAATGATAGTTTGCTGTTTTATATTAGGAGACTATTGCCCACTAACGTAAAAACATATATACGGGGAAATATTGTCTTAATGACAGAGTGTCATCACTCGACTCAGCACAGTTGTGACACTTCCAGATTTAGTATGTCTTGATTTCAGGTTATCAAGATTCAAAGAGCTCTCTGCAAATTGGTATAAAGATTCAAGACTGATTCAAGAACTCAAAAGGCTAGTTGTCACAATTCTTATTTACTACAAACTTGTTGCTATTGTAATCTTTATGGTTTATCCTTTCGAAGCACTTGTAATAGTTGTTTACTATTTTCGTTCTGCTTTAGTTCCAATAATTTTAAGACAAGATTGTATTAGTGTTCGAAAGATGTCGGTCAACAGTTGTGTGATCAAATCTGGCTATGGTTGTGATTTTTGGGTTGAAGACAGTTACATTAACAGTTCGGTTGACAGTAATATTGTTTCTGCCAACAAACTAGACAATGGTTCTTATGCTGAGGTTCAGAGCGCTTATGTTGATCATGTTGTTGATGGTCAAGGTGTTGATGGTGTCGCCGCTCCTGAGAGCGGTGGAAACAAGCGCCCACGAGAGACTGAGGATGTCAACTGGGACAAAGGAGAAGGCTGAAGATGTTGTTTTATCTTATAGCAGAAGGCCTATATATGTCCCAGACAAAGGACCCGAATTATGGTAAGGGAGAAATGGACACTCAGTTTGACTGAAGTGGGCCAGAATCCAAAAGGTTTAAGTTAATTATCATTCATTGTCTATAATGTGTTTAGATAATATCTGAATAAAAAATGTGTAAAGCAAGGCTAGAAATATGAAAGTGTTTTCATTAAAAACTTATATTCCCTACACTTTAAAATCAGAAATTGAATCTCTTTCATTCCCGGTTAAAGATTGGTAGTGGAAAATAAAACTTAAAAGATCTGTTTTTTTGGGTGTAATTATTAAAAATGTGTAAAGTATGTTCGCACATACGAAGAGAGAGATCCACTGACTGTGCGAAAACTGTTACTACTCCTAAGCAAGCGTCAGGAATTTCCCTGGGCACCAATCACAAGGGAAGAGGACTAAAGACAAACCAGTCACCGGTTCCGGCAGAAGTTCCTTCATTTGATAGGATGGTATTGGACACTCAGTCGTACAAAGCCTACGAGCGACTGGAGTGGGCCAGAGCTTCCATGTCTTAAATGATCTGAAGGCCAAAAGACAAGCAGAAAAGAAATTGGACACTCAGTCTGCCAAAGTAACTGGAGTGGACCAGAGTATCCAGATCACCTATGATCCGGTTACGCCCTAACCACGGGCAAGAGGTTGTTCATGTGAAGCAACGCCACCTCTAAAATAGAAGGGGCTGGAGAGGTTGTCCTCAAAACGACTTCAGGGAATGGGATCACTCTAAAAGGAGGTGATACATGTCCCAAACTTAGTTTCATGGACGATGTTGGTCAAGCTGGTTTGAGACTAGTCCAACAAATCTGTAATAACTAAGAATGATACAGTATGTTTGTAGCCAAATGAATGATATATTTGTAATTCGTGCATCTATGCAATTATAGATTAAGACACGTTAAATAGAAAGTCATTCAAAAACTAACTAAGTTGAGATTGTTGCCTTCTGTCGAAATAAACCCTCAAAATGAATGTGAGGTGGGCAAAGAGGCAAAATCCCCTTTCCATTATGTCAAAGGAATAGCGAAAGAAACACCGTTCATCTAGAACTTAGTCACACATACATGGGGGATTTGAAGTTTGTACAAAATAGAGGGGATAGACAAGTACTTTGTGACCTTCATGGACGATGGTACAACGTATTGCATCCTTTGTTTGTAGAAAAGCAAATATGAAGATGTTGAAGCGGATAAGTGCTACAAAGCAAAAGTTAAAAATCAACTAAGCATACGGATTGAGGAATTCGTAGTGATAGAGGGGGAGAATGTCAAGCATCGTTCATCAAACGACTGATCCTTACTCACCTCAGTCTAACGGTGTTTGTCAAGCACAAAGCCGTACGCCCAAAATATGTGGGGCAAGGCGATCCTTACCACTAATGCGATTCTCAACAGAACTCCGCATAAGGATGATGATAACACTCCATATGAATCATGAAAGGGAAAGAAACTCACCTATAAATATTTGAAAGTGTGGGGTTGTTTGGCAAAGGTCGAAGTGCCTAAGCCAAAACAGGTCAAGATTGGGCCTAAGATTGTAGATTGTCTTTTCAGCGGATATGCAAATAACGGTATTGCTTATCGCTTTATAGTGCATAAGTCAGATATTTTAGATATCCACGGGGGTACAATCATGGAATCAATGAATGTTCAATTCTTTGAGGATACATTTCATAGAAAGGAAAGAGGCGCAACTTCTCGCAAATGAAGTTATGAACAGAGCTCTCATGGCCGACAAAAATCAGGAGTGCCTAACTACCCGAATCTAGACGGTTCAGATCTAGTGGACTCGAAGTGGCTGATTGTCCGGAATTGAGTGTTCCAGATACTCAGAACTTAGAGTCACCAGAGGCTGAATTAAGACGAAGCAAAAGGGCCAGAAAGGACAAGACTTTTGGTCCTGACTTTGTAGCTTATATGGTCTATAACGAACTGAGGACAGTTGCTGAAGCATCGTCTACTCCAGAAGAATCGCTCTGGAAAAAGTTATTGAGAGCGAAATAGACTCCATCCTGCAAAATCACACGTGGGAGTTAGTTGGTCTTCCTCCGGAAACAAACCGTTGGGATGTAAATGGATACCCAAATGAAAGTATAAAGCAGATGGGTCTATAGATAAGTACAAAGCCAGGTTGGTAGTCAAGGGCTATCCACAGAAGGAAGGCCTTGACTATTTTGACACGTACTCCCCGGTATCTAGAATGATTGCGATCGCAGTATTGCGTGTCTTTGAGATACATCAAATAGATGTCAAGACAGCCTTCCTAAATTTTGATTTGGAAGAAGAAATTTATATAGAACAACCCGAGGGGTATGTGGTTCTAGGGCAAGAGAAGAAAAAAAGAAGTAATTGCTCAAGGTTAACAAGAACCCGCGAGTGCCTGATTATACGGAACTAGACGTTCCATATCTACAGGACTCGAAAGTTGCTGACTATCCGGAATTTACTATTCCAGATCTACAGAACTCAGGGATTCTAGATGTTGAACCGAGATGGAGCAAAGAGGGGACAAATACTTGTTCCAGGCCTTCTAGCTTGCATGATTGAGAATGAACCATGGACAATTAACACATAATTGTCATCTCCAGAAGCACTGCTTTGGAAAGAAGCTACAGAAAGAGAAATATATTCCATCAGATAGAACCATACTTGTGTAATGGTTGACCTTCCTCCGGGAAAAGAACATTTGGGTTGTAAAAGTGGATACTCAAATTGAGTACAAAGTAGATGGATATACTGACGAGTATAAGGCCTCGCTACTTGGACATGTGATCCCCTGTGAATAGCTTAACATCCAGAGCCATTGCATTCTTGCGTGACATGGATGTTGAGACAACCTTTCTATCCAGAGAGTTGGAAGGGGGGATCATAGTTGGTTTGTTCCTGGAAGGTTCAGACGAAACAAAAACAATGAATCTGACAACATAAATATTGACTCTGAAGTTAGAAAGCCAACGCAGTTGGAAAACCAATAATCTGAAAGTGGAAGTCATATTGAAACAAAGTCTCGTTATGAAAGATATGGGCATCACAGATGACATATTAGGAATTGGGGTTTCTAAGACATCTAACAGACTGGTCTAATTCCAAACTTATTTGTGAGGTATTTGACAGTCTCGTTGAAGTCACCAATGGATATGAATCATAGAATTGATTAGAATCATGGTGCACCCGTATACCATGAGCGATATGCGCAGGTCACATGTAGTTCAATGTATTTTACACACTACAACCGACCTGGTATCGGCTTACAAAGTAAATCAGTTGAACTAAGGTTCACTCGTGATTCTGCAAATGATTGATAGAAGGCGTTAAATCGGATATGATGATATCTGAAATATTCGCTTATCTACGGATTATTGTATTCTGGATGTCCAGCTGTTCTGGGAGAACAAAGTGATGTAAACTTGATATCATACTTGAAGAACACCAAAGCCACAAATGGATGTGTATGGTGTGTCTTTCAAAATCCTCTAAGCAAATTTGCATCGACTGACACATGATGGAATCAGAGTTTATCACTTTTAACAAAGCATGAAAAGAAGTTGAGTAACTTCACGACTTCTTAGAGGAAGTCCTTTATTGGGAGAAACTTGTGCCTTCGTCAGTTATACACTGTGACTAGCCGGTCGGCTACAAGGAGGGCACGGATGACGGCATCTGGACGTATTAGTCAGAGACATAAGACCGTTGTGCAGTTGATCATCACGGGTGTCACTTTCTTGATTACTAATCAAAGGATATAGCAGACCCTTTAACTAAGGGACTACTTGAAAATCAAGAGTTCTCCATGTCTAGGGAAATGGGCTTAAAACCCAAACAATATGAACATTTGCTGTGGTAACCCGACCATATTGACTGGAGATCCCAAGAATTTGGTTCAATGGAAAAACTAAGCTGTAAAAAGGTTTAGTTGAGCGCTTCGGTGGAAGCAAGAGCACTTCGAATTATGATATCTGTAAAGAAACGTAAATCCAAAGCCATTCATGTGATAGACGTTAAGTGATACCTGCATGGTGGGTAAATGTTAAGTTTCAAAACCTTTGATGATCCTCAACAATTGAGGTTAAGGTTTGGAAAAATTTTAATGATTCCTATCGCTTGTTAAGCGGGGTATAACATGATATATTGTAGGAGATCACATATTTAAGTGCGAGGACAGGCCGCCTCAAATGAACACACTTAAAAATCCAAGTGTGTCCACGGCCACAACGGACAGAACAATAAGAAGAAACGAATAAATGAGAGGTATTGTGTTGGTACCGTTGTCTTGGCTTACATTAAACACTGACGGTTCAATACATCACATTCACTGCGCAGTAAGTGAGTCCGAAGGTATTCAACTAGGGAAGGTTCAAAGCGGAAGCTACCTCTCGTGATGCAATATCTTTTCGCTGAAAGTAGGCACCTTGTATGTGCGCCAAAATCTCTTTCAAAAGGGGATTGTTGGAAATTTACTAATGTGGAATTAAGTTTATCCCATTATTTATGACTCGAACAATTGGGGCCCCGTATGTCGGAAACGTCGTTTCCACACACGTGCACTCGTAGTGCCAAGTATCGTAAACTTCGTTAGTGAAAGAGATATTGGTACGTAAGTAAATGTTTGAGACATAGAATAATGGACGGTTATTGGATAAATAACAAGTGTTCCACGTCAGTAAACGAAAGAAGAATTGTACAAAGTGTAAGATGTTGCGGCACCACCTGGACGGAATTCCAAAAGTTTGGCTGATTATGGAGAGATTTTGGAGCATTAAAATTGCAGTTTTTCCTCCATAAATCAGCCATTGTTTGGCTGCATTAATTGGTGAATTAAAGGGTCATTACATGACATTTAAATGGCCATTACATGGGCACTTGAAGAGGCCATTCTTACACTACTATAAATTGAGGCCGTTGGTTCAATTCTACACACTTTTCAAGAACAACAATTCTGAAATTCTTGTTGCAAATCCTCTCCTCTTAGCACTCTTTTGTTATTTGTTTTCTTCACTAGAATCACTTGTGTTTGCTTTGCACAAATGATAGTTTGCTGTTTTATATTGGGAGACTATTGCCCGCTAACGTAAAGGCATATATACGAGGCAATCTTATCTTAAAAACAGAGTGCCATCATTCGACTCAGCACAGTTGTAACACTTCCAGATTTAGTATGTCTTGATTTCAGGTTATCAAAATTAAAAGAACTTTCTGCAAATTGGTATAAAGATTCAAGACTGATTCAAGAACTCAAAAAGCTTATTGTTGTCACAATTCTTATTTACTACAAGCTTGTTGCTATTGTAATCTTTATGATTTATCCTTTTGAAACACTTGTAATAGTTGTTTACTATTGTATCATCATGTACATATTAAAAAATTAATTTTGCATAACCTATTATTTCATTTTCTTGTTATTTAAAAACTCTGTTTATGTATTTGAAAACAAGTAACGTGTTAGAGTTAAACCAACATAAAAAGTTCAGAATTGATTCTAGCGATGGAGATCCATTAAAATGGTCCGACGTGGTGATTTGCATTAATTGTTGTGTTGTTCTCTTACCATTGAATCATTGCGTGTTCCACTTATTTTTGTCAATTTGTCAATATGTAGGCTAAGAATAGAAGTGTTTATGAACATATAGTTGATATGTGATGTGAAAGACGATCTTTTGTCAATGGATGTTGGTTGGTAGGAATAAATGCAAGTTTATTTTGAAAACGTTTGATGCCAAATGATTTTATAATTGTTTTAAAATTTTAATATGTTTCAACCTTCTCAACAATGGAAGAAAACTATTATGTATTGAGGATTTGAGGTAAGTGGTAAACAAACGAATACAGGATAATATTATGTACTACTATTACATTTGTGATGTAGTAAAAATCTCTAGTGATTTTTGTGTATCTTAAGTCATTCTATAACGTCATAACTAACAAAAATAATTGAAATTTTACCCTTGGGTTTTTTATTTTTACATTTTTGAAATATAATACGTAATAATCACTATATTTATGAAGGATTCATAAAGAGCTTATATGATTAGTATTATCTCAAATCAAGAAGTCTCAGTCCAGAAGATGAAAGTGGCGTAGATGAGGATGTTGAGATGGATGTGTGGGCATACTAGAAAGGATATGATTAACAATGAAGTTATTCGGGATAAGATGGGAGTGGCCTCGGTGGAGGACAAGATGCGAAAATCGAGGCTAAGATGGTTCAGCCATGTTCAAAGGAGGATGCTCCGGTGCAAAGGTGTGAGAGGTTGGCTTTAGATGGGTTCAGAATAGGCTGAGGTAGGCCGAAAAAGTATTTGGGATAAGTGATTAGGCAGGACTTTGGCGCAGTTGCAACTTACCGAGGACATGACCTTAGATAGGAGGTTGTGGAGGACGCAGATTAGGGTAGAAGGTTAGTTAGTAGTATGGGTCTCATGGATCCTTCCATACTAGCATGCGTAGTGTTACCTTTTAGGTTCTTGTCCTTCGATTTGCTGTTACTGTCGGCTATTTCTTGTACTTTGATTATCGTACTAGTTGATGCATTTACTGTTAAATTTTCGCCATTAATGCTTATCTACAGTATTTTGCCATGATCTCTTTACTTTACTTTATTTTCTTTAAACCTTCTCTAACCTTTTTTTGTCATGTTATCATGTTTTTCTTGAGTCGATAGTCTTTCAGAAACAGTCTACTCTACCTCCCAAGGTAAAGATAAAGTCAGTGTACACTCTACCCTCCCCAAATCCCAATGTGTAGGATTATACTGGTATGTTGTTGTTGTTGTACTATCTCAAATACTAAGGGGTCGTTTGGTAGCTGGTTATGATTATTAGTCATGCAGATATTAGTTAAGTGGGTATTAGTTATGCAAGATTTACTTATGCATAAATTATATCTTTCGATGTTGGTGTGTTATATTAAAAGTTAATATTATATATTTTTAAAATTTAAAATATTTATTTATAATTAAAGTTAAAATATTATCTTTTTTTTTGACAAAATACTATAGTTAGATAATATATTTAAAAACTATATAAAATTTATTTAGAAAAGGAAATTATTTAAATGGGAAGTGATAAGGGTTATATTGTCATTTCAACTTTTTATTCATGTAATATTTATTCCATCTTCTACCACGCATAAAATAATACATAAATTTTCTCATAACTTATACATATATTAGTTATGTGGGTTTCTAACTTGCACCTAACTTCATATCAATTTTATACATGAATAACTTACTTATTAACTAGCTTTTAAATGCGATATAAATATCTAGAAATTAATACATAAATAAATATTTTTTTACTAACTACCAAACGTAATATAAGTTATGTAAAAAATTAATATAAGTGTCTCTTTACTAACCACGACCCCATAGTTAATAACTTTGTGATATTTCTTAGGGAAGTTTATTGTCCCATTCGAAAATGGCAACCATTATAGTGCGCGCAGTGGAATTATCGTGTGTCAGTTAGTTAGCATATTGCATGGAATATATACAGCCTACAAATACCCACTACCATCACTCCTCCTTTAATTTCTTCATAATCAAAACCCTAGCTCAATCATGGATGCTCCATACAAACCCCCAAAATTAAAACTCAAATTTCCTGAATTTGACCTTGATAACCTAAGGTGCTGGATAAGGCGATGCAACAGTTTCTTCCAACTCTGTCAAATCCCAGAACATCTGAAAATGACCTATATTTCCCTCAACATTAAAGGTAAACCTATGGATGTAACGCACAACAGAGCGAAGATATGGATGTTGAAAAATACCTAGAAAGGTTTGAGAAGGCTATGTCCGACATGGTTTCTGCATATCCTGATTTAGAGGAGAAGTTCTATGTCTCGTGTTTTATTACAGATATTAAGCTTAACGTAAATACTCATAGCCCTACTACTCTTATTGATGCCTTTCATACCTTGCTGTCATGTATAAACAACAAGTGGAGGTTGATGAATACGAGAAGAAGGAAGACCATTGGCATCTACACTTTACTGCAAGTTGAGTGTCAGAAGCTAATCTCTGTTTATTTACTTTACTTTGTAATTGGTAATATGCCTTTTAAAAGTTGTCTTAGATCAAAAAAGATTATGACTGTTGGTAGGCAACTAATTGTGATTTTACCTTTGCTCATAACACTTTTGGCTGCTAGTGTAGTTTATCTTTTGATAGGTGAGGTAAATCATTGATAAATCAACAAGAAGGTAAATATAAATGTACAAGCTGTATATAGGCTGGCCACTGCCAGTATAGTTCTCAATCAAACGAGGAGAGAGAGCATTGCTTCTCAAAAATTATACTTCTATATAACTACACAGACAGACTGCTGCATTTGTATGCTGATGCAATTCAACAATATTGGACAGAGAGTTTAATTTATGCATTAGCTAGAATAGATTTTCTCCAATCACCACTTCACCTTTCGACTTTGTTGATCACTTTTGACTAAATCTTGAAACATCTTCTCTTTTAAATTCTGAAAGGAGTAGTATGGGTTTCTATAACACGTCTGTGCTTTATATGGAAGGAGTGTTCAAATCGGGTACTTGAACAACTTTGAACAATGTATGAGAAGAGCATTATGAACCTTTGGTGATCTGATACTGTGTGGATGATGGGAGATGAGCTTTCAAAATCTTAACACTAGTTTTGAAGTAAGACTTCACAGGTTGACATTTTATTTACACTGTAAACAACTATTTCCATGATACAATTACTTGACAAGGTGTTGTGACTCGGTAGACTATATACAAGATGATGCAATTTGACAGCTAACTCTTGGAAACATTCCCTGTACTTCCTCTTATGATTTCTGTTCATTACTATATCTATTCTCCTTCCCCAAAGTATGGCTACTAACACAATGCACTTAGATATTGCAGCATGAATAGTAGTCCTACCAGGCTCCTTCCCTTATGTGCTTTCCTGATATGTCTGCACTTTGTTGCTATATGGTACTACGACAGTCTTCATATAATAGGCTGAACCATCTCTCAATCGTATAGTTCCATCAAAATCATTGGTTGTTAGGATAACTTAAAGGTTCTAATTGGCTGGAAGAATTCTCAAATGAGGTTGAGCTCTTGTAATGGATTTGTAATTTGACAGCAGGAGAAGGCTCAAGGAAGGGGGTATGAATTCTCGCTAGGAAATCAAACGCCCGACATTATTTCCTTTGATAATATTCCTCTGGTTTCTATGTCACGCTCATGGCTCCATGCATGTGGAGATTGTGAAGCCAATAATGGCCAAATCAGGTTCCTCTGTTTTCTTACTCTCCGGACAAGTTGTTTTGTCTGTTGCCTTATAATGCTGTTCACAGCCTTCAGATAATTGCTTGAGTCATGGTCCCTGAGAATTGTACCGGCAGAACCATATGCTGTAGGGTCACTTAGAATTTCTAGTGGGTGTGGAGAATTCAGAAAGGCTCTGAAAGCTCTCCTAGTAAATGCACAATGGATGTTGTCTAGGGTATAAAGGCCACTGCCTGGAGGAAGCAAAGGGTGAGGGGCAGATGTCTTCTCATCAGGCTGGATGATGAATATTTTCCCCATTGGAGAGTATAACAGTTTCTGCAAAAATAAGCACATGTGCCAGGGTGGTTAGATTGTCACACAAAGCTAGAGATAACATCTGAGTTGTAAAACTTGGTTCTTCTATGTAATAGATGGGGTTTGAAGTAGCTTCAAAATTTTAAATCAAAAAACCATGTACGAGAGTGTACTCACATTCTTATTCAGACAAGGATGGGATCTGAATGTACTATTTAAACGTTTGAGGACTTGGGCCACATGGTTCGGGTAGTTGCATGAAAATGCCCTCGGAACAATGTCTCTATGCATCATCACACACTGCACATGATTCTCATCCAAACCCAAATCGTTGAGCACCTTTTGACCACCACAGAACACAAATGGTGATCCAAAAGTGACAACTGGTAGAAAAGAGGATGGTTTGACGACCTTCCGAGTTAGCAGCATTAAGTTGACCAGAAGTGAGAGGCTTCCTCCAAGAGAGTGGCCAGTAAATTGAAACTTTGCCTTGTTGCCAAACCTCTGCAGATGCTCCATTATCTCTGGCATGAATTGATCATAAATTCCTTTTGCAGCTTCATAAATGCCTCGATGGACCAACACATCCATGTCCTGTGACAATGAAATTATTTGTTACTGATCCAATTTATTTTCTCCATAATTATAGTTACAAGATTATATAGTCACTTCTGATACCTACCTCAAAGTTGCTGGGTTCAAAGAAGAGATTTGCCTGCCATGATGCCAATGAGTCTGATCCCTGCAGTTCACGCATGGCTAACTTATCAATCAGGATTAAAGTGAACCATACCCACAATTTTTCTGGTAGAAAGTACTACTAATAAATTTTGTAGTATCCCACTTTGATTGCATATCCCACTATTTTATTTGAGTACACTTATTTCTTCATTAAGATTTGTTGGTCGTCAGTGTACTAGAATGAAATTACCTGAATAACAAAACAACGAGTATATGTGGATAAGTCATCACAAATAAACCATTCACAAGGTGAGGATTGAAGTGATTGAAGGTCCCTGGCTGCCTCCAGCTTTTGTTTCTCATCAGCAGCAACCATTGTTGTCATTGTTGATGCAGCTACATAAGCAGCCATCTCTGACTTGTATACCCTTGGGGAAGAATTATCTTTTTCATCTGCTGAGAACTCTTTGTGGCCTCTCAAGGTCGCATTATCAACTGCCAATTTGGACTTGTTGCCATGTGATAATAAGTCCTTAGCACGGGATTGGACATAAGATGCTGCTGAAGCTGCTATATCATATGCAACAGACGGACGAGGTAGACTCTTATGCTCCATATCCTCTGTTTTATCTGAATTAGGCACTGAATTATTTGATGATGGCACTGGAATACGAATTGAGTCCTTGTCGAACTTGGCTTTGATAGCCATAGCTTCTGCCTTTTTCTCTAAGGAAGATGTTACAAAGTCCAGTCCGTAGCATCTTTCTAAATCCTTGGCCTGCATATTGGAGGAATGCTTTTCACCTATTAGACTTGATGAGGATAATTGAAATAAATATAACTAATTAATCATACCACTAGCATGGAGAATTTATTCAAATGCGATGTAGAATGAGAATGACCTGAATGCGTGAATTGTTCTAGGTCCCTCTTTGTTGATCAACTGACTATTTTTCTGAACTACAACCATGGTAACCTTATTTAGAATCACCTAAAACAGGTGTTTGGGACCGTACTGGGAGGCCTTTGTTGAGCACAGGATATGACTGCCATGACAGGATAATTGGCTATCATGGTGGTCCGGAAATAGGATTAGCAACCATACTTTCAGGTTTGGTTTAGTTAGGCTGCCGTGGTGACTTGTTTTGCCTACAAGGGTAATGTTGGTGGCTGGTTTCAGGGATATTATGTGGACTTAAGGCTTCCCTTCCAGAGAAAATCCTCTAGCCTTGGAAATGAAAACTAAGTAGCAAACTTAGATTAACCATTTACCCCAGATAATGCCCTCTGTAAACAGCAACAAAATAAACAACAACATATCCAGTGCAATCCCACAAAGTGGGGTCGGGAGAGGGTAGGATGTATGCATACCTTACCTTTACCTTTATGGGGTAAAGAGGTTGTTTCTTTGATAGATGTAAAGTCTAACAGCTTTCTGTCATTCATGTGATGTCTTTTTTTGAACAGAAAGGAAGAAATTTCAAAAAACCATGCACAAAACGCAAAAGGAAAGGGTGACATACACACTGATGAATATGGTAAATATGTTTTCTTTGTCCATCTGTTTGTTTCGTTTTCAAATATCTGGTCGAGTGGGAGGATATGGAACGTAAAGCTGAAACCAGATCATGAGCAAACTACTAGTAGAGAAATAACATAAGCCTTAGGATGTCCTGGATAAGTGAACAAACCTTGATCTCGGGAATAACATAAGCCATGTTGCATAAGAAAGCCAGCTGAGAGAAAAGTTTGGAATCTGACCAGGAGACTCGCCTTAACAACCTGGAGAATGATTCTCTATCAATGTTCATCTCCTCAGTTGTATCATTGTCATCCTCATAGTCTACTTCACAACCTTCCTCTTCGTAGTCTTCACCACTATTTTCCATGTTTTCTTCAGGCATCTCAGCATCGTCATTCTTCTGTTTCTCTATCCAATTTCTCCTTAGCTCCACGAGCCTTCGTATCCAATTGGACCTTCTTGTCTCTTCTTGATCAGCCTCCATCCCACTGTTGTCGTTGTCATTGTCATTGTCATTGTCATGATCATGATCATGACCAGTCTCGAAGATAACACCCTCTATGTTAATATCCTCACTGGTCTCACTATCAAACAAGAATGACCGAAGAGAATCAGGGAGGAACGAACTTGACAACTGAAGTTTAAAGGGACCTCCTGTAGAACGACTACTCTTTAATTTTGGCTGTGTTTCTGAACTCTGGATGCGACGACAAGACAGGTAGTTGTCGGAATAGGATCTTCTCATTTGAGCCTTTTCACGAGTCCCTTTGCTAAAAAATGACCTCCGAAAGTTGTCTTGCTCCATCCATGCTTCTTTAGAGCTTTTAGATACAGGAGAGTTTATTATGGATATACAATTGCACGCCATGATTGCCAAGAGACTTGATCACTGCCTGTAGCAACCTAGAACCTACACATTAGAACAAGAAATCGATGAGTGAATAAGAAGTTCTCTTGGAGGCTTGTTTAATTTAAACAGTAAATGAGATGGGTCATATAAAGAAGCTATATATTCATGACAAAAGTATGCTTCGTTCACAACGAGGGCATAAAGGATGATTCCATTTAACAACCGCAAACCAAATTGAAGGACTTTGAACGTGACTAGTTTATCCTAACGTAGCTTGCCTGTTCTATCAAAAGGATACGGGCATAACAGTAATTGGACCTATAATGAAACGTACAGAGATAGAATTTGAGTTCAACACTGCAATCGATGTTCTTCTTTGGATTTTACAATTTTTATATATTCCTAAACCAAAATTTGACTTAGATCTCCAAGGATATATGAAATCTCTAAGAAGGTTAGAGAATAAATTTGAGAAAACTAGAAGGTTTAAAGTCACTGTTGCGTCATGCATGTGGAAACTGCATTTTCTTTCTTAAGTTCACACGAAACAATAACTAAGTCCGTACCTTGGTAAACAACAAAGATTTGTCCTGAACTATGAATATGACAATATAAGCATTTTGCTGTCGATTTCGATGTAGAATTCCTCAGTTTTAACGTTCTCAACTAAGATGCGTTCGTCACAATTAAGAATGTCCAAGAAGAAGATGAAAAGAGGATCAGTATTAAATACTTCAGCAGTGGAAATAAATTAAAGCTCCATTTTTCATGAAAAAGAACGATAAACGTGGAGTTTTATATAAGTGGTGCTGGATCAGTCTAAGGAGAAAAAATGGGCACGGAGGGGCGAGGGATGTTGGAATAAATCTTACTATTCCTAGATAGTAGTAATATATGCTTTAGCCGTTTTAACAAACTAAATTTGTTAAAAATATTTCACTTATTAAAAATAAAAGTCATTTATTAATCTTTTTCCAAATCTACCCTTAGTGTTTCAATTCATAAAATATTAGTTAAGTGATATATTTAAAGAAAATAAATGATAGTTTAGACAAATGCTCGTATGAATTATATGTATATATACAACGTCTTTAAGGGTTGGTTGGACATTGGTGTGATAAGAGATACTAATTCTGGAATAAAATGCGAGATTATTTTATTCCGCGTTTGGCTATGAGTATTAATTAGTCTCAAAATACATTTTGTACTAAAATGGTGGGATTAGCTATTCCATGCAAAGGGTGAGATATTTAATCTCATGGGATATACAACCTGTCCCTACCTATGAGATATCCTTGTTTATCCCATCCCGATAACCAAACGAACTGTCAGGTATACATTAATAATATGATTCGAAAAGGAGGACTTACAACCTACAAAATGTATCAGTCCATGAAAACTATTTATTGAGACTTGAGAAGATGACACAAAAGTGGAGTTTGATAAGAAACTACAAATTGAAGTTTGGGTATGGGAACATATGTCACTCCTAATTTCTAACTCCTATCATTGACCATATCGTTCATCAAATTCCTACGCATCCTCGGAGTTATCGTCAATGGTTAAGTGCTACGGTTTATAGGTCCATAAGTTTCCTACCGCCTAATTAATATGCTCACGTTAGAACTGAAATTTGTATGCTAATCAGTACTAGTAATATTACGAATATAAGTATTCCTCTTGCCCTTCATAAATGAACACTGGGAGGTAGTGGTGTTCATAATTTAGTTTAGATCGGTTTTTGGTTAAAGTCAAAATAAAAATAAAGTAATTAATCTTTTTATTATTAAAATTTAAATTAAATTAAATATAATGTAATATATATTTATGTTAGCTTCACCAAGAATGACAAGGAGTGATTGTGATGATTGACAAAATAAATGCGCAAGGTGAATGAACAAGGTTTATGGACTGTGATAGATGCAATACAGAGTTGAGCGAATCACACACAGAGCAGAAGTAAAAATGAACCAGGTCTACAAACATATTCTATATCAGACACAGGTGCGAGACACAGTTGAATGGAACAAATGCAAGGACCAGGTCCAAAAACGTGTTCCTGCTCAGAGTCCTATTCCGAGTAGGATTTATGATTTTATGGTAAAGACTTGGCGTACTAGGCACCAGAATTTCTTGCCATACTTATCAAGATATTTTAGAGTCCTATAAGTAAATTGAAGCTGCGTGAAGATGCGAGAATCCCAAACCAACTCAAACCCTATTTACCATGATGGGCTGTATCATGTAGAGTTTAGGGTCAGCCGACTTGTTGAAGACAAAAAGCTATATATATTCAAATCTTGCCGTGAAGAAATTACGCATTAATAACGAGAGAAAATCAGAATATTGAGCATACTCTGTCAAGCATAATTGAGAGAGTTTTGATTTCAAAAGTGCGACCTAATACGACAAAGCATATTAAAGAAGATATGTTACAAATTTTATGTTTATAGTTCTTGGGTCTAGATTCTTGTATTAGGATTGATCATCGAGTTGTATCTTTATCTGCTTTCTTAGAAGCATATTGTCAAGTATAAACAGTTAGTCAAATTCAATTTCAAGTTGGGGATCAACTTGGAGTAGACTTACTAGTCTAGGAAGATTAGTAAAATAAGAATTAGATTATAGTTCCTAGCTTATAGAGTTTATAACTTGAATTTGCGTAGTCTCACTTTGTAGTGGAGTTTGGATTAAATCCTACAGAGGTGTAGGTCGTAGTTTTTTCTATCCTTGTGAGCCAAGTAGTTTCCACGTAAAAATTGATGTGTCATTGCTTTATTATTCATTACTAATCCGCATACGTTATTTGTAGAACAAGTAAAATAACGTGTTCCATCCTATAAGTGAAAATTAAGTACCGCTTATAATAGATATTTGGTCGTGCAACATATCAATTTATTGGTTTGATTCGATTTTTTAGTTATTAAGTAACCTAATGCTATTTCTCCCTCTTATTTTTCCCTACTATTAGAAGAAGAAAATTTTCTATCATTTTTCAACTTATAATACATTATTACTATTTTTTTTAAATTTTGGTGGCTATAATTTTCTTGAATTATGGAGAAAATGTCTTAAGATCCTTTAAGCTTTAATCAAGCGAATAAAAAATATAAGAAATACAGAAACAAAAAATCTAGGTAAATCTCATAATTTTTTTCTTTTAATAAATGAATTTGAATTCATGGCTTTCTTTTTAGAAATAGGCTTAAGGTCTAAAGTTCTTGGCTAATTTATTGATTTCCTTGTTCCATTTTACTTGTCTAGTTTGTATTTAATGTTTCTTTTAAAAAATAATAGTTAAGTGTTCATCTTACTAAATTATCTTTATTAATTATACTTTAAAAATTTAAATTTGACTTCTAATACTCTAATAAGTTTAGTTGTTTAATAATAAAGGTAAAATTAAAAAAATAACTAATTCTCTCTAAATTTGTTAAAATAGATAGAGAACAAATCCATTTTAAAAGAGACCCATACTTCTCACAAACCCATACTTCTAATTTAATTTATCTTAGTCAGATTCCTGACTTTCTATGCCTCTCGTCATTATTACCGTTCAATCGAGAAAACTTACCAACTCTATTGATTCTTGTTTTTTCTTTCGTCCAATGACCAATCTTTTTTTTTTTAAAATTATTTAATGACCAATCCTCTTTGTACTGAAACAAAATTTACCGGGTGATAGTTGGTTAGCAATTACATTACGTTAACATATAATGGTCACGTAACTTCTAGAGGAAACATATGAGTGTATGAAGATTAACTATGTCTTAATTTGAATCAATTTGAGTTGATTATATGAATTTTCTGTACCATAACTTCTAGAGGAAACATATGAGTGTATGAAGATTAACTATGTCTTAATTTGAGTTGATTATATGAATTTTCTGTTTTGCTTCAGAGCCACATGACACTCTTTTTGAATAAAAAATAAAAGTTTAACACTCTTTTTTATTCGGAGGGTAAAATATTTAAATCCGGAGGGAGTAACATATTTAAAACAATAGCAATAAAGACATTTCCACAAATCAACCTTAAGTTTTGAGTCAATGGGTTTCTACTTGGTTCTACTATATATAAGGCAGATCACCTAAGTTGCCTTCTGCAACCTGTGCATGTGATGATGAAAGTTATATTAAAGGTACATATAACTTAGAACTTTTACTTTTAATTGCAACATATTTCTGTTAATTTTTGTGATAACTCTCTTTTTATGGCACTTTAAACAGCTGGCGGCTTGCAATTATGACTGCAGTGCAACTACTTGAGGAAATAACGCTCATTAATGCTTCAAAAGTAGGTTCTACTCCAGCTCTATAATTATGATTTCCTTTTTCTTTTAAAAAATAAAAGGAAATTAATTTACTTTTAAATCAATCAAACTATATAAAATTTAAATTTATTTCACATCAAAGCATGGCACATGAATAAAATAAACATAGTGAGAGTACTCATTTGCAATAGTAAATGAGAGCATTAAAAGGAGCTAATATATGTTACAGTATGTCGTTATTGAAGTGAACCATCTACTAGCGAACTATAGCAGAGCATTTAAGAACAAGAACTCCATCAACATTTACTCCAAATATTGACCCCAAGAGACCACAAAGAACAAACTAAAAAAAGAAAACAGATTTTGTCATTTCTGAACAATTCAATGTACCAGTTAATATTAAAAAATGTGACAATTTAATACTCCCGTTTATTTTTACTGGGTGACGTTTCGCTTTTCAAGAATTAATTTAATTAATTTTTAAAGTTAAATTCAATTAAATTAATTTAATATTTTAAAATTAAAATTTCGATGTTCTAAGTCCAAAAAGTGACAAGTGACGAGTAAAAGTAAATGAAAGTATATTAGTCAACATTGAGAAATCATATTTTTTCTTATTCCTAGTAAGAATAATTTAAAGATATTAGTTCTATGAAGCAAAAAATAAATAAATAATTACCTGATTCCGATCAGAATGCCGTCAAATTGAGAAACAAATTTACGCATTAATCAAAACTCCAAATGTGAATGCGTCTGCAAAAGGGGAAAAATTCATTACATGTCCAGCTTGAATAATGTGGTTAGAAGCTCTTGCATCCAAATTTTAACCCAAAAAGTCTACCACAAAGAGCAACAGAAGGAAGAGCAGATTTTTTTCTCATATCGGAAAATTAATAATACCAGCAAATGTAGTAATTTTTAGTTGAAGCAAATGAAAAAAGAAGAAGGTAGAATTAGAAGCAACAAATAAATGATAAACATACAATGCTGAAATGACTCTCCGAAGCTACTTCAATGTCGATTAAATCAGATTTCAAAACTCCGATTAGAGAAAAAAAAATTCGAAACAGAGAAAGAAACTCCGATCACACTCCTATGTGCCGGAAAATAGCGAAGAAATTATTTCACTCTCGTCCAGCAGAAACGCCAAAAATACTAACGCACATAATCCTATCAGAACTATGAAGTTCAAAAAAAAGTTGTTGAAATATAGAACTTAGGTAGGTGCTGAGAAAGGTGAAATTATTTGGTACATTTTCTAGTGCTGAGAAAGCACATGATCTTCACTTTCTCAGCTTAGTGTTGTGTGGTACTTGCAGGGTATTATATAAAGCCAGCCTAAGAGAATCTTGTCACGTGGTAATTGAAGCGCTCTTCCCTTTGAGAATCTTCACCTCTAATTGACATTTTTAACCTTGGCATTAATCCCATTAGCTTATATTTAATTAAAATTTTAAAGTGTATTCTTTTGTTGTTTTTATATGAATTTTTTAATAATGCTTGTATTATAGTGCAATTTCTGATTCGGTAACGTTCAATTTAAAAGAGTGAATTAGACGTCAAATTAATCGTCAATAATAAAAAATCTTATCAATAAAATTGAGAAGGGGAAGGAGTGCGTTTTTTTCAAGGTGTTGGTCAATGTAGTAATCATATAGTTTCATCAAAAACTATTTGAGTCTAAAAGAGTTGCATAACTTTAAGTTTTTCATTTGTTTGTGTAATTTTTTTTATAAATCAAATCATTATAATCCGTAGAGGAAGCTTTATATCGTTTCTTGTTCATTGAACTCGTGACATTGAACCTTTTTACAACAGTAAAATGAGAGTTCATTTCTAATGAGGGAATATTTTACATATTAATCTACAACGATCTTGGAGAGATCCTATTAGGAATATATATTTTTAGCTTCAACCATTATATTGGGGATCCAAATTAAATCATGTTTAGTAGTAAGTGATCAAACACAATAGATCCGGAAATTAAAAAATGGAAAGGGGTACTTTGGTCAGGAAACAAAATCTGACAGGTATGAGATATTAATAGAAAATGACATAGAAGGGCAGTTCAGTCAATAAGATATTAATTAAAGTGAACGCCAAATGTGCGGTTGCATGCAGTGGAACACCGAATACAGGTGTTTCTCGCCACCCGGCTAGAGCCTAGAACACACCGTATTTAAAGTTTGCTCATTATTCCACTAAGGACTTTTTTTTTTTCTAAAAAACAAACAAACAAAAGAAGCAAAACTACTTACTTACACTACTTGCTTTTGTCTCTCTTAGAAACCATGCAAGTTCTCCCATGAAAACGTGTCACCCCCCATTGGATGTTATTGAAATTGAAATTAATCCTCTATGCAGTTTTTGGGTCACGTTCACTCATCGTTGAAAAGTGTGAACTACAAAACCACTTATTTTCAAAGCGCAATACAAACCTATTTTGGATTTAGGGTTCGTGGTATATCGACTCGGTTCGATTTTATATCCGAAAATATGAATCGAATAAAAATTATTTTAAAAAAAAAAACGAATACAACTATTTTTTTAAAAAAAAATGATATGTTCGATTTTATATCGCCGAACGTATCGAATTATATCGGTTTTTTCTAGTGGGCCGGGTCGGATCGGGTCGAGGATTTTTTATTTTTTAAAAAAAATTGAATTTCCAAAACTGAAATTGACATTCACACCTACACTACCATGAAATTTCGACGTTGAAATCTATTGTGTATCCTTTACTAAAGAAAAAGGAAAATTAGAAATCGATTTGGGGGAAAACACAAATTGATTGGAAAAACGGACGTTCTCGTAAAAATTGGTTGCGGTATGGGCCGGTCCCGTCTCAAAAAAATACCCAAAATAAAAAAAAATCGGGTAAAACGGACATCCGAGCGCAGAGTTATGACCATTTAAAGTTTCACCAATTTAGAATTACTTTCTCTCCCTACATTTTATGTTAATGGTTCCGTGATATGTTAATCAAGTTCATGCCGCATTCGACTTTCATAAAAGATTCATAGATTGACTTCAATAACTATGATTCAAAAGATAGTAGTAGCCTAAAATAAAAAATAAGAATAATTATATATTTAATTCGATTTTTTCGGTTCGGTTCGTATCCAAAATAAAAAAACCGAACCGAATCACTAAATCCCGATTCGGTTTTTCAAAAGAGAAAAAACCGAACAAAATTTCGGTTAGATTAGATTTTTTCGGTTCTCCGTATTTTTTGTCTACCCTTATTTGGGTTTATATTGAACGTAGTAAAATCAAGACTGATGATAAAAAGCAAAGTGTTTCAGCTATCACTTCCAATTAATTACACCTATTGCTTATTCGTTGTCACTGGCTTGCGCGACATTTTGTATAAATAAGATCAATTTATAATTGTCAAAATTTAATTTGTGCTAAGTTTCGGTTTTTGATCTAATTATGTGAGATGAATCTACTATGTCCGATCATTCAGCATTCGAATTATCCCTTTCAGAAAGTAGCCGCGATATATTCTAACAAACTCAATGATCGAATGAATAATGTTATAGGTAATAATGATGTACAAAAAGAATGTTCTTATAATAAGAAACTGGAATAATGGAAGAGCAAATTAATGTCCATATAAGTAATTCTCTCTCCTGCTAATTTTTCTAACAAGATTTTAGATTGACTTTTTAAAAGTGGCTTAAAAGCCAAAAGTAAGTTAGAGGGTGTTTGGATTGACCTATTTTAAATGTTTTTTGAGTTCTTTTCTACTTTTTGAGGTGTTTGGATGAAATAAAAAGTGTTTTTAATCACTTATTTTTACGCTAAAAAGATACAAAAATAAGTCAAAAGTTAGGTAGGACAACTTATGACTTTTAGCTTATAAGCCACTTTTTAAAAGTCTATCCAAACACCCTCTTAGTCCTACCCTACTTTTGGCTTTTGACTTATTTTGTATTTTTTTAGCCTAAAAATAAGTGCTTAAAAATACTTTTTATTTCATCCAAACACCAAAAAAGAATAAAAAAGAACATAAAAACCAAAAAAATTAAAATAAGTCAATACAAACACCCTCTAAGTGCTTTTAAGGCAAATATAGTTCAAGTGTATGTCCATTAAGAAAGATATTTTGATCAAAGGTAATTTATTAGAAACATCACTTACTTTTTAGGGGTGAATAAATTTTTTAACTCATAACTGAGAACCTTCATCCCTTTAGTTGGTAATGTTTCACCAGCAAACACCTCCTAGCACCATGGTCCAATTCCAGCATGAAGCTCTCAAGTTAGAACTTGGAGGGTAGCTAAATTAGTGAAATTTACAGAACATGAAACATAATGCACAGAGTGGCCGCCACTTTCATCCAAAACAAATTCAAACTTACAGTGAGAAAACCATCTTATTCCTATCATTTTCATTGTCCTGTCTCTCACCTATACAAAGGAAGGGAAAAGTGAGAATGCATACAAGCAAATAACAAAGCCATATCTCTAGTGGAACTTGTTGGCGAGATGGCATTGCTTTTTGATCTGACCCTTTGTCCTAATAAGAAGGTTATTCTCAAAAAAAAAAATGGGAGCTCTGGTAAATTCCTCTAAGAAATAGTCTTTGACTATTTGTCATTTTCTTTGCACAAGGCCTGGTCCTCTTACCCACTACTTGTTGGTGGTTAACCAACTTCAAGCGCATGCTTTCCAAAATGTACCTGTAGCACTTATCTAACTTCCTTGGGGATGTGAGAACAATATCAGTGTTGAGCTGAGGGTCAAGCTGTGCATATAGATGCTGAGCCAACTTTACAATCTGCTCTTCCTACGACGTGAGTCCCTGTGAAGACCAGATGACATAAAAATTAGCTCTTATTATTTCACACTCAAATACCATTAGGTTGAAGAAATTTGAGGTGCTCCTCCATGTCTGGGAAGGGCGAGGGGGAATGTGTATACTGCTTAGTAATGGCGGAACAACTCCAGGAGTTTTACGATGTTGGCAAAAGGCAGTATAAGAACAAACCTCATAAATAGGTATCTCTTTTTGGGTTCTTACTTGATTGTGGGAAAAAAAAGTTGGACTAGATTGATCTTCTCAGATTTTGCAGTGGGGTTATTTTGTTGGCGGAGCAGTAACTGAGCGGTCGAGCCCTGATGGTTGCCTCACTTTTCTTTGTAGGGTTTTCAGCAGGAGGACTGGAGTGACAGGATGATTTTAGGTTTCATAAACTGGAGAGGGTTCTCACAGGCATCTTTTTTGTTTTTCATTGCAGGTCCTTGCTTAGCCCATAAAAAAGCTATTGGGTCCGAGAGGCAGCCTTTGGAATATGGAGGAAACTAGTAAGGGGAAAAAACTTTCTCGGTGTTAGAATATCAATAGAATTTCATATATAGTATCCTACTAGAAAAATAATTGTAATGTAGTGTCTATAAATATGGTTCAGTGTAATCACGTAGATATAATAATTTAATAATAATATTTTCTTTCATAATTTCTCACATGGTATCAGAGCATTGGTGAGAAACATCTCGAAAATACAGTCAAACAGTCCCGCGCATAATTTCGGCGACTGTACAATACTGTCAATACTGTTGCATCGAATCTTTCTTTTCCTTTTGCAAACACTGCCATCGGACTTGGAAGGCTCTGGCGACCAGATCCCAGTCAACGTCACCGAAAAATATCTCCTCGCGGGCGAAAAAAGCTACTGCTCCGGCGAGCAGATCTATTTTTTCCGGCTAGACTGAGATTCTTGAGATTTCAGATCTTTCAGATCTATCCTTTCAGATTTCAGGCTACTTTTTAGATCAGATTTTGGTTATGATATGTTTAACTCCAAAAACACGAGAATTAAAAGTTTAAGTCCTATAATTACTACGGAACTCTTAATGAGAAAATCAGAAAAACGATCATCCCCGTCAATAAAGAATCGACGAAGAGGAGGTGACCTAAGTGTAGTTATTGTAAAAGGCTTGGACACAATCATGAAGTAGGCCAATCTCGACCTAAGTGTAGTTATTGTAATATGTCTGGACATGCTCGCGAAGCATGATATTCTCTACATGGTCGACCACACAAGAATACTCATATTGCTCAGACTGTCACTACAGGTAATCAACGGGATTATTTATCGAAAAAAGAATATAATGAGTAACTTCAGTATTGAGCAAGTAAACAAACATCTCCACAAACAACCTCAGTGCACAATCTAATACCGTTGGATTGTGGGTTGTAGACTCTGGCGCTTCTGATCATATTTCTGGTGATAAATTACCTTTGTTGACGATATCGTTATAACTGGCAATGATCAAGAGTGTATCACTAATATAAAGCAACATCTCTTTAAGCATTTTCAGACTAAAGATCTCGACAAACTGAAGTATTTTCTAGGTATTGAGGTTGTCCAATCCACATTAGGTATTGTTATTTAGCAACGCAAGTATGCCTTAGATATTCTTGAGGAGACAGGAATGATGGGATGTAGACCCATTGACACTCACATGGATCCAAATGCTAAACTCCTGCTAGGTCAGGGGGAGCCACTCAGAGATCCTGGAAGATATAGACGTATGGTTGGTAAGTTGAATTATCTCACAGTGACTAGACCTGACATTTCATTTCCTATGAGTGTTGTAAGTCAGTTTATGGATTCTCCATGTGATAGTTATTGAGATGTACTTGTCCGCATTTTGCGATATATTGTCAGCTCCAGGTAAAGGACTGCTTTTCAAAGATCGAGGCCATGAGTAGATCGTTAGATATACAGACGTTGATTATACATGATCACCCTCTGATAGACGTTCTACATCCGAATATTGTATTAATAGGAGGTAATTTAGTGTCCTGAAAGAGTAAGAAACAAAGCGTCGTTGCTTGATCTAGTACTGATCAAAATATCGAGCAATGGTTGTAGCAACTTGTGAGCTAGTTTAGATTAAGCAGTTGCTCAGAGAACTAAAATTTGGAGAAATCAGTCAAATGAAACTTGTGTGTGATAACAAAGCGGCCCTTCATATCGCATCAAATCCGGTATTTCATGAGGGGACTAAGCACATTGAGATTGATTGTCACTTTGTCAGAGAAAAGATTATCTCCGGTCCTTCCCCGGACCCCACGCATAGCGAGAGCTTAGTGCATCGGCTACCCTTTTTTATATTGTTACAAAATTTGTGAAGTCAAGCGATCAACTTGCAGATATTTTCATTAAGTCTCTAACTAGTCCTCGTATTAATTACATCTGTAATAAGCTCGGTACATATGACTTGTATGTACCAGTTTGAGGGAGTGTTAGAATAAGAAATATGATTTCATATATAGTAGTATCCTACTAGAAAAAGGGTTGTAATGTAGTCTCTATAAATATGGTTCAATGTAATCATGTAGATATAATAATTTAATAATAATATTTTTTTCTCCCACAATTTCTCACACTCGAAGGCACAGAAAGATTTGATGAGGATATGGGGCAGGGAGCCGTCTGTAGGTATGCAGAGCTGCGATTTTACAATGTTAGGACAATGATGTAATGCTTAACGAAAATAGTAATAGTAGTACTAACAATAGTCAACTTTAAAAGTTTTAGAATGTTAATGCCACCAAGACAAGAAACATGATGACAATAATAATGCAAATAATAGCTAAAATAATTATGTACCATAAGGAGCTCAAGAGAAACTATTTTGAAAAGGGAGGGGGACAAAATTGAGGGTCAACATGGACTGCAAGCACCTTGCTTCCAAGTTCCAAGCAGTATCCAGTCTACTAAAAATCCAGATATGCAGAAAATTCTACCTGGCATTATTTCAGTTGGTCCTTGCATGAAATCATAGTATGCAAAATTATTACTCAAAAGAAGTGGCTAAAATCCCTTTGCCCATAAAGAATGTGAGGAGACGATTATATTTTTTTGGTCAAACACATGAGAATCCAAAACCAAACATCTAATGACCTAAACAGTGAGGAAAGGGAAGGCAGGAGACTAGCATACCCCACACTGGCAGACATATTATGCCTGTGCCAACATGTCAATGGAGTTCACATCATCAAATAAGCAGATCTATATTTTGCAAGGCATTTAATATTCCAATAATCATCGGAAGTTCATGGTTTCCTTTTCTCTCTCTTGACCTTCTTGGAAAAACGTTTTTTCGGGTCTAAAAGCACTTCAAGTTGCATCTTTGCCCAAAGGTCTTCAAAATGGTCGTGAAATCCTTCCTGAACCAATTCAAAATTTCTGAAAACAATTCTCGAGGGTTATCATCCCACAACTTCCTTAGCTTGGCACAACTATCGATCCTTCTCTTCTTAATCCTCATCTTGTTTAAAAGATTGCCAACCCGCTTAAGGCCCGACACCTCAGGCCTCAAAATGCTAGCTGGTGAGGCTGCCAAGAATTTCTGTACAGATTTTAGGCAAAGCAGAACTCTGCCTTCAAGCAAGGAACTAGCAAATACTGCCACCTGGCTGATATCATCTTCGATTGGCAAACTATGCAGAGGGAGCTTCCATAAATGAGGACCAAAAGTTGGACTCACCCAACAGAGGACCTGGTCATTCAGTGGGTCATAATAAGGTTTTGGATCTGAGAGGGGCAGAAAAACTGCATGGGGATGGAGCATACTTAATGAGCCAATTCTCTTTCACGCTAGTCGCTCCTTGGATATATGGCCTTTTTGTATGCAGTAGTTCAGTGTAGACTAAATATTGTGGAGCAGATCTAGAAATAGATGACCTCTGGCGGAGGAATACGATTTCTTTTACCAAGCAAGCCTGATATCGAACTGCGTGAACTTTTCTGTCAGATTCCGATAAGGACGTAATATCCTTAATGCGTTTAGCAACTCTGTCAGCCCAGCCAGCACAAATAGCTTGGCCCAAAATCTCCTCATCATTCAGATGAAGAGGGCATTTGTTTGAAAGAATACTCCAAGTACATTCAACATCTTCCAGAGTACCATGAGGCCATGAAATTTTTTGCTGCAAATCACACAATTTGGAGTTAAAAACGAGATTAATGAGCTGCTTCCTCAACTTGGACATTTCCTTCATTGTTTTAAAATGTAACATGTTGTCTTTGCAGAATTCCAGTGGTTTACCAGAAAGTTCAAAACATTGTAGAGCATATGCCACAGTGAAAACATCACTGGTGGGGTTTGAAAATTTTGCACGAGACACTAGCAGTTTCTTTCAGCTTTTTTCTCATTCTTTCCTCTTTCCCTAAGTCTCTCACTTTCTGCTGAGCATGGTTTCTCATCCTGTGTCAAGCCATCTAGATCTTTATACGTCCCTTCAAACTCCATAAGGAAAGGATTTGACAAGCTCAAAGCTGCAGCTGCTGCAACTGCATAAGCCAAGACTGTGTTTGCACGGGAATAATCTTTCACCTTTTGCATAATTTGGATTACTGTAAGGAGTATACGGGAGTGGCGAGGACTCATCGGATATTGTGTCATGGCCTTACCTAGAGGTGTCAGCCTTCCATTGCTATCAAGTGCTTCAAGAACCTTTAAGCAACGCTCTGCTTCAAGTAAGGCAGCTGGCTCAGGAGGAGTCGGGAAAGGGAAGTTAGCAACCTGAAATAACAATGGATACTTATCAATGGTGGTAATCTACAAATACCAAGAAAAATAACATGCAGAATCACCTAGAAAAGAAATCCTCAACCTGCTTGAAATAAGCAAGTAAAATGATCAATGAGTGATTTAATTCCTTTTTGATTGGAATGGGGGTAAGAATGTCGACCAGCCAATAGTTTTTTCTATCTATGAAATTTTTTTGTTCGAGTCAGGGGGTGGGAGGGGAAGAGGGGGAAGGGAATAGCCTGACAGTAGTTAGACAGCTAAGACAACTCCTCAAAGGGCTACTTCTCACTCTGTTTTTGGGACCCACAAGGCTGTTTCCAACATATGGGACTCCAGGCGAAGGTGTTAAAGTCAGTAAGACAGTAAGAAATTACCCACACCGGGTATTTACACCTAGCTAATAAACACATAATACATGTGATTTTATTTAACTATAATTCCTAGTGTTTAACCATAGTGAACTATCATATATTTCCCAAAAGATCTTAAATAATTTTTTTGATCAATATTTCCTAAAAGATCTTAAATAATAATTTTAACAATATGTTATAGAGTCTTGCAAAGCTCCGTTATAACCTTAACTATAACGTCACTAGATCGACGAATCTAATTTATTCTGCACTTTGCTACCCAAAGGCCATCAGTGATCATTACCGACATAAAAGTTTTCCTTCTATTAGCTGTGTATAAATCATTAGTTATATAAACATTTTTACTTTGAAAAGAAAAATATAAGTATTTTAATCTTAACAGAAAAGTATTTACCTTTGTATATCATCAGTGTAACACATCAAAGGATTAACAGACCAAAATAACTAAAGAAAATAGAATTTTGCTTTGCGCAGTTGCATATTTTAAACATCATGAAAAGATTATATACTAAATCTAAAAAAGAAATTTTACTTACGTTTTAACAGCTTTACGTAGTTGCCTTTGTAAATTTTTTGCTTACTGCTTAACTACAATATATCCTATGCTTACCTGCAAAACTTGTACTCTCGGTTGAGATCTTGACAGAATACTTTACATTAATTTTCCAGTTGAATATTGAAAAAGTAACCAGAAAAAAATAATATTGAAAAAGTAAATTCATCTTAAACAGAACAAGACACAAAACTTCGGAATTATCCAGTTTAACTTTCCTATGACTCTGCTGTCTCGGAATTGTTCAAAGAATGAAGAACGGACCGGACGCTAAAGAAGATCAGAAATATAAGAATGCTAGAAGAAGATGGGAAATAAAAGAAAGAAGAAGCAAGAACTGACTACAATACTTTCTAACTTTAGTTAGTATGACTAAATTCCTTTTTAATTCTTTTTATTTATTTAAATAAGACTCTTAATAGACCTTAGTTTATCTTCTATGGCTAGCTTAACTGCACTGGGTGTAAACACCAGGTGCAGGTATGTTTTTACCTAAGTAAGACACACCTTCAATGCTGGTCACTTTGGCAAATACTTACCAATAATAAAACTTCAACCAAGTGATGGAACATGAGGAGAATAGCCTATTTCAAACAAGATACTTGCCTTACCAATATGCATGGACTTCAGAAGAAGGACAACACCATCAACTGGTATTTTCAATATTTCTGCTTTTGAGAAGTCAAAGAACATGTCATTGAAAACTGCAGAAGAATAAAGCCGATAACAGTGCCCGGGACCTGTTCTTCCTGCCCTTCCTGCACGCTGAGCAGCTAAAGCCTTACTTATAAATTGTATTTCATATGCTTCCATACCGTTAGAAGAATTGTACTTTTGACCTTTTCTCTGCCTGTGTCAACCACATATTTTATACCAGGAATGGTCAATGAGGTTTCAGCCACATTAGTGGCAACAACAACTAGGCGTTCTCCTTCCTTGACCCCTTCAAACACACGAAGCTGTGCGGATGCCGGAAGCATAGCATAAAGAGGTAGAACACACATCGGACCAGCACAAGTCCCCTTAGCCCCAATCCTAACCTTGCTTAACAGTGGTTCAGATTCATTTGAGGCCGTCCCTTCTTCAGTGATAACAACAAGTTCCTTTCCGCAGGAATCAGGTTCTAATGTCCTTTTACCAGCCAAAGCTTCAAAAGCAGCCTTCAGTGATGTAAAGCTTCCCTCCTAACCTAAGACATCTAACTTACCATCACAGCTGGGAGACTTCTGGTTTAGCAGCCCTGCATCATCACTATAAACATCCAAATCACTATCATCTGCTGAATCATAGGAAATTTCTGACTCATCTTCATAAGATTCACCATGATCCTCATCATAGGAATTAAAGCGTTCGGTTATCTCATTTACAGAACTCCTTTCAACATCAAATGCCTCACTTATCTCCTTGTCAACCTTCTCCCTGATGGTATTCCCTTCAGATACCAAAGATAGCTCATTATCCTCTCTGGGAGCTCTCTCAGCTATCTCCTTAGAAGCTTTGCGCAGCTTTTGACACAAGTATTCAACTTCCCTTTGCCCTGTCACAAACACAAGTATACCACCAGGTGGCAATCTCTTGTGAATTGACATTATCTTTTTATACGCTTGGCCAACATAGTCCACCATCTAAGTTCTCTTAGAGAAATGAATTGTCACCGGGTATTGGCGAGTGGGGACTTCCATTACAGGGAGAGGATCATTGAAAAAATTTCTGCCAGATATAAAGTCTTCAACTCGAAGTGTAGCACTCATCAGAACAAGTTTCAGTGGATAAACTCTCTCTTCAGGGCTTATTGTTTGTCCTGAAAGAAGTTTCTTCTGTTGCTCCTCGTATTCTTTCTACAAAAACACAAAGAATAGAAGTCAAATTAGTAAAAAGGGGAGAGAGAGAGAGAGCAGGAGAGAAACAAGGAGAACGAGTCTTAGATTAACCACTAATATTTTTAAGACCACCTAAGAATAATGAAATGACAACCAACTACATGGAGATAGCAAACTATTTTCTCACCTGACAGTGACACTCTCTTGTTATACGAGAAAACATACCGATTAGTATATCGGTGTTCAAGCTCCTCATGAGCCTCATCCAAGATTAAGATCGAGTAACGCCTTAAAAGAAAATCACTCTGCATAAAAAGGGGGAGGTTCAGGGGGAAAATATCATTGTAAGAAGATTATATAAACTTACTTAACTAAATAAAAAATCAAGAAAACTAACAGCAGGAAATTCAAATTGCGCAAAAGATACAGTAAGAATACAGCAACAACTAAATCTTTGCAGTCGCGTCACTTTTTAGTTTTCCCTTATTGTATAATATATCATAGGAGCAACCTACCCTTCAAAGACAACCCTAACATGCCAGTTTCTAAGATAAGTAAGATGAGTGATCATTTTGGTACTTCTAAAATAGAAAATATTTATGTCATTCATTCCCTATCTCTCTCTAATAAACAAATAGAGATAACCTTACAAGTCCAATCGTTTGGAACATAGCCTTTTTTTAATTATTTTTAAAAGAAGTCAATATAACTTCACAAGAATCAATCTTTATGAATTAAGTAAGTAACATTCAAACAAAAGGGTGCATTGCCTCATTGAATGAAGAAGAGAAAGGCCTTGTGTAGACACTCTTGAGCCATGTTTCTCGCCCTAAGCTAATTGTTATTTCATTTCACCTACTGTTTGTCCTAACTCCATAGAGATAAGAGCATATCCCAAATTCATAAAATCATATATCTGTCAAAAAGTAACTCCAACATATAACAGTTTATGCAATTAGAATTTTAACTCATATCTGAAAAGAAAGGGCGACAATGCATGTGTTATATATTTGATGCTCACAAGCACAAATTGACAAAGAATAAAAGAAAACCAGATTGAACCATCTACAATGCACAAAATGGAGCATGAATTGAATATCTCATGTAACATGACATTGCCCCTACCAAACAAGTAGCTTCATTCAGGAGAGACCGAATACAATTGGAACCTTACTCCTTTCCTTCTAATGACACAAAGGATATTTTTATACAGATAGGCACCTACTGTTTATAGGAAAGCAGCAAGGAGTAGTTGAGATTTGGTTCTATGTCCTACTGTGAATTGTTCAAATAAAATTTAAATTATTTCAAAGTGTACATGTTAGGTTTTCATTCAACATTATTCGATTTAATATGCAAATTGCAAAAATGTCTAGGTGCGCCTAATCATTGTTTCTTCCAAGGATAATTACATTAATAATTTTGTAATGAGACATCACAACCTGCAGCACAACACTCATTTCACTGCAGAAGGTTAAAAATAAGAAGAGTGTGATTATAGTTGCATCCATAGACAAGCTTTGAACAGCATCCAATTTTACAATTGATCCCGCTTCTGAACTTTACTTGGCAATTAAACTGGTCACCACTGTCTCTCCATGTTATATCAACAATAAAAGGAGCCACTCATCCAAATATTCACTTCTAAACAGAAGCCCATAGTGCTAAGATTCTCCATTATTGGATTAGAAGTGGATCTGAATTGAGTGGAATGAAGATAGCGGATTCACATAGCCAACTCTAGCTAGTTCAAAATTGAGGCATAGTTGATTGATTGAAACGTCTCTGTGGCTTCTTCGGAAGTAAAATTTATAAGGTTTTGAATCTTTCTCTATTTACGGTATTACCCGAATTTTCTCAACCTTTTCTTAAAGATTAAGCACTGAAATGGTGTGCACCCTTTTTAGAGTTGGGGACAATATGTGCAAAAGGATGATAGTAAGGACAATACACAGTGCGTACAAGATAAGGACAAAGATTTCAATTCACCTAAATAATAATACTGAAATCTTACCTGCAGTTCCCGAAGCAAAATTCCATCAGTCATGAACTTTATGGAACAATTGTCTCCTATCCTCCTGTCATGTCTAACTTGGAAACTAACCTCTTGCCAAGACGAAGACCAAGCTCAAATGCCACTCGCTTGGCAGTTGCAAGTACAGCAACACGGCGTGGTTGAGTCACACCAATAATACCACCACGACCATTGGAATGATTTGAACCATAGCCAGCTTCATAAAGGAACTGAAAAGTCCCAAACAAAAAGCAAGAAATAAAACCACGAAAACAAAACTGAAAATTAAGGCAGAACAAAATACAACTCTATATCACCAATGGAAGGAAAAGGAAGCACATATAGAACAACAGAATATCTCACCTGTGGAACTTGGGTTGTCTTACCACAACCAGTCTCAAGTGTTGTCATTAATAGGTTCCATTATCTCCTGCTCCATCATGACTATCGGCAGATCGCTCCTGTTACTTTCAACCTCCTTTGGTCTTGAAACATGCACCACAGTTGGAGTTGTTAAAGCTCTTTGAGGAAGACAATTAGCTGAGTTGCTAATATTGCTCAGACTGGCATTTTGAACAGTCTTGGTACCAACCTGCTCAATAGGAAGAGCCCACCCAGAGCACGGATGGCATGCATATGAGAGAGCCTAATTGAAAATTAGGTACTGCTTATATGGTTAAAACTAACTAAAAGGATGTATACACAGCGAGTTAAGCAATACCATTGATTTCCTCCTTTCTTCATTACGACAATCATAAACAGAAAGGCGATTTTGCTGATAATCTGACTTTAAACAGTCTGCAGTTGTATCCTCTCCTTGCTTACTTCGCACAGAAGCATCTCTACCGCATACTAAAAGTCCACTCTGACAAGTCAACTCTTCAGGAGACCCTGGTGCGATGGGTGCATCACTTGGGACAGCAAAAGATTGCCATTGACTACTGGACTCGACTGCATTTCTTCAGAATCATGCAAGCCATCACCAGATAGGTTGTCGGCAGTTCTCTTCTTGACTGGTCGATCTCTATGTGGTACATCTAACCCTGCCCTAGAAAACTGCACTTCTCTTCTACGCTTTTCTTGGCTAGTTTCACCCTACCACATTACAGGACATGCTTTTAGAGCTAATGTCTGATCAGTCAGATATAAAAGTAAAATCGAGATGGAAAACACAAACCTGACCCAAGTTCCTTGAAGACCACATAAGTGAATAAAGATCATCTTGATCTGGTGCTTCCTGAAATATGAATTATTTATCATTATCGAGAAAAATGTTCTTGAATACTTAAAGTGAAAAGCTGTTGAAGTTTAGATGAGGCAGTTCTTACTTCAAGGTCTTAATGCTTTCTGCTAAAAGGATTGTCTTCTCCTTGTCTTCCTACATTTGTCAAGACTGGATTAGTCAAAGCCGAAAATATAGATGAAAAAATAAGAGAACACTAGACATTCCTGGACGGACTTATGTCGAGTTTTTTCAACTTTTTTTTCTGCAATTGGCTTAACTTAATATTATTCTTCGGTTTAAGCTTTTCCGACACCTGATCAAATATATTAAAACAATCACTCATCTGCAAAGACTGATTACATGTAGAGGATATTGATTTTCTATTTATACCTGTTCCTTTTCTTTCTTCTTCTTCTTTTTCTTGTCTAGCAATATAATTGCATTGCTGTCTTGATCATTCAGGTTATTAATTAAGAGAAGAAGAATCAAAATATTTTACAGTTAATAACCACAAAGGCTTCTAAATACACATTCTCAACTGAAAATAGAAAACAACAATTGTTTCATCAGCAAAATAAGCACGTGAGTTACTAAATTGATTACCTCCAGATGTCTGTATCGAGGTTCATATCTGCACTACGCTCCATTATCACGATCAAACAAGTATTCTTGCAGCCAGACAGTAATCTCAATTGAAGCAAATTGATAACTTAGCTGTGTTCTAATATTTTGAAATTTTCTCAGGCTGCAAAAGGAATAAAAGAAACAAATAAATATATATCATTCGCTAAATTCTTATTTTACCAACAAATAAACAATCATTACAAAACAGGGATTAGGGTTTTTGTATAATTAAAGACAGACCGCAAGGGCGGATGAACTCTTTATTGTTGAACATTTTTTTAATAAGTAAATGTATACTGAATACTAACTTGTATCACTGTCACAAATGCGGAATGAGTTTGTCACGATTCAATTTAGGTCCATGGCTGATGTTAAGGGGTAGGATCCCAAAGCAAGCTTAACAGATATTTACAGAAAATTGGGCAAAGTTTCCCCTGTTTTTGGGCCTATCCAAAAAAAATCTGTCTCAAAAATCAACAACACAGCCAACCAATATTGCCAAAAAATGCCACAATATTCATAAAATATCTATTTGCAATGTTATAATACTAAAATCCATCTCCAATTATGAAAAGAAGTCTAATCCTAGTCAAAACTCTATAATAATAAAAAAAGAATACTCATGACACTAATAAAAATGAATAACCGAGCGACTCTAAGAGTTTGAAAAGAAAGGATGATAGCATTTAGATAAACTTCTTGCCCACGCGAAGCAATGCAGGGCTCACCAGAAACTGTAACTCATTGCTCTAGTTAACGAAATCCTCATCGGTGTCAACTACGATATTTGTAAGAAAAATAGTGGGGACTGAGTCACTAGCTCAATGAGTAATAATTAATTAACCACAACATACAGTATAATCAGATATCATAGAAATGCCTTTGCCCTAAAGGCTCTAAACATACTTTTCCTTGCCAATGAGCATAATATTGAAGATGCAACACTAAACAATTGATATTTCACTTTATGAAACTTTTTTTTAATTTCTTTGTCCATTTATTTGTCAAATTATATCTACCCATGCTGTGAGTAACTCAATTAGTCCACAGTGTAGCCTATTCATAAGATTTAGTCATCCAGTTCTTTATCCAAAATTACTTGCTAAAAATAAATGAAAATAACGTTACTGCCAATCCCCATTCAATAGAAGAGCGGAAACAAAACTTAAGAATCAGAAGAGTTGGAATAAATTGAGGCGCTTACAATTTCGCAGGTGTTGAAATTTGATATATGTAATTACAATTACAAGTAATAACCAAAAACGTTTTGGCTAATTTGCTAACTGATGCTCTCTTTTCTTCCCTTTAGGGCTACGGTATTTGGCGGTTCCACCCAGCTCTCCTTTCCCTTTCTTTCTTTCAATTTTCATAAACAACACTAATTATATCACTAATAACAAATTGTGACGATAATGTGAAGTTTTCAAACTACTTTTTATGATTGTGGAATTTAATCTACATGAGTATATTAGCTATTTTATTGCAAAAAGATTGAATTTAAATTCATTTGCAAGACTAGCAATAAGATGAAATCTGAGAAAAGGGAGTTTTGAAGTGTTTAACCCTGATTATATCACTAATAACAAATTGTGACGATAATGTGAAGTTTTCAAACTACTTTTTATGATTGTGGAATTTAATCTACATGAGTATATTAGCTATTTTATTGCAAAAAGATTGAATTTAAATTCATTTGCAAGACTAGCAATAAGATGAAATCTGAGAAAAGGGAGTTTTGAAGTGTTTAACCCTGATTATATCACTAATAACAAATTGTGACGATAATGTGAAGTTTTCAAACTACTTTTTATGATTGTGGAATTTAATCTACATGAGTATATTAGCTATTTTATTGCAAAAAGATTGAATTTAAATTCATTTGCAAGACTAGCAATAAGATGAAATCTGAGAAAAGGGAGTTTTGAAGTGTTTAACCCTGAGCTAAAGAATAGATATTAAAAAGTGACCTCAGATAAAGAATATATGGTGCAAATAGTCCTTCATATCTTAGACCGGAGCCCATGTTACATCCCATAATTTATTGGGCCGTAAAAGTACTTCTAGTTCCTGGCCCGAATTTAAAACATGGGTTAATTGGACGATTTGCTCTTCAAATGGGCTGGTCATTAATTTTTGGGGAAACACTAATGCATCTAAAACCAAACTATTTACCCGTACATGCCTCCTTTACTTTTCATACACTCAAAACTATTTACACTTAATATCTCTTATAGTTTTTGTAGGTAATTGAATCTTTTTTCTTCCTTTATTTTTTATTTTTCTATTTCTTTTATCCTATTTTTCTCATTTTTTTTCTTTATTTTTTTTCTTTTTCTTCTTTTTTGTTTCATTTATTTTTTTCAAATCATAGTATTATTTTTTTTCTTTTTTCACTATAATCTAATTTCATAAATAATTCTAGCTCCTTCAATTTTCTTTTTCTTTTTTTAATTTTTAATTTATTTTTTTCTATTTAATTGTCACTTTTTTTCTTCTTTTCTTTTTTACTTCTCTAATTCTTAACTTCTTTTCTTTCTGTTATTCTTTTATTCTTTTCTTTTTTTCTCGTTTTCCCCCTCATTTTTTTTTTCATGCAAAATTTTGTTTTATTTTTCACCATAATTTGATTCTATATTTAATTTAATTTCTTTCTTTTTTATTTCTTTATTATTTGTTCCCTTTCAATAACATTTTAAGTATACTATTGCAGTATTCTATGATACCCACATGGTATCTCACATGACTGACAATTCATTCCTTAAAAAAACTTAGTCATCTATGATACGAACCTGATATATATCATATAGTGACAGAGTATCATAGAGAATTGATTCATTCCTTCAAGAAAAACACAACTCAATTATTTTTAATACCCACATGATATATATATAATATAGTGACAAGATATCATAAAAAGTTGATTCATTTGTTCAAAAAATACTACTCAATCATCTATGATACATATATGGTATATCATATATTCATATGGTATCATGAAGGATTGTTGAAATCCTTGAATGCAACAATCCTCAATCCTCCATAATACTATCATGGTATAAAAATATATTGAGATGGTATCATGGAGGACTTCTTAAGTCCTTTACATGTGTCAGTAGTCTTGCATGATACCATCATAGTATATACTATATACTAAGATGGTATAATGAATGACTGTATATATCATGATGGTATCATGAATGACTGTTTCAGTTATTCAAAGAGAGTCTTTCATTATACCATTATGGTATATAAATCTACACAGATTGTATCATTGAGGACTGATTCGTTCCTTTTATGGCATTTCTCAATCCTCTATGATACCATTTGCGTAGATTTATATACCACGATAGTATCATAAATGACTATTTTTTAATAAAGTGTTGGTTTATTCCTTCAAAAAAACACAACTCAATTCTCTATGATACTCACATAGTATATATCATATACCAACATGGTATCATAAATGACTAACCCACATACTTATGGGTTCTATATGACACACGCATGATATATATGATATACTAACAGGAAATCATAAAGGACCGATTTATTTCTTCATGAAAAACTCATCGGTCATCTATGATACCCACGTGGTATATATAATATACTGACGGGGTATCATAAGAGATTCATGCATTCATTAAAAAAAAACACTTCTCAGTCCTTTATTATACTCATATGGTATATATCATATACATATAAGATATCATAAAGGACCCGTTAATTCATTCAAAATAAAAAAATATATATAAAAAATACAACAAATAGTGTTTAGACTTAATTAAAAAAAACTAGAAAAAGACAAAATAAGAAAAGAAGACAAAACTAAATTTTATATGTTTATATTATTTTTATATTTCATTAATATAAAAATAATTTGTAGCTTTATTTTTTTCTATTCTATTTATAGTTTTTATTTTATTCTTTTATTTTTATATTAAAAAAAAGAACACAAAAAAACCAAGAACTAGAAAAAGACAACACCAAAAGAAGAAGAAAGGGAACATAAGCATTGGTGCCTCACGTGCAAAAGAAAAGTGAGGGCATTTCGGGTAATTATTTTATAAAATGTGGGTAGCTTAAGTTATTTATTTAAAAGGGGTATGTGCGGGTAAATAGTTTGTGTTGAGGGGGCAGTTTGTGTAGTTTTGCGTTAATTTTTACCCTCAAATGGAACTTGTGCCTATTAGGGCATCAGTTATATAAATGATCTGAAACAAATTATGTTCGATTCCTTTAAAAACTTATGACACAAATATCAGCATAAAATAAGGGGAAAAGTGCAAATAAAACATTTGTTTCTTCTAAACTTTTTCTTTTTCAAAATACCCCATTCCCCATTCAATTTAGTCTGAAAATAAATAAATTGAATTGCAACACACAAACGGGATAACCAATATGGATTGGAATGGACAGAGAAACCCTTTACCCTTCAGAGTAATATGTTGATGATGGAGCGTAACTCTCAAAATAGCATCGACTAATGATTATCGAGAATGGGATATCAATGGTATGTTATAAGTCGACGTTTCTTGGAGAAGGTAGCATGTCTCACATGCTACTAGTAATGGTTACTAGTGATGGACACATTGATACTTTTGAAAAGTATTGGTATACCCTGCTGATAAACTATTTGTTATACATGTCTAAAGTGTTATCAACATGTGGGAGATAAAGGTCATTTGACTTGAGTTCAATACGCACCTTGTTTACAGAGTAATGTACTTTGACCCTGTCCTAAGTTTAAACTCCTTATAGGATAAGATACGGTTTGTGTTGGGTGCACTTATGATGTAAATTAAGATGGTAGTTGGGCCAAGAATATGATTCATTCCTCGATTGTATATTCGAGAGAGCACTCAACTTCTCAATGATATTACGTTGACCAAGTCATTGGCCAATGCAAGAGACATATTTAGAATATGGTCTAGTTGTCGACTAATATAGATGAGATAAAGTGATCAAACCATTTGGATAGACACATGGCAAATCCTAAGCTTGATCGAGTCTGTCGCGAATGAAGGAATTTATTATCTCACATAAAGGTTATGTTTGTTGGATTCATGTAAACGTACTTCATATATTGAGTTCGTCGTACGTCGCAGTCTAGGAGTTCACTATGTCGATTGTCTCTTCGATTTAAGGGTGTATTGAGAAATCATTAAATATTCGATTTGGAATCGAGATATTTAAATTGATAATAACTATGGGATAATTTCTATTAGATGAAAATTATTTAATTAAGTCAAAATTGGATTTTGGATTTAATGTGCTGAATATATATATATTAAACAAAAATGAGAAACGTTATTGACGTAAGGCGCCGCGGCGCCGACCCAGCAGTGGGCCCAGTCAGACTGGCCCACTGCTCCTCAGTTTTTGGGCCAGGCTTAGAGCCCAACCCTAATTCGTTTCTGACCTAATTGTAACTATAAATACAGCACTACACCATTGTTATTATATGCCAATTCTCATAAACAAATTCTAGACTTAGAGTCTAGGATAAAACTCTCTCAAACCTCTGCCAAGATTTCCTGGCTTTCTTGACAGAGGAATACACCGTAACATTGTGCTTGCAGTCGAAAAGGGAATCACGTGTCCACCTTTTAGTAAAGACTCCAGATATTACAACCTATGAGTGTTCATGTTTTATGTTACAAGTTTTGATTGTCATATAACCATACCAGAAGAAGTTGTTGGGATAAGTAGAACAAAATTTTAAACTTCTGTTGTGCCTACTTACATATTTTGAACCCAACAGAATCCTATAATACTTTCTTAGTTGATTTGTTTCCCCCCTTTGGATAGTTAAGTATAGTTAACACACATGTAACTTAAATTCATTCTACATTTGGCAACTTCGATTTCTCTATTTACACTAACAAAACTTTAAAAGGCAACATATATAATGGGACATTGGATTGTGTAAGATATATCCAATAACGCAACGAACATAAAAACCTTAAAAAATGAAGACCATTAATTCCTAGTGCTCAAACCTTTTTGAGTGCTTTTAGGTTTGCTGTCCATCAAAGAGGAAAAACATCATTTTTGTTGCCTTTTGTTGAGATATTCAGTTAACTTTCCATTTATGATGCAACATCACTACTAACATGATGAAGTGAAGTGAGATAACTAAGGAACATTTATTAGGGATGTCAACGGGGCGGGGGCGGGGGCGGGGGCGGGGGAAGGGTACCCCATACTCGTACTCGCCATCTAAAACCCACCCCCACATCCGACCCATCACCATGACGGGTAACACTTTTGATACCCATACCTGCCCCACCATCCACCAAACCATCCTCCATATCCAACCCAACTAGAGCGGGTGCGGGGCAGTACCCGCATTTACCCGCCCCACTGGAGATGCTTGGAGTATTATTGGGCAGGAGGTGATAAGTGTTGTGTTTGAGTTCTTTGAGAATGGTAAATTACTAAGACAAGTAAATTCTACCATTATATCTCTGATCCCCAAAGTGGTAGCCCCCCAATATGTTAGTTAATATAGGCCCATATCTTGCTACAATGTCCTATATAAATGCATTTCTAAATTAATTTGCATGAGATTAAAGAACATCATTCCTACTGTTGTGACTGAGAATCAAGCAACTTTTGTAGCTGAAAGATCATTGGTTCATAATGTCTTGATATGTCATGATTTGTTTAGGCAGAGAGATCCCATGTCACCACTATTGTTTGTGTTGGTGATGGAATATCTTTGTAGAACTCTACAAGAAATGAGTGAACTATTTGATTTTCAGTTCCATCCTCTGTGTAAACTCTCAAAATTGACTCACCTTATCTTTGATGATGACTTAATGATTTTAGGCGGTGCGGGTACGGGCGGGGCGGGTAGCGGGTAGTGTGTGCGAGTACGGTGCGGGTCTTATATGAAATCCACCCCGCTCCACTACCCATGGCGGGTAGCACTTTTGATACCCACACCCGCCCCCATCACCCACCAAACCATCCCATACCCGACCCAACTGGAGCGAGTGCGGGGCAGTACCCGCATTTACCCGCCCCACGGACATCCCTACCATTTATATATTCTCTGCATGCACGATATTTAAGAGTTACTCCACTATTACAATAATAATAATTGTGTGTCGGCTATATGAATATTCATTTCTCCATTTAAGCTCATATAATATTAAGAATTGACAAATTTTATGCTCGCTGCCAGCCTACTGCAACCCTCGTCCTTCATTCGGAATTGAGACCGGCAATATGAGCAAGTTTATACATACGAAGTTAAGAACTACTCTATTATTATTTTTAAAAATTAAATAGTTCTTAATCACAATTTTAAATGTTGTAAAGATGTTGTTTAACAATAAATATCACAATTTTACATAAGTTTTTAACATTAAATTTTTCAATTTTTTTTCGAACGTCTCCTCTCGTTTGAAAACAACATGAAAAAAGAAAACGAGATTTGGACGGTCATTAGGATAAGGGTTAGGTTGGCCAAACTATATATGTCCCTTATATGAAATTAATGAAAAAATGATTCATGGTGATTTAATGAAGGGAAAAAGTGAACTTTATGTGATAAAGAAAGTTTGTCCATATTCAGAGAACGTGAATTATCCAATTAAAGTGTAACACGATAACTTAGCAATATAATTTGTTTGTACTGATCATAGTGTAGCAAGTTTGGAAAATATGATTGGACGAATTCATAGGCATGGTAAATTTGGATGCTTTGCACATTTTCATAATTGAAGTCTACTCATGTTTCAACTTACTTTTTTTTTTTAGATAATTATAAAAACACACCTCAAATATTACCTTATTTTGAGTTTTCTATATGAACTATTAGGTGTGAGAGTTTCATACCCAAACCATTCTAATTAGTTTGCAAAACACACATTAACTATCAATTGTTCATTTTAATGAACCGTGTTTTGCAAACTAGTTAATAATAGTTCAGGTAGAAAAAGCGAACAACTGATAGTTGAAGTGTGTTTTACAAACTATTGGTGATAGTTTAGGTAGGAAACTCTCGCAAGTGATAGTTCAGATATGAAACTAAAAAAATGATAATTGAAGTGTGTTTTTTACCATTATCTCTTTTTTTTTAAAAAAAAAAAAAACTTCAAAACAACGTAGGTAACCCTTTTTAAAACTTTATTATAGCTACTTTTGTTCAGTAACAGCTTGTACGTCCAATATTTACTTGAAAAGGCAGAATCAGAACCTGGAGATCAACCCCAAGGACTGACTGCGGGAGCAAGTAGATTCCTCTTGGCTTGAAACAAAAATCCTCTCAGAAGCCCCTGTATATTAGTCAAAGATGTGACTTTCACAGGGTCGATTGCTTTCGTGATGAACTGTTGGCACCAATCCTACATTTTGTCTCTGTGGACCGAGGAGAAAGGGGCTTGTAAAGCTCTTTCGTCGAGTGCGCGATCATGACAGAACTCGAGGAAGACCGTCTCTTTCTTTCTATTCTAATTCCTCTCCCTTCATTCCTCGATCCTCTACACACGAGACAAAAAGATCAGATTAGTTTATATAATGCTTCACATCTACATATAAGGGCATTAATAGAAGTCTTGGTTATGTAACCCTTTGCACTAATTTTGAATTAAATGTTCAAAAAATATTTTATATAGAATCAGTTTTAGTAAACATGTCGGGGAAGCTCCATATTAGTAAAATGGTAGCATTAGAGTGGTTTGCCTTCTTTCACTTAAATTTATTTTCTTCTGCATTTATGCGAGCCATTTATGTATGATGTTAAAGAGGAAGGTATTACTTATAGTACTATTATTAGTCATACAATAATAATATTGTGTATCACAAAAATTGATCTTCCCTCTCTTTTATTGAAGAAAGAGAAAAATTACATCTATTTGACTTAGATGGATAAATGATCAAATAGTCAGCCTTCCACATTTTCTATATGTGATTCAGCAATCCTAAAGTTTACATGTCTACAGTGAGCACGAAGAGTAAAATTTGCACAATTTCATGTAATTTAAGGGTAAATTTTCCTTTTAAAATATGTCCACGTATTGGAAATTAAACTTCTGTTAGTATCAACAAGGAAAAATCTAACACATTTTGATAACAACAATGATAGATATGATCCCACATGACTAATGGATGAATGACAAATCTGAATTATTTGTAAAATTTAAAGAAAAAAATGATCCCTTTTCCAATAAATTATATGGAGCGTATGGAGTACAATTCGTATTCATTGAATGAGGCCAATAAGTTAAAAATTCAAACAATTTTGGCGTATGTATTGGTATTTCTCATTGTTCAGGTCCAATGAACTCAAACCAACTAGAAATGTGGCACGAGTTCACAACTCACAAGCAATGTGAGCTTTCAATGTATCATTTGACAAAAATGAATAGTGAAGGTGGTCCTCAGGAATACCCATACCTATCAACATGAGAAGAGCATGGCCACTCAACTTAGAGATAAAGTCTTGCAATCTCTTTTCATGTGACCTTTTTGTTGTTTTTGTAAATTTGTTTTTTATCACTTTTTTTTTTTTGAGGTGGTCACCGTTGGATGTGTGAATAAAGTTCTATATTGATAGCTAAAAAAAAAGTTACATATAAGGTGTAGTAATATTCTTAATAGTGTGAGACCTTTTGGGGAGAACTGTGCGAGCATGACCTAAAACGGACAATATCACGTCATGTTAAGAATATTTTTAGATTATTTTAGCTCAACAACTGGTATCAGATCAAAAGGTTTGGTGAGACGAGTATGGAGATGACAGAGTCATGGTATGAGGCTCGACTTAGTGCCTTTGCCCATCTACGAGCCGGTTTACTACCTTTAATTTACATAGAGAACTTAGTTTGCAATGTACCATGTGGAACTTATTTTGAGAGGGAGATTGTTGGGTGAGCAAACAAAGTCCACTTTGATAACTGAAAAGAAAAGAAAGTTACATATAAAGTGTTATGATACTCTTAATAATGTGAAGTATTTTTATATTAATGGTTGAAAAGAAAAAAAAGGTGTAGTAATACTCTTATTGATAGTGAAGCTTTTAGAAAAATCGTACAGATTTAATCTAAAATAAACAATATCATACCATATTTATTAAGCGTATCTTTAGATTGATTCAACCCTAACGATAAAAAAGATAATAATCAGTAAATGGAAGTAGAAGAAGAGCAGGAATTTGGGAGATGATATTGGATCCATTTTGATATCATCAAAGTGTTTGTAGTATGAAGTGAACTTACCATCATTATACTATAACGTCGATCAATTTTTTCAACGTGACTTTGTAATTTGCATGACTTTTTAACATCCATTGAAAAGGACTTCTTTATTCCTTTAACCAAAAAATAAAAATATACGTAGACTAGATAAGAAAGAAAAAAGTTGATTGAGAGGTAAAATTAATTTAAGAAGTTGAGATTGAAGGTCAAATTAATTATAATCCCTTTTCCCCTCTTTTTGGTTCACTTCGTATTAGACAAAACATCTTCTACATTATTATTTCTAACAGGACAAAGTTTCATGACTCATGAGCTACGTTTTTTATGGCAGTTTTTTTTTCTTTAAATTGTTTATACAGTTATTTTTAGGAGAGATTTCTTAGTACTTCACAGTTTACTAGATTCTAGAATCAAAAGGAAAGGAAAAAAACTTAAAAAGGGAAGATTATCGACAATGCTAAAGTTATATTTGTTTTAAGTTTGGGATAACAACATTTTTGATCCTCAGTTATTGCTGATTTTACTTTTTTGTAATATATGATTCTAACACATTTAATATTTAATTAATTTAAATGTGTTGTTTTAATTTTTATATTTGAACTATTTTTAAAGTATATTACCTTCAAATATGAAGTAACAATAAAAACTTAATATTGTAGAATAGTGTAATTCTCCTTGATTGGAGACTTCTCATTAATGTAATATTTATAGGTGTTAACAATTTACAAACCTAATTGGAGAAGGATCTTTACTTTACATAATTACACTAGAATAATAATTAAATATTAATATATTAATATATTCTCTATCACATCCCCTCAGTCAGAGTGGGAGGAGGCCGGACGCTTAGACTGGATCTGAAGTCAAGGAACAACTTCGTTAAACTTTGGAATCAAATATATCCTCACCGTTTGCAAACTTGTTAAATTTGCCCTCATTTGGACGGAAAGTTGACGTGTACGCCACGTTGGATCCACGTGGAGGACAATCAAACACATGGCATGTGGGACCCACACCAAACAACCACCGCCCACTGCCATCGTCGACGAGCCGCCGCCCTTCACCCCACTATCCCCAAACCACCGTTACCACACCACATCGCCACCCCTAATGCTTAACGACCAAACGACCTCTTACCATCACAATCACCAATAAACACTCCTCCAACAACCATAATCGCACTACCACTCTGAACTCCAACAACCAACGCCGACCACCCTCATTGCGTACTACCACTATACCAGCATAATTACACCATAAACCAAACAACATCGCATCGACCAACAAACACTCCGGTGAACCCTATTAAACTCCCGCCAAATCCACGAGCGGGTCCGCCACGTCACCATCGTCTCCGTGAAATTACAACAACGATAACATCACAACTCCCCACATCCATCGCTGCTTCGCAACCACCAGCAAACACCACGAACCAATAACCGAACAACCTATTCGACGTCAAACCACCACCACAACATCGACCACCACCACCACAACGATAGCGACGCCGGACCACCAGCTCCGTCACACCCACAAACGACAAACAACCAAACCACCATCCCGTCGCTCGTCTCCCTTTTCCCCGTCATTGCTCGATGAGCTTCACACCACCACCGCACCGCTGCTCGCCACTCTTCTCCTTCCTTTTATTTTCTTCAGCCACGTCTTTCTTCTACCACCATCCTTCTTTTTCAGATCTTCCACCACCGCCACGCCACCTTTTTTGCCGGAAAAATGGAGGATTCTAAGCTATATGAAGTTACTAAGAAACTGAAATTAAAATCAAAACTTTAATTCGAACCCAGAAGCTAAGGCCAAAATCAAGAGTAAGAAATAAATAACATGAGATATTCAAGAAAGTTAAACAAATAAGAAAATAAGCTTGTAATTTCTCCTTGTTTGGATATAGAAATCCATAACTTGCACATAATGTTGTTTTTAGGTTGTGTTCCAAAGTGGTGATGACGGCAGTGATGTAGCGGTTGAGGGGAGGGCAGCGGGGGCTGGTTAGGTAGGGTTAGAGTTATATTTAATATATGCCCACGTGGATCCAATGTGGCGTCCGCATGGATCCAACGTGGCGTACACGTCAACTTTTCGTCCAAGTGAGGACAAATTTAACAAATTTACAAACGATGAGGGTATATTTGATTCAAAAGTTTAACGGAGGATAAATGTGTTCAATAAAATATAATTGGAGGACAAATTTGATCATTTTCCCTTTTTATAATGTCAGAAATATTTTAGGTTGCTTTTTGATTACTTAAAAGGCCGTAGGACAAAATTAAAAGACCTGCATTTTGAGGGGCAAAATAGGGACATTTGTGCGAATTGTCCATACATAAAGATCTTCTTCTCTTTCTAATTCTTTTTTTTTTTTTTTTTTTTTTTTTTTTTTTTTTGATAATCCGGTCTCGGGGTGGCCTTAGTACCCCCATATCGCTAGTACACTGCACAAGTACGGTACTAGGCTCCCAGAGGTGATGGGACCGGTCCTTCAAGACACCCACCACCGGTAAATCGCGGGATATGCACACATGGTCGGTGTCTTCTTGCGTCCAACGGATCAATGCTACAAGGTTGACCCCCCCACAAGCCCCATCCCTAAAGCTTGGCGGAGACCGAACCCACACGCAAACATGCCCGCGCGCTTTTAGCGCCCGGGCTTTACCACGTGTATGTGCCCGGAGGACGATATCCTTAGGGGGGAATCGAACTTGCGACCCTAAGGCCGCAAACTTGACTCCCTGCCAGCAAGCTGACCCCTTTGGATCAAAACTTTGAGGGTAAACTTTTTATACTAGCCATCCCCACCGCATCACTGCGGCTCCACACACAAGAAACCCCACCTCCGGCCCCGGCCCTACGGATTAGTATACACCGCTTGCCCTACGCGTATGGAGGGATTTTTTATGAGGCTTGGCTCTAGTCTCGCCGGTGGTCATGGGAATCGAACTCGAGACCCAAGGCGAAAGAATACCCTTAGTGTAATGACCACTTGGCCAAACACCTTGGATAAAACTTTGAGGGTAAACTTTTTATACTAGCCATCCCCACCGCATCACTGCGGCTCCACACACAAGAAACCCCACCTCCGGCCTGGCCCTACGGATTAGTATACACCGCTTGGCCCTACGCGTATGGAGGGATTTTTTATGAGGCTTGGCTCTAGTCTCGCTGGTCATGGGAATCGAACTCGAGACCCAAGGCAGCAATACCCTTAGTGTAATGACCACTTGGCCAAACACCTTGGATAGACTTAAAAGCTAAGACTCATCAGTCACCACATAACCAAGTAACCAATTCTCAATCTTTTTCTCTATTATAGAACTTCAAAAAGCTAGAGGGTTTGAAGTAAATTATTGCAGGAAAATGGAGGCACAATTTATAGAAAGATACCACAGTCATCAGCCTAGTGACCATCAGTGTTCTTCATCTCTTGTTAAGCACATCAAAGCACCAGTTGATATTGTAAACATGATATCTTTGTTCTTAATTTTGTGTATAAATTTTGAGTTCTTGCTTGATGTTGATGCTTTAATCTATAGTCTATTTTTCATCTTATTCTCTTGAATTCTTGTTAATCTTGCTTTTGGAATATTTTTAGAGTCTGTTCATTCTTGTTTGTTCTTTAGGATTTCATTTTACACGCCCTTAAGAAAGTATTTATATAAGTATTATTTTGACTATTTTACCCTCTTAACATATTTCATTTAATTTCTACTCAATAAATAAATAAAGGGTAAAATAAGAAAAAATTACTTAATTTTATCTTTGTCTTGATTAAATAAAATGTCAAATATTTTGAGACAGTATTTTTAGTAAGGACTACAAGTATTTTGGGACGGAGGGAGTATTTTTTTATCAAGGGGATACCAATTTTTGGGTTCCTTATTTGTATTTTTAGTGTAAGAGTGGAGTTACTTATAAGAGGTGTGTTTATTTGTGGAAATTTGTATCAAAATATATGTTTGGTAAGGTTTCTTTAAAATGATTTTTGCAAGTCTTTATAGAAAGTCTTTCTTGGTTGAGGCAACAACTAAAGAAACAGTTATAGAAGTAAGAAAGAAAATATAAGTTTTTGATGTGGATAATTAACCTTCCTCAATTAGCCTTAAGATAGTCTTTTCGAAAATTGGAGGGATTCCAAGATTTTTGGGATGCATGAAATTATTGAATCTTACTACCATTTTGTTAGTTTTGCCCTTTTAATATGTTATTTGTTGATTTTCTGCTTGTTTTGCATGAGTTGCAACATCTGATTTTTAATGTCTGTTGTAGGTTTGGTCACTAGTGAGGAGATTTGATCAGCCTCAGAAGTATAAGCCATTTATTAGCAGGTGTACTGTGAAGGGTGATCTTACTATTGGTAGTGTTAGAGAGGTGAATGTGAAGTCTGGTCTTCCAGCCACCACTAGCACTGAAAGATTGGAACTTCTTGATGATGAGGAGCACATCCTTGGCATCAGAATCGTTGGTGGCGATCACAGGCTAAAGGTAGGACAATCATATCCCTTAAATATGAAGGTGAAGATTAGCTAAATGATTTTTAGTAATGGTGGTTTATACCACTTTGGACTCACTTGTTTTATAACCATTAACATGATCATAAAATTTGTTCATAGAAATGTTAAGTTAGAAAGTTAAAGATATCAAATGAATTGGTACTAGATGTTTTATCTTCTTTGATATCTATTATAGGTATCTATTACCCCACTTTGTGGTATTTCACCGGGTATGTTGTTGTTGATATCTATTGTAGGTTCTAATGATTACTCTTAAGTGGTTTTAACATTTACTGCTTTTGAACAAGTGTGTTGATAAAGAATTTTGCACACATCTACCGATCATTTGATGGAGTTATTAAGCTATATTATGTTGTTTGCATCGGGGTTTGGTTTGGTTATTGGTGGTTGTGTTTGCCTGTAGTGCCAAGGTCCTGTAATGTTCTTTTCTTAACTAAGCTGCTTCCTATATCTGTCTTAATACTAAAGCATCTAACCTGGTGTTATACTTTTGCAGAACTATTCTTCGGTTATAACAGTCCATCCGGAGATACTTGATGGTAGACCGGGGACACTGGTGATTGAGTCATTTATGGTGGATGTGCCTGAAGGGAACACTCAAGAGGAGACTTGCTATTTTGTGAAGGCCCTAATCAATTGCAACCTGAAATTGCTAGCTGATGTATCTGAGAGAATGGCTATGCAGGATGGGATTCTTTCCATGAGTGTGAACTGGCCTTCTAGTAACCAGATCGAGACATGAAATCTTTGGGGCTATGGATAGATTTGCAAGAAGCCAGACTTCAGCGTATTTGAATTTGCTTCTGCTTGTAATCTGTCTCGATTTTTATGCATTAACAGGGCGTGTACTCTGTTATCATGCAAGTTTTATCTGTGGAGGTGTTTTCCTTTACTATCTATGTGGTTCTCATGGTGGGTGTTGAGGCTCTTTTCATATTCTGTAAATACTTCTGTAGGGAAGTGCTTGGGTCGGCAACTTGTTTTGAGCTGGTAGATGCAACTTTTAGCTTGCGAAAATTATGGGGCGGAATGTTTGTATTGAAGCTTGTTTCCAGAGCTTTGTATGTATAAGTTGTTGAACTTTTGCCTGGATTGGGAGTACAGGAGTGATTTTCCTTTATTATTGTCTAATGTTTGCTTCGAGTCTCGCTGTTATATCATACTTGTGGTAAAACTAAGAAAGTAAACATAGTTCCTCATGCCATTCAAGATGGTTCAACCAGCTTTCATCTACAAAATTCATACTGAAATTCGAGACTGCTCAAGCTCAACCTCACAAGTTAATTCGAGCTATCTGTTGTATGGTAAACTCTTTATCTTTTCACTGAATTTGATTCACGTGAGTTTTCGTGCTGGGTTTTCATAGTAAACTAAAAAATTAGCAAAAAGATACATGTATCTGAATCAAGATATTTACGCTCGCTTATCAAGTACAGAGGCCTAACCAGAGTCCATGTCACATATATACGTCCGTCTGATATTGTGTAAACTTAGGACTACATATCATTTGAATTTGATAGTCACTCTTTCCAGTCTACTGTCAACTTCTCTCCAATCTCAAAAAGGGATATCTTCCCGCAATTGCAGGGCATTGAGCTCTAGCAGTTTAGCCGAGTTTTGACTATGATTAGAGATGGCAGTGGATCATGGACCCGGTCCGGATCCAGATCCGTTTTATAGAATATGGATCTTCAAAATTTGGACCCGACGGATCCGGATCGGACCTGGATCCGTTTCTGGATTCAGCTATGAAAAACGGATCTGGATTTGGATCTAGTAGGATCCGGTCCAGATCCGATCCGTTGCCATCCTATGATGGATGAACTAGGCATTGAAGATAATACAACAACATGAAAGGTTGATGGAAGTGAGATAATAGTAGGACTTTTGTATCTTATAGGGAATTGAGCAATAGAGGGAATTGGAACACACTATTAAAGAGTGGTTATCAGTCATCTTTTTCATCTCTTATCTTGTTCCTATCTATAGCACACAGTTGTCAAATTTACATAGGTTGTCTTCCTTTGCATTAAAAATAGACGTTTCTAGTGTTGATAATTTGATACTGGTGGTACCTTTTGAAAAAAGTAACAATATATTCATCAGCAAGAAGATAGTGCTAGCAGCAATATTTACAATTACAAAAGACCTTGTTCATGTTGCAAGGATTCCAGAAATTATACTAAGGTTTTCTGCCTCATCTACATTATTTTCTTTACACCAATAATGAAGATACAAAAGACAATTCATCTTGATCATCTATATATAATTGCTCCTATCTCCAAAGCACCTTGCATTTCTTTCCCTCAACACAATCCACCATATACATGACATTTGTTATATGAATATTGAAGGAACTTTATGCAATAACAGTCAATCTAGGCAAAGCTCCAATAATCATAGTCTCCGAAATTACATGGACCGGGGACTAGATACCAAGCTTGAGGTTTATAGGTTGCTCAAATGCAAAAGGTCACATAATTGATTTTCAATAGATTTTTGAGATTGCCATCAGATCTTCTCTATATGCGAGCCATGGGAGGTGTGGTACTTAGTGGGTTAGGTACCCGCATTAGTATTTTATTATGAGCTGTTAATGACTAATTTCATAAGTTGTAGCTGCAAGATGGTTTGAGGAGAAAATATCATATGTGGAAGATAAATTATGACAAAAGAGTGTGGCTATAACTGCTATCACAGTTCATTTTCAACAGTTAGGCTTGAATCTAAGAAACTTCTCAAAATTTTGATTGTTCTAAACTCAGAACAACCCGACCAGGTCACTTCCTTTGCCAAAAAGATATGCTAGTAAGAAAGAAAAAGAAATTCTAATCCGTGAATGGAAAAAGTGTAGGTAAAAAAATGGTATCATAAATATTAAACAGAACAATGTTGAGTCGAGGGATGACTCTCTGTCTTTAAGACAAAATTGCCCCGTATAGATGCTTTTACGGTGATGGACAATAGTCCCGACAACCCCGGACCCGAACCGGACCGGGCGGACAGTAGTGGCGGCGTGTGTGGGGCTTAGCCCCGAACCCAAGCTCACCTAGGTCCTCCCTCTTCTAAACACATAGGTTACCCCTTGGGGTCCCAAACCCTTACTAGAAAATAGAGCTTATATATTGCTCAATCCTTCCATCTTCTACCTATGTGGGAGATTTGTTATTTGGCCAAAAACCATCCATTTATTCATGTCTCAAACACCTTACTTTGTGTACCAATATCTCTTTCATTCCTCAACGAAATTTGACGATACTTGGCACTAATATCATCTACTCATTTAGTAAATTAGGCATGTGCGAAGAAACGATGTTTCCGACATGCGGGTCCCACGTGTTTAAGTCACTAAAGACGTGAAAAACTCAATCCCACATAAATTTCCAACAATCCCCTTTTGAAAGAGAATTGGTGCACACTGGGTGCCAAAGTTCAGCAATCTTTCAGTAGAACGATATTGCATTAGGAAAGGTAGCTTTCGGCTTTGAACCTTCCTTAGTCGATTCCTATCGGATTTACTTACTGCGTGGCGAACGTGATTTCTTAAACCGTCAGTGTTTAGTGTAAACCAAGACAATGATATCAACACAATAACTCCCCATATTCATTTCTTCTTATAGTTTTGTTCGTTGTGGACATGGACAACCCTTGGATTCTTAACTGCGAACATTTGAACGCACTTAAATAGGTGATCTCCTATAAGATATCCTGCTATACCCCACTCACAAGTGTTTAAGAATCATTAAAAGTTTTAGAAACTTATCATTTACCCATTATGCAGGTAACACTTAATGTCTATCGCGTGAACATCTTTGGAATTATATTTCTTTAAAGAATAATAATCTGAAGTGCTCTTTCTTCAAGTGAAGCGTTAAAATTGAAAGTTTAGTTGTCCCATTGAACCAAATTCTTGGGATCTCCAGTCAGTAAGGTTGGGTTACCACCATAAAGATTCCTATTGTTTGGGTTTTAAGCCCATTCCCCTAGACATGCAGAATATTTGATCTTTGGGTAGGCCTTTAGTTAATGGATCCGCTATATTATCCTTTGATTTGACGTAATCAATGGAAATGACACCCGTGGTGATCAACTACCTAACGGTCTTATGCCTCCGACGAATATGTCTAGACTTGCCGTTGTACATACTGTTATGTGCCCTTCCTAAAACCGATCGGCTGTCACAGTGAATCATCACCGAATGTACGGGTTTATCCCAACAAGGGATATCCTCTAAGAAGTCGTGAAGCCATTATGCTTCTTCTCCTGCTTTATCCAAAGCAATAAACTCCAATTCCATCGTGGATCGGGCGATGCATGTTTGCTTAGAGGACTTCCAAGACACAGCCCTACCACCAATTGTGAAAACATACCCACTGGTGGATTTGGTGGTTTTTATGTCCGATATCCAGTTTGCATCACTGTATCCTTCTAATACGGCTGGATATCTTGAATAATGTAATCCGTAAGTCAACGAATATTTCAGATATCGTAATATCCAATTTAACGCCTTCCAGTGATCATTTCCAGGATTACGAGTAAACCTAGCCAACTTATTGACTGGATAAGCGATATCAAGTCGGGTGCAGTCTGTAATGTACATTAAACTACCAATGACATGTGCATATCGCTCTTGAATACGGGTGCACCACGATTCTTATCAATTCCATGATTCATATCCCTTTGTGATTTCATAGAGGGACTATTATCAAATACATCAAATTTCCCCAAAACATCTTCAATGTAATGAGATTGAGATAAGAACATTATGTTAGATGTCTTAGAAATCTTAATTCCTAAGATTACATCTGCAATACCCATATCCTTCATGTCGAAACATTGTTTCAACATATTCTTAGTTTCCAGGATCAAGTTTAGACTACTTCCGGTGATGAGCATGTCATCTACGTAAAGGCATATCATGAAAATGAGTCAGAGTTCCTTTTGATATAGATACATTTATCACATTCATTTATGGAGAAACCTTTTGATAATAAAGTATTATCAAATTTTTCATGCCATTGTTTCAGGGCTTGTTTGAGCCCGTACAAAGACTTAACAAGTTGACATGCTTTCTTTTCTTGTCCTGGAACCACATACCCCTCGGGTTGTTCCATGTATATTTCCTTTTCCAACTCTCCGTTTAGGGAGGTTGTCTTAACATCCATTTGATGTATCTCAAGGTCACACAAAGCTGTTATGGCTATGGATACCCTTATGGACGTTAATCTAGACATGTGGGAGTATGTGTTGAAGTAATAAAGGCCTTCTTTTTGTCTATAGCCTTTGACTACTAATCTAGCCTTATAATTGTCAATAGTTCCATATGCTTTGTACTTTATTTTGAGTATCCACTTACAACCCAAAGGTTTGCTTCCCGGAGTAAGATCAACCATTTCCCAAGTATGGTTTTGCATGATGGAATCTATTTCACTTTCTATAGCTTCTTTCCAAAGCGGTGCTTCTGGAGTTGACAATGCTTCCTTAATTGTCCTTGGTTCATTTTCAACCATTACGTTAGAAAATCTGGACAACAGGTTTTGTCCTTTTGCTTCGTCTTGGTTCAACCTCTGGAACCCTTAAGTTATGTAGATCTGGAATATTAAGTTTCGGATAGTCAGTAACTTCTGAGTCATGTAGATCTGGAATGTCTAGTTTTGGATAATCAGAAACTTTCGGGTCTTGTTGATTTTGAGCATTTTGTTCATAACTTTGTTTGCGCGAAATTATTTCTTTTTCCTTTCTAGGGAAGATCTGTTCAAAGAATTCAGCATTCCTTGATTCCATGACCGTACCCTCGTGGATATCAGGTATCTCCGATTTATACACTAAGAAGCGATACGCACTACTATTATTTGCATATCCGATGAATATGCAATCTATCGTCTTAGGTCCAATTTTGACCTATTTTGGTTTAGGTACTTAGACCTTTGCCAAACAGCCCCACACTTTCAAATATTTGTAAATAAGTTTCTTTCCTTTCCATGATTCATATGGAGTTTTATCCTTACGCTTATGCGGAACTATATTGAGAATTGTATTAGCGGTAAGGATCGCTTCGCCCCACATGTTTTGGGCTAAACCGGAATTGATAAGTAAAACATTCATCATTTCCTTTAACGTACGATTTTTGCGCTCGACAATACCGTTAGACTGAGGCAAGTAAGGAGCGGTCGTTTGATGAACAATGTCGAATTGAGCACAGTATTCTTCAAACAGTGCTACGTATTCTCCCCCTCTATCACTACGAATTGCCTTAATCCGTAGGTTTAGTTGATTTTCAACTTCTACTTTATAATGTTTAAATGCTTCAAACGCTTCATCTTTACTTTTCAACAAGTAAACATAACAATACCTTGTACTATCATCAATGAAAGTCACAAAATACTTGTTCCCCCCTCTAGTTTGCACAAACTTTAAGTCATATATGTCGGTGTGAATAAGTTCTAGAGGAGCGGTGTTTCTTTCGACTGAATGGAAAAATGATTTGGTTAATTTTGCATCTACGCACACCTCACATTTATGTTGAGGGTTTATGTCGAAGGAAGGCAACAATTCCAACTTTACTAACTTTTGAATGAATTTGCAGTTAACATGTCCTAATCTATGATGCCATAAATTAGAGAACTCAAGCAAATAGGTAGAAGGCTTTAATTCATTAGATGAACGAATTACAGACATATATTTCATTTTGAAGAGGCCGTCACACGCGAAGCCCCTTCCTACAAATACAATATTCTTAGTTATTACAAATTTGTTGAACTCAAAAACGAATCTAAAGCCAGCCTGGACCAACAGTGGCCCTGAAACCAAATTCTTGCGGATGTCAGGGACGTGCATCACTTTCTTCAGAGTAAGCTCTTTGCCTGAAGTCATTTTGAGGACAACCTTTCCAACTCCTTGCACTTCAGAGATAACGTCGTTGCCCATGAACATCTTTTTGCCTGAGATTGTGGCGTAGGAGGAGAATGCACTCTTGTTAGAACAGATGTGACGGGTTGCACATGTGTCTATCCACCATAGCCTTGGATTCTCCACTAGATTTGCCTCCAGCACTACAGTCGAAAATCCACAATCATGTCGTCAAAGTTCGAAGGATCATCCTTGTCTTGAACAATGTTAGCCTTGGCCTTGCCTTTGTTCTTGGCTTTTTCCTTATGCTCTCGCTTAAGTTGCGACACTCTTTGATCATATAGCCAGACTTTTCACAGTGATGACATTTTCCTTTGAACTTCTCCATCGTTTGACTTTTGCCGTCTCCCTGGTACTTGCGCTTTTTTTTGGCGTTTCCATTCGAATCAACCAGATTTGCATTTGCCTCCATTGACTGCTTTCCCTTAGATATAGCCCTTTTATTGTGACGGGTTGCACCTGTGTCTATCCACCATTTGAAATTTTAAAAACTTTCCAACGATGAATTTCTTAGTACCCGCATCCTGTGTGATGTACTTTTTCTCGAGTTTTTCCTACAACTCCTTTGCCATCTTCACGGTTCAATACACAGTATAGAGTGTATCCGACAGACCGTTCAAAATGCATTTTTTGCACATAAAATCACTATCATTCCAGGCATCCAGTGTTAACTTCAGGGCATTTGTGACCTGGATATCGTCGCCCACTTCAGTCGTTGTGTTAGACTGAGTGTCTACTGCATCCCCACTAGAAGGAGGATTTTCTATCAGATAGCGTGACGGGTTCAACGTAGTAAGATAAAACAACATCTTTTGCTGCCATATCTTGAAATTGGTAGCCAGAAACTTTTCTGGACGTTCGCTTTGAAAACTGGAAGGAGCAGGTAGAAATGGCAGTGGATCCTGGACCCGGTACGGATCCGATGGATCCAGATCCATTTTATAGGATATGGATCTTTAAAATTTGGACCCGACGGATCCGAATCGGACCCGGATCCGTTTCTGACGGATCGGATATGGATTTGGATCTTGTATTTGAGATTCGTATCCGGTCCAGATCCGACCCGTGGATCCATTTTTTATTAAATATATTCATAACCTAGAATGTAATTTTATAAGTATATTCTTAAAATTGCTAAGCACATCCTTGCAAGTTTAATTCTCAAAACAAATTTAATTTATCCCCACGTTAACTCAAAAACAAAAAAATAAAGAGGTAACTTCGATAATAAAATCAATGTTATATTAGTGAATGACTAACATCTCCATAGACAAGTAGTTAAAATTATATTCACTTCATTTGTGAAGATTCCAAGCACATGCAAGTTCTGCATTGTGGAAATAATAGTCAACATTTTCTACAACTATTGTCATTGTCCAACATTTTCAATTAATAGCTCACAATCAAAACGAGACAACAACCAAAATATCTCATATGAACATTTTAAAATTGAAACACAGTAAACTGTTAGCTAAGTAAAAATCGTTTGTCAGTTCAAAAAAAAATTCTTAGCAAAACAATTTTTTTACGTGTGGATCCATATCCGATCTGTGGATCCGATGGATCCGGATTTGGATATGATTTTTATGGACCCGATGGATCTGGATCCAGGTATGAAAAACGAATCTGGATCTGGATCTAGTAGGATCCGATCCAGATCCTATCTGTTGCCATCCCTAGGAGCAGGGACAACAACATTCCCTTGAGCAGCAGTAGCAGAAGCAGAAGCAAAGTTTGGAATAGACATCTTTCGAACACTCAGAAAAATTGTCTTAAATTGTAGGTAAAAAAATGGTGTCAGAAAGATTAAACAGAACAATGCTGAGTCGAGAGATAACTTTCTGTCTTTAAGATAAAATTGCCCCGTATAGATGCTTTTACGGTGATGGACAATAGTCTCCCAAATTGCTAATTCTAGGAGATGATTTTGTGTGCGTTTCTGTTTCTGTGTTTGTGTATATTCTGTATATATTTCGAACTGAACAGGACCAAAATGTAAATAAGAAATATTTTAGGGACCAAAAAGAAAATCACAACTCGAGAACTCGGACCGGACGGCGGCGGCTAGCGTGTGGGGCTTAGCCTCGAACCCAAGCTCACCTAGGTCCTCAATCTTCTAAACACATGGGTTACCCCTTGGTGTCCCAAACACTTACTAGAAAATAGAGCTTATATATTGCTCAATCCTTCCATCTTCTACCTATGTGGGAGATTTGTTATTTGGTCAAAAATCATCCATTTATTCATGTCTCAAACACCTTACTTTGTGTACCAATATCTCTTTCATTCCTCAACGAAATTTGACGATACTTGTCACTAATAACATCAACTTATTTAGTAGATTAGGCATGTGCGAAGAAATGATGTTTTCGACATGCAGGGCCCACGTGTTTAAGTCTCTAAAGAAAAACTCAATCCCATATAAATTTCCAACAAAAAGGACAATCAGACAAATATCACAAGAAGCTACATTCTGATTGAGGGTGCAAGGCTTCCAAGATAGTGAGTCATCCTAATTTCCTTTCCAGAAAGGGAATCATGGAATCATTCTGGTCTCATAACGATGAATGTCTAATATGCAGTTTTCTTGGAAAACGAGTTGGTTTCTTACTTATTTTCTAGTGTTCCGTAAGTAAGCAAGAAAATATTATCCCAAAAGTATTATATGTAATCTAGCAAAACACTATAGGGGTGGAGAGTGGGGTTCAGGAGTGGAATGGTCAAGGGGTGGGGGTTGGGGGCGTTGGGTGGGTGGGGAGGAGATAAAGAACTTGAAATGTCACTTATGGAACCTGTTTTCCCTACTTACATTAGAGAAGTCATTTTCCTCATTAGATGCTACAAATTTGCTAGTATATGAGTGGAGAACAAAATATGGACAAATAACATGCGAGTTATCATACTAAAATGATTATGTTGGAAATTTGTTTTTGGTTGGGAGGTGCGTCCACCCATATTTAATGAATTAAACACTAGGGTTCCGCATGTTGGAGGCTTTGTCTCTTCACACGTGCATAATCTACTAAGTGAGTATATAACCGTAGGGCCAAGAATCGTCAAATTTCGTTGAGAAATGAAAGAGATATTGGTCCACGAAGTAAGGTGTTTGAGGCATGAAAATATGGTATGAGACAAATCTACCACATCGGTGGGAAAATGAAGAATTGTTCTCTTTATAAGTCTCAAAATTGGCTAAGGGTTTGGGACCCCAAGGGGTAACCCATGTGTTTGAATGAGGAGGACCTAGATGTGCTTTGGTTCGAGGCTAAGCCCACACGCGCACCGCCGCCGCCCGCCCGTCCCATCCGGTCCGGGCTTGGGTCACGGGTCTTGGGTCTTGGGCTTCTTCTGATAGACCCCCAAATTGTTTAATATTTACAGTTTGGTCTCTGGAGTTTCTGGAAAGCTAAAATTGGGAACGACGGAAGGCAGAAAGTTTATGCCTACCGTTTGGGTTGGTTTTTGGAACGTTAAAACCATTAATCCGCACTTAATCACCTCCCTAAAAGCTCCTTCAAGATGCACATTAAACAGTCATTACTTGGCTGATTAATTTCCTCACTAATGGCCATTACTTGGCAGTTGAGGAGTCCATCCCCTTATGCTATATATTGGAGCCTTTTGGCTCAATTGCAGTGACAGAAAAATGAGACAACACAATATACACACAGAAGAGAGAAACAACACAGATTCTGTCAAAAAACGTGAGCAGAAACAATGTCTAAAACAGAAACTCTTCCTTCCTTTTCCATTCTTCAGCAAGTCATTTCGTGTTTGTTTTCTTCCTCAGAATCAACCTATTTGTTTTGTAGTGTTGATTAGTTGTTGTTTTATCTTGGGAGACTATTGCTCTTTAACCTAAAAGCATATATACGGGGCAATCTTGTCTTAAAGATAGAGAGCCACCTCTCGACTCAGCCACAATTGTAACAATCCAGATTTAGTGTTTCTTGATTTCAGGTTATCAAGACTCAATAACCTTGCGGCAGTTTTGAATATTGGCTTGTTTGTTTATCCTTTCGAACACTTGTAATATTTATTTACTTTCCGTAATGCTTTACAATATCCAACAAGTTTAAGACAAGATTGTATTAGTGTTCGAAAGTTGTTAGACCAAATCTGGATATGGCTGTGGTTTTCTGGTAGAAGACAGTTTTGATTATGCTGTTGAAGGTCAACGTGTTCATGGTGTCACCGCTCCCGAGAGTGGTGGAAACAAGCGCCCACGAGAGGCTGAGGATGTCAACTGGGACAAGAGGAGAAAGCTGAAGATGTGGTTCTATCTTGTAGCAGAAGGCCTATATCTGTCCCAAATAAAGGATCCGAATTATGATAAGGAGGAAATTGACACTCAGTCCGATGAAGTGACTGAAGTGGGCCAGAATCCGAAATTGGGATGAGTAATTTTTCTTCCTTGTCATGAATAAGATTAAATGATGTTTGATTAAAAAATCGCTTAAAGTAAGGAGGAATATGAAAATGTTTTCAAGAAATAATTTATATTCCTTACGCTTTAAAATCAGAAGTTTAATTTCATCTTCCTTCCGTTTAAAGATTGGATTTTGTAAACGACTTAAAAAGATCTGTTCTTTTGAGTGTAATTATTAAAAGTGTAAAGTATGTTCGCACATACGAGGGAAAAATATCCACTGACTGTGCGAAAACTGTTACCACTCTTAAGTAAGCGCCAAGAATGGGTACCAATCTCAAGGGAAGAAGACTAAAAGATAATAGGCTTATCTTAAGACGTTGACCCTGTCACACTATTTGATAGAAGATCCTTCATTTGATAAGATGATATTAGACACTCAGTCATACAAAGCCTACGAGCGCGACCGGGATGGACCAGAATTTATTTGATAAAGATGATACTGGACACTCAGTCGTATAAAGCCTACGGGCGACTGAAGTGGGGCCAAAATTCATTTCATGGGAAAAGTAATGGACTAGGTGTGGTGGGCCAGAGTTTCCAGGTCTTAAATGATCTGAAGGCCTAAAGAAAGACAAAAAAGAAATTGGACACTCAGTCTGCCAAAGCAACTGGAGTGGGCCAGAGTATCCAGATCACACATGATTCGGTTACGCCCTAACCACGGGCAAGAGGTTGTTCATGTGAAACAACGCCACATCTAAAGTAGAAGGGGTTGGAGAGGTTGTCCTCAATAGGACTTCAGGAAATGGGATCACTCAAAAAGGAGGTAATACATGTCCCAAACTTGGTTTAAGGGACGTTGTTGGTCAAGCTGGTTTGAGACTAGTCCAACAGGTCTGTAATAACTAAGAATGGTACAGTATGTCTGTAGCTAAATGAATGATATATTTGTAATCTGTGTATCTATGTCATCATAGATTAAGACACGTTAAATAGAAAGTCATTCAAAAGCTAACGAAGTTGAGATTGTTGCCTTCTGTCGACATAAACCTTCAAAATGAATGTGAGGTAGGCGAAGAGGCAAAATCACCTTTTCATTCCATCAAAGTAATAGAGAAAGAAACACCGCTCCTCTAGAACTTAGTCACACCTACATTGGTGATTTGAAGTTTATACAAAATAGAGGGGGAGACAAGTACTTTTTGACCTTCATTGACGATGGTATAACGTATTGCATCCTTTGTTTGTTGAAAAGAAAAGATGAAGTTGTTGAAGCGGATAAGCGCTACAAAGCAGAAGTTGAAAATCAACTAAGCCTACAGATTGAGAAATTCGTAGTGATAGAGGAGGAGATTGTGAAACATCATTCATCAAACGACTGCTTATTACTCACCTCAGTCTAACGGTTTTAGCCAAGTGCAAAGCCGTACGCCCAAAATATGTGGGTTAAGGCGATCCTTACCGCTAATGCGATTCTCAACAGAACTCCGCATAAGGATAATGATAACCCTCCATGTGAAACATGGAAAGGATCCCACCTACAAATGTTGTGATGTGGGATGGCTTGGTAGAGGTTGGAATACTGAAACAGGTCAAGTTGGACCTAAGACTGTAGATTGCATATCCACTAGATCTGTAAATAACATTAGTGTTTATCGCCTCTTGGTGTCAAAGAATGCTGAATTCTTTGATGATAACTTTCCTTGAGAAGGAAAAAGAAGTAATTGCTCGAGGTTAACAAGAACCCGCGAGTGCCTGACTGTCCGAAACTAGATGTTCCATATCTACAGGACTCGAAAGTTGCTGTCTATCCGGAACTTAAAATTCCAGATCTACAGAACTCAGGGATTCTAGATGTTGAACCGAGACGGAGCAAAGAGGGGATAAAGACTTGTTCCAAGCCTTCTAGCTTGTATGGTTGAGAATGAACCATGGATAATTAACAAATAATTGTCATCTCCAGAAGCGCTACTTTGGAAAGAAGCTACAAAGAGAGAAATAGATTCCATCATATAGAACCATACTTGTGTAATAGTTGATCTTCCTCCGGGAAAAGAACCTTTGGGTTGTGAAAAAAATACTCAAAAGTGAGTACAAAGTAGATGGATCTACTGACGAGTATAAGGCCTCGTCTACTTGTACATGTGCTCCCCTGTGAGTAGCTTAATATCCAGGGCCATTGCAGTCTTGCGTGTCATGAATGTTGAAACAACTTTCCTAACCTGAGAGTTGGAAGGGGAGGATCAGAGTTGGTTTGCTGGACTCTTGGGCTTCTTCCTGAACTTTCATTTTGGTCCCTGAAATGTTTCCATTTTGGTCCTGAAAGTTTAAGATAAAACAGAAATAATGAATCTGACCACAGAAATAATGACTCTGAAGTTAGAAAGCCAACAGTTGGAAAATCAACAGTCTGAAAGTGGAAGTTATATTGAAACAAAAGATACGGGTATCACAAATGACATCTTAGGAATTGGATTTCTAAGACATCTAACGGACTGGTCTAACTCCAAACTCAGTTGTGAGATAATTGACAGTCTCGTTGAAGCCACCAATGGATATGAATCATAGAACTGATTGGAATCATGGTGAACCCATAGACAATGAGCGATATGTGCAGGTCACATATAGTTCAATGTATCGTACACACTACAACCGACCTGGTATCGGCCTACAAAGCAGATCAGTTGAACTAAGGTTCACTCGTGATTCTGGAAATAATCGATAGAAGGCGTTAAGTCGGATATGACGATATCTGAAATATTCGCTTATCTACGGATTATGGTATTCTGGATGTCCAGCAGTTCTGAGAGAACACAGTGATACAAACTGGACATCAGATGTGAAGAACACCAAAGCCACAAGTAATTGTGTATGGTGGGTCTTGGAAAATTCTCTAAGAAAACTTGCATCGACCGATTCATGATGGAATCAGAGTTTATCGCTTTATACAAAGCATGAAAGAAGTTGAGTAACTTCATGACTCCTTAGAGGACGTCCCTTATTGGGAGAAACCCGTGCCTTCAGCAGTTATACATTGTGGCTAGCCGGTCGGCTTCAGAAAGGACACGGATGACGGCGTCTGGACATATCTGTCAGTCGATCCGTCGAGAGACATAAGACCGTATGGCAGTTGATCATCACGGGTGTCACTTCCTTGATTACTAATCAAATGATATAGCTAGGGGTGAGCACGGGTACATGGTATCCAGATACCCGACCGGAACCGACACTGACGGGTAGGTTCCGGGTAGATATATTATAATAACGGGTAGGATCCGGGTAGTAAAATTAGGAACCGATCAATGTCGGGTCCGGCTCCGGCTCGACAAATAGAGACAGTGGTACCGGACAGAACCGATACCCGGAACCTATAAAATATTAAATATTTTTACTTTTTTTAGAAACATTTGGACCACTTTTAACTTTCTCCAAAATTGTTTGTTGCACACCTGCACATTGATTTTCCCCACCCCAAGACGTAAATATTTTAGCTTTTTCAATCCTTTATTCTAGAATGCTCTTTGTGCCCTAAGAGAAAACACCCAAAACTCTCTCAATAACAATGGCGTTTTAGCTACACCACCGAGCTTCATCGTCGTCGTTGTTTAAGCTTTCTCTCAGGTACTTTCATCGTTGTTGTCATTGAAGCTTCACCTTTGCCTCTTTCTCTCCCTTGGTTGTGTTCACGTCATTCCTAAAATGCATATGGGTTCATATCTAACTCTTCAATTTCTTTTTAATATCATATGCTTCTGTTCTATTTCAGGCGATACTCATCTTCAATTTGTATTCCTTTTTTATTTGAAATGTAAATCTATTTTTAAAATTTGTGTATATTTTTGTAGTTGTGAAGATGAAATTTAGGGATTTACTAGTATAATAAAGCTTTTCTTTTGTATCGAAGAGCTTATGAACACGAAAATAAGTTTAATTCAGATATTTTCAAATTTATTTTGAAATCAACACGTTCAATTAATTGAGTGTCAAATTTTGCTTGCAATTTTAGATTTTGGTTACAGAATTAACTTTTCTACAATGAATAAGTTTTCTAAAACTTCTTATAAGGGTACTAAAAACTCCGATTGCAGGCTAAAAACTACTTGATGAAATTATTTTAGAACTCTTTTTTATTCTCATAGGCTTAAAAATTATTGCTTAATTTGTGTTTTTTATTTACAGGGTACCCTGGAACCTACCCAGACCCGCAGGGTCCGAGTAGGTTCCGGGTAATTATTGCTAAGGGTAGGTTCCGGGTAGTAAATTTAGGAATCGATCTTTAATCGGGTAGGGTCCGGGTAGTTCAAAAATGTTAGGGTACCCGGACCCGCTCACCCCTAGATATAGCGGACCCTTTTAACTAAGGGACTACCCGGAGATCAAGTGTTCTACCTGTCTAGGGGAATGGGCTTAAAATCCAAACAATACGAACCTTTGCGGTGGTAACCCAACCATACTGACTGGAGATCCCAAGAATTTGGTTCAATGAGAAAACTAAGCTCCAAAAGGTTCAGTTGAGCACTTCGGTGGAAGCAAGAGCACTTCGGATGATGATTTCTGTAGGGAAACATGAATCCAAAGCTGTTCCTGCGATAGACATTAAAGTGCTACCTGCATGGTGGGTAAATGTTAAGCTTCCAAACCTTTAACGATCCTCAAACGGTTGAGGTTAAGATTGGGGAAACTTTTAATGATTCCTAACACTTGTGAAGTGGGGTATAGCAGGATACCTTGTAGGAGATCACCTATTTAAGTGCGAGGACAGGCCGCCTTAAATGAACGCACTTAAGAATCCAAGTGTGTCCATGGCCACAACGGACAGAACAATAAGAAGAAAACGAATAAAGAGAGTTATTGTGTTGATATCATTGTCTTGGCTTACACTAAACACTGACGGTTCAAGACATCACGTTCACCGCGCAGTAAGTAAGTCCAGTGGTATTCAACTAGGGAAGGTTCAAAGCAGAAGCTACCTCTCCTGATGCAATATCTTTTCGCTGAAAGATTGTTGAAAGTAGGCACCATGTGTATGCGCCAAAATCTCTTTCAAGAGGGGATTGTTGGAAATTTGCCTTTGGTGGGGAGGTGCGTCCACCTATATTTAATGAATTAAACACTAGGGGTCCGCATGTTGGAGGCTTTGTCTCTTCACACGTGCATAATCTACAAAGTGAGTAGATGACCGTAGGGCCAAGAATCGTCAAATTTCGTTGAGAAATGAAAGAGATATTTGTCCACGAAGTAAGGTGTTTGAGGCATGGAAATATGGTATGGGACAAATCTACCACATCGGTGGGAAAATGAAGAATTGTTCTCTTTATAAGTCTCAAAATTGGCTAAGGATTTGGGACCCCAAGGGGGTAACCCATGTGTTTGAAGGAGGGAGGACCTAGATGTGCTTTGGTTCGAGGCTAAGCCCACACGCGCGCTGCCGCCACCCGCCCGTCCCGTCCGGTCACGAGTCTTGGGTCTTGGGCTTGGACTTCTTCTAATAGACCCCCAAATTGTTTAATATTAACAGTTTGGTCCATGGAGTTTCTGGAAAGCTGGAATTGGGAACGACGGAAGGCAGAAAGTTTATGCCTACCGTTTGGGTTGGTTTTTGGAACGTTAAAACCATTAATATGCACTTAATCACTTCCCTAAAAGATCCTTCAAGATGCACATTAAACATCCATTACTTGGCTGATTAATTCCCTCACTAATGGCCATTACTTGGCAGTTGAGGAGTCCATCCCCTTATGCTATATATTGGAGCCTTTTGGCTCAATTGTTGTGACAGAAAAATGAGACAACACAATATACACACAGAAGAGAGAAACAACACAGATTTTGTCCAAAAACGTGAGCAAAAACAATGTCTAAAACAGAAACTCTTCCTTCCTTTTCCATTCTTCAGCAAGTCGTTTCGTGTTTGTTTTCTTCGTCAGAATCAACCTATTTGCTTTGTAGTGTTGATTAGTTGATGTTTTATCTTGGGAGACTATTGCCCGTTAACTTAAAAGCATATATACGGGGCAATCTTGTCTTAAAGACAGAGAGTCATCTCTCGACTCAGCCACAGTTGTAACAATCCAGATTTAGTGTTTCTTGATTTCAGGTTATCAAGATTCAAGACTCAACAACCTTGCAGCAGTTCTGAATATTGGCTTGTTTGTTTATCCTTTTGAACATTTGTAATATTTATTTACTTTCCGTACTGCTTTACAATATCCAACAGATTATGTACTCGCTCTAAATAGAACTACATAATCGTTTCTGTTTGCAATAGATTGACACATGATCAAGCTTCCTGGCTACGAGATATAATAACACTTAAACTGATTCCAAGTATAACTGTATTCATGACATTTGTCCAACATCTATGAACTTCAGATAACTTTACATTTACAAATTGGTGCAACACAACATTTGTTTTCTGTTATAGGAGAAGAAGATGCTCTACATACCTCTACCAGAAGTCACAGCAAGAACACTTGCCATCTTTAAAATGGTGAAAGCGAACACCATCTTTTAGGTAAATCTCTTGCCTTCTCAGCAACGACATATATTTTGCAACTGTATGACAGTCCGAACATATTCTTGTATTGTTAATCACCCTAATAGGTGCAGGATTTCTGGTCCTGATTAATCCATATGTAATTGCCAGTTTCTCTGTGTGGGCAAGCAGCACCTTTTCTTTCTCTACTTCAGAAATGTTCTGATAAACACATCTAGTATCAGGTTTATATCCCAACCTTTTCATCTCAGAAATTAACCTGTATAACTCAAAGTATATCTCTCCTCCTTCTGGATGAGTTTTTGCTGCTGTAGAGAAGATGTGAATCCTCTGATTGACTTTTAGCCAACTCCATACTGGTCCGATTTTCACTCCCATAGCTTCCATCTTGTCTCTGATATGGTCAACATCGTTCCATCTGTTTGAAAGTGCATAAAGGTTCATCATTAAGGCATAATTAGCTGCATTATATGGTTCTAACTTGAAAAGGTATTCTGCTGCAATCTCTCCAAGCTCAACATTTCCATGAATCCGACATGATGTAAGAAGAGCACCCCAAACAGCAGCATTTGGCTCCATTGGCATTGACTGAATAAAATCCGATGCTTCATCAAGGTAACCAGCTCTTGCCAAAAGATCAACCATGCAAGAATAATGCTCAATTGTGGGGTTAACTCCAAAATCCGTCTTCATATGATCAAAATATTTCCAACCTTTGTCAAGCAAACCAGAATGTTTACAACTAGATAGAAGAGCTATAAATGTTATGGCATCTGGTTGGATGTTTGCTTCTCTCATTTGATCAAAGAGTGAAATTGCCTCTGTACCTAACCCGTATATGGCTAATCCGGTTATCATGGAATTCCAGGAAGCTAATGTTTTGTCCTCAAGTCTATGGAAAACCTTCTGAGCATTTTCTAAGCTCCCACACTTACTGTACATGTCTATGAGAGCCGTAGATACGTACACATCATCTAGAAAATCGTTCTGTATACACAGGCAGTGTATCTCTTTCCCAATATGTAACAAAGAGAGACCTGCACATGCTTGAAGTAAGCTTGCAACTGTAACTGAGTTGACTTTGATACCTTCACCCTGCATCTGAATTAAAAACTCAAATGCTTCTCTGAAGTATCCTTGCTGTGAACAACCCGATATTAAAGAGGTCCATGAAATGACATTAGGTGACATGCCAGAACTTTTGATCCTTCTAATCATACCCAAAGCTTCCTTAATGCAGTTAGACGTTGAATAACCGGAAACCAAGCTATTGTATGTCACTATATCTGGTTTAATCCCTTCTTCCTTCATCTGATTCAAAAGATTGCCAGCTTTTTCAAAATGTCCCTTGCAGGAATAACCCGAAATTAATGAATTCCAAGCATAAACGTTTCTGTTTGTCATACAATCAAAAACAGCTTGAGCGGATGTCAAATCATCATTCTTCACATACATATCTACTAGTGAAGTTGCAATATGCAGGTCATAGTCAAGTCCATTTCTTATAACATGGCAATGAATCTCCTTCCCAATTCTCAAATATCTTAATTCACTCACTGCTTGAAGAACACTAGTTATAGAGTTGCGATTTGGCTGATAACCAGCACTCTGCATTCTCCTCAGAATCGCCAAAACTTCTATATACGATCCATGAAGAAAATGACCAGATAAAAGGCAGTTCCACGTTATTATGTCCGGTTTTATGTTAGAACTTTTCATTTCATGAAATAGCTCCAACGCATTATCAAGGCAACCAAGTGCAATATACCCCGAAATAATACTATTCCAACAAGGCAGATTACAATCCAAATTGTCTATGGAATCAAAAACTACTCTAGAAAGTTTGAGATTGTCATTTTTCACATACATATTGATCAGTGCAGTGCTTATCAGTATATTCGATTCTAAGGCATATCGGATAACATATCCGTGAATCTGTTTTCCTTCATCAAGAGCTCCCAATTTCCCACAGGCTTGCAAAACTTTAGAAATGGTTAAACTATTGGCCTTAACAAGTAAAGCCTGCATATCGCGAAACATTTGTAAACCTTCTGCCCATTTCCCATTCCTCAAATTAACCATAATCGCTTCATTCCACAATAAAGAGTCATGAATTAATGTTTCTTTAAAGACCTTATTAGCACTCTCAGTTCCACAACACCTCCCATAAAAATTCATCAGTGCACATTTTGTATAGACATCTAAATCAAAACCTTTCTTGATCAGAAAAGAATGAACTTCCAATCCTAACCACATATCACTTAACTTTGAACAGATTTTCAAAACAAAAGCTAGAATTTCAGTGTTAAAGTTCACACCTTTACTATGCAAGTCACTGAAAACTTCAAGAATTTCACATGGGTTTCCTCCAAAATATGTATATTCTTCAAGGAAAGAATTCCAATACAAATAATTCTCTGCAAACCCCACAAAGAATAACACTGCAGCTGATTGAAAATCACCAAATTCCAAGTAACCTGAGATAAAATACTGCATATTTTTCTTTGTATCCCATCCTCTAGACAATTTTATCATCTTGGCATGCATAGTTTTGACTGAATTTAGTGAGTTGAACTTTTTATCATAATCAAATTGCAATGGAGAAAGTGATTCAAGAGAGGTTGAGGGTGAAGTGTCAGGAAGTGTTTGTGCTGCATTTACAATGCCAAAATTTGTGGCATAACATCTGGATTGTTTTTGGGTGAGTGGCTGATGTGAAGAAATGAAGTGGTACAATGGAGTGGCAGCCTCCATGGTGGATTTTGAGCTTGAACAAAATTATGGCATCAAAGTAGTTGATTATGAAAAAATGACAGTTTAAACAGTAGGATTTGGAGGGCTCTAACTAAAGCTACTAGAAGGTAAAGACATAGGGAAATAAGTTCTTATGACTGAAAATCAAGAATCTACTTTAGTGGATAAGGTTTATCTAGAGTGTACTTTTTAGATAATTGAATAATACAATGGACCCTCCATCCCCTAAAAGGAAAAAAATAAAAATTCTTTTGTTTCCTGGAGGAAATTCAGACATCCCAATTTCCGGATTCAGGAACCCCCGAAAAAAAAAGGACAAAAGAAAAAGATTGAGAAAATGTATAGTATGGGGGGCAAAATTAAACGAAAGTTTTAGGTTGAGGTGCATGATTTATTTATTCCTCGAGCCAATCATTAACAGCTACGTTTCAATTCCAATCTAGTTGGTTAATTATTTAGATCGTTTTCTATATCTATTCGATTCTGTTGGCGCCAATTTTCTTCCAATACCAAATCTTTATGGAATGCTTCCTCATTCTTATACAAAGTCAATTTGGTTATCCCTGAACTTTTGTTCTTTTTAAGGAGCAGCATATAAGTAAAGTGCAAAATTTTAGGGATCATTGACGGTTGTAAACTTGTAATGGAGTTCAACACTAACACATACAAAAAAAAACTTACTAGTACAAATTAATATTTTAGTTTGATCTGATTTATGACAATGAGCATGACTCTCACAGCTTTTGGCAGGCATCTGATCTGAAAATGAGTAGGTTTCTTCAAAGCTTATTTTAGAATGTCATGGTAAATAGTGGCTGCAAGATAGGCCTCTCACTTCACCAATTAATATTCACACAAGTGAGATTTTATTAGTGAAGTTGTTCTTTGTGTTACGTTTGCAAACGATCGATCCTTGGTTTAATTTACTGCAGTATTTATGATCACATATGTATAAATGAGGTCGCTGTGATCCATATTATCTTGAGCTCTCTTCTGTGATAAGCTTTCTTCATTAAGCCTTAAGGCAGTTTGTGATTAAAAGGCAACTACGCACTTATGAGTGACTTCAAACTCCAAAACCAAGTAGTATCAAGAATTATTGCAGAGACAGAATCTTACAATTTTCATTCTCCTTCAATAATTACCAGAGATATCAACATACACCAAGGAAGGAATAATACAACCAGCCACTTCTCAACCTCCACCCGAGAAGCCCATGAGATCCTCTCTACAGATACCATCAAATCTTAGTTTCCAAGATACCGCATCAGTCCTATCACCACTAATCCTTGGTTATCAGGGGACACTAGGCATCGAAATTCAAAAAGTTCTCTTTTTTATCAGCGGATTTTGCTCATCAAGTTCTTGTTTGATCAGCGTGTTTGTTCAGCTATTGTTAGAACACCACCAAGACTCCAAAAGGCATATTCAGGATCACTGCACATACTACTTTGTGATGATGGGTGCCTTAAAATTTTCAGCTAACCGTACGTAGTTCAAGCTAAAGGCAGTTAGTGCAAACAAAAATTATATATACTCCTGCTCGACTCAATTAAGCCTTCACATCATTATTGAATGTCAAAACTAGATCCTCATTCGTCTCTCTCACATGATCGTAGAGGCACTTTTGAGCTGATAGTACAGAATTGGTCCACCCTAACTGCATAGGAAAAATAGAATCAGTTAATCACAAGGAAAAACAACAGTTTTATTTGTTGAGTCAGAATTCTGCAATAATATATCACGGCAAAGTTTATCCACTCTCACTCGAAAGACCTCTGTCACTAGCACAAACCCAAAGTGTAAGGCATTTTAAGCCAGAAGCCTTCAAGGGAGAGTGAAAAAAGACTGCCCTATGAAGAGCACGCATCAGTTGTGAAACAAGACCCTTCTTGTTGGCTCTCCCCGCCAGAGCTTCTTTCCCAACATATGAACATGCAGAAGAGAAGACCTTGAGGGAGAGGCAACAATAAGGGCCCTGAAGAATATATATTAAAAAAAGGGCAGCCCGGTACACTAAGCTCCCGCTATGCGCGGGGTCCGGGGAAGGACCGGACCACAAGGGTCTATTGTACGCAGCCTTACCTTACATTTCTGTAAGAGGCTATTTCCACGGCTTGAACCCGTGACCTCCAGGTCACATGGCAGCAACTTTACCAGTTACTCCAAGGCTCTCCTTCATTATATGAGCTAAATATGTTTTGATTGGCAAAGTGAGTGATTAAGAAGAGAATTAGAGCAACCTATTTATAGGCAAAAGAAACTTAAAGAATGAAAAAAAAAATTGAGATTTATTTTGTTCCATGTTTTGGCCGAGAATTCCCTCAAGCTTTCTTTTAACTTCCTGGATGCGTCCGAACTGCTTGGATTTAGACTATCCGCACAAGCAGTTGTGGCCTAGTCTTTTGAGATAACTGGCAACAACATTCTCTCCCTTTGGAACCTGTCCACGAATCCCCTTAGCAGTTCATCTCCCCGCTGCTTTATGGCAAACGCGTCCTTCTTGTGTGTTTCACGAGCTCCCGCGTGAGCTTTGACAAAAGCATCTGCAAGAGTAGCAAAAGAATCAATAGAGTTTTCAGGTAAATGGGTGTACCAAGAGAGTGCTCCCTTTATGAGCATTTGATTGATTTTTTTAGCATGACAGATTCGATCTCATGCTGTTTCAGATCCTTCCCATTGATGGTTGCTTCGAAAGTTGTCACATGCTCATTAGGATCCGTGGTTCCGTCATACTTAGGTATGTCGAGGCATTTTAAACCTTTTCGGAATAGGGGTGGGGGCCGCGCTCTCCGAATATGGCAGTACTCCGTATTTCCTTGCTCCCGCGCCTTTTACTATAGGCGGGGCTCTCGGTATCTGGTTCATCCGCTCATTCATTTCCCTCTCAACCCTGAGGAGACCCTAAGTGAATGCGTCCAGTCGTTCCTTTGCACCACCGGCCTCCCTTCCTTTAGTTTGCGGCGTTTCAGAGGCTTTCTTCATGTTTTGATTTGACGCTGGAGTCCCATCCCTAGAATGGCGGGCTATAGTGGCTAAATTTCCATGCGCTACATCATCTCGTCCTGTGCCTTGAGCGTGCCCATGACCACATTTGTCATGGAACCTCCTTTTTTGGCAGGTCTCCGTTTTCTCGTCGAAGATTGCACCCGACCCTTTCTTTCTAGCACGCGCCTCTGAGGCCTTTCTGCTTCCTCAGCACTCGAAACGCCCCCACTCCGTTCCTCGCTAGGTTGTCTTTGCGGAATATCGCCTCTGCTGTCCTATGTTCCCGCATGAACTCTTCGTTATGTTTCAACACCGGTATCTCTACCAGGTCCGCTATGCCTCGTGTGTTAGCTAATACCCGAGTGTTCTCCAGTCCCTATGATTCACGGGAGCTGCTTCTTTACCCCGACATGCTTAGTTAAGTATTGTGACTGCGCTTGGTTTTTAAGAGAGGAATTTCAGCTACGAATCAGAACAACACCACAATTGTCTATCCCAACAGACGGCGCCAAACTGTTTTCCGGTGAAAATGGACTCAACCAGAAAATCAATTAAAGATTTGTTTTAACAGGGTTTTAAGAAAAGTGGGTTGTATCCGATCAGGGAAACTCTTTTACGAGTCCGGTTTAGCTAATAAATAGTGAATGAAAAACAATGTAAGATAAAAAGCAAGAAAAGATTCAAGAAAGTGTGAGTAAAGTAATGGATATTCTTCTGTATATTGCTTAGAGAGAAAAGAGAATCGGAGTTACAAAGTGTGAGCAAGATGCCATTCCTTCTTTCCTAAGATATGCTTGTATAAGTCAAAGTTGACTTTTCAAATCCTAAAGTACGGATGACGTGACCTCTCTCTGGCTTCAACTTTCGTGTATGTTGCGGCGCTCTAATTGAAAATGACAGACGTGACCCAAGTTGGTAGAAGTGGGAGCCAGCGGTATAGATCCCCCGGATCCTCAGAGCATCCGGTTACGCGAGCTCCTCCGGGCGTGCTTTTCACCTAATACAGGGTCAAAATCAAATGAAGGTTTTAGGATGAGGTTCATGATTTATTTATTCCTCAAGTAAATCATTAATCAACTACATTTGAATTCCAATCTAGTTGGTTAATTATTTGAATTGTTTATTTCTATTCGATCCTATTGTCGCCGATTTTCTTCCAATACCAAATATAGTAATTTGTCTAAGACTTCAGCAATTCCACAAGTGGAAAAGGAGAACCTGAAACATTTCTCAATTTATACCAGAGGGAATCTAAGGTGGAATATATGATGAGCAGCTTAAGCATCTCATCCATATGCATTATCGCAATTATTCAAGTCCCAACAAGAACATTATCTTCACTTATTCTCATATCCTAACATGGACTTGGCCCTGAGATTTGAGGAGAATTTAGGTGCACTTGTGATTTGAGAACTCGTCTATCTGCAGAAAGTTGCATTTCCTGCAAAATGTTCAACTGATGGCTGGCCGCTTAGTTAACTTCAGGAAAAAAAATCCAAATTTCAAGATGTGCTTTCATGTTATAAGTTTTGAGATCAATATTTGCTTCAATGTAGCCAACAACTGAGATACTTTAGTTCAACGGTGCAGTGGCATGCAATTCGGTGTCCAAGGTGAGTGGTGACTGCTAATTGAGTCCAATAGGCTGACTGCGAAAATGTTTTTGTCCCCTGGAAGTTTCTTTATCTTTATAACTTCTGAAAACTCACAATGTTTTGCCTGTACAGAGAACACAGTCAAATTGGTTGCCCCTGTAACTTTGTTCTTTTTAAGGAGCAGAATATCAATAAAGATGCAGCATTTCAGCGGGCAAGATTGGTTACTCTGAGAAAATGTTGAGCCATGATTTTCCAATTTTCAAATGAATCTCATGGCTTTTATACTGTTGATTTTTTAGGGATCATTATTCATCGACCATTGTAATGGAATTCAATAGTGTGATCCATAATATTGGTGCAGTCTACCTAATCTTATTGTATCTTGAGCTGTCTGCTGTAGTCAGCCGTTTTTACTAAGCCTTAGGCTGCTTTTGATTAAAAAGCAACTGAGAGCTTATGAGTGACTTCAAGCTCCAAAACCAAAATATTAAGATTTCTTGCAGAGACAGAATCTTAGAATTTTCATGCTCGTTTAATGATTACCAAGCAAAAAAGAATACAACCAGCTACTTCTCGACTCCAAAAAGAAAGATTCAGGATTTTAAGTCATTGGATCACTTGCACGTACTACTCCTTGTCGATGATGAGTGCCTTGCAATTTTCAGCTATGCATACATAGTTCAAGGTTAGTGCAAACAAAATTATATCTGCTCCTGCTCGACTCAATTAAGCCTTCACATCATTATTCTCACGTGATCGTAGTGGCACTTTTGAGCTGATAGTACAGAATTGGTCCACCCTAACTGCATAGGAAAAATAGAATCAGTTAATCACAAGGAAAAACAACAGTTTTATTTGTTGAGTCGGAATTCTGCAATAATATATCATGGCAGAATTTATCCACTCCCACTCGAAAGACCTCTGGCACTAGCACAAACCAAAGTGCAAGGCATTTTAAGCCAGAAGTCTTTGAGGGAGAGTGAAAAAAGACTGCCCTGTGACGAGCATCATCGGTTGTGAAACAAGACGCTTCTTGCTGGCTCTCCCTGCCAGAGCTTCTTTCCCAGCATATAAACATGCAGGAGAGAAGCCCTTGAGGGAGAGTCAACAATAAGGGCCCTGAAGAATTCAATTATTATATAAGCTAAATGTGTTTTGATTGGCAAACTGAGTGATTATGAAGAGAAGTAGAGCAGCCTATTTATAGGCAAAAAAAATATTACAGAATGAAAAAGAACAAAATTTGTGGGACCTTGATGTCTTGGCTCTTGATATGAGTGGCAAAACCAGATTCTTTTGATTCATAACAGAACCCTATTAAAGTGGATAATATATAATCTTTGTCCCTTGAGAGATAGAAGTCAACCCCTCGTGATTAAAGAATAAAAGCATCTCATCCTCTTCATTATTTTACTATCATATTTGACCTATTGCCTGAAGAATAATTCTTGCTTCTAATAGTTATCTATGTTCTTTATCTCAATAATTATCATTTCTCAACACATTATTCGAATACTAGTACAATTATGGATAAACCTCAGCATTGATAACAGCAAGAGAGCTCAAACAAGCACAAATGGTGAGCACGGCGGCTGCACAATTTAGTGGTATCAATACCTTGATGCATAAATAGGGATTACCAGCCATGTTACATGAACTCGTTAATATGTACAAACCATTAATTGAGGATGCATGTAAGTATCCAGTAGACCACTAAAGGGTGTGATGAAATGTACGGGATACCTCCACCTTTATTCAGTGCTCTCGTATACGAAACCTGAGAATGGAAAATCTCCGGGTAGGGAGCTTTCCCTTTTAATGAGTCCTGCGCTGCATTGAATGCGAATTAATTAGAGTTCCAAAAGCCTAATAGTTTTATATGTACATATCATTAACTTAGGCCACCAAGAGATGTGATGGGATGGATGAAATCCATTCACCTTTAATTAAAAATCTCGGGTTCTAGTCCTGAGGATGAAGAAACTCCTAATAGGGAGCGATTTTCCCTTTAATGCACCCCACACGGCGCAAATTCAGATTAGTCACGTCAATGAATTCTGAATACCGAATGATCAAACCAAAAAAAGTCTCCTATAGGGTATGCGTGTTTTTTTTGTTAACTTTTACTGTGGCGTATATTTTTTAAGAAATCCAAAAGATACCCCTGCTCATACATACCCTTTCAAGTGCATCAAGATTCAAGGTAAATGAAGAATCTACGTGATATAGATTTCTTGTAACTTTAACCAAACCCATTACGCCGCGTCCCCTGAATTGGCCTATAGCTGTAAGTGATCTAATTTTAAAATCAACAGATAGTGCAAGGAAGGTGGCATGAACTTTACGAAAATAGGATAAAGATTCTTTTCTAGACAAAGGTGGAAATATTGTTTGTTTCTTTCTGAGAATCTATTAGTGTTTACATCAAGCCAATGAATGTAAAATATATATCTTGCATATACACTTATTAATAATTAAGTGATATGCATTTTTACTTTGATTTTGTCGATTCTTAAGGTTATAATTGTTTAGTTAAGTGTAAACACTCGGTGCGAATAAGTATTTATTCATAGGTGGAGCCTAGATGTGGTCACCTTATATACATGAATCTTGCTTTAGTCTAAACATGCAACTTGTTAAATAATTGTACGATAATCACTGTTAAATTATATCAAATAAATGACAAAATAAATGATCTTTGTTTGGAACCAAAAAACAAAGTATGAGGTCCCCCTATTCCCACAAACAACTAGGCTACTAGGTTCAATTTTTTTGAAAAATGGACCTTAATCTTGTAACGACACATGTTAAGTGTGATAATAAAGAATGATTCAATCGGAGATATGGATTTGCTTTTTGATCAGAAATATGATGCTGGCAGATAATATTCATGATAAGACAATGGCTGTAACAATTTGGACATTGTGGTGAAGCTGCTCAAGAATATAATGGACTAGAAACATTGGTAGTGACAAACAACATCAGTAAGCTACATTGTTTGTTAAATATTTATTACCTTTCAGAAATATAAGAATTAATATATTGAGCTGTTTATAAAGACAGTGGTGTAATTCTATAGCATGATAGAGAACACCTCAATCTTGGTGGAGAAAAACCAAAACTGAAGTATTAAGCAAACCCTGCAGTATTGACTCTGTCATTCTATCCTTGCCCACTAAATCTCTCTCAGGTTTATATATTTTTATAATTGATAGTTCAAGAATCCATATCTTTGATATTTTCTTGAGTAGAATCCACTAACCAAATCAATTGTACAGGTGGAAGCTATTACTTGATTTAGACATGGAGATGGTGATAAATGGAAGAAGACATTTTATTTCACAACCCTTTGCTCATAAGAACAAACACAACATTACTTCAAAGAGCTGCCATAAGAATATATGCCTTCAATTCTTTTTTCCATTTTGTAACCGGTAAATATGTCATTCCTAACATTGAAACTTGTCGTTAGTGCCTGGGCCTCGACCCTTCCTCACTTAAATACCGGACTTGGTTCACAACAGGACTCGAACATCCCGGGCTGTATTATCTTTGTCATTGCACGAATGGCCTGGGGCAATATATGCCATCAATTCTTAAGATGGACAACTGAGCTAAGCAAGGGTTTCAAGACTAGCTAAATGCTTATATATTTCGAATTACAACACACAAAAGATCACGAGTCAATAAGCCATGAACACCATGTTGTATTATGTAAAGCTACATCTTACAATCTGGTAAACAATCTAACATATGAAAGCTTTAGTGCCTCAATTAGTACAGAACTAAGAATTCACATGCCACTTCCAGCAGAAGCTTATAGGAGCTGTGTAATCTAAAGGATATTTAACTTAACGACAACATCGAACCATAAATCTGAAGCAAAAGAATGGAAGAACCTTTTACCCCGGATTCAAACTTCGTGCAAATGTAATAGGCTGATAGCAGAAGTTGTAACTTAAGGTCTTTTATCTGTGTCTTCATGTGTGAAATAATCTCAAGCACAAGTTTATTTTTGTCACCAGCGTTCCCGGGGCCGGCCATCTGGAAAAACAGGGGCCAGAATCTTTTCTTCCTTCTTCTTTGCACCATTAACTTGTGTAGTCAGTTTGCTATCTTCAAGCTTAACGGTACCTTCATCATCACTGAAGTCGGGAGGTATATCATCATCACTCCAGTCATCATCGGAATCTTCATCATTTTCATCAAATCCATCACTCCCTAAGTTATCAATGTCGGACCAATCTTCACCTTCCTCATCAACAGTTCCATATTTGGACTCGGTTTTTTCTGTTTCCTCAGAATCAGTTTGTGGAGTGATTCTCCGGTTGAATCTTGTAACGGAAACAAGGGATCGAAGCTTTTCCTTGATAAGCAATAACCTGTTCTTTTCTATCAAGTGTGAATCCTGATAAGCTTCACGGAGAAAAACTGAGTCCCGATCCCCTTTCAATGAGACATAGAACATATCAGGATGCCTTATCAGCATGCCTCTCAGCTGTTGAGAGAATCTAAATTCTTCCCTAAAATGGGTAAGGTGATCAACAAGAGTCCTCTTCTCGACTGTGAGGCTCAGAAGTTCATGAACCACACCACATGCGTGTTTTTCTTTATCTGGAGTACCTTGCCTTATTTCAGAGAAATCCTCATAAGGAGAAATGTAAGGCATGTCTCTGAACTGACTAATCCTTCTCATCTCACCCTTTGAAAGTTTAAGACCCTTAGGCAACTTCACTCTATTGAACCTTGGTGGTCTATCGATGATCAAATCCTTCTCTTCCAACTCTCTTTGCCTATTCTCCTCTTCAGCAATCTGTGCAGCAGACACAGCAAGCTCAGGATCCCAGTGAGTCAACTCCAGTGCAGGCCCTCGTCCAGTTGGAACTACCTTGAAGTATTGTGGATATCGCCTACAAATTGTATCCTGGAATTCCAACGGAAGCCCTAAATCAGTCTTGAGATGTCCAATCTTCTCCAACAGAATCCGTTTGTCCAAAGACATCATCAATAGTTTCCTCAACTTGACAACCAACAAGTCCTCCATTTCATTCCTAATCTTCATTTCCTCTAAATATAGCCTCTCAGCCTCAGGTGTCATTTTGAACTTAAGTGAGTAAACCCCTTCTTCCACAATCTCAAACACTCCGGGAAATTTCTTCAACAAAGCAATAAACCTCCTTTTCTTCTCCAAACCCAATGCTCTTCTATACCTACCCAATTCGCGAAGCGACATAATTCTATCAGGCTGACTCACTAGAATCTTCCTAATCTTCATAACCAATTTCAACTTCTTATCCCTTTGAATCACATTATCAAAAGGAAGCTCTTTCCTTCTCTTCACAGCACCAGCTGCTCTAATTGTAAAATTAGTCACCTGGGTTTTCCTTAAATTACATAAAGATTCATTCTTTTCTATAAAAGATAAACTTTTACCCCAAAATGTAGTCTTTTCAACATGGGTTTTCCTTAAATTACACAAAGATTCATTCTTTTCTCCAAAATATAAACTTTTGCCCAAAATTTGAGACTTTCCTAAATGCTCTGTTGATATAGCCAAATGGGTCACTGGAAAAATTCTAGTTTTTTTAATTAAAGATGATTTATGGGAACTGGAAAAGGGAAAAGCACCATTTGGAGCAAAGGGTCTTGATGTTGAGGAAAGAAGAAACTTGGGTTCCATGAGGATTCCCAATTCTTTCTTGGTAGAATTATAAAAGATATAGATTATAAAACATGAAATCAAGAAGATTTTAAGCAGAATTTTGATAGCAAAGCTAGCAGCTATGTTTTATAAAGCAGTGAGAGAAAGAAAGAATAAGATACACTGACCTTCTATGGTTCGAGCAGAGCTATGAATGCTCGAGATGTTGATATGGTTAGGGTTTATCAGAAATACCAAAACCCCGAGAAGATAATATCTGCATCTATATGTATGCACTATCTTCTACGTGAACTTGGGGCAACGTCACCTAATAATTGGCTAATATTGAAATTAATTAGAGTAGAAGTTTTACATGATTTATTTAATTTAGAATTAATGATCAAAAACATACTTTAACTATCAAAAGAAAAACTAATAGTTAAGACGTGTATTGTTAAATAGTTAGTGATAATTTAGATTGCAACCTTTTAAAAAAATTTCTTACAAAAATCACTTTTATTTTATTTAGGACAATAAAATCATTCAACAATTACTAAAAAACAGCCTCATCCAATAAACTCCCGTTATGTACGGGGTTTGGAGAAGGACCGATCATAAGGGATTATTGTGCGTAGATGTAACTCACATTTCTACAAGATGTTATTTTCACGACTTAAAAAATCATTCAACTATTACTATTTTTCTTAAAAGATATCTAAACACAATAAAAATCTCCTTCACTCCTAGCTGACATTCAATGTTATTAAGACTCATCTTTTTTAATAATAGACACAAAAGTTAGGTTCTCGTGCCAACGAGTCTTTGAGAATAACTAGAAGAAACAAAAGTTGTACTTTGAGGAAAAATTTTGGCATCCAAAATAGGAGTACTAATAGAGGAAATGGGTGAACATATTTTAACTAATAATTTGAATACTACCAATAATTCTCCGAAAGAAATCTTTTTTTGTTTGCGATTAAATCATTTCGAGACTATAATTTAAAAATTATAATATGAACATAAAATAATAAAGGTTTGTTTCTAATAGGGGTGAGCGGGTCTGGGTACCCTAAATTTTTTAAACTACCCGGAACCTACCTAATAAAATATCGGTTCCTAAATTTACTATCCGGAACCTACCCGGACCCTGCGGTTCCGGATAGGTCCCGGATACCCTGTAAGTCACTAAGAAAAATATAAGAAAAATATAAGAAAAATATGAGGAAGGTAAGTCACTAAGAAAAATATGAGGAAGACAAAGGCTTCTACGTTATCCTATCAATCAACAAAGTGTTTTCAAAAGAAAATCAAACATAACACAAAAATATCACCATAAATTAAATAACTAGGAATTTATGTGATACACATAGGCAATGTTTAGTTGCTCAACATCACAAACAACTATATTGAGAATAATCAAAAGACAGAAACTCCACAACTGCGGTTAAAACAAGAAAGACAAATGTTGTCCAGCACGCAAGTATACATAAAGAGGTTGATAAAGCAAGAGTAAGTTTTCAGCATTTACCTGAACAAGAAAAGTTGATCCTTTCTCCTCATCATTGCAAGGTACAGAGCTACGAATGTCATCTTCATTTTGCAGGTCAACTAACCTGCGATCTTTCGTGATGTCATCTAGTCTTCAAACAGGTTTGCTCTATCTAAATTATTGTTTCGTGTTTAGTCTTAGATTAGGCGGGAGAGGCGTAAGTGGTATGGCATTTTTTTTCTTTTTTTATTAACTAAAAAATAATGGAATTAAAAAAATAAAAATATTTAATATTTCATAGGTTCCGGATCCGGGTACCCTGTCTCTATTTGTCGGAACCGAACCCAACTTGATCGGTTTCTAATTTTACTACCCGAAACTTACCCGATATTATAATATATCTACCCGAAATCTACCTGTTAGTGTCGATTCCGATCGAGTATCTGGGTACCCTGTACCACCCTAGTTTCTAATAGACTTCCGATGAATTGATAAGCTAGTTGGTAAATCAGGAAGTCCAGTACTGGAGTACAGTGTACTAAAGTGAAGCAAAATGAAGTGGACTTTCAGAAAATCATCATTTTCTCCATTAATTCTTGGCCATACAGTTACCTCAGCACAACATGATCAACAGTGATCCTTCTATGACAGGTGGAATCCAATGAGTGGTGTGATATCCTTCTCCCCCCTTCACGTTACCACTCAGCTACATACCACACCAGCCAAATTGCACCTATTGATGATGAAATTGTTGGAAATTCGTCTTTGGTGGGGAGGTGCGTTCACCCATATTTAATGAATTAAACACTAGGGTTCTGCATATTGGAGGCTTTGTCTCTTCACACGTGCATAATCTACTAAGTGAGTAGATGACCGTAGGGCCAAGAATCGTCAAATTTCGTTGAAAAATGAAAGAGATATTGGTCCACGAAGTAAGGTGTTTGAGGCATGAAAATATGGTGTGGGACAAATCTACCACATCGGTGGGAAAATGAAGAATTGCTCTCTTTATAAGTCTCAAAATTGGCTAAGGGTTTGGGACCCCAAGGGGTAACCCATGTGTTTGAAGGATGGAGGACCTAGATGTGCTTGGGTTCGAGGCTAAGCCCACGCGCGCCCGTCCCGTCCCATCCGGGCTTGGGTCATGGGACGTGGGACGTTGGTTTCTTCTGATAGACCCCCAAATTATTTAATATTTACAGTTTGGTCCCTGGAGTTTCTGAAAAGATGAAATTGGGAATGACGGAAGCAGAAAGTTTCTGCCTACCGTTTGGGTTGATTTTTGGAGCGTTATTGCACATTACTTGGCTGATTCACTCCCTCCATAAACAGTCATTACTTGGCTGATTTACTCCCTCATTCAATGGCCTTAAACAATCATTACTTGGCTGATTACTCCCTCCTTCAATGGCCATAAACAGTCATTATTTGGCAGTTGAGGAGTCCATCCCCTTATGCTATATATTGGAGCCTTTTGGCTCAATTGTGTGAGACAGACAGAAAAACGAGACAACAATATACACACAGAGACGAACAGAAGAGTAAAACTTCACTCCAAAACGTGAGCAGAAACGTTGGAACAAAAATAGAAAACTCTTCCTTCATTTTCTATTCTTCAGCAAGTCGTTTCGTGTTTGTTTTCTTAGTCAGAATCAACCTATTTGCTTTGTAGTCTTGATTAGTTGTTGTTTTATCTTGGGAGACTATTGCCCGTTAACGTAAAAGCATATATACGGGGTAATCTTGTCTTAAAGACAGAGAGCCATCTCTCGACTCAGTCACAGTTGTAACAATCCAGATTTAGTGTTTCTTGATTTCAGGTTATCAAGATTCAAGACTCAACAAGCTTGCGGCAGTTCTGAATTTATCATTTCGAACACTTGTAATATTTATTTACTTTCCGTACTGCTTTACATATCCAACAAAAATTTGCCAAAATTTAAAATTTGTTCTCCTCATTGTATAGCTAAAAAGCTGTCAATTAACTCCTATTAAGCCCCCATAGAAATCTCATTGTAATTAGTGATAAAGAATTATGCTATGTAGGCCATTAATGCAGTAAATTGACACCTCTTTCTGTTCTTTCTGATAGAAGAAATGAACCAAGAAAAATCCCATCACACCCCATTTCATTCCCATTCAAGAATCTATGTTCAGTAGAAAGTTTTTCAAGAAATATTCAAGGTGGTTTAGTACTTCCATCCTCAGAACTAAGTACAACAGGCTTAGCTAAAAAATTAACATATGAGGAGACACTTGAGCAATCTACAACAAGTCCAGCAGCTGACTTTGATGCAACTGAAGTTGTGGAAACTGTGACAACTTTTGCATCAGAGAATCCTATAATTATAGCTGGTGGATTTGCTGCTTTGGCTTTGCCAATAGTTATATTTCAGGTTCTTCGAAAGACTAAGCCATTTGGTGTTGAGTCTGCCAAGACAACTTAGGCAAAATTAGCAGACGATGGAAATGCATAGCTGCTTGATATAAGAGCAATTGTTGAATTGAGAAAAGTGGGGAGTCCAGATATTAAGGGTTTGAAGAAAAAAACGATTACAATTGTTTATAAGGGTGAAGATAAGTATGGGTTCTTGAAAAAGTTAGCTTTGAAGTTCAAGGAGCCAGAGAATACAACATTGTTCATTCTAGACAAGTAAGATTTGAAAAGAATTGTTTAATTGTTTTTTAATTTGATAATATGTATGTATTTAGCTTATCTTGTTGAAATCTTTGTGAAACCTTAGCAGCAAGATGTAACTAAATATTAATTTAACGTGCATGGAGGTTTTGGCCTCGGGGACAGGAACGGATGAGGTGTCTCACTTTTGGAGTTCGCTAAAGTTTTTGGGTTGGTGATAGCCAATTCGCATTTTCCGAAGAAGGAGGAGCACTTGGTGACTTTTCATAGTTCGGTGGCTAAGACTCATATAGACTTTTTGCTCCTTAAGAAGGTTGATAACGATCTCTGTAAAGATTGCAAGGTTAATCCGAGTGAGAATCTTACAACCCGACATAAGTTTTTGGTGATGTATTTGGAGATCAAGATGGAGAAGAAAAAGAGGGTTGTGGATGACTGGCTAAGAATCAAATGGGGGAATTTGAACATGGCTAGTGCACGGAGATGGAGGAGAGGTTGTTGGCCGGGGGCTTGGGGAGCAGTGGGGATGCAACCGGTATATGGGATAAGACGGTCAATTGCATTTGGGAGGTAGCTAAAGAGGTGTTAGGGGTCTCGCGGGGTAGTCGGGATGGGCATCGAGGGGACTGGTGGTGGAATGGTAAAGTTCAAGAGAAGGTGGAAGCAAAAAAAGTGGCATATGGGAAATTGGTAGAGAGCAAGGATGAGGTGGAGAAGTGGACGAATAAGGAACTATATAAGATGGCGAGGAGGGAGGCAAAACTAGAGGTTACGGTGGCGAAAATGATGGATTTTGAACGCATGTATGCGAAATTAGAGTAAAAAGGCGAGGATAAGAAGTTGTACAGAGTACAGACTAGCCAAGGTGAGGGGAATGAGGGCTCGTGACTTGGATTACGTGAAGTGCATCAAGGATGAGGACGACAACGAGTTGAGTTTCATAAGTGTATTAGTAGCCACGTTTTCCTATGAGAGAGTAAGTATGAACCATAATGGCACCCTCAAAAGAACTCCCGTAGTATGACGACTAGTTGATGACAAAAGGGGAGCCTTGCATGTTGATATTGTTGTATGTTCTAGTGACCAATAGCAACCAGTGAAAATGATTTACTAGTTCATGACTACTAGTTTACAATGAGATGGGAACCTTACTTGTTAACGAAGGTGATAGCCTATAAGTATAAACGAAGAAGTTACAGTAGGTTGTCTAGGATAACTATGTTTAGAATGACTATAAGACGACTCTCAGATGATAGTTGGAGGATCATAGATTTAAGGTTAAGGTATGATAGGTACGGGACTACACCATGTTGCCTAATGTAGATGATATCTCATGGCTAATGTCTAAGTAAATGTTGTGGGGGTGTAGAGCATAAGGTAAGATAAATCACGTAAGTTGTTTCAGATGTTTGTCGATGGTTTATTGGTCCTAATGAAGATGAATTATATGGATGGGTTCTAGATTATTGTTAATGGATTATAGTTCGTTAATTAAGATGAATGATATCAGCAATATCCAAATTACCATTATCGGATTGTAGTATCTTACTTAAGATCAATTAGATGTTGGCTTCCAAAGTATCACTAATGGATGATAGATTGCTATGTAAGATGAATTATATGACAACTAAGTTAATATAAACGTTATAGCATTCTTGAGGATAAGACATTCTAGGGAGTTAGAATACAGGTTTTGGAAGCACCAATAAGGAATATAGTAAAGTGAGTGCGTATGTCCATCTCGCATTTAGCGAGATAAAGTCATATTAGATGTTCCCTTCCTATTTGAGTTCCTAGGAGTAAAGTATCACGACTCTCTTGTTCATGTTCATGTATTCCTTTCACGTGATGTCAATTGTATAGTAACAAGTCATTATATGGTTAAGAGTTCAGATGATCGTTAATGAGTTATAGAACGTAACGTAAGAAGAATTATGTCGTAAGCATCCAGATTACCATTGTTGGGGTATAAATATTCTTTTAAGATAAACCACATTGACATAGAAGATCAATCTATCCAAGGTAGAATGGTCCATAAGACTATATAATGGTTTCCGAAGGTGTCATAATAGGGTCGTAGAACAGTAGGTATATTCCTACCGTATCCAACGACATAAAGTCTTATCATTTGATTCCTTCCTTTAATGTGAGTTCCAAAGAATGAAGTATCGCAAGTCTTCTAATTCTACAAAAGTTGTTCCCCCGTGTGATATTATTTGTGTCATATCAAGTCCTCGACAATGATCCAACTCTCTTTGTTATGAATCTCATATGTTTCCAAGGTTCGTAGGTAAAAGAAAGCATCATAGAGCAGTAAGTATGTTAAGACTACTCTTCCTTCTTTTGGTATGATCAGAATGAAACGAATATAGACGAACAATATCCATAATGACTCCACTCTTAGATATGTTAGAGGCTGATGTTCTTGACTTCCATATAATGATAGTGATCTTATCTTATGGCTTGTTGATTCTTCAAAGTAACTTATGTTGATGATGTTAGTTCCATAATGTTAATCGGAGGTGCAATGACTTTACGCCACTCCGATAGACTCAGAGTGTCTTAGTATCATTCATTCATTATATATATGTATATACCATGACCTCACAAACTGGTAGTTGTAGTATTATTATTGTAGGCTCGCTTAGCCTATCATATTGCCTTATAGTCCCTTGTCGTTTGATTTATGTTGCTATGTGTATTTTGTTTGTCTTATTTACTTGCATTGGCTATTGCTTCTTTCTTTTTCAGAATGCGCTGTCATGACTTACGCACTTTGTGTGTCTTACTTTGCTTGGACTTATGCTTTGTCTTGAGCCGGGGGTCTCTCGGAAATAATCGCTCTACCTACCAAGATAGAGGTATGGTCTGTGTACACTCTACCCTCTTCAGACCCCACATTGTGGGATTTCACTGGGTATGTTGTTGTTGTTATATACCATGACCTCACATGTGTTATATATGCTATATGATATGTATACATGGTATGGGAAAGGTTATGTCGTTATATACGCACCATCACCTGATCATCTAGTATATCATGATGATTATGCCCACAGAGGCCTATATGATATGATGGGATGCCACAGAGGCTTGATGGCTATGCATATGTATATGTATGACTAAGCATTATGTACGCACATGTACGATACTTAGGCATATCATGACCCTCAGTGGCAATTCAGAGTTTCAGGTTGATTCTTCCTTATCTCTCCTTAAAGTTGACGTTCTTTCATATGATTATTTATGTCTGCCTTACATACTTGGTACAATATTTCTGTACTGACGTCCCTTTTGCCGGGGGCGATGCATTTGTTATATTTCACATTGCAGGTCCAATTGTACAGGTTGTCAGACTAGTTTGCTAGATAGTGTAGATCATCAGCGGAAGAGTTGCAAGCTCCAATTTCACCCGGAACCAAGTCAGGTCTAGTAATTGCATTGATGTTAGAGATTATGAGTAGCTTTGGGCCCTGTCCCAACACTTGTATTAGTCGTTCAATAATAGGTACTCATAGAGGCTTCATAGACAAAGTCAGTGGGTTATTTTATATTCAATTGCATACCATGGGCCACGTTCATGTACAAAAGAATAATTCACAGAGTTCATTTGTGTTACAAGTTACGTTATTTACCCTTTTACAAGGTCACAGTAGATGCATGTAGAGTAAGGTTCGTCCCACCTATGTTTTGGGGCGTGACATATGCATTGTATCATTTTAATGGCAAAGTGGTTACCACTTCTGACATAGGCCGTAGTACTAGTGATAATGATTATTTAACTGTTACATGTCGTTGGATAGATCACAATTGGTCTATGCAAAAATGTATACAGTAAAACCTCTATAAATGAATATCCTTGGGACTTGAAAAATTATTATCTTATACGGGGTTATTAATTTATAGAATAATTTTTATTTTGTACATTATATTTCTCAAATTAAACAATTAATTTTTTTCGGTAACTAAGAAAAGAAAATAAATAAACAATTAATTAATGATGGTGCATTGTATCTAAGTTTATTAATCTTGTCAAAAAGAAGTTTATTAATCTTGGGTTGGCGTGATTCAAAATAGAATGCATGTACATTAGAATATGAAGTGTTGTGAATTATTTCAAGTACACAATATAGAGTTTATAAACATACACATGTACTTTAACTTCATATACCAAAATACAAAAATTCATATATTATATCTTCTCTTCCATGACTACTCATTTGAAAGGTGTAAAAAAGTCTATGCTAACTGATGAGATGAAAAAAATATTATGTGAGTACAAAAATAAGCATCCATCTTCAAGTCAAAAAGATTTGCAACAGTGGGTTCAACAAAAGTTACTATCTCTCTGTGTGATAGTAACGCTATACCACATGTTTCTCCAAAAGAAGTTTTTCTTGCCATAGAGATTTTGAAAAATTACTTGCTTCAAAATGAGAAGAATGTCTCGAATATAGTTTATGCCCTCCAAAAAGTTAAAGATGAAATTGAGTCTTGTTCGCATGAAAAGAAGAACCAATTGACTATAGATACATATTTTAGGAAAGCATAAAATTTGAAGTAAAAATTGTTTAGGAAGTGCTTTATTTTATGAATTATATATGTAATTTTCATACGTATTTAATGAATTATTATTTTATATTTTCAATGGGCCTCAAGGATTTTTTTTTAAAATTATTATCTTATGCATTTATCGATGTTATTATTTTATCCCATTGGCCCAAGTCGGGACCGGAGAAAATTATTATTTAATCGAGGTTATTAATTTATCGAATATTCATTTATCGATGTTTTATTGTATCAACATGTAGATATATTGATGAAAGACACATTAGAATTTTTATTTCAATAAATATTCATGAAATTAGTGAATATTAAAGATAATGCTTCTTCTAATAATTATGTTGTAAACATTTTAAAAACTCCATGTACTCCATCTTTTCCCGATATTTTTCATGTTAGATGTGCATGTCATATTTATAACTTAGTTGTAAATGATGACCTACAATTTTTTAAAAACATCATTGATAAAGTACAATTTGCTATCAACTTTATTTTTAAAGGTAATAAAATACAAAGACGCAAAGAGTTTAAAAAATATGTCATGATTGTGGATTACTTTATAGGAAAATTTTCAGAAGAAGTTGCAACTAGGTGGAATTCTTTGTATGAACAATTAGTTGTTGCTCACGAGTATAGAAGACCCATAACTTTATTATTTAACGCTCATAATCAAAATCCTTCGGATATGCTTATAGATGATGATTGGGATACAATTTTGGAACTTATTGTATTCTTAGAGAATTTTTTTCTAGCTACTAAAGAATTTCTGGTATTTATTATCCTACTATTTCATCTATTTATTTTATATAGCTCTAATATTTTTGTTATTTAATGAATATATGAAAAAACCAACTTACGCTTCAGCTATTACAAAAATGTTTGTAAAATGAATTTTTTTTCCTATTCTCACTATTTATTTTATTTGTGATGTATTAAATCCTACTATTAAAGTAGACGGTTGTAATGCCCTTATTGAAACGATTTATGAATGCCTAGAAATACTTCCAACAGAACCAACTGAAGAACCAATTAACGAACCAACTAAAGAAGATGTTATCTCTAGCATACAAATACAATGCAAAACTATGTATATGTATTAGCAAGAGCAAAGTGCAAATAATCAACCGGCTTCGGTACCATCTTCTTCTACTTCACTTCAACCTTACAAAAAACATGCGGTTTCTGCTTCAAGTATTCAAGGTCTTCGAAATAGAATGTATAGTGGTTCAAGTGCTTCACAAATTAGCAAGTTTGATGTTTATGTTTTGCAGAGTGTTGTACCGTTCGAATCAATTGCTAATGAAAATGGACGTGAAGACTTGCTGAAATACTGGAGGAGAATGAAAAGACATTTCCTACTCTATAAAAGATGGCCCAAGATGTGTTGAATATTCAAGCGTTATCTACAGCTTCTAAAGGGCCTTTTCTATTGGAAGATTTCAAATAGGAGAGCACAAACACTCATTGGCGGGAGACAGTTTGAAGATTGCAGTTTTATTTAGAGATTGGATTAGAGCGGAGCGTAGAAGGTGCGGTCAACCAGAGATCAATGAAGATGACGACTACAATTACAACGAAATCTTATCTGAGGGAGCAGGAAGCGACGTTCAACAATTTGACCAACAAATTCCAATTCCAACAGAAGATCCTCAAGAGATTGTCAGAAAATTAGAAAAGTATGGTTGCATGTGTAATTTTTTAATGCCAATTTTACTATGTGATTTACAACTTTTGAACTACGAAACAAAGTTGCGATTTTGAAATTGTATTACAAAAAAAAAATTATGTTTCTATTAAATAATATAATAGGCAATTAGCCTTGGGATGTTTTTTTCACTTTCTTGTTCAATTATTTAAGTGTTTAAATATATATATATATATATATATTTAAAAAAGTTTTTAAAAATCCCCGAAATCCCCTTCCCGTCCCGTCCCATCCCGTCCCCCCAAATCTCATCCTCTCTGATAGATGGGATGTGGGACGAGACCACTTCCCGTCCCCCTCCGTCTCGCCTATCCCGATCCCGACCCACCCCACCGTCCACCCAAATCCCGTCCCGTCCCACTGTCCACCCTTAGTTTGGATTTATACCGGGGCATTCGACTACATAAGCCATTCATCTTATTAAGAGGTTGGTGGAGTAGTATATGGAGAGGAAGAAGGACTTACATATGGTAATCATCGACCTCGAGAAGGCATATGACAAAGTTCCTAGGGAGGTTCTGTGGAGATGTTTAGAGGTTAAAGGTGTACCTGTGGCGTACACTAGGGCGATTAAGGATATGTATGATAGAGCTAAGACCAGGGTACGGACAGTAGAAGAAGACTCGGAGCACTTTCCAGTGATGATGCGGTTGCACTAGAGATCAACTCTTAGCCCATTCTTATTTGTCTTGATGATGAATGGACTGACGTGACAAATTCAATGAGAGGTGCCATGGTGTATGTTATTCGCAGATGACATAGTCCTGATTGATGAGACTCGCAACGGAGTGAACGCTAAGCTGGAAGTTTGAAGACAGACTCTGGAGTCTAAAGGGTTCAGGCTGAGTAGGACCAAGACATAATACTTGGAGTGCAAGTTCAGTAACGTGAGCGACCATGAGACAGACGTGGAGGTGAGGCTTGGTATTCAAAAGAAAAGAAGTTTTAAGTATCTTGGGTCTATTATCCAAGGGAATGAAGAGATTAATGACGATGTCACACATATTGGTGCAGGGTGAATGAAATTGAGGCTCGCATCTGGAGTCCTATGCGATAAAAAGGTACCACTAAAACTTAAAGAAAAGTTCTATAGAGTGGTGGTTAGACCAACTATGTTTGTATGGGCGGAGTGTTGGCCAGTCAAGACTTCGCACATCCAAAAGATGAAAGTTGCGAATATAAGGATGCTGAGATGGATGTGTGGACATACAAGGAGGGATAGGGTTAGAAATGATGATATTCGGGACAGAGTGGGAGTGGCCTCGGTGGAGGATAAGATGCGGGAAATGAGGTTGAGATGGTTCGGGCATATGCAGAGGAGAGACACAAATGCCCCAGGGCGGAGGTGTGAGAGGTTGGCTATGGACGGGTTCAGGAGGAGTAGAGGTAGGCTGAAGAAGTATTGGAGAGAGGTGATTAGACGGGATATGGCGCAGGTGCAACTTACTGAGGACATGACCTTAGATAGGGTATTGTGGGGGACACGGATTAGGGTAGAAAGGTAGTAGGTAGTTGAGCGTAGTCCTACTTACGCTTACATACTAGTAGTTGTAGTATTATTATTGTAGCCCTGCTTAGCCTAACATATTAGTAGGTGCAGTATTGTTTTATAGTTCCTTGTCATTTGATTTCTGCTGCCGTATGTTCTTTCGTGTACTTCGAATATCTCATGTACATGCGATAGTTACGGCTTCCTTTCCCAGAGTGCTTTGTCATGGCTTATTCGCGTGTTACTCTCATTTTCACACTGCTTTAAATTTCTTGTACTGTGTCTGACCGTTTCTTTTGCTTTTGCTTTTGCTTGTACTTATGCTTTTTCTTGAGCCGAGGATCTTTCGGAAACATCCTCTCTACCTTGATCTACCTATCAAGGTTGAGGTACAATTTGCGTACACTCTACTCTCACAGACCCCACGTTGTGGGATTTCACTGGGTATGTTGTTACTGAGAATTGCTTGTGTTTAGGTATTTAGCTTATCAGTGAGCTCTCATATTAGGCTGTGATTATTTAGTAGTATGCAAATCTGCAAGCAGTTATCTTGCCAACTTTTGAAAGTTCTATTTTCCTATAGAAAAAATAACATGGTAGTAAACAACGAATGTTATCCTACTCACTGGCAATAATTCGAAACTATCAAATTGGATATTGGGGTTTGGGGTTTAGTATTACCTCTAAACAATGACGGAGCCAGAATTTTCAGTGAGGGGATTCAAAATATAAGAAAATAAACATACAAGATGGCAGGAGATTCAACATCTAAAACACATACATGATTTTTTTTTTGACCTTATATATACAGTGTAATTTTTTACCAAGGGAGTTCAGATAAGCGCCCTTGCGGTACCCTAGCTCCGCCCATGCCTCTGAAAACCTTTATTCTACTAGGTGGTTCATTAAGGGTTTAAAGGAACTGTTAGATGATATTAATTTCCCTTGAGGAGTCTTTCATTAATATCAAGGTATATATAGAGTACAATATTCATCCCTTGTACAATAGGAATCCTAAGCCTATACAAAAGAGGAATCCTAGTCTTACCATAATTATATTTACACAATATATGGAAATATACTAATTATGGGTAGGGAATATATTGTTTCCTATATTTACACGTTTACACACCCCCTCAGTCGGAGCGGGAGGAGGCCGGACGCTGAGACCGGCTCAAGTCAAGAAATAACCGTCTCGAAGTCCTTTGGTAAATATGTCTCGCATACCGATAGGATGATGGAACATGTAACACTCTGACATGGCCTAACGCAACTTTCTCACGAACGAAGTGTAGGTCTATCTCAATATGTTTGGTTCGCTGATGTTGAACCGGATTATGAGAAAGATAGATGGCAGAGATGTTATCACAATACACAATAGATGCCTGACGCAAAGGACACTGAAGTTCTAACAGTAAATTTCTGGAGCCAACAAATCTCGCTACTACATTTGTAACGCCTCTGTACTCAGGCTCGGCACTGGAGCGAGATAGGGTAGCTTGTCGCTTGGCAGACCATGAAATCAGATTATCCCCTAAGAAAACACAAAAGCCGGAGGTGGAGCGTCGCGTGTCCGGACACCCTGCCCAATCTGCATCCGTATATGAAAGCAACCTGTCTGGTGCAGAGGGGTATAGGTGCAAACCATAATCAAGAGTGCCCTTAATGTATCGAATGATACGCTTAAGAGCAGTGAAATGAGACTCCCTGGGGCATGCATGAATAAGCACACCTGCTGAACAACATAAGCTATGTCTGGCCTGGTGAATGTGAGATACTGAAGTGCACCTGCAAGGCTCCTATACAGAGTAGGATCAGAGACTGGAGCACCATCCATAGCACTGAGCTTAGATTTGGAATCAACTGGAGTAGGCACCTCTTTGCAGTTCGCCATCTTAGCCCTGTACACAATCTCTTCTGCATACTTATGCTGACACAAGAACATATGATTGGCAGACCTGGTCACTGATATCCCCAAAAAGTAACTTAGCTTCCCCAAATCAGTCATTGCAAATTCGGACTTGAGCAAGGCAATAATCTCATTTTTTAATCCGTCGGAGGAGGCAGTAAGAACAATATTATCCACGTAAAGTAATAAGTAAGCAGTGCTACTACCTCGATGAAAAATGAAAAGTGATGTATCACTCTTGCTGCATACAAACCCAATCTGCAAGATATACCTGGCAAAGCGATCATACCACGCACGGGGGGCCTGCTTCAGACCATATAGTGACTTATGGAGACGACACACATAGTGAGGAACTGCTGGATGGGTGAACCCTGGTGGCTGATGCATGTAGACTGTCTCTCTCAGATCCCCATGTAAGAATGCATTCTTCACATCAAGCTGATGGATCGGCCAGTGTTTGCCCATGGCTATGCTCAAAACTGTGCGGATGGTAGCCGGTTTGACAACCGGGTTGAAGGTCTCACCACAATCAATACCCTCCTGCTGATTTGTGCCATTAGCCACAAGACGGGCCTTATACCTTTCAAGATCCCCATTGTCTATGAACTTGTGACGAAATAGCCACATACAACGAATGACATTCACCCCCTCAGGTCTAGGTACTAGATCCCACGTGTGCTGTTTAGTTAAAGCATTGAATTCCTCATACATAGCCGCATTCCAATTAGGGTCTTGTTTGGCCAATTTTGGGTTCTTTGGAAGTGGAGAGATGGTTTGGGCAGACAAGTTGAAATGGACTTTGGATTTGAAGATTCCATGCTTTGAACGAGTTTCCATTAGATGGGTAGGGACAGTGGGTGGCGGAGTGGTGTTTGAGACGGGGGGTAAAGTCGGATAAGGAGAGGGTGGGGGGGAGAAGCCGTCGGAGGCGCCGCGGCTCCTGGATCGAGAGTCGCGGCGCTAGAAGGTTGACAGGCTTCTCTGAAGTTTGGGTGTCGCGGCTCTAACGACGGAACAGAGGATGTGAGTTGTTCGATTATGAGGGGAGAGATGGCAGACTCGTCAATAAATGAGTAGTCCTGTTTTTGAATTTTTGGAAGATTCGAAAATGGGAATGTGGTCTCGTCGAATGTGACGTGACGAGATATGTGGATCTGACGAGTCGACAAGTCATAGAATAGATAGCCCCTATGGTTCGGTGAGAATCCTAGAAAGACACATGGAGTGGACCTAGGAGCGAGCTTGTGAGGGGCGGTGGAGCTAAGGTTGGGATAGCACAGACAACCAAAAATCCGTAGATGATCATAAGAAGGGATTCTATGGTAGAGGATTTCGGTAGGGGTCATATTGTGAAGGGTGCTAGTATGGAGAATATTTAGAGTGTATTCTGACATTTTAGCAGCATAGACCCAGAAGGGTGGAGGGAGGGAGGCATGAATCAATAGGGTGCGAATCATATCGTTAATGGTGCGGATGATTCTTTCAGCTTTACCATTTTGTGGTGAGGTGTGAGGGCAGGAGAAGCGAAAGACCATGCCATTATTGGTACAAAAGCGGTGAAACATAGAGTTATTGAATTCACGACCATTATCGCACTGAAATAATTTTATGCCTTTTCCAAATTGTGTTTGAATGAAATTGCGAAACTCAATAAATTTGACAAACACTTCTGATTTAAATTTAAGAGGGTATAACCAAACGTAGTGTGAAAAATCATCAAGCAACACAAAATAGTATTTATGACTAAGAGAACTAGGGATAGGAGATGTCCATAAATCGGCATGTATGATATCAAAAGGAGCAAATGTAACACTGTCGCTCCCATTTTTTGACTTGACCCGACCCGCGAGAGGTCGGAACGGAGCACGGCGTATTCAGGTGATTCATGGGTATAAATGGATTGAGGAGTCGCCGCCTAATTATTTTTTACGGTGAATTAGGACACCTAAATATTTAAACTAAATGCTGCAATGTAAACTCCGATTTTAATGGTCTACGAAACTAATGAGATTCTAGGTAAGGGTTCTTCATTATCCTAAAGGGAAGGGGTTAGGCATCCTTTAAGATCCGCTAACTTGCGGTTATCCGGTCAAACTCAGGTTAATTATTGTATTAAGAAAATGCATGTTTTTTTTGAAAAATATAAACTTAAAATGATGTTGCAATTATTTAGTAAAAGAATGCATTTTGTACAAGTATGCATTTGTATGGTATTTAAAGAGAAATACATGTAAAGTTGAAAAGTATGCATTTTTAACAATTGATAGTAAAACAAATTATTTATAATGCCTAAGAAGTAAATCTTTTGGAAATCATTGAGTTGCAAATTAAAAGATAAACTTATTTGTATGATTGATAAAGCGAATAAAAGATGACCAAAGTTGTTTAGAAAATTTTGAACATGCATCACGAGCCTAAAATAAATAAACTAGCGAAGGGTTTCTAAGTTTGAAGTTACCCTATGAATTAATCATAAGTTTGCCTATTCTAATCATTTCAATAATTCACATAAGTGCAACAAATAATTATTACAATACTAAGCGAGATAAAGCTGAATTAAAGAAAGTAAAAACAACAAGGCAAATACTCCTCGGAGTTTATTTATTTTGTTGTTTTTACTTTCTTTAAAATTCAGCTTTATTTTTGCTCTGTATTGTAATATTATTTATTGTACTTATGTAATTATTGAAATGCTTAGAATAGGCAAACCTAGAATTAATTCATAGGGTAGTTTAAGATTTAGAAACCCTCCGCTAGTTTATTTATTTTTTAGGCTCGTCGTGCAGATTTAAAATTTTCAAAACAAACTTTGATGAACTTCTATTCATTTTATTAATTGTACAACTAAAAAATGATTTTCAAAAATTACTCATTTGGCATTACAAATTAATTGCTTCTCCTTATTATTGTCACAAATGCATACATGTACAAAATGCATCTCTTTCATTAATTATTTGCAAACATCTTTTTTAACTTCATACTTTAAACATGCATTTTTCTTACTATAATATTAACCTGAGTTTGACCGGATAACCGCAAGTTAGCGGATCTTAAAGGATGCCTAACCCCTTCCCTTTAGGATAATAAAGAACTCTTACCTAGAATCTCATTAGTTTCGCAGACCATTAAAATCGGAGTTTACATTGCAGCATTTAGTTTAATATTTAGGTGTCCTAATTCACCGTAAAAATAATTAGGTGGCGACTCCTTAACCTTTTATACCCAGGAATCACCTGAATACGCCGTGCTCCGTTCCGACCTCTCGCGGGTCGGGTCAGGTCGAAAATAGGGCACGACAGCATGGCGACTCCGCTGATTTGTGCCATTAGCCACAAGACGGGCCTTATACCTCTCAAGATCCCCATTGTCTCTGAACTTGTGACGAAATAGCCACATGCAACGAATGACATTCACCCCCTCAGGTCTAGGTACTAGATCCCACGTGTGCTGTTTAGTTAAAACATTGAATTCCTCATACATAGTCGCATTCCAATTAGGGTCTTGTTTGACCAATTTTGGGTTCTTTGGAAGTGGAGAGATGGTTTGGGCAGACAAGTTGAAATGGACTTGGATTTGAAGATTCCATGCTTTGAACGAGTTTCCATTGGATGGGTAGGGACAATGGGTGGCAGAGTAGTGTCTGAGGCGGGGGGTAAAGTCGGATAAGGTGAGGGTGGGGGCGAAGCCGTCGGAGGTGCCGCGGCTCTTGGATCGAGAGTCGCGGCGCTAGAAGGTTGACAGGCTTCTTTGAAGTTTGGGTGCCGCGGCTCTAACGACGGAACAAAGGATGTGAGTTGTTCGATTATGAGGGGAGAGATGGCAGACTCGTCAATAAATGAGTAGTCCTGTTTTTGAAATTTTGAAAGATTCGAAAATGGGAATGTGGTCTCGTCGAATGTGACGTGACGAGATATGTGGATCTGACGAGTCGACAAGTCATAGCATAGATAGCCCCTATGGTTCGGTGGGAATCCTAGAAAGACACATGGAGTGGACCTAGGAGCGAGCTTGTGAGGGGCGGTGGAGCTAAGGTTGGGATAGCACAGACAACCAAAAATCCGTAGATGATCATAAGAGGGGATTCTATGGTAGAGGATTTCGGTAGGGGTCATATTGTGAAGGGTGCTAGTATGGAAAATATTTAGAGTGTATTCTGACATTTTAGCAGCATAGACCCAGAAAGGTGGAGGGAGGGAGGCATGAATCAATAGGGTGCGAATCATATCGTTAATGGTGCGGATGATTCTTTCAGCTTTACCATTTTGTGGTGAGGTGTGAGGGCAGGAGAAGCGAAATACCATGCCATTATTGGTACAAAAGCGGTGAAACATAGAGTTATTGAATTCACGACCATTATCGCACTGAAATAATTTTATGCCTTTTCCAAATTGTGTTTGAATGAAATTGCAAAACTCAAGAAATTTGACAAACACTTCTGATTTAAATTTAAGAGGGTATAACCAAACGTAGTGTGAAAAATCATCAAGCAACACAAGATAGTATTTATGACTAAGAGAACTAGGGATAGGAGATGTCCATAAATCGGCATGTATGATATCAAAAGGAGCAAATGTAACACTAGTAGATGATTTAAACGGAAGGCGAATATGTTTGCCTAAAGAGCAAGAAACACAATTTTGGGCAAGTTTCCCATTACAAGCAATGAAATTGTTGCCTCTAAGAAAATTAAAAATTGGGACTCCTAGATGTCCAAGCCTATTATGCCAGGTTGAAGAAGAAACAACCGCTAGAGTGACGGGAGAGCAAGATCTGGCAGCGGAGGTGGAAGTGAATGGATAGAGATCCCCCGTGCTATTGCATCTCGTAAGAGGTGTCCCCGTATGAAGATCCTTTACAGTAAACCCAAAAGGGTCAAAATTCACAGAGACAGAATTATTACGAGTAAATTGACGGACATATATGAGGTTCTTAATCATGTGTGGGGCATATAGGGTGTTTTTGAGTGAGAATGGTGGATGAGGAGGTTGTGTGTATGAGGTACCATAACCCTTAACTGGAATGCGTTGTCCACTACCAAATGTAACATATTGAGGATGCTTTAAACAAAACAATTTAGGAATAGTACCTGCAGACTGGGTGACGTGAGATGTGGCACCTGAGTCCATGTACCAAGTATTGTCGTCGTTGCATAGATAGGGTGTCGAACGCCCGACCCAACTCGGGGGTGTCATGCCGGGAGGGCCGCGGGACCCGACCTTGCATGAAGTGGGCCTCGCCGTGGGGTCGGAGCGGGGCCTAACAAACCGGGGTAAGAATACGGATTGTATGGTCGCCGGCACCGGAATGGACTTGGCGCCGCGGCTCTAAACTCGGGCGCCGCGGCTCGCATCGGGGCGCCGCGACGCTGTAGATGAACTGCTGAGGAGCCGCGGCCCAGTTGTTCTGCGATCTCTGTTGCTGTTGTTGGTTCTGTTGACCGCGACCCTTGCCACGACCACGCCTCTCTACCGCCGCGGCCTTTTCCACCCTTGCCGCCGTTGGGAGTTGTCCCGTGGTGTCCGATCTTGGGGTTGCGTGTCGACGCCTAACACCCGTTGGGCGTGCTCATCCCGCTTAGCACGACGGGTTTCTTCGAGCAACAATTGTGAGCGAGCTTTGTTAAAACTCGGTAGCGGATCTGCCTGTTGAATAATGGTGGCCAAAGTATCATATTCGCCCTTAGTAAGGCCAGAAATCATTTGTAGCACCATTTTATCGTCAGTGACAGGCGTGCCAATGTTGGAGAGTTGATTCGTTAGAAGTTTAAGCTGCTTGCAGTACTCAGAGACATTGGAGAAGTTTTCAAGACGTGTTTTGTTGAACTATTCTTCCAAATACACGGCACGAGTGTGCTTGTTGTCCTGAAAAATTTCCTCCAAACGATTCCACAAGTTAAGGGCTGTGGAGTCAGATTTCATGATAGTAAGGAGCAAATCCTAAGAGATACTACCATATATCCATTGTTTGACGCCAGCGTCGAGACGATGCCAGATAGAATCATCAACCTCCGTAGGGCGCGGAATAGTGTCATCAATATGGTCAAGCACGTTATAGAGACATGCATGATTGCGAAAAAGTTCAACCCAGGGAGAATACTGGTTGTTTTCTTGATCAAGAATAATGGGAATATGGTTCTTGATGTTGGAAACAGTAAGGGCGGGATGAAATGGTGGTGATGACTTTGTGGTGGGATTTGTGGAGGTAGAGGCGTCAGAAAGTGTGGAAGAATCAGGGATAGCCATTTAGAGAAGAGAAGAAAGGAAGAACAAAACCCGAAAAACAAGAAGAAAATCCGGGAGGGCCGCGGCGTAGGAGAGGCAGTCGGCGACTGTGGAAGAGAAAGGTTTTTAGGATTTTGTTTATTTGGCTCTTGATACCATGTTAGATGATATTAATCTCCCTTGAGGAGTCTTTCATTAATATCAAGGTATATATAGAGTACAATATTCATCCCTTATACAATAGGAATCCTAAGCCTATACAAAAGAGGAATCCTAGTCTTACCATAATTATATTTACACAATATATGGAAATATTCTAATTATGGGTAGGAAATATATTGTTTCCTATATTTACACGTTTACAGGAACAAATCAGATTAAAGATCAGTATGCAAATTGAAGATTTCTATTGATGTGGTTATCACATGTGCACCTTTCCTTCATTGAATTGTGTACGGAATTCTTGTAAGTGTTGACTTATCCATTAAATTGAATATAATCCTGTCTCTTTATGAATTGTTATGAAGCCAGATTTGATGGGAACTCTGAACTGGTTGTGGAGCTAGTCACAGAAAATGGATTTAAAGCTGCTTATGCAATCAAAGATGGCGCTGAAGGACCCCGGGGATGGCTGGTATATTCACAAATCTAGATGTAAACTATTATGTAAAAAACAAGTTGGTGGCCTTGAAGCTTAACGAATTCCACTTTCTGCAGAACAGCGGCCTTCCTTGGATAGTTCCTAAGAAAACTTTGAGTCTTGATCTGAGTAACCTGTCCGATGCTCTTGATGGTGTTCTTGGGGTATGTATCCCTTTCCAACCATGCTACTAATTAACAGATCAATGTTTTCCTCCGTGATGAACATCACACATTCAGCTATTCTGTCCCATAACTTACTTTGTGGTTTCAGACCTGAAATTAAATGTTAGTGAAGATGCACTCTCGCAACTATTCAACTTTGCGCAGTTATCAAATACATGAGACAATATGGTAAAGTAGTAGTCTAGAATTACTTGATCATACACTTATCTTGGCTTGTCATTAATAAAATACAGGAAGGTTCTGATGCTGTTACTGTAGGCTTAGGTGCTGCTGCAGCTGCTGGTCTAGGGCTTTTTGCCTTCACAGAGGTGAGCTCTAACTTCTTTTTTCCCTCATTCGTATGTTGAGCTCAATTGAGTGGACAGCTTACTATTGATTCCCTTTTCAGGTAGAAACAATTCTCCAACTGTTGGGTTCAGCTGCACTTGTCCAACTGGTTGGCAAGAAACTCCTGTTTGCAGAGGTTTGTCCGTGCTATTTGGAGTGAATACTTTTCTTGCTACTGGCATATGTAGCCTTGAAAAGATATGTCCACATTGCATCTGTAAAGTGTTTTATGATGATCATCTAATCCTCAAGAGATGACTTGTATTTCTGCCTAGAAATTAAAATTAAGAATAACTTGTCCAAGAGAGATCGGTTCTTAATTTGTATATTTTAGTTATAAAACTTTTTTATGTCCTGAAAGCAGGCAATTGTTCTAACACTTTTGTTGCTAAGACAATACAACAACAACAACAACATATCTAGTGAAATCCCACAATGTGAGGTCTGGGGAGGGTAGAGTGTACGCAAACCTTGTCTCTAACTTGGTAGGTAGAGCGGTTGTTTCCGAGAGACCCTCGGCTCAAGACAAAGCACAAGCCTAAGCAAAGTAAGACAAACAAAGTGAGTAAGTCATGATAGCGAATTCTGAAAGAGAAAAGAAGCAAAAAGAAGCAATAAATAATGCAAGTAAATAAGACAAACAAAATACACATAGCATCATAAATCAAAGGACAAGTGACTATAAGACAATACTGTGCCTACTAGTATGCTAGGATAAGCGAGCGTACAATAATAATATAACACTATCAGTTTGTAAGCGTAGGCAGGACTATGCTGGGCTACCTACTACCCTTCTACCCTAATACGTGTCATCCATAACCTCCTATCTAAGGTCATGTCCTCAGTGAGTTGCACTTGCGCCATGTCCCATCTAATCACCTCTCCCCAATACTTCCTAGGCCTATCTCTACCCCTCTTGTACCCGTCCATAGCCAACCTCTCACACCTCCGCACTGGGGCATTTGTGTCTCTCCTCTGCACGTGCCCGAACCATCTCAACCTCGCTTCCCGCGTCTTATCCTCCACCGAGGCCACTCCCACTCTGTCTCGGATATCATCATTTCTAATTCTATCCCTCCTTGTATGCCCACACATCCATCTTAGCATCCTCATCTCCGCAACTTTCATCTTTTGGGTGTGCGAAGTCTTGACCGGCCAACATTCCGCCCCAAACAACATAGTCGGTCTAACCACCACCCTATAGACCTTGTCTTTAAGTTTTGGTGGCACTTTTTTATCGCACAAGACTCCAGATGCGAGCCTTCATTTCATCCACCGTGCCCCAATACGATCTGTAACATCATCATCAATCTCTTCATTCCCTTGAATAATAGACATGGGGTACTTGAAACTCCCTTTCTTTGGAATGACCTGAGTACCATAATATGCTAACTCTTAGTTTAGGCCTATATATGCTCTATTTGAATTGTACAGCTGTGAGCTGTATAATATGCCAACTCTTAGTTTAGGCCTATATATGCTCTTCTATTATCGAGGATTAGATAATTTATACTCCTGGATAATTTTCATATGCATTGAATTGAATGTTTCATGCATAAACATTATCTTCAGTTCCTAATGGTTTAGGAATATACTTGGGTTTAGAAGTGCAAAGGGATTTGAAAGTTTCTGATTGCAGGTCCAATGAGTGACTTTATCGACCAATTATTCTTAGTCTCACTTAAATTAGATAATGATCATGGGAATCAAAGTATTTAGACGTGGGAGGTCCTTCAATATTATGACATTTTCCCTTTGCAGGACAGAAAGCAAACTCTGCAACAACTTGATGAGTTTCTCACTACTAAGGTTGCTCCAAAGGAGCTGGTAGATGAGATTAAGGTAATCTCCACATATGTCCTGAACTTCCCAAGATTATTGTCTCTGCAAAATATTTCTTCATAATAACAATTTTGTTAATCATGTTCTTGGTTCCTTCTCATCTTTAAAAATTCAGCAAATAGGCAAGGCTCTTCTTCCAGACATGGTGAGTAGCAATGCTCTACCTGCACCGGCAGAAGCAAGCCCTGCTTCAGCCACCAGCACTGTTGAGAAAACTGAATTGGTTGCTATGGAGGAAATTGCACCGCCTAAAGTAGAAGCAACTTCCCCGCCTACTCCAGAAGTCAATTCAGTCCCGAAAGCAGAAGAGTCAAGACAGATGCACTACCTGAAAGTTCGAGGTCACTTTCACCTTATCCTAATGTAAGTTTTCAGTTTTTCATGTTCAATGCTTCTTTCATCGTTTCATTCATTCTAAGTTTCTAACTAACTAAATGGTTTCCACACGCGACATCTGCCTCTCTTAGTGCACCCTTTCTTATTAATGGACTGAAGATAGTGCTATTATTGAGTTGTGGATTGTTACCATACACCAATTTATATGTTCATTGTTCTGCAAAGTTTAACATCTTTTGCTTTGAATGTGTTATATGCAGTATCCTGATCTCAAGCCTTCACAACCATAGAGCTGGACTTGCAGACTGCCATATATCCAAGGCATAGAGCCCTCATATTCCAGTTTAGCTGAGAATAAGCATAGCTAGCTATATCCTAGATTTGTAATGGAAGCTTCTGCTTTATGAAATTTTGAATATTACATAACATGCATTGGCAGAGAATTTCTGCTCAACATTAGAATATTCTTGGACATCATGTAGATATTGATCTTTATCGGTTCGGTTTGAGTTTACAAATAAATTACTCCTTAGGTAGATCTGTTAGAGCATAATGAATAAGAATATCTAACTTGAAATTCATTAACCTTGAAAGAGCTTATTTATAAGAGTATACTTGGATATTTCTTCTAGGTTGGACTATGGCCTATGCCATTTTGCTTCCTATTATGTATCAGTTCGGATCTTGGAAGGGATTATTTCTCATTTTTCAATATTTTAATGTACGGATATCTATTGGAAATCATCAAGGCATGCCCAAGTTACCGTTGAAATTTAATAAATTGTTTACTTTTACAACGCAATGTTGTCTTTTTGTACCTTTTTAATTGAAAAGTATTTACTAGGGGCACTGGATTATGAGGGACTTTTGAGATGAGTACTATTTAAGTTTTAAAAACTCAAGACTGAAGATATTCATTCATCTAACCTTTCATTCATACTAATGATATTCATTCATCTAACACTTTTTAAATTAATACTCTTCTCCTCCTCCTTTGCCAACACAAATTCCCATAACCTTTCCTCCAATTTTGGGTCGCATCCTGAGCTTTTTGAGATCGATTTAGAATTCAAGACACGAAGTCAATAAATATTCTTAAAAATACGATTCGGGTAAAATCTAGAAGTTTGACTCGATAAGTATAAGCTGAATATTTTTTTAAGATAATTAAAGTAATATATTCTATTAACGTACTAGAATTAAATAAAAAATGAAAAAAAGCCTCAAAGTATGTAAATAAATAATTACATGTAAACTTGTCTCTGAATTTGTTTAATGGAAAAAGACAACCTAAAATCCCTTAGATTTACAGAAAATATATCTCGCAAAACTAGAGGTTTCAATTCTTTTATGTATTGTTTGAAAAATGAAAAAAATGAAATAAAGCGGGAACTCAAAAACTCTCTTCAACAATCCTCCATTAACAAGTTACTCAAATCTCTTCTTTTGGTGTTTCTTCTCTGCAACATAGCAGCCATGGCGAGAACCAAATACCTTGCGAAACGAACTCGCACCAAACCTTCAGGTTACTTCTCTCTCTCTCTCTCTCCTTTTTAATTTACCCTAACTACACATATATCGCCGTAAATTTAGAGTTTTTAGAAGTTATCGAGTGCGGAATATAAACACTAGGATCTGACTTAGTTAAATTTGTATATTTGTAAAAAAACAACTATATAGAGCACAAGTTGAAGACGAGATGGTTTTTGTGTGTTTGAATGTCTAAACTAGCATATCTACACTTCGTTTTAGTTTTTGAACTTGATTTTGGTTGAGTTTGTTTTCTGAACCCTAATTTGGTGATGTTGTACCTGAAATTTCAGCTGCAGCTGCAGGTGCAACTACAGCGACTCCGTCGGTATGCTAATAACTGTAATTTTTTTGTTCATGTGTTAATTCGAAGTTCATATGGTTAATTTTTTGCTTTTTGTTTGGGATAAATAATAAACCAGACGCCTACAAGAAGAAGTCCAAGGACTGCGCCAACAAGTGAGTGTATATAGATGTAAATTAATGTGCATTTCTGTATTTTCATGCTTTGGATCTGTAGTTGCTTCGCTGTATTTTTGTATCGATCAATTACTAGGCGTCTATTTTAAGCTAGTTAGGTTAGCTATATGCATCCTTATAAATTGGATCTGTATTATTTCAGTCCAATCCTATATTTCTAAATGATGGGAGAATATTTGTGTCTGTTTCAGCTTCGGTGCAGAAACCAAAACACAAAAAGCGATATAGGCCAGGGACAGTTGCGCTTCGTGAAATCAGGCACTTTCAGAAGACATGGAATCTTGTTATTCCAGCTGCTCCTTTCATTAGGCTTGTAAGTTTTATCATTGGCTCTAAAGGCATATGAACTTATAAAACATATTGAACATTCTGCTATCACATTTTTTTCTTGATTACATTCATCATGGTTCTGTTCATCTTGTGCTTTCCTACAGGGATAATGTTAGGCTGCTAGAAATAATTTGAGCTTATCAGTCACATGATTAGATGAGATAGGCAAACTCCAAACCAATTATAGCTTGACTGTGTGCTTGGTTACCTTGTGATTTGGCTGAAATGGAAGAATGACCTTGAAGTCGAATCTGAATAGTTGCAGTTGTCTAATTTAATGTAGATTATGGAAAAAAGTGAGAGGGTTATCGGTGTTATGCCTTGTTGAGTGGACAGTAGGTGAATTACTGCTGCATTAGCGATGAAGCTAATGTTGGGGCTTTCCAGGTGGAAGTTAATTGATGAGTATTAGTGAGACTAAATCGAATAGAATTGCCTTCCAGGATCTATAATTCCAGGTCAATTTGACCAGTATTTGGGATTCCAAAGGAGGGTTTCCCTTTCCATTTGATTTCAGTATTGCATTGGAGTAGGCAGACCATTTACGATCAGCCTGATTTACTAAAGTGAAACCAGTTATCTCTATTCAACTAGAGAGCAGTTGCTTATGTAAGAGGTTTAGTGGCTTCAGATTTTAGGAAGGTGTTCTACGCGGATCTGCTAGTCAAGAAAGTTTATGTCCTTCTGCTCTATATTTCAGGAAGCTCCTGGGGCTCAGTTCTGGCAGAAAGTGTGGACTAGGGGGTGCATGCCAAAATCTGCAGTCTGACTATCTGTAGCTAATTTTCTTTTAAATGTAGATGTGTTGTAGAACTGTTATCTTGATACCCTTGATGATAAATGGTTAAACTTAGACCAAGTAGGTTATAGATTTCTCGTTGCATTTATTGATTTTTCACCAAACCTAATTGTTTTCTCCCTTTTTTCTGTCTGGAGCAGGTTAGAGAAATTAGTCACTTTTTTGCACCTGGGGTAACTCGCTGGCAAGCTGAGGCTTTAGTAGCTATTCAGGAGGTACTACAACTTCTGACCATTAAAAATGGATCTGTTAGCTGCTATTTGTATCATGTGCTTTTTAGTTATTTATAGAAACAAATATATGGATAGAGTAGAGGGGGAAGAGATTCATATGAATATATTTACCCTCATAAATCATCTAGTAGTTTTATATGTCAATAATGTATCTAGCTTGAAAATAGTCTCTGCTCTATATACCTATTAAAAACATCTGAACGTATTTTAGAATAATTCTACTATTAATTTCAGAATGTGCTTAATAATCTCCAATAAAAGGTTTCTCCAAGTTATAGAAATTTACTGCATCAGTTCCCTAACAAAAGAAAACATGTTCCAATTGTGTCGCTGGGTAGTGCATGTGTTATGAGAAGAGCAACTTATTATCAAAGTAGTATTCCTCTTGTCAGTACCACTTCTTGTATACATAAGGTGCAAAAGGCAATTGATAGAGTCCTCGTAACAGGCAGCCAAAGATGGCAATGCGATTAGTTAGCTAAAGAAGTTGGAGTTTCTGGAAGATTTATCATAAAATGAGATGTCTAGCACAAGCTTTCGCTCCATGAAGGTTTTTCTACTTTGATTATGATTGTGTATTTCCTTTTGTGAATCCTGCTCAACTGAATTGCTTTTATATCTATGAATTACAAAATACTATTAAGGTGACTTAATCAGGCAAGATCTATTGGTTTTTATCTTAGATAAGCTAATGTCCTGAATGGTACGTCCCACAAATAGCTTGTGTTTGTTGTCATGAATTCGGTAGTCATACATGCTTGATACTTAAAACTGATCTTGCAAAGACAACTTGGTCACTTCTCCTTCTGTGAAGCTAGCCAATTCTGACGCATAGTGCCTCTAGCGTGTTATACCTTATTTTTAAGTTTCCCAGCAAAGAATGAGGCATTGAGGAGAACATGTGGGGAAAAAGGAGCCTAAGCATCAGTTTCAGAATGTTTCTCTGCAAGCATGCACTTCTGCTGTCCTATGAGATTTTGTTTGAATCTTGAAGAGCATCAATGATCTTATGAAATCATGTACTCCATAGGAACCTAGGAAATGTTTTTGAAATCCATTATCCTCTCAGGAGCTGTGGTCGAATAACAGACAGACAGTTGTAGAGGAACAGTCAGCAGTAGAAACATGAAGTGTCTATTCAATGTCTAAATTTTTATATTTAGTGTTGATACATACATTGTTATTCATCTTCCAGATGTGCCATCTGGTGTATAGTTTAGTGTGAAGAACTCTATCCCATTCTTCTTACAGCTCCCCCGAGACAGAGCATTGCAATCATGTTCAAACTATGCTTATTCTGTCAGGCAATTTGTTTTTATTTGCACGGTCAGTGTAATTATAACCCTATGATCCTTGTAAAGCATGCTTTTCTTTTGGGTGTTTTCGTCATTAATGTATCAGTAAAATAGCAAAATGTAGATGTCTGTACCAAGTAAGAAAGTCTATGAATGCATGGTCTTAGCCAGTCAGCATTCTGATTTTCAGCATTCTCTTGTAAAAATACCTTTTTCTCTAAAATATAGTTTTTTGCGTTCCAAAATGCTTGATGAATACTGTCATTATCAGCAAGAGTTACATAGTTTTCTTTGATGGTTATACTGCAGGCTGCAGAAGACTTTTTAGTGCATTTATTTGAAGATGCAATATTGTGTGCTATTCATGCGAAGCGTGTTACGCTTAGTAAGTTTTCTTCTGTCAACTCTTCCTTTTTTCTGTTTTCTTATAGTGATATTTTTCCTTCTCTCCCCTTGACCTTCCTTGACATCCCCTACTCATTTCCTTGTTGCTTTGGGAATGGACTGGTTAGCCCGGTGCATCCAAAAACCCATGTTTCAAATTTCAGAGCCCTGGTTGACTGCCAAAAACTGTTGTAGATTTCTTAGGCCTATTTGCTTCCTCACTTGTATCATGCACATTTTCCCTCGGGGAAGAGGAGGAAAATACTCTAGAAACGCTGTAAGTCGCGAAGCTACATCATACAAATGATCACCAGTTTTAATGTTCTAATATACTTTGTCTATTTCATGTTAGCTTAGTTTTAACAATGGAGATTGTAGCACACCACCCATGCATGCACATATTTTTTGAGTCCGAATGTTGTTAACTCCATATATACATTGCTAAATATGCAAACTGAAATGAGGCTATCTCTTCTATTGCTACTTTCAAGTTAGCCTCCTTCAATCAGATCAAGGGATCCCCTATAGGAGGCAGGTACTTCTATTTGAATAAGGTCGAGTCTGGGTGTTTAGTGCATTGAAAAGTTTTTTTTTTTTTTGAGAAGGTAACATGAGTTCAGTGAAACGTTTGCCCAATGATTTTTTACAAAGTAGTACTGGGAAACAGAGTAGAGCAGTATGGATAATTATTGTCATGCAACGGGCACCTACTGTTCTGAAACTACTTTTATCGGTAGTGGTCTGGAATATCATGACACTCTAGATCTTTTAGAATTGCCTAGACTACTTGTTTATTTTGCATGCTTTGTTTATAATGTGTAATTTATATTTCTTTGTATTTCTTGATGCACAGTGAAGAAGGATTTTGAGCTGGCTCGAAGACTTGGAGGGAAAGGCCAACCTTGGTGAAGACCATATTACCATCATACCCCGAGTAGATAATCACGCAGCTTCAGTTCAAAGAATCAGCGTCCACAGGAGTTTATAAAATTTAATTATCAGTACTTGTAGATTTTTCCTATTTCGACCATTACCTCTTGTTGTAATTGAATGGTTAATTATATTCTAGTTCCCAGTACTGTAGTAGCAATTCTTACAGCCATAGTTTGACTTAGTTGGATGCTATTTCCATGTGATTATATTGGAAGAACTACTTATATGTCATGCAGAAAGTAGTCTGTATTTTATGGTTTAGGACTTTAGGCTGCAGACATACATACATCATTTAGTAGGTTTCTTGTGTTGAAGGAACGGCAAGAACAATACTGTAGATCTGTTTTCATTGGTGAATCTCGGCCTTGAATTGGGTATTGATGATGGAATTTGAAAGCGGGTTGGTAGTTTTGCAAATATTTGATAACTAAATTTCTTACACCACCGCTTTGTACCTTGCAAGTTTATACCCTTAACGAATCGTTCAGGAATAACCATCGAGTGATTATGGGTACTATAACAAATTTGAGTATTTGGAGCTACAGAAGTGTAGCAGGGGTACTTTCTGGCATATGCTCTTTTCGTAGCTATCTGAAACTGAGTCTTCATTGGACCTACCTGCCTATCAAATTCGTAAGACTTGTAATGGTCAATAAAGATCTCCTTTTTTCTCTTTTGGAGGGTTAAGGTTATTCTGAAGCTGTCCTCATTTTTAAAATGAAGGTGATTATATAAGCTACTTGACCGAGTCTACTAAGCTTTGCTTTTCTTTTAGTCGACCCCATATGCCTTCAATTGCTTTTCAGCTCAGAATGCCTAATGTGGAGACAGTGACATAGGAGTTATCAGGAGATATTATTGGCAGAAAGATGATGTAAAACCTCATTATCCTTTCAATTTAATCATCCATCGGCAAGTGTTTGCACCATATATGAAAGATCCCTATCTAAAAATGTAAGTACATAATGGAAGCTGGAATGACAACTGCAAGTCAAAGGGAAAGTGTAGTTTGTTTGGTTAGGACCAGCGGTTGTTAAATAACAAATGCAGACAAATCTGTCGAACCATTCAGGACAAGTATAAAAAAACAGAAGCTGTCCGTCCTAAATTGTATCTCAACAAACTCTCTGTTATTCCCCTCTTTTTCTTGATCCTCATTGTTCTTATCTTTTTTTTTCTCAACTTTTTGTACTCTAAAATGGATCAAAATCTCCATCACCAGCCCAAACTCATGTACCGATGTTGCAGCCATGAAGAAGGTACATCCCTAACACCCCTTTTCATTTTTTATTTTTTCCTTTTTAACATTTTTTTTTGGAAACAGAGGTTAATAGTATGGAGTGGGAGTTCATCAGCATGACCAAGCAAGAAGAAGATCTTATTTACAGGATGCACAAGCTTGTTGGAGACAGGTAAAGATTGATCACTAGTTGTTGCAAAGCTTTTACAGGCAGCTTCATGTCTCGTTATTAATTTAGGAAAACTTTATCATAAGCATGCGCAGATGTAGTATTGTCATAAAGTTTGTTATTGGGCTAAACCAACTTAAAGATACTCATAACATGATGTGTTATTATCTGCTTTGAGCCAATCTTGCTTAATTTCCCCCAAAAAGCCTCACAATATTAAGATTATTAACACCTTATGAGTAACTTTTACTTTTTACTTTTGTACTTTTTATGTGGGACTTTATTCACATACTATTGTTTTGAATAATAAAATTGAGTTTGGATGTGAAGGTGGGTACTGATAGCAGGGAGAATACCAGGGAGAACAGCAGAAGAAATAGAAAGGTTTTGGATAATGAAACACAGTGATGGATTTGCACACAAGAGGAGACAAATAAGAAAAGTCTAGCACCTATATAATCATCTCTTTGTCAAGAAAAATAATAAAAACTTTTCAAGAAAGCAGATTCTCTTTTTCCCCCTTCTCTCTTTTCCATTTTGTTTGGGGGACCCTACTGATCATTTTATCATTTCTTTGTCTTCCCTTTTATTGTACTTTTGGATTTCTATCTTATGCTTTTTTGTATTTCTTTTTGGTGGTTGCTTTTGGTTTGCTTGTTATGTTATGTGAAATATATATGTAATCATGTAAACTTAGCTTTAGGTGGCAATACAATTATTGGCTCGGGGCTTCACTCAGAATATTACTACTACTAGTAATAATATCATTGTGTCCGTTATTCCGTTACTATATTGTGATGCAAGTGCAAAGTCATCTTTCCTCTATCTCGTAGAAAGGAAGAGGTCATTTGATTTCTAAAAGAAAAGCCCAGGACCAAATGAAAAGCAGCACCAATAGTTGGGGATATTATTATCCTTTCCACTTCAAGAAAGTGTTTAAAGCACCGCCTTGGTCATTATCTTGATGTTAAAAGTGAAGAGGAAAAAAAGAAGAATAACTTGAATGCGAAAGATCAATTGTGAAGGACCGATCCTTTTTTGTCCTAATGAATATTGCAGCAAGACTAGCATTTGGTGGCTCATGAGTAGGGTGGCAAAATGGGTAAGAAATATGATTATTAGTCCGAATAGTTTCAATATGAGTCAACTCATATTATTTACTTAAAATATGAATAATTTAATAGATAAAAATTACAATCATAGTAAAACAAGTTTCTTAAAAACAAGAAATTTGACTTATCTTATAACATTAGGGAAAACAAGTTTCACAAGTGTTATTTCACCACACCCCCACCACCCAACTCACCCCCCATCTCCTCCAAGAAAAAGTTTTGTTTTTTTGGTTTTCACCACTCATCCCACCCACCCTCTTGCTAGTGGAAGTAAGAGTAGCAAGGTTAGGACCGCATATTTCCCCACCACCCTTCAAAAAAATTAATTTTACTTAAAAAAAAAGTTAATTTTTTTTATTTGATATTTACACCTCCCTCCCCCTCCCAAACCCCGACACCAACACCCCACCATCCCTCCAATTTTATTTTTTTTTAAAAAACTTTTTATTTTGATTTTTTACACCATCCATCCAAACCCCCCCTCCCCGCCATCCCTACCCCTCCCCAATTTTTTACTTCATATATTTTATTTTATTTTTATAAAAATTTATAAAGAATGAAAAATTTGCAGTGGTTAAATTTATTGTGGGATGGGTGATGGGTGATGGTTTGGGGGGGGGAGCAAGGGGGCAGGGGGTAAGAAAAAAAATTCAATTTCTTATAAAAGTAAAATAAAATATATGAAATAGAAAATTTAAAAGAGAGGTGGGCGAGAGGGGGGTTGAGTGGGGTGGGGTGAGGTTGGGGTGGGTGATGGTTTGGGATAAGGATGTGTGAAGATGAAGTGCATTCGAGGGTGGTGGAATTTAGTTGGAGAGTGGGTGGGTTGGTGGAGGGTGGGTGTAATGGGGTGGGAATAGTGGAGCTTGGGTGGATATTTTTTGAATAATATTTTCTTGAAAGTCTCATTTTTAACCCGTTTATATCCAACTTGACCCGCCCGTTTGGTATCCATGAGTAACATATACATTGGTTACCCATCATTCCCTCACGTTGAGTGCAAACTGCAAAGTGCAAAGTAAGAGCAGATTTTAACGAAGAAAAGTGTTTATACGTGTGGACATAGTTTCGTCCGTATATGCGCATATGTGTAATGCAATCAGTTACACCCTCTCAAATTAGTTATTCTTTTTTTATTTTATAAGCCCCTTAAAAATATTACTATTAGGAGGGATATTTAATCTACTTTACCCTTATTTTTATCTAAATTATAATTTCTTCATTAAATATTTACTCTATTTATATGTAATCTCCATTAATAACAAATTTCTACTAAGGGTAAACAATAACAACAACAACAACAATAACAACAATAACAACATACCCAGTGTAATCCCACAAAGTGGAGTCTAGACAGCGTAGAATGTGCGTATAACTTACCTCTATCTATATCGATGCAAATGTTAGATTTCACCACCCCTTTGTGGGGTAGAGAAGTTGTAAAGGGTAAATAGAGAAAAAATAATTAGTTATATCTTGAAACTTTAAAATGATAAATAATTTGAGAATAACTATTTTTAATAACTACGATAAATAATTTGAAAGGGAGTAAGTACATTTTACTTGTCTAGTATATTAAAGATAGTTTTTTCCTTTTACTTATTCACTTTAACAAATAGTGAGAATTAATTACTTTTATTGAAGTTTACCCTTATTGTTTAATTTGTTACCATTTTCCAAATTTATTAAGTGTACTAATAGTCAAATGGGAAAATGACACTTTTCGTCCCTGTGTTATTGTTTAATAGCACTTTGGTTACTGTGCTATTTGACTCTGCACATTTAAACTTGAATTAACTAAAGTGAGCGATTTCAGTCTAATTACTAACGGAGGTTCACGGTGCCAACAAACCGTCTATTCCTGTGAAGGGTAGTTCTGTCATTAAAATAGTACTTTTTAGTTTAGCGTGTTAATTTCCCGATTTGGTTGTACGTAACACTTGATTTACTCTAGAATTTATTAGAGATTAACATGGAAAACTTTACTTTTCTCATCTGGTGAAGTGTGCTCCCTTCTCTCTTCCTCTCTTAAAATCAAATGTAGAGCTCAGATAAATTTGATGAGATTCTAAGAGGAAGTTCATGGTGGAGCTCATATTGGAGGCATGGTCATTTCGATCAAGCTGTTTTGGTTCTTCAACCCTACATTTTCACTGGTTTTCGCTTAAGCTCTCGAATTCAGGTAAGCCTTTTTTTTCTTTTCTTTCTAAAAACAAATGGTGTGTGCACGACAAGTCTAGTTTAGTGAGTTTTATGGAGGCAAGGTCAAATGAGAACAGGGGTAGCCTTCCAGTGGACATTCTGTAGGAAAATGATTCCTTGATTCATTTCATTCCCAATAGTACAATATATATACAATCATAATATGATTGTCTTAAGGAACTAATCTATCTTACCTAAAATATAAGATGCTAATTATAATCCTCCTAATTACAATATCAATTATGAGTAATGAATTGGAGGTAATTATGGGATTGACCCATAATTACTCTCTAACAGTCCCCGCAGTCTTAGCGGAAGGTTCTCGTATGCTGAGACTGTCCCTGAAATCATCAAAAAGTATGCGCGGAAGACCTTGGGTGAAGATGTCAACAATCTGATAACGGGACAGTACATGGAGAACACAGACTTGTCCACGAACAACCTTTTCGCGGACAAATAAGATATCCATTTCAATGTGTTTCGTGCGCTGATGCTGAACAAGATTGCCGGATAAGTATATCGCACTCACATTGTCACAATAGACCACTGTTGCCTTTTCAATCGGACAATGTAGCCCCAACAGTAGATTACGGAGCCAACATGATTCAACAACCACATTGGCTACGCCTCGGTATTCTGCCTCAGCGCTTGACCGAGACAGTGTGGATTGTCGTTTGGACGACCATGAAATGAGATTGTCCCCCAAGAACACACAATAACCGGAAGTGGAACAATGTGTGTCTGGGCAGCCACCCCAATCTGCATCTGTGTAGGCTGAAAGTCTCGAGATGGAGGACTTATACAAATGTAGGCCAAAATGGAGAGTGCCCTTAATATACCGCAATATCCTTTTGATAGCCCCCATATGTTCTTCCTTCGGGTCATGCATGTGTAAACAAACTTGCTGAACCGCATAGAAAATATTTGGTCTTGTAAAAGTTAGATATTGCAAGGCCCCTGCCAGGCTGCAGTAATGTGTAGGATTGTTGTATGGAGTTTAGGCATCATTGCTCAATTTCGCATTTGTGTCAACTGGAGTATGTGATGGTTTGCAGGAAGACATCCCTGCTTTGTCAATTATTTCTTCGGCATATTTCTGACTAAGAAACAGACCACCCGTATATTGGGTGACGACAATGCCAAGAAAATAGTTCAACGGACCCAAGTCCTTCATTGCAAATTCTGCTGCAAGATGTGACATAATAGACATGCGAAGTGAAGTGGATGATGTTGTGATAATAATATCATCGACATACAGAAGTATATATGCCATGTCAGCACCTTTTCGATAAATAAACAACGACTGATCGGACTTGCTGTCAGAGAATCCTAACGTGGAAACAAAACCTGCGAACCGGTTATACCATGCCCGAGGAGCTTGTTTCAAACCATATAAGGACTTCTTCAACAGGCAACATGATCGGGACGGGTAGAATCTCGAAAATCCAACGGCTGATGCATGTACACTGTCTCCTGTAAGTTGCCATGCAAGAATGCATTTTTAACATACAACTGATGAATGGACCAAGATTTGGAAAAGAGCCCGGCTGAGAACGGTCCTGATAGTTGCTGACTTAACCATCAGACTGAACGTTTCACCACAATCTACCCCAACCTGCTATCACCAACAAGACGGGCTTTGTATCTCGCAAAAGAACCATCAGAATTCTTTTTATGACAAAAAACCCACATAGACCGAATGTCGTTCACATTAGACGGACGTGGTACTAATTCCCACGTCTTATTTGTAATAAGAACATTAAATTCGTCTAACATGGCAGCTTTCCAATTCGGGTCGGACAAGGCAGCTTTGAGATTTTTTAGCAGAGGTGATGGTTGAACTGAGGATAGTAGGTTAAACTGACGTTTGGGCCGAAAAATCCCATGCATGGCACAAGTTTCAATGGTCCGATACTGTTCCGTCATTGGTTGGGGAGTAGGGTTCTCGAGTATGGTATTGGGCCGATGGGGTGTATTGTGGCCCAAGTGAAAAGGGGTAGCCGATTCGGTATTGGGCTGGGATTCGAGATCGATTTGGGTGCGGTTGAGGTAGCAGTGGACTGCCTCACTTGGGTTTACCCGCCACAGAAACAGGACTGGGCCGAGACCAGCGGTAACAAGGTGTGGTCTCCGGTCCAGTCCCATTTAGTGGTTGGGCCAGAACATAATGGGTATTTTGTTGGGTTGGTTCCACTTGTGTTTGGATATTAAGATGGTGGTGCAAAATGGGATGTATTCCGTTGTCCAAAAATCATATAAAGGTGAGGAGACCACATGAGACTTAGCAAGCGAGAATGTAGACTCATCAAAAATCACATGACGAGAGATAATTATTTTTCCATTCGTCAAATCATAACATTTATATCCCCTATGATTTTGTGGGTATCAAAAAAACACACAAGGAGTTGAACGAGCTTGTAACTTGTTAATGGAAGTGGATGGAAACAAAGGATAACACAAACTCCCAAACACCCTCAAATTTGTAAAAGACAGGAGACGATGGTACAACATTTGTGTAGGAGACACATTGGCGAGCAATTTACTAGAAAGAATATTTAAAAGGTATGTAGCAATTTGAAGTGCATGGTGCCAGAACTTTGGTGGTGTAGAAGAATGCACAAAAAGAGAGCGATTCATATTATTAATCGTTCGAATTACGGTGGGTACTGCCCCCACTGAATACCGCCACTGGCAGGCCGCCACTGCTCGAACTGGCCACTGCCGCCGGCACGTTGGCCACCGCCCCGACCTCGTCCCTTTTCACTATTATTTTTCCTTTATTGTTGCGGTTTGAACCCCGTTTTTTACCATTATTTTGACAATTACTATTGCCCCCCGAACCAGAATTTTGGGGTTCCAAATTCGTGGAAAATGAGTTGGTGGAGACGAGAGCAGTTTCGGCGGTGGTTGTTCCAGAAGATGCCTGTTTTGCCTTCCGTGTTTCCTCGAGAATCAACCTCGAACGAGCCTCATAGAAAGGAGACAATGTATTACTTTGCTGAATGAATGTAGCCACTCCATCATACTGTTCATTCAATCCTGCAATCAACTGAAGGACCAACCGTTGATTTGTTACGGGCGAACCAACGTTGGATAGTTGGTCCGCAAGCATCTTTAATTCCTGACAATAAGTAGAGATGTTGGAAAAATCATCCAATTTAACATTAGTAAATTGGTGTTCAAGATAAACGGCGTGAGAAATTTTGTTATCCTGAAATATATTTGTAACCGTTCCCATGCCTGTTGAGCCGTAGAATTCGGCTCCAATATGGTATGTAAAAGATCATTGGATATAGTGTCATAAATCCATTGAAGGACAATAGCATCCAAACGGGACCATAACTTTTTGTCCACCAAAATGGTGTCCGATGACGACTCGGAAGGTATGATATGGTTGATCACCTCATAAGTGCGGCAATGAATTTTAAACAATTCCGCCCAAGAGGTATATTGCCCTTTCTCCATTTCAAGAGTTATGGAGATAAAATTCTTGACGTTATTAACGGCAAGAGCAGGATGAAAGGTTTGTTTTTCGGCCATAGGTTCCACAAGAAATCAAACTAAAGAAGAAAAGTAGTGTTTGATGTTTTGGATGTGGAAAACCCTTAGTGTTTCGGATAGGAGTAAACCGAGGAAGGCGTGAGGTTTAGATGTCGGCTAGGGTTTTGCTAGGGTTTGTGAGAGGTGGCCGAAAATTTTAGGAGAAAGAGAAGGGAGAAATCGGGTAGGAGGAGGGAGGTATTAGGGCAAAGGATCTTTGACTCTTGATACCATGTAGGAAAGTGATTCCTTGATTCATTTCATTCCCAATAGTACAATATATATACAATCATAATATGCTTGTCTTAAGGAAGACTAATCTATCTTACCTAAAATATAAGATGCTAATTATAATCATCCTAATTACAATATATTACAATATCAATTATGAGTAATGAATTGGAGGTAATTATGAGATTGCCCCATAATTACTCTCTAACACATTCTTGATACCCAAAAAGACTACATTTTCTACATGGATGTTTCAGTTATGTCTTAACGTTTTTTTCTAGCTTGTAATTTCACTCTTCTTTGTGTGAGTCGTTGAAAATTTGTAACCACAGAGGTGGCAAATGGGCCAGTTAAATCAATAAACGAGTAACTTTAGCATAACTCAGACCAATTGAACTCGGACGGGTTGGGCGAGTTTACTAAGCGAATCCGAGGCACATTTAATTTGTAACCTATGGATTCACGTGAGTTTAATATTTTTTGGGGCTTCGCATGATTTGTGCTGTGTTTGTAGCTAGAATAGCTTAGATATGGGTACCTTTCTCAAAAAAGAGCTTATATATGGGTACTCATTTGTACAGTTGAAAACCATATTTATCTTGATTGCTAATTATATTTCCTAAGTATTAACATAAGCAAAATGGTGACCATTTATAAGAACTTCATCTCAAAATCCACTAAAACATATCTATAGAATTTTATATTTCAACCCTTTATACTATAGTAACAAAGAAATGGTGAATTTTCTTGGCAGTCACATTAAATTCGTGGAATCATATTGTTATTTGTTTTTTTGTTCGACTTATAAAACAGACTAAAGCACTTTTGATTATCATTGATGTCAAATTTTGCATATTCTAATTGCTCTAAACTTCATATCCTTCGTGACTTAATCTAGATATCGGTGTGGTGGTTAGGAGCGTCCATTCAAATTAGTAGCTTGTTGAGGAAAGCAAGTCACAATTGGGTAATGAATTTTTTCCAGAAGGACTGAAAGAGGGCAACCGGATGAAAAGGGGCTGAACATCTTGGTTGTTTATATTACTTTCTGGTGTAAATATTGGATATTAACGGAATGTCACTGGTTGCGGGAAAATGAACTATTCATTGATGATGGGATTGCAATAGAGCCTTTTAATCTGAATAATGAGAGAGCAGAAGGTTATTTTGAGGCATCAGGAAACTATGTTGAATATTTAAATGAAAAGAGGTGCGAGTCTTACATCAAACATTTTCTACCCCTAGTCCCTAATCCTTGCATCTTTTTCTGATCTTAGTAAGTGTACAGGATGCATGGCTTGATATTGTTGATACTGAGAAAGATTTTCTGGGAAGAATGCTATCAAGATATCAAATGAAGATGAAATTCAAGACCTTACATCAGAACAACTAGGAAAGATGAAGAGGCGAATTGTTGATGTGCTCGAGCCAGGAGAAACAGTAAGTATTCCCACCTCATGTTTCTAGTTTAATGTTGTTATTGTTGTTGTTTTCCATTACTTTTAATGGATAAATACTGTTGATGGCATATGTTTGTGGATTATATTTTGAAATCTTCAAAATCATTTTCTGTGCTCAACTAATATCTCCACCCTGAAGTTGAGCCCCCTCAATATTAACCACATCATAGGTCCATTGGTCTTCATTTGTGTGCTCAACAAATATCTCCACCTCTCTGTTGTTAGGCATTTCGTAGATAAGATTATATATATCTTTATCAATTGATAAAAGTCTTATGCTTGTTTCAAAATGAGGCCCAAACTTAAACCAAAATTTCACTTTTCTATCATTGACTTTCAACTTTTTCATGCATTGTCTCAGTTGAATGATAGAATATTCACTTCCCTTACAATAGTCATAGTAGGCTATTTGTCCACCAACATCTCCGGCTCAAACACCCACCGACCTTTATAGTGCAATTTAAGGGTATACATTTCTGGATCTTCATCTGTTGTGAGAAAAAGAAAAAAGTATGATCTTTAGTATCGTTATAATGAATATCAACAACAACAAAAATTGTAAAGAAGAATACAGATCCAACAAAAATATAGAATATATTTGAATTTGAATGATGAAGCCATTATGCAACTTAAGTTCTTAAAGAAGGGAGTTGTTTATATGTCTTGTATGATTTTTTATGATTACTTTCCAACTTAATTGTGTTTACATTAGGATTTTCACTTTTATCTACTGCAAAGAAAAATAAATATTTAATTGTGTCGTTCTAATAAATAGCACAAATACAAAAATGTAAGTAATCATACAAATTCAGAGTATGGATATAAACATTTTTATGGTTTGAATATCACTATGACTGAAGACTAATACTAGTGTAATGCATCTGCGTGTTGATTTGTACTTTTGCTTTTCGTTTCAGTTTTCTGAGATAGTTTCTGTATCATTATAGTACTGAAGACTATCTTTAATATTGTGGACAGATTAAGTAATAGCAATACATGTATATTAATACACACACACACACACACTTTCTGAAAAGTTATACTGCATATTTATATAGTATGTATTTATTCCTTGATTGCCACATCATCAAAGACTTAATCTTTTCCTTCATCAATCGATATCAAAGTTACAGTCAGATTAACTCAATGGAGTACTCACATGTTGGCGTGAATTGTAGCCCGCTCTTATACCGCAATTCCATTGTATTCTTTTCTTTCTTTTCAACAGGTGCAGTGAGTAGCTTTTAGGATGAGTTTGTGAATTTTGTTCTCTCGCAAGAGGAAAAGCAACGAAAGAGAGAAGTTATTCAACCAACAAATACTAAGTTACTCAATCATCCATGGATCAAACCATTAATCTGCATCAAATGGCAGAAGAGAGGAAGGCTGCATATGGTTGCGATGCAAGGATGCGATGCAAGGATGCGATGGGTAAGACTTCTAATGTTTTTGTATAATTAGTTTTTTAATCAAGTATTTTGCTGTAATATCAGAACAGCCCTTCGCAGTAGTAGGCCGTTTGTTTGCACTGTTAACCTCCATTAGCAATTAGACTAAAATCGCTCACTTTAGTTAATTCAAGGTTAAATGTGCCGGGTCAAATGTCACAGGGACCAAAATTGCTATTGGGCAATAACACGGGGATGAAAAATGCCATTTTCCCCAGTCAAATTTACATCTTCAAACACATAGTGATTAGGTGTAAATTTAACACCTGCAACGAGGTAAAGCATACAACTTTTGTTACACAAATCTTTGTAATTTAACGTATTCTAAACTTAGCCTTTAACAACACTGACTTTAGTAGGCGTTTGGACATGTGATATGAAATCATGCATGATTTTAAATCAGCGTTTGTTTATGCATTTTGCAGTCAATTCTAACTTTAACTTCATATCATGATTTCAAATCCGAAATTGTCCAAAAAAGCATGATTAGATTTCATATTGTAGAATAGTGTAAATCGCCTTTATTGGAGTTTTCCTATTAATGCAATATATATTTCATATTGTAGTGCTAATGGAATTAGGATATCTATTTTACATTAATTACACTAAAATATTAATTACAGAATATATTGTGAATATATGAAGACGACAGACATAATGAGGAACCTCCGGATGCACAAAGCCAGGCGATTGATGCATATAAACGGTTTCTTTTAAATCCCCATGTAAGAAAGCATTTTTGACATCAAGCTGGTGAATCGACCAATTTTTCCCCATGGCTATGCTCAACACAGTGCGAATAGTGGCTTGTTTGACCTCCAGACTAAACGTCTCACCATAATCAATACCTTCTTGCTGACCAGTACCATTAGCCACAAGTCTTGCCTTATGGCGTTCAAGCTCTTCACTATCTCGGAATTTGTGACGATAAAGTCACATTCAACGAATCACATTCACCCCTTCTGGTTTCGGAACAAGATCCCAAGTGTGCTGATTGGTTAATGCATTAAACTCCTCACGCATGACCGCATTCATATTTGGGTAAAGTTTGTCTAATTTTGGGTTTTCCGGAATGGGTGAGATGGTTTGAGTGGATAGGTTAAAATGAACTTTTGGTTTGAAAATTCCGTGTTGTGCACGAGTTTCCATGCAGTGTGGGGACGGTCACGGGTGGGGCAGATGGGTTGGGAGGTGACGGACTGGAAGTGGGGTCGGGACTGGGCAGTGGTGACGGGTATGGTCTGGGCAGTGGGGTGGGGCAATGTGCCGGGTGTAATTTCGCACAGTAACTAGGCAGGGATCGGGCAGTGGGGTGGGGTCGACGGGACGGGTGGCGGGACGGCCTGAGGGTGTGGATTTTGTAGTGCGTTTTGAAGTAGAGGGGAGGTGTTTGAGTCATCAAGAAAACCGTAATCAGTGATTCAAAATTTTTGGATGTTGTCAAACGGAAAAATGTACTCAACAAATGCGACATGGCGTGAGATTAATATTTTGTCTGTGGATAACTCATAGCACAAGTACCCTTTATGGTTCGACGGAAAACCTAGGAAGACGCACGGAGTGGAGCGAGTTGCTAATTTGTGAGGGACCGTGGACGCAAGATTTGGGTAACAAAGACAACCAAAAATTCAAAGGTGATCATAGGAAGGGATCCGACGGTAGATAATTTCTGTGGGTGTCATATTTTGGATCGTACGGGTAGGTAAGATGTTAAGAATGTGTTCTACCATTTTTAATGCACGTACCCAAAAGATAGGGGGAGAGACCCATGAAAAAGAAGGGTACGAATCATATTGTTAATGGTGCGGAGAATTCTTTCGGCTTTATCATTTTGAGGGAAAGTATGGGGCAGGAGAAACGAAAAATCATGCCATTAGCCGCACAAAAATTATGAAAAGGGATTTATTGAACTTACGACCATTATCACATTGAAACGTTTTGATGTCTTTTTCAAATTGTGTTTTAACCAATGTATGAAATTCAAGGAATTTGAAGTAAACTTGAGACTTAAGTTTAAGCGGATAGACCCAAAGGAAGTGAAAAAAGTCATCCAAAAATACCAAATAATATTTATGACATATGTTGCTAGTTATAGGAGATGTCCATAAATCCGCATGAATGATATCAAAGGGAGAGAAAGTAATACTTAAAGAAGACGTAAATGGAAGTGTAACATGTTTCCCTAGATGACAAGAGGAGCAACTATGAGAAAGTTTTCCTTTATTACATTGGATTAAATTGCGGTTTCTAAAAGAATAAAAAACATGAGCTCCCGGATGACCAAGTCTACTATGCCACATTGTTGGAGATATTGCAGCTAAAGCGGTGGATGGAGTGACATGAGCAGTGGACGTGGATAGGAAAGGATAGAGGTCCCCTACACTATTGCATCTTGTAAGAAGTCTCCCTGTACATAGGTCCTTTACAGAAAAACCAAACGGGTCGAAATCAATGGATACAGAATTATCAGTGGCAAATTTTCTTACGGAGATTAGATTCTTGATAATGTTAGGGGCACATTGGACGTTTTTAAGGCAAAAGTGGGGATGCAATAGTGGAGTTAATGTGTGGTCAAACCCTTGAATCGGAATGAGCTAACCATTTCCGGCCATAATAGATTGAGGAGAATTTAAGTTTTGCAGTTGAGGAAGATTACCAGAATTGTTGGTGAGGTGAGACTTGACGCCCATATCCATATACCACGTATCATCGTGCTTCTACTGGGCGCTGTGTAGTGGGCCTGGTGGCTGGACAGTGGCCCGGTGGTGCTGGGCCGCTAGGCAGTGGGCCTCGGCAGTGTGGTGGGTTGTTGGGCAGTGCCCACTGTTGTTGCTGGGCCTGGCCCGGAACGGGACTGGTTGATTGGGCCTAGTGGCCGAACTGTTGCCAAGGACGTGGGTTGGCCCTTTGAGTCGGGTATTGGGCATGCAGCTGATAATTTGTGATGCCGGGTGTTGAGGAAGATGAAACGTGGGAAGCTATGTGGGTCGCGGGTCGGGTGACGCCATGAGGGTATCAAAAATTTAGGAGAGAAAGAGGGTGCAGAACTGTTGTATATCAGCTGTATACCAGGGGTATACGGCATGCTGGAGAGAAATAGAAGGTAAGAGGGGTGTATATCACTATATACAACAAGATATGATGATAGGCAGTGTATATCAGCCGTATACAGTGTGTATATCAGTTGTTTCCGACTGGGCTGGATGTCCGGATACGCGCCGCTCTACATCTGGATATTGCATTTTTTTGGGAGACAATCTCATTGCATGGTCTGCCAAGCGGCAAGCCACGGTATCCCGTTCGAGTGCTGAAGCTGAGTATTGCTAATGTTGTTGAGACTTGTTGGCTTCGAAACCTTCTTTTGGAGCTTCAGTTCCCTTTACGTAAAGCGTCTCTTGTGTACTGCGATAGTATATCAGCCATATACCTTGCTCACAATCCAGTTCAGCATCAACGTACCAAACATATCGAATTGGACATTCACTTCGTTCGTGAGAAGGTTGCTTGTGGCCAACTTAAGATAAGGCATGTTCCCTCATCTTATCATTACACCTATATCTTCACCAAAGGCCTACCAAGACATCTTTTCACCGATTTTCGATCTAGTCTCAACATTCGGCCTCCTCTAGCTTCGACTGAAGGGGAGTATTAACGGTAGTAGAATCCCTGTACAATCTCATCACCATAATTATAAATATTATGTATATATTTAGATTACACAATTATGGTAAACCTAGATTTGTATTGTATTGGGATTCCTCTTGTACTACTATATATACATTGTATTAATGCAAAGGCTCCTCAAGGGAGATTAATACATTCTCACACTAATTATAGGATACAGACCGTAACTTCTCAAACTTAATCCCAATTACTTTTATACTGCTCCAATTAATTTATAGATTTTTGTATAAACCTAACAGAAATAAGAGGTACTTGTTTATGACATACTTACAATGAGATACATATTTTTCTCCACATTTGGAGGCAGCAAATGCGTCTGCTTTTGTTATGACTAATTTTACCTTCTCCTTCGTACTACCAAACAATAATCTGGGTTTGGATCTTTTTCCTTCCCTTTTATAAGTTCTAAGGCGAGGTGTCAATTTATGTATAATTAATTTCATCGTATATCATGAAGTTACGCACAGATATTGTTGACGGTTGACCTTGAAATAATTACTACTAACACACAATGGCCAAGCTCCATAATAGCCTACTCATTTTCTATCATTTTGTTCTTTAGAAACACCCGAAAAAAGATATACTAGAATGATGGTGATGAAGAGAAATGATTTTTTTAACAGATTTGGCAGACCACAAAACAGTAGTTAGGAGTTCTTGCTTTGCATATTAAGAACTAGTAGTCTAAGAATATAATTATATAAATTCATGACTGATTTCGAGAATTTGGACAAAGTTCTGGAAGTTGTGTTATCATTTCTGCCGTATTATTCACATTTTCGTCATGGAAATTGTATTTGTGAAAAAGGTTGATGATGTTAATTGGAATTGAATAAGAGGAATCCCTGACATCCAGTCATGCTTTTTATGTGCGTCTTCAGTTTGCTACAAGTTATGTAGTTACACTTTTTCATAAATAACTTGTATAGGAGTATTCAACATGACATAAAAAGGATGAAAATCGAACACAATCCTACTAGGATCATCTCATTTTCCTTAAACTGTCTTGGATAAATGATCATATTCTTGTTGTGAAGCTAGTGATGTGAATTAGTACCATTACAACCATAACTATAGTACTGAGGACTTACTACTTAGTACAAGGATTCACATTTTTTTAGATATACCATCAACTATATATATAGTTTAAATCTGTCCAATGTTTCATACTAGATCAGCCCCTGTAGTATACGTTCAAGAACAATTAGTGGTATGGCCAATAGGAGGCAGAGCAAACCAGGTATTACATTGTTGTGAAGCAGGTTTGATACGATTAGGATCATAACTAATATGCAAAAGTGCCTTTTTATGCACTTGCAAACAGCTATACGGTCCTTCTTGGCTCTTGCGGCCTGTTTTCTCCATTTGAACTATATCAGTCAGTCCTCTGCAGCACCTGTTCGATGGCTTGATCGAATCGTATTTCCCTTTTATGTATGAAAGACAAGGTGCTAGTCTTTTCGGAACAATGTCACACATAGGCTCAGCCGTTATTGGCGTTGATAGAACTACCAAGAGAATTATCAGTGTATAGAATAGCTTAGCCGTTGTTTCTTTTTCTTCTGATAGTGACTGTAGTTTCTTGTATTTGGTCATTGTGCAAAAGAAGAACCAAATAGAACTATTTATATTGTTACGTGAGGCAAGCTAAGAATTTGTTGCCTGGATTTCGTGGGCGATTAGCACACAAGTATTATGAAATGCTGATAGTCCTAAACATTTCAAGATTGTGATTCAGTTTTTGTTGGGAGTGCATTCAGTTAGGCTAAAAATATGCTATATTTTGAACTTCTGTCTGCCTTCTGTTTCTAAGAGATAACAATATTTATAGTCTTGATAAAAACAGAAAAGTATACTAAAGTTGAGTTATCACCAAGATCAAACTTTATTACTATTTGTTCTATTTTTCCAAGTCTATAAAGAATTAAACAGAAAACTTTATTCAACTACTGAGGTATTCCTTATGAAGCAGCATCCAAGAATCCAGTATGTAGCGAACAAATTACCTATCTGTACCAGCGCTATATCATGTGGAAAAAATAATAATATTATAGATGCTAATAACTAAAATTTAATTAGTCTCATTTGAATAAATGAAACATATGGATTGGACTCAAGTCTGAAGGGCATTTTCCATTTGATGAAACCTTGCGGATGAACATAATAAATAGTTTGGAGAAGGAAATTTAGTTGCAGGCTGGAGCAATTGGTAGTTTTGTTCGTCTATTATCATAATTACGAGGTAATTAATTAATGGTACTTATTTTTCACATTTGCAGGCAGCACAGATATATCTGCTTTTTGTTTTGGCTAATTTTACCATTTCCATAATACCAAACAACTATCTTTGCTTGGATCTTTTTCCTACCCTTTTAGAAATGTTAGAATATATGAAAATATATTCTTTTGATATAATTAGTGATTTTGTATATCTGTAATTATTGTAGCAATATTTTGTATTAGTTAGGTGAATATTTGATTTTCGTAATTATAGCCTAGGATGACTATTGTATATCATGTATATAAGCTAATTACATTAATGAAATCATCAATGGATTATTCTCTTTCATGGTATCAACCGTCTAGGACAAACTTTTTCCTTCTCCACCCTTCCGCCGCCGTCTCTCCTTGGCCGTCTCTTCAATATTTTCCGCCGCCCTAATTTTTTATTCATCTTCCTCAATCATGTCTAACACAAAGAATACATTTCATCATGCTCTTGCAGTCTCCAACATCAAGAACAACATCCCTACCGTCCTTGAAATGAAAAACGTCCAATATGCGACGTGGCAGAACTGTTTAAAATTCACGCAAGGTCTCATAAAGTCCTCCATCACATCGTCAAACCGGAAAAAGACAAGGATAAGGTTCCTTCCACCGATGATGAAATGGAGTTATAGGCAACTTTTGATGCTACGGTCCTCCAATGGATTTATTCCACCATCTCTACAGACCTCTTGCATACAATTATCGAACCCGACGCCACAACAATGGAAGCTTAGAATAGGTTGCGTGATATATTCCAAGATAACAAAAATTCTCGTGTCGTAACCCTTGAGCAAGAATTCTCTCACACAACTATGGAGGATTTTCCGAATGCCTCCACCTAATGTCAAGGGTTCAAGGAATTGTCGGATCAACTCAAGAACGTCGGCGCGCCGGTCACAAATGATCGTCTCGTTCTTCAGATGGTTGCGGGCCTCTCCGAGGCGTATAATGGGGTTGAAACTCTTCTTCGCCAAAGCAATCCTATCCCACCTTTCTACCAATCACGTTCCATGCTCACCCTAGAAGAAGCAGGGTTGGCTAAAAAGGCCGCAACCGGAGCACATTCCGCCATGATGATGGCCACGTCCTAAGACACCGATGACTCTCAATCCTTCTCTAAAAATTATAGTAATAAACAATACGATGTGGGAGATAGAAGTCCTTAGACTTGAGGTCAATGCGCACCTTGTTTACAAAGTAATAAACTTTGATCCTGTCATAAGCTCAAATGCCTTATAGGTTGAGATACGGTCTGTATTGGGTACATTACGATATGGATTAAAGGTGGTAGTTGAGCCAAGATTAGGATTCATTCGTCGAATTATATTCGAGAGAACACTCAGCTTCTCAGTGATATTAGGTTGACTAAGTCGTTGGCCAACGCAATAGACATATTTAGAATATGGTCTAGTTGTCAACTAATATAGATGTGATACAATGATTAAGCCATTTGAATAGACACTTGACAAATCCTAAGCTTAATCGGATGTGTCGTGAATGGAATGATTTTATCTTACCACATAGATGTTAAGTTTACTGAATTTGTGTAAACGTACTTCACATATTGAGTTCGTCTTGCGGCGCCATCTAGGAGTTCCGCGTAGACCTTTATTTGATTAATGTCGATATGTGAAGGCTTGTAGGGTTACACTATGTCGATTGTCTTTTCGATCTAAGGATGTATTGAGACAATATTAAATATTCGATTTAGAATCGAGATATTTAAATGAATAATGATTGTTTTAATTAAGTCAAAATTGGATTGTGAATTTAATTAAGAATGTGCAGAAAATAAAACGAGACAGTGTAGGGTCACGTCAGTGCCGCGACGCCCACACTATAGGGTCGTGGCGCCATGACCTAATCTGTCTCGAATATTGGGTCAGGCCCAAGGTCAAACCCTAATCCGGTTTGACTTAATTTTTCACCTATAAATTTAGACCTACATTTCATTATTCAATATACTTGATTTTCATATCATTATTCTAAGTCTTAGAGACTCAGAATCAAAACTCTCTTGAACCTCTGCCGGATTTCCTAGCTTTCCAAAGGAGGAATACATTGAAGCTTGGAGCTTGCAATCGAAAGGGCATTCGCGTGCGCACCCACAGTTGATAAAGATTTCAGATATTGTAAACATGTAAGTACCATTCAAGTCTTATGTTTATGTTTAAAATTATCCTATAGTCAAACAGGTTCTACGTTTGTTGGGTTTGAAACAAGTTTTCAATATCCGCTGCGTACAACAACCCAACAAAATCCCTACATTAAATCGTATCAAAATCAATGTAGTGTCGTTTATTTTAATTAAAAGTAGTCATGGGATTTACCAAATATCTTGTCTAGAGTGAATAAACAAGAAAAAGAAATATAATTGCTGCTACAACAAAAGGGGAGCCGGTTTATTGAAAATTCAATGCAATTCGTTCTAGAATTACTTCTCTGTTTTTCCTCTTTGATTTCTACTCTTAATTGACTAATAAGAGCAGTTATATGGCCGTGGTTGGCGCCATTGCTGTCTTCCTTTTTTTCTTAGTTTTACCGTAAATGTGGTCATGAGAACATATGTGTTTGTTAACATGGATCTTGGACTTCTTGCTTTCATGATTCATTATCTTAAGAGTTTACAGTCAAATACTAGTACTTTTTAAGGCAGAATTTGATTATAAAGAACTTTGTCAGCTGCTTAAAACATGAACTTGCATTTCATGTTTAGATTTTGAAAAGCATTCAACGAGTTCGCTTAACTGTTTGCATTTGGTAATTGGCTTTTGGAAAGTCGCTTGAATTTCCTCTAGCTTTAACAATACAAACAATTAGTCATATGACCTTCTTCTTGCCTCCTCACTAAAATTAATCTGTTGCGGTGTTATAATCCAACTTAATTCAGTCTATAAGATGTAGGTCATGCTGCTAGAGCATTTCCAATCTTCAGGGGAAAAAGTTGAAACCTACTTTGCCCTTATTTTTAAACTGGCAACAAACAAAAAAGGGACATGGATTTTTGTTGTGTAGTTTCTACCTTTATATCGTGCTTGGCTTAAGCAGAATCGAACTGATTGGAATACTTAGTTTCTTAGACTACATTCAAGAACTGTTTTTATTATATGGTCATACCGGTCTACTTCAATAGATCTTATCGATGCTTCTAAGCTGAAGAGGGATGATTTTGGTTTGCAGTCCAACTGCATCACCGTCGATGTTTTTCAGTTGTAAGTGATGAACAAGAACTGGCCTTCCTTGAACATTTCCCTAACCAAATTAACAACTTACAAACACCTCGGAATTGTCACTTCTAATATACCATGACAGTTTCAATCTCGACCGTGATTCATGTTACTTCTTTAAACCCCATATGACCCTCGAAACATTGTATAATTCGATGTTAAGTTTCCTTTCAGTGATATATGGAGCTAAACTATCAAAAGCCAAAGCATTTATCAAATAACATCAGCATTCAACGGTCTGCAAACATTTGAATTTTACGATGGATCTTGCTTACAGATACATAATATGTTAAAAATTGTTTCATATATATAACATCAACTAGTATGGTTTGTTCAAAAGTGGTTCAGACAGCTTCCTTGATCATTATCCCTTTAATTCAAGGAAATCTGGCATGTAAACAACAAGAAGTTAGGCTAAGCAGATCAAGCAAGCAAGCATTCTGCAAAATTGGCTGAAGTATTTGGATGTACTTGTTATATTTGACAAGCATCAAGTGTAACCTGGTAGAAATGGTAAATGGCCTGCTATAACAAGATAAACTATATTGTAAAAATCTTTTACACTCTCAGTATATATAACTTACATCCATATAGTTATAGTTTATCCACTGTCGTCATACAACATCAGCCCTATCTAATATACCTTGAACAAACAGTGTTACGGCCAACAGGAGAGATAAACGTGTAAGACATTGTTGTGAAGCAAGAGTGATACGATTGGGATTATAACTAATGTGTGAAAGTGGTCCCTTTAATACACATGCAAATTGCTAAATGACCCTCCTTGCCATTTTTCACCATATCCACTATTTTATTCAGTCCTCTGCAACACGTATTTGATGATTTGATCGAATAGAATTTCCCTTTAATATACGAATAACGAGGTACTAGCCCTTTTGAAACAATGAAGGCTCGGTCATTGCTGGTGTTGCTAAAATAAGTAACATAATTATCACGGTATATATAAATAATGAATCTTGGGCCTAACTCAACCCCAAAAGCTAGTTTATAGGGTGAAGATTGTCCAAGTCCATATAAGAAGTCCATGTTCCCATTCCCTATCCGATGTGGGACTCTTAACAAAGTTAGGCCCAAGATTCATTCTTTACATGATATCAAAGCGAGACTCGTCCCAATTCATTGTTTCCGATGTTAGGCCCCCCTCTTATATTGTCTACGTTCCAATGTTCAGCCCTGGGCGTGAGGTGGGGTATTGAGTTCTTCCACATCGGTGGGGTAAGTGGTCCTTGGTCTTCTTATATGGCTTGGACAATCCTCCTCCCTATAAGCTAGCTTTTGGGGTTGAGTTAGGCCAAGATCCATTCTTGTAAGGGGAAGATTGTCCAAGTCCATATAAAGAGTCTATGTTCCCATTCCATATCTATGTGGGGCTCTTAACACTCCCCGCAACGCCCAGATCTTATTAACTGGAGCGTGAATAATATAATTTGGGGGCCCAACATTGATGAACAAAGAATTGGAATAAGTCTGGCTCTGATACTATGTAAAGAATGAATCTTGTGCCTAACTCAACCCCAAAAGCTTGAGTTAGGCCGAAGATACATTCTTTACGGTATAGAATAACTTCCCCACACTTTCTTTTTCTCTATTGATATATTGATGAGTGGTTTCTGTATTTGGTACCTGTGCAGAGGAGAATCAAACTATATCGTAGTAGTATTTATGCTGTGTGAGACAAGAGTTTTCGTTGCTTGAGTTTCTTGGCTGGTCAGCACACACGTGTCATGAAATAATGATGATAGTTCTCCACATTTCAAGACTGTGCTTGATTTAGTCTGTTATAGGAAATCAAAAGAAAAACTATTTGACCTTAATTTAGAGTTGGTTTTCTACCTTTTTGTTTGGAGTCTATCAATCAGGCTAAGAATATGCAAAATTTTGTACTTCTGTATAACAGAAGATGGGAACCTTTCTAATTTTGTTTGTAATTAAGGACACAAAGTTGACATTCCTTGAACAGTACCCTTAATAACATATGACCCTTAAACTATTAAAACTTAAACGTCAGAGGCATTAATAAAGTATCATCAACATTCATCGATCTGCAAATACATGAATTTTTCAATGGATATGTAATTACAAATAAAAATATTTCTTTTTATGCACATATGATATATATCAACTGTATAGTTTTTCATAATTATTCTATTGTTGTTCAAACGTTCATGCAGCTTAATTCCTTGATCACTATCCCTTCAATTCAAGGAATCCTGCGCGTAAACAACAAGAAAGTTAGGCTAAGCAGATCAAGCAAGCTAGCATTCTGCAAATTAAGAAAAAATGGCTAGAAAATTTGACTGTACTTACCTGTTACAGTCGAAATTCTTATGTATGGGAGGCATACTATAAGAAAGGCCACATTTCTTGGGGATTTCAGCTATTGGAGAGGGAATGGTATCTCCAACTGCAACCACTGCTGCTTTTATACAGTTGCAGACCGCAATGTGATCTTGTTTGGTTTTTGCATTCTGGTACACGTCCTTAACACCTTTACAGCAAGCTTCAGATGGATTAGTAGCCTTTAGCAGACTCTGTTTAAGTATGACATGCAAGGCGCTAGCTGTGCGTCAACAGTCGTACAGGACGGAGCAGCTGATGAGGAAGATCCTGATGAGTTATTAACAGGGCTAAACCAAGAAACAGTACAAGCAAACGAGCCATATCTAAATGCTGGTAATGTTTATGAATATGCACTATATAGTGTACTAGTACATGTGTATATCAATTCTTGTGCAGATGAGTGACATTTATACATACTTATCCAGCAATAAGTTGTTTCTTTCAACACTTCTATTTGTTACAACATGCAAATCTCATGAGTTAAGAGATTTTTCAGGTGGGTTGTTCAATTTGAATTTCATAGGATGTTTCCTTTTCCCACAGGCAACGTAATTAAGTTGATTGGAACTCACATGGTAGCATTTAGATGTGGAGAAATAAACAGCTATATATCCCTACAATAAGCCATCACCATCACTAACCACATCATCACCACAAACAACTATTACCACAATAACCCTTAATCACTACCGACAATCATTACTATATATCGCAAACTATCACCATCATTTAGCACCACAATAACTATTACCATCATCCACCATAACTATCAACCAGCTATAATTATTTAAAATATTATAATATTAAATTAATTTAATATTTGATCATTTTTAAATAAAAACCTGATTTATACATTTAGATTTTGAAAAAATAACATTCTTAATTATTTAATATTTAGAATTGATACAATATTTTAAAATTCAGGTATTCATTCAAACATCTAAATTTTCATATACATTTTAATATTCAAATTAGACTCTTAATCTTAATAAAAATAAATAAGGTCCAAACCAAAAATGAGAATTTTTCATAGTTTAAACAAGAAAATAATCCCCTAAAAACGAGAACCGACCCGGCTTAAAGGTATCCATGTTTTCTTTTATTTTACTTTTCCGAATCAATAATGAATTCGAGCGCTCCTACTCTTCAAAACAGCTACATTTGGATTTCTTTTTCTCCCCCCAATTCCAATCGCCGATCGGTTAAAAGCACGTCCCGGCGATGGAGATGACGGAAGGATCAGTGATCCATCAAGTTCTCGTTAAACTCTTCGATGGGAAGCACAAAGCCCTAAATTTCACTACCCGATCATCTCCACCCTAACCCTAAAACACAAAATTCAAACCCTAACTTCAATTCCTTCTCACCTTCAGCTTCTACTCCCTTCCAATTCATTCTACCCTCTAAATGACCACCAAACCCTAAATCTCTCAAACGGGTCGCCCGAAAAGGGTGATTTTCCGGTGGTGGTGCATTTGTTGCTCCGGCTAAGGGGTGGTAAAGGAGGTTTCGGGTCATTGTTGAGAGGAGCTGCAACCAAGGCAGGGCAGAAGAAGACTAATAATTTTGACGCGTGTAGGGATATGAGTGGTAGAAGGCTAAGGCATGTGAATGCGGAGAAGAAGCTGGAAGAGTGGAGAGCAGAAGCAGAAGAGAGGAAATTGGAGAAGATGGGGGAGGAGTTTCTTAAGAAGAATGCCAAGGAAGCTGCGAAAAAGGGTAAGGGTTTTAAGGGAGATAACACGGATAACTACGTGCAGAAGTATAGGGAGGATTCTGCCAAGTGTATGGAGGAAGTGGAGAGGTCAGTTAGGGAGTCGCTTAAGGGATTCATGTCATCGAAAAGGAAGGGTGCTGAGCTCAATGAATCAGATTCCAAAAAGCTCAAGATATGGTAAGCCCTATCACATTTTACTTTTTGCATTCTTTTTGCGCCTTTTTTTTATGAACAACTAATTTGTCTCGAAAGACTCAATATTTAGTGTTGGAATGAGGAATGGTTATAAGAGGATTCATGGGCGGCCCAACTAATTTGGTTTAGGATGGGTGTTGTTTTGTCTTGAATTGAGTTTCTCTATGGACATTATCTTGGGTTGAAGCGTTGAACAGTTGAATATCATTGTTATTTTTTAGTGGGTGAAATAGATTTCAGTTTAATTTGCATGTCAGTGCATGAGCCCATGCTATACATCAAGTAGTTTTGATAAGCAATGAGGCAATAGTCTTATGTATAGTGGGTTTCTCTCATTTGTACAAAGTTGTATTGCCTCAAGGACACCTTCAACGATAGAACCTTGGTTAACAAGTGGAACACATTAGCTGTTTGTTCTGATGTTGGGCAATCAGGGACAGAGAAGGGAAATGATCCATTATCAGCATTTTTGAGACCAAGTAGTCAGGCGGAAAGGAGGGAAGGCCCTCCCTTGTTTTCCTGTTGCTCTCTTTTTTATTATTTAACTATTTATTTACTTCCCATTCAGTTTTGTCCTTTTATCTATGTTATTATATGCTCTCTTTTACTTGACTACTTTATTAGTTTGTTGCAGTTACTATTACTTTTCTTCATTGTTTATTCTATAGTATTATGCTTTGATTCCGTTACTTTGTCGATTTTGTCTGACATCCTTATTGTGCTTTTTCTTGAACCGAGGGGTCTTTCGAAAACAACCTATCTACCTCTCAAGGTAGAGATAAGGTCTGTGTACACTCTACCCTCCTCACACCCCACCTTGTGGGATTACATTGGGTATGTTGTTGTTGTTATTTACTTCCCACTCGTGGGACTATACTGGGTATGTTGTTGTATTTACTTATTTGGATAATGGATGCTGGTTCTCCTGTAGTTGAATCATAAGAATCCTTAGCTAGAATGGGTTTAAAAAATTTCTATCTCTAATTTCACCTTGGCCTAATATTTGACTATTCAATTTGTTCTGAAAAGGTGGTAAAGTGGCAGTGTTCTGTATTACTCCTATTAAATATTAAATGGTCAATGAAGTGGTAAGAGAGTCTTAAGTGCAAATCTGCAGAGTTATCTAGTACATGTGTTGGTGGGAGGTAGTAGGTACGTGGTGGACTAGTCGAGGTGGAAGAGCCCTGAGGTCTCATAATTGTACATGTTACCGCTGATAGAAAACCTTGTAAATATTAAAATGGAAACATTAGATGATTGAATGCAAGTTGTAGAAAATCATGTTTGTCTTTGATGATTCTCCACTGTTTGTATGTTTTCCCATTTATCCAGTAACCTTACGAAAAGAGGAATTATAACTTAAATCTTGTAATATTTGGTAGGAAAGGTAAGAGGATAATGGGTGATAGTGATAGCGAGGATCTAGACGATGATGACAGTGATGAAGTAGTGGAAGAGAATGACAAATCCATCGTCATAGATAATGGGGACAATTCAGACTCCAATGGAGAAGCAGAGGGAAGTTTAGATTCTGTGACTGGCAGAAAAGTTGATGGTGGTGCATCTGAGAGCGGCTCCGAGGAAGAAAAGGATACTCTTCTTCTGAAGAATATTGGATCTGGTAAAGGTGTCGATGTAAATACAGTTCAGCATGAAGGTGAAAGTCCGTCCTCACTCACTCCAGACAGTCAAGAAAAAATTGGGCATAGTGGTGTTGCCTCTACTTTTGGCAGTGTTATTGCATCTGCAACTGAAAGTGTTCAAACAGAAAAGGAAGTGCCTGGTACTTCTGAACCAATTGTTGTGGAAGCTTGCTCTGGTGTGAAAGAAAATGATGTTGCAGAACCCAGTGATAATTTAAGCCCTACACCAGTTCCTCAGGAAGATGCAGTCTCAAAGGATTCAGACTTGGAAAAGCCATTGAATTTTGAGGACTTTAGTTCAGCGGCGGAACTGGAGGTATGTATGCATTTTCTCTGATATTGTTCCTGATATAGTATAGTTGATTTGATTCCGTTGCTTAGTACATGTGTGCTGTTCACCTGTCATTATATATAATATCCTTTAAACCGTTCTCTGCTTTATGCAACGGTTGCTTCTCAAACTTGCTGGTTCGTAATCACATAGAAAATTACGGTGCTTTAACTTTTCTGTTTGGCTAATTCTTCTCTTTTTGGTGGAAGTCCTATGGGATGACCCACTCTTGTTACCCCTGTTTCTGTTTTAGATAGCTCAAAAGTCGCTAATGACCGCGCAAAGTCGGTGATTGTGGAGTCCCCTATGAGATCAATAGCAGTTAATAAATGGTCTTTTTTGGGCTCAAGGGTGTGGCTTAGTGGCTTAATAAGTAGGTTTGAGCCCCAACCTTTCTATACCCTGCAGACTGCACTGCAGGCAAACTGAAACCGTTGAGATTGAAATCCTTGAGAGGGTTAATAAGCACCTCATCCGTCATGGTCCATGTTTTTTGTTATCATTTTTTAGCTAGCTTCTGACTTTAATTTATTATTTTCTGCTGTTTGCAGAGGCAATGGCACTGCTTCTCTTCTAATTTTTGTCTTTAATGTTGAATCAGTGATATCGCTTCTGTGACTAGTATAAAATTCCTTATGGCTTCTCGGATGTTCAAAACGTTGCTGGAAAATGATTCTTGAGAAAACTGCAGTAAAATAAAAACAAAAAGAAGGGAAGTCATAATTACTTAATAAAAAAAAAGGAAGTCATTCTCTAGTATTCTTTGTTTAAAGGAAATTGGAGTTTAAATGAGAAGACCATTTTTTTTCTTACATTTGCAGGACTTGGGAGGAAATTTTTCCTGGGTGAAAGATTTTAAGCGCTTTTCGAACTGCTTTGTTTTTAACTAAATGCATCAAAAAGTGTGAACAGTTAACTTTCTGGTACTTTGCTTTTCCTTTGCACACAATCAAATGATACCTATGTGTCTTTGCTGCGACTAAGTTCGCGTTTTAAGGGGAATAAGGTTGTGGAATCTTCTGTTTATTGGTCTTCCCTTCTTGTGTGAACTCTGGCCTTAGGGCATTGTTTGGTTCATCTGTCACTGCTCTACGTGTTTACTCTCCGTCTCAGATAACAGTATGGAAGTTTGACATGAATGCATTTGATATATAATTAGTTGCTATTTGAAATTAGGACTATATACTATGATTTTGTCATTGTATTGTTATCTGGTCTCCATGTTTTCCTCATCACCTGTAAGCATGTGTTTCTGTTCATTGGTAAATGCAGTAGTGTTTGTCGCCATTAATTCCTAACTAAATGTACTTTGATTTGGTTTTTATGTCAGGTCCTAGGTATGGAGAGGTTAAAATCAGAACTTGAAGCGCGTGGGTTGAAGTGTGGAGGCACTATGCAAGAACGTGCAGCAAGGCTTTTCTTACTCAAAACCACACCTTTGGAGATGCTTCCGAAGAAGCTGCTTGCTAAGAAGTAATTTTGTGCTCGCTTGTTTTGTTTTTGTAGCTGGTTGTAATTGTATCATCAGATGAACAAGTGTCAGTTTATTCTCTATTGACATACCGTGTAGATATGCGTGTATTTCTCTAGATTTCAACAACTTCTGGGGACGAACAATAGTAATTCACTTTTTAGTGTAATAAAAGGTGACTTTCCGATATTTGTGAATTTGAAAGTCATATAACCACGATTAAATTCCTCAAAAGGTCACCCATGTATTGGGAATTGTCCATAAACATTATTTTTGTTTCTTTTAGGATTAGAATATCACTCAATTATCACTATTTTTTTGGGAATATACTAAACACAAAATCCTTCTATCCTAGTTGGCAGGACATGTCACATAAAGGAATAGTTGTCGAGGAATAGTTGTTGAGGAACTATGGTAAGTATTAATGTGTACCACTAGGTCTATCCACACAAAATCCTTCCGCCCCGCTTAACGTATTTCATGATTGGTGTGCGAGGGGTTTTCCCATTGTATTAATGTGTACCATTAGGTCTAGAATCCCAATTCAATCTCACCTCCATAATTAGAATATATTCTATATATTTTGTATATAGAATTATGGCAAGTAGATGATTCATTATTTTACTAGGATTCTACTTTGTACACTATATATATTTGTATTAATGAGAAAGCCTTCCAAGGGAGATTAATACTATTCTACAAAAATAAAGAGTTAAGCACAAACTTTAGCTTAAACCTTAGGACTTTTTGTCTAATTGACAATTTCGTATACGCAAATGCGTTAGCTGTGATAGCTACACAAGGCATACCAAAATATTCAGCTAAGCTCTATCCACCGACTGTATATAAAAATATTTACATAATCTAATCACTTAAAAGACAATTATAGTGTAGGTCAATTATGCAATAAGCATGATTAGAAAGTTAAAATAAATAGTAATTAACATGTTATGTACTGATGTTATAAAGTATGTTTACACTGTAATGTACATAAAGTAACTTAAACCCAGGGGTGGAGCCACATGGGTGCAAGTGGGGTACCTCATTTGGCGAAAAATTACATTATATATAAAAGGTTAAAATTATTTTTTATGTATATTTAATAGATGTTGAATCTCATTTGCTTCTTTGTGTGTTTACTTCTTCATATCTCGATCTCCTTAGTGAAAATCCCGACTCTACCCATGCTTAAACCCTCAAATCAGTTACATGACCAGATAAATCATACTTAGGCCAAGGAAATAGTCAGGATGACCTTTAATATCAACAAAAAGCTGTTTGCTTCAAGATTTCTTTCATTCATAAGACACTGATTAGACTTAGAAATAATCGACAAATAAATCAAGAAGTTCACCTGTTCTGGGAACATTGAAATTGCTGGTTTCTGTGCTTGACCTGTTACTATCTCCATAATTGTCAAGATGAACATCCCATGATAGTCGAATATCTCCATGCAAATCAGATAACAAGGAGAAGGTGTAATTCCGAGAAGAAGCCGAAAACGGAGAAGAAAAATGGTTTAAATGTAGAAGCTTTCTTGGAAGAAAATTAGAGGGAGTTTGGAGCTTTAGCTCTCTAGTGGAGTAGTTGATTTCTTGTACAAGAAAATCTCCTGAATAAGGAATATTGAGTAGTGTATTTCCTTGATCAGTACACCTTAGGGAAAAGCCAAATTAATAAGGTGGATTTTGATCTTGATGTTTTTGAGCTTGTAGGTTGAAAGGGTATTGTATTGTGAGATACCCACAAATGGAAATATTTGAAGAGAAATATTGTGTATTACTACCAAGGACAAAATGATGGAGAAAAAGAAAGAACAAGAGACTCATAATGCCCACAGGTGATCTCATCTCTGGAGAATTTTGACTTTTTTTGTTAAAGAGAGAATTAAGGAAGTTCACTAGTGATTAATTTAACATAGTGTATATATCTTTCAAAACCATTATCGATACAAATTAACGAGTTCTTAAATTTGATATTTGTTATACTTTATGTAATTTGGTCTTCTCAAGCAAAGCAATACACAGAAGACCTGGACCAAAGTTTATTTTACATTTATGTGGTAAATTACTAAATTAAATAATCAACTTTCCTCTCTGTAAGCCCTCGAAATACTCACACAACTACATACATGAGAAACAGCAAAATCTTGTACTCATAAAAATAATCCCTTTTTTCATCTAATAATCCCTTCCATATAGCCCTTTTATGGATTGAAAACGATGGGGGAAAAGAACATATGTAAAAGCACAAGTAAAATTTGTTGCCCCTTCAGCTACAAATTAAGTACCAAGCAAAGAAAAAAAAAAGTATCAAGCTTATCATTTTGCAGCAGAGGAAAAGACTTTCGGCAATTTATTAATGTTTAAAGCGGGAGCGTCAATAATTTGAAAAAATGGAAGGATCACTGTCCCTTGAGCTTCAAGAAAGTTCTATTATATATTAGATAATATGCATTTGTTTTGTGGGGACGGTGGAGGCTAGATACATTAAGCAAGTCAGACTGCTATATCCTGTAGAGTTTCTTCCACAACACTATTTCAGCTTGAGAACAAAAGACACCTCATGGATCACAACTACAATGGAGAAAAGGTCAACAACTATCGTTAATCCTGGTAGCCTTCTCTGCCGCCGATGATCAATGGAAGATAAGCCTTCAATCAAGAGTGTCACTCGTCACAACTTGGTAAAAAATGTAATTAAATATTACTTAAAACGAAACATGTATAGACAATATTTCTTGAAAATTAACTCGAAATGAATATCAATTTGAGATAAGATATAAAGCTTTAGAATCCTATTGATCCCATCCAAATATGCGTACAAGTCAAATTATGACAATAGATCGACACTATTTATAACAAAAAAGAAATCTATATGAACATTTAGCTACAAATCAGGGACGAGGTTATCATGCAATTTTGAGAAGAGGGAAAGTAGTATTCATCTTCAACCACTTATCAACACAATCAATATGTAAACAATGTTGGCACTCAGGCATACACTTTGCTATTTCTCCAGCTAAGTACTCAGCAAGGCATATCGGGCAACTTGAGTCGTTCTTACAAGCCGGAACAAGTTGCCTGCTTTCATCAACGACAATTTTTCGGTATGACTGAATCGTTGACTCATCAAGACCAATTCCAGACATACGGTAACTATTAGGACAAAGATGACTAATTGACGACTTGCCATGATTCTGGAATCTGGATATTCAACTAACTAAATGTAGGCTACTTATGTATATAATTAGATTCCAATGAATTTGGCAGCCAGAGCATTAATGTACCATGGCATGTATTAATTAAGTCAACTCTGTGTACGCATGATGATGTAGTAGTTGTTAAAAGTTTTTTTGGTTAATAATGTGCGACACTAGCTATAATATATTATCTAATTGAATTTTTCTAATCGTTATGAGATGCTTATTGTAATTTAAACTCCATATAATAATTTGAAAGTCAATTATACCCCTGGCACATTTTTATTAAGTCTTTTAGGCTTGACAATTATAGAGAACTTCCTCCACCTGCCCTCCACTTTTTAATTTTCTTTTAATTTGATGGAACGAGCTAACTACAGTTAAATAGTCTGATGGAAAATTGGAACGGGAGTAGAATTTTCATAAAAAATAAAGATATTTTAAGGGAGCTTTATATATAGAACTTGCTTCTTTAACCTCATTCTCCACATAGCAAGAATAAAACACCCTCCCCTTTTTAGCAGGTAAATTTATAGCTATAACTTTTTCTAAGAACTTAGAGGTTAATCCGTTCAGAGTTTCTAAGAAATTGAAATGCTAACTATATATTAGGAAAATATATTGAATAATTACACGATCAGCTAAAAATAATAAACTGAAATTACACAAAAAGAACCGGGAAACATTTGAGTGAGGGAAAGAATATGCTAGAGAGTGACTTGATTTTTTTCTTTTTTTCGCGTGTCTGATCTCCAAAGCGCCTTGGCTATTTCTTGAAACATTTTCAAGACTTCTCTCTTCAGTCTATCGGGTGCTTATTGGGCCCCATCATCACAAGACTTTTAAAGAATAGATTCTTTTCATTTTGTTTGTTTATTATGCATTTCATAATAAACATGCTCCGCTAGAAATGCATCGTAAGACTATGTACATATATTATAATCTTGTGGTCCGGTTCTTTCCCGGATTCGCGCATAGAGGGAGCTTAGTGAATCGGACTGTTCTTTTTTATTATGCATTTCATTCTTCTTTACTTTATATTCATTCTTCACCCTAGGACTAACTCTGTTCAACCTGTCTTGATTGTCCTGGATCCGCACATAGCGGAAACTTAGTGCACCGAACTGTTTTTTTATTATTATGCATTTCTTTCTTCTTTATCTTATATCCATTATTTCTTTATGTCTAATCTTCCTTATATATTACAGCCGAAAATTTCTAGTATGCTCTCTTTATTTCAATAGTCATAATTGGTTTCATAATCAAACTAAAAGTAGTGAAGAAATCGTCTGCTGGTCATTTTGGACAATCTCTTATTGAATAAGTAAAAGTTGATTTTCGCTGTGCATCTCCAAAAGCCCTTCAATAATTTCGATTGTTTAATGTTATGTCAGACTCAGAACTCAACTATTTTGAATAAGGAAAGGGTCACCATCCCTTTATATCAATTTGTAGTATTTCATTACTAAAACTTGAGGAACAAGCTTCATTACCAAACTTGAGGTATTAAAAAACAAGAAGGCAAAAATAAATGAATATATATCTATAATCTAGATATGATGCGTCAGCAGTTACGCAACTTGGGGAGGAGGGGGGGAGGATAGTCAAGGTAAAAACCCAAGGAAAATTAAAAGAGAACAACAAATTTGTGACCTATAGAATTTCTCGAAATCTTACCACAACATTATTTGGATTATTTAGGCTTGAAATTAAGTACTAACAACCACTGAAAATTTAACTCCATAACTCATGGAAGCATATGGACTAATTACATCTGCTTGAGCTGCTTCTTACATCCAAATATTATTGTCGGCTTTGCACTTTAGAATGCTCGCGCTCGAGATACTTCAACTTTAAAACATCAAGTTATGTGAATAAAACATTCGACTCGAGCAAGGAGAACTAACTAAGCTTCTTCACATGCGAATAGATTAGCATCTTACAAGAATGATCTTAACAAACGTTCAATGAGCATATGTACAATTTAAATTGAGATATGCAATATTAATTTCAAAATGGAATGTGTAAAACAATCTAAGTAACAAAAAAAAAATGGTTTGATTAGAAATATAAATGCATATACAGACGAGACTCAGATGTGGGGAAAAATGTGTTATGACGAATCAACATGAACAGGGGAAGGAGTATTTCTACAAACAGGACAAGTACCATTGATCTTTAGCCATTCATCAATGCATTCAGCATGGAAGCAATGTTCACATTCAGGTATGCATCTCACTATCTCTTTAGGATGATACTCTGCCAAACATATTGGACATGTTCCATGATTTGGCCCAGGAACTCTCCGACTTTCTCCTAGGACAACTTTTGTGTAGGATTCAATCGTCAAATCGTCGAGGCCGTTTGTCGATTCCGGTTGTGGTGCTATAGCTGCTCCGCCGGTAGTAGTGTTCTGGAGAGCAGCCACCGCTCGGCGGCTGTCTCTGCTTTGCTCATAGCAGATGTAACATGTCACAGCCATTGAACATGTGAGGGCTGGTATTACTAAGGATAGTGCCACAATTTGGAATATTTTTATACCTTTTGTATTGGCTGCCAACAAAAATTAATCATGGTAACGTTAAGGCAAAAGAATGTTACTAAACTTAATGTTGCTAATACGTCAAGCTCAGGCTGATGTATATTGAAGACTCAAATAAACTTAACGATGCATAATTATATTACTTTGAGTTTAATTTGAAGACAGTTCCACAACAACTGACGTGTGCAGTGATATACATATAACCATACCCTTCAGCTTAAATTTAGATAAGATTTTCAGTATTCAAAAATCTATCATTAATTCTGAATTTATTAAGTTGTTAAATTACAGCTTGTTAAGGTGATAGAATGACATACATCATCTTCTGCACGATCTCAGCCGATAAAGTTGGTGGAATAATACAAGAACACAAAACTATAGCAAGTCTTATTCCTCCATAAAGTTTGACATTGGACTATTATACAAAATAAGAAGGGCCACTTGACATTTTAAAATGAACTTATTAATATGTTTGGTCAATACAAGAATGGTCATACACAGTTGATTCTACCAATATAAGATTCGTATAACATTACAATAAGTACACCCATCACTCGCCATATAAACCTACCTTACCCCAAAACCTCAAAGTCACCACCTCACCTATATTTTTCCTTTCCCTTAGAATATCTTGATCCAATCAAAGTCAAAATGTCCTTAGCCACATCGATTGTTTTCGTTGAATACTCTCAGCTAACCAGGTAATTAATTAGCAAAGTGTAACTGAAGGAAAATAATTCCATACCTTCTTCATTAATCCATACAAACATATATACATCTCTAGGATCCTAATAATATATTACATTTATTTACATCTTAATGATATGATTGATTTGATTATGACATCCTATATACATGATTATGATATGATATGATATGATTGGATTGGATTATAGAAATAATAGTGATTATTTCCATAATAGCCTAACAGTCCCCCGCAGTCTTAGCGGGAGGTTCTCGTATGCTGAGAATGTCCCTAAAATCATCAAAAAGTAAGCGCGGAAGACCTTTCGTGAAAATGTCTGCAATCTGATAACGGGACGGTACATGGAGAATACAAACTTGTCCACGAGCAACCTTTTCACGGACAAACAATATATCCATCTCTATATGTTTTGTGCGTTGATGATGGACATGGTTACCATATAGATATATTGCACTCACATTATCATAATAAACCACGGTTGCTTTGTCGATCGGACAATGAAGTTCCAAAAGAAGATTATGGAGCAACATGATTTTGCGACCACATTAGCTACCCCTCAATATTCTGCCTCAGCACTCGATCGAGATAATGTCAGTTGGCGTTTCGACGACCACGAAATGAAGTTGTCTCCTAGAAACACACAATAACCAGAGGTGGATCGCCGTGTATCCGGGCAGCCACCTCAATCAGCATATGTGTAAGATGTGAGGCCATAAACGGTGGACTTATACAGATGCAATCCAAAATCAAGAGTATCCTTAACATACCGCATAATTCGTTTAAAGGCCCCCATATGTTCTTCCTTCGGATCATGCATATGTAAACAAACATGTTGAACTGCATAAGAGATATCAGGTCTCGTGAAGGTGAGATACTGCAATGCCCTTGCTAAGTTGCGGTAATATGTTGGGTCACTTTATGGAGTACCTGTAGAGTTACTCAATTTTGTCTTTGTATCAACCGGTGTATGTGACGATTTGCACGATGACATACCAGCTTTGTCAATGATATCCTCAGCGTATTTCTTTTGATAGATAAACAGACCACCTGCATATTGAGTTACAACAATTCCCAAAATATAGTTTAAAGGGCCTAAATCCTTCATCGCAAATTCTGAAGCAAGGAAGGACATAATAGACTGGCGAAGTAACTCAGATGACGCTGTGAGAATGATGTCATCCACATAGAGAAAAATATATGTCATGTCATTTTCCTTCTTGTAAATGAACAAAGACTGATCGTACTTGCTGTGTGAGAACCCCGGTGTGGATACGAACCCTGCAAACCTGTTGTACCACGCCATGGGGGCCTGTTTCAAACCATATAATGATTTTTTCAATAAAAAAATATAATCTGGATAAGTAGGATCTCGGAAGCCCAAAGGTTGGTGCATGTAAACTGTTTCTTGTAGGTGACCATGTAAAAAAACATTCTTGACGTCCAACTGATAGATGGACCATGATTTGGATTGAGCTAGACTAAGAACGGTCCTGATAGTTGCTGGTTTAACTACTGGACTAAATGTTTCACAGCAATCCACGCCAACATGTTAAGACCTGCCATTACCAACAAGACAAGCTTTGTGTCTAGCAAAAGAGCCATCAAAAAATTTTTATGACAGAAAATCAACATAGAACGTATTTTGTTCACATTAGATGGACGGTGCACTAACTCCCACGTCTTATTTTTAATAAAAGCATCAATTTCGTCTAACATGGCAGCTTTCCAATTTGGGTCTGATAGGGCCGCTTTGGGAATTTTTGGAAATGGTGATGGTTGAACCGAAGATGTTAGGTTAAAATGACGCTTGGGCCAAAAATCTTGTGCATGGCACAGGTTTCAACGGTCTGAGGTGGGACCGAGACCGATGGCTGGGGCAGTGGGATTTTGATTTGTGGACTAGGCTGAGAGATATTGATATTGTGGGCTGGTGGAGATGGGCCTAGTGGCTTGGTTGGGGAATTGGATGAAGGAGCAGTGGGCTCCCTCATTTGGGTCTGCCAGTCACGAGAAGTGGACTGGGCTGAGGCAGAAGAAGAGAAAGCAATGGGCTCCCCGACTAAGACTTGCCCAGTCCCATTTTGTTGTTGGCCACTATACTTGGTGGTTCATTTTGGGCTGGTCCGGCTGAGGAGGTATTGGTTTGGGCATGTAGATGGTGTTATGAAATTGGATGTATTCCTACGTCCAAAAATTTGTATGAAGGCGGGGATGCCACATGAGATTTAGCAAACGAGAATGTGGACTCATAAAAAATAACGTGATGAGAGATGATAAATTTTCCATTAGACATATCATAACACTTATATCCCCTATAATTTTGTGGGTATCCCAAAAAGACACAAGGAGTGGAACGAGCTTGAAGTTTATTTAAGGTTGTGGATGGAAATAAGAGATAACATAAACACCCGAAAACCCTCAAATGTGTATAGGAAGGAATATGATGGTACAACATTTGTGTGGGTGATAGGTTTGAGAGTAGCTTGCTAGGAAGAATGTTTAAAAGATATGTGGTCATTTGAAGAGCATGATGCCAAAAAGACGGTGGTGTGGACGAATGTACAATAAGTGTGCGAATTAGATTGTTGATTGTTCGAATTTTTCTTTCGGCTTTCCAATTTTGATTAGAAGTATGTCGACATGAAAGACGCAAGGACATTCCATTTTGGTGACAAAATTCCTTAAATTGGTCATTTATGAATTCCTTCTCATTGTCACATTGAAAACATTTAATGAATTTCTCAAATTGGATTTTGATGAAAACACTAAATTGTTTTAAAATGGTGAAGACCTGCGATTTCTTTCCTATGAGAAATGTCCACAAAAAATTTGAATAATCATCCAAAATAAGCATATAATACTTATGACATGCCGAACATAAAATCGGGAATGTCCACAAATCACTATGCATGAGATCAAATGACATAAGAGTATTTGAAGCAGATAAAGAAAAAGGAAGTTTAAGATGCTTCCCAAGAAACGTAATTCTGGCAAACATGAGAGTCCACAAGTTTGTTACAATCAACAAATTTATTATTTCTAAGAAAATTGAACACCGGTGCTCCCGGGTGTCCCAACCGGTTATGCCATAAACTAGGAGAAATAGTTGCAAATGTGGATGGATTTGTGACTTGGTTGTTGGTAGTGGCGGTGATGGGATACAAATTCCAAGTGCTATTACATCTCATTAGTGGCATGGATTAAAATTAACAGAAACATTATTGTCAGTAATAAAACAATGTACAGATATCAAGTTTTTAATCAGTTTTGGTGCATATAGGATGTTTTTCAAATGTAAAGGTGGGTGAGAGGGTGGAAGATGTAATTGACCAATACCACGAATTGGAATTTCCTGCCCACTGCCAACAATAATCTTTTTATTACTGCTCGTATTAAAATAAGACGAGAGAGTACCTTCAGATATTGTCATGTGTGATGTCGCCCCCGTGTCCATGTACCACGAATCATCAGGAACACTTAGATTCATTTTGTTCATGGCATGTTCAATATCTGTGGGAGCATAACTTGCGGAAGATGGTCCATAGGCTGCAAAATCTTACTGCGGACGAGAACCGAGAACCCCAAGATGTCTAGAAGCGGGAGTAAGTCAGGCCCACTGAGCTGTGGGGTACAGGCAGGAAGGGGCAACCCACTGTTGCGGCTGCCAGCCCCACGGTGGGTACTGCCTAACTGCTCGCCGACAGGCTGGTGGGGTTGCTGTCGGTAGGGTCTGTTTTGGCCCTGCTTGTCGCGATTGTTGCCGCTACTGGCTGCCTGGCCGCCACCCCGACCCTGTCCCTCTCTTTCATTATTTTACCTTTGTTATTGTTACGATTTTGACCCATTATTTTATCGGTTCGAACCATTACCGGAACCAGAATTTTGAGTGCCAAAATCATCGTTATAAGTGTTGGTGGAAATAAGGGCGGTGCCGGCATTGGTTGCCACCCCCGTCGCCTGTTTTTGCTTCTCGTTTCTTCAAGAATTAATCTCGAATGAGCCTCATAGAATGGTGGTAAGGTATTGCTTTGTTGAATGAACGTAGCGACACCATCAAATTGGTCATTCAATCCCGCAATCAATTGGAGAACTAACCGTTAATTTTTCACCGGCGCACCAACATTTGAAAGTTGATCGGCAAGCATTTTCAAGAGATAACGCCGTAGAAATTTTATTATCTTGAAAAATATTTTGTAAACGCTCTCAAGCTTGTTGAGTCGTAGAGTCCGGTTCCAAAATGGTGTGCAAAAGGTCATTCGAGATAGTGCCGTAAATCCATTGAAGGACTATAGCATCTAAGCGAGACCATAAATTTTTGTCAACAACGGTGGTCTCCGATGAAGACTTGGGAGGAATAATATGGTATATTACTTCATATGTTCGGCAATGGATTTTGAATAACTCCACCCAAGAGGAGTATTTCCCTTTTCCATCTCAAGTATAGTTGGAATAAAGTTCTTGACGTTGTTTATGGCAAGAGCGGAATGGAATTTTTTTTTGTCAGCCATTATTACCCAAGAAAATACAAGAAAATGGGAGGAGAAAGTAATTAGAGGAAGGGGAATGAAGAACCCTACTTAGGGTTTGTTTGGGAGAAACAGAAAACAAGGTAAGAGAGGGGGGGTTGTATTTCGGCTAGGGTTAGGATTTGTAGAAAACCCTAGTTAGGGTTTGGTTTGGAGGTCGAAAAGAGAAGTGGTTTTCGGCTAGGGAGGCCGATGGTTTAGGGCAAAAAAAGTGTGGCTCTTGATACCATGAAGGAAAATAATTTCAGACTTTTTTCATTAATCCATACAAACATATATATATCCCTAGGATTCTAAAAATATATTACATTTATTTACGTCCTGATGATATGATATGATTTGATTATGACATCCTAATTACATGATTATGATATGATATGATTGAATTGTGGAAATAATAGTGATTATTTTCATAATTGTCTAACATTAATCAATTCGAAGTTTCAATGAAGGAAGAGCGTTACGGTAATTGAGTATAATTAACAGTATTTAGAGAAAAAACATGCGGACTTGGCCCAAAGCATAGCACACCCAATGTTAATAGTGTCTTCAGGCTGATTTAGCCCAACACGCTGAGCTATTGAAGAACAACAAACCTAATGTTCATTGTCAACTTCAACTAATTAAGGTTCGGGCATAGTTATCTGCTAATCTTAGATAATTACCATGGTAAATGGGAAAATATTGAAGGAGAAATGGAAGGAGACTGTAAATGGAGAAAATACTACCTGTTCCAGGAACATCAAAGCATTGAATTTCTCTAGTAGTTGCATTCTTAAACCCACAAAGATCTCGTCTCGCTTCACAATCTTGGCAATTCGGTTCATCCCATGTTAACACAAGATCATTATTAAGGTCAGTTGAAAAAACTACCTCAAATTGAGGAGTCCACGAAACAGGAAGAGGCATAGTGCTATTTACACTGCAGTTATACAAACTTTTCATTGAGCTTGCAAGAGTCATCGAAGAAGTAGCCAATGTGGATATAGTAGAATTACTCATACAATCAATAACACTGAAATGCGACGTGATCAAATTTGTCGAACAAGTCAAGAAAGTATAGTTCCTATAGAAAACAGCCTTGAAGGTAGAAGAAGGAGGAAGTTGAAAATCAATAAGCCGTTTTGGGAGGCAATTAGGTGGGTCGTAGAGTTGAATTTCTTGTGTGAGGTAGTCGATATTGCGTACGTAGAAATCCCCTGCACCTGGAAGATTTAGAACTACCCTGCCTTGATTGTTGCATTTAACATTGAAACCAGGATATGTACAGTGCTGAAGTTTTTGTGGCCCTTCTAATCCGAAAGGAAATCGTATATCGAAACGATTATTTCCACAAATGGAATCAAGGGGGCAATCATATTTTGCATAGACAGATGAAAAGAGAAGAAGAGAGACAAAGAACACTATCAAATTGTCCATATGTTTCAAGAATCGGTATCGATACGGACAGGTCGCTTATATTAGAAATAGTTAAGGTATAGAGAATCATTAATTTATTAGTTGTTTCAAAAGTCAAACGTTTGAGTTGGTGTTATGCCAAAGATGTGTTATGATTTATGAGCCTGTTCAAACTGCAAATATAAAATTCCAACTTAAATTATAGAGTTGAATAGAGTGGAGGAGGACGTATTAACGCCGGAGTTAATTAAAAAAAAGTGAATACAAATCAATAGGGACACATATGAGCCTGAATAAAGCAGAACCGATATAGATTATTTATAAGAATTGATTGATTGGATGATACATTAGAAAATGGAAACGTTTTTAACTGCTCCATTTCCTTTAAAACAATGTATTTGGGAACTCATAACAAGTACTAGTAAATACTTAAAAGTTCCATTTGTTTATTTTTCCAAAAAAAGGTGGAACTCCCACCCCAGGAGCCTCCACACTCCGGTCCGACAGGTCTGTGAAGGAGGTAAATCATGGTGACTCAATTGATTTCAAAGGTTAGACCAGTACCACGCTGCGCACAAGGGGCCTCCTTTATTTCAAGAAATAACCCCCACACTGCCGCTGATGGGATTCGATCCTTGGCCATTTTCCAAATATCCCCCTTGATAACCAATTGAGCTGCCCAAGCGGACTAAACTGTGGTAGGGTAAACTTTTTAAAGTGACTGGTCCCACCGCATTACGGCCCCATACCCGAGAAAATCCCACCTCCGGCCTGGCCCTACGGATTAGTATACACCGCTTGGCCCTACGCGTATGGAGGGATTTTTTTGGGGAACACATTCCACTCTCGCCGATCGAGAGGACTCGAACACGGAACCTCGGACGCCAATACCCTAATGTATTGGCCATCGGGCCAAACACTTTGGATAAAAACGTGGTAGGGTAAACTTTTTAAAGTGACCGGTCCCACCGCATTACATGCCCCCATACCCCGTAAAACCCCACCTCCGGCCCAGCCCTACGGATTAGTATACACCACTTGGCCCTACGCGTATGGAGGGATTTTTTGAGGGAACACAGTTCCACTCTCGCCGATCGAGGACTCGAACACGGAACCTCGACAAAGAATACCCTAATGTATTGGCCACCGGGCCAAACACTTTGGATAAAAACTATGGTAGGGTAAACTTTTTTTAAAGTGACCGGTCCCACCGCATTACGGCCCCATACCCCGTAAAACCCCACCTCCGCCCGGCCCTACGGATTAGTATACACCGCTTGGCCCTACGCGTATGGAGGGATTTTTTTGGGGAACACAAGCCCACTCTCGCCGATCGAGAGGACTCGAACACGGAACCTCGTACGAAGAATATCCTAATGTATTGGCCACTGGGCCAAACACTTTGGATAAAAACTATGGTAGGGTAAACTTTTTTTAAAGTGACTAGTCCCACCGCATTACGGCCCCATACCCCAGAAAACCCCACCTCCGGCCTGGCCCTACGGATTAGTATACACCGCTTGGCCCTACGCGTATGGAGGGATTTTTTTGGGGAACACAATTCCACTCTCGCTGATCATAGGACTCGAACACGGAACCTCAGACAGCAATACCCTAATGTATTGGCCACTGGCCAAACACTTTGGATTTGTTTATTTTTGAAGTTGCTTCCATGGGAGTACAAACACAAATCATAAGGAAATCAGGCTACAGAATATGAATTTTACCTGTGCTTAATGTCAATGGTATTACTAATGTATAAAAAACAAGAAAGGGTTGGCGACAATATTATATTTATTTGAATGTGCTAGTCACAGGGGAACCCAATTTGCAACTTGTTTGAAAGTGGAGCAATTGTGTCATTTATAGAGTTATATCCAATTTTTACAAAAAAAAAAAAAAAAAAAAATCTAATGGTGGTGCGCCAGTCCACTTAGGACTATTCCACCAGGTAGTTGCATCCTCGCGGCAATACATGCAACTCTGCCGACCAAGGTTTAGATACATGAAAAGAAATCTTTTTTTTTTTTGCCTTAAGTAGGATTTGAACTCTCATCTCTCATGCTCTTAATTAATTCAACTTCATCGACCATTAGGTTCTTTTGGTGCCAGTATTTGCAGAGTAATAGACTCTGGGTTAGTAGAGAGTAAGATTAAACTTGGTAGTATCTAGCAAAATTACAAAAGCTGCTCAGATATTCTGATTAAAACAATTTCACCATTCTTCGTAGACATTCATGGCATGGAATTTTATGTGAATAGCTGCCACCCAAAATGTTACAAAATGCTTGAATAAGGAGAACTAGCCAAACCTCTATAGAAATAAATAAATTAGCACTGAACCACAATGATCTTAATAAACACCCAATAAGCATATGTACAACTTCGAATTGGGATTTACAACATAGATTCCAATATGCAATATGTAAAACAAAGTAACAAACTAGGTGCTATAAAGAACTAACATAATGTTTCAAGAGAAGGATTGTTTCTGCAAACAGGACAAGAACCATTGATCTTTAACCATTCATCAATGCATTCAGCATGAAAGCAATGTTCACATTCAGGTATGCACTTCACTATCTCTTTAGGATGGTACTCTGCCAGGCATATTGGGCACGTTTCATGGGTTGGTCCTGGAACTCTCCTGCTCTCTCCAAGGACTACTTTTGTGTGGGACTCGACTGTCGAAACGTCGAGGCCGGTAGTCGCTGCCGGTTGTGGTGCTACGGTTGTTGTGGTGGTGATATGTTGGATTGCATCTACGGCGCGGAGGAATCGGCTGTAACCCAAGCAGATATTACATGATACACCTGTTGGGAGATTTGCTCTATGGTACTTTATAAAGCAGTACGGGAAGTATTTAACTATTACAAGTATTCGAAAGGATAAACAAAGATTTCAATAATATTTTCGACTAGAAATCTGAAAATTACAATATAACAACAAAATTGAAATTACGATTTTGTTGAAGACTGAAAAATGGAAATTGGTTTATGCTGAGTCGAGTGTAGCACTCTGTCCTTAAGACAATATTGCCCCGTATGTATCCTTTATACGTCCTGGACAATTTGTCTCCCAAGATAAAACAGCAATGGAACCCTTGAGCAAAGGAAACTCAAGAGCTACCGTGAAGAATATTGAGTAACGAAATGATGCTTGGAAGTTGTAGGAAAAAAACTATTTTTGTTGTGTATTTTCGTGAGCTTTATGAACTGTTATTTTTCTGTTCTTTTTTTAGTGCTCAACAATGGTGTAAGGGTGTGTTTATATAGGTGAGGGAGGGGCTGAAAACTGCCTCCATAATAGCCAAATAATGGCCATTATGGAGGTAGTAAAGTCACCAACATAAATGGTGAAAGAACCAACGGATTTGGCCATTATAGGAGGAGTAATTCAGCCAAAATAAATGGCTGAATTGAGTGCTTGACGTTTCTGTTTTGACCATCGAAATTCGAACTTCGGGGACCAAACGTACATCTTGAAACTTCGGGGACCAAACAAGACATCCGAAAGAATTCTCGGTTCAAACTGTACGTCTGAAACTTCTGGGATCAAACTGTACTTCTGGCAAAGTTTTCTGGCCCAAAAAGATAATATCAGAAGGCCCGTGGCCCGTGAACCCGGAACCGGACGGGCGGGCGGCGGCGGCGCGCGTGTGGTCTTTCCTCGAACCGAAGCACATCTAGGTCCTCCCTCCTTTAAACACATGGGATACCCCTTGGGGTCCCAAACCCCAAACCAATTTCGAGTCTTATATACACAACAATTCTTTCTTCCTCTACCGATGAGGGAGAATTACACACAATACCACACTTTTCATGCTTCAAACACCTTACTTCGTGAACCAATATCTCTTTCATTTCTCAATGAAATTTGAAGATTCTTGGCCCTACGGTTATCTACGTACTTAGTAGATCATGCATGTGTGAAGAACCGGATTCTCCAACATACGTTACACTAGTGTTTAAGCCGTTAAAGTTGGTCGGTCGCAACTCCCGCCAAAGGCAAATTTCCAACAACACCAATTAAACATGTGATGGCTGGAATAAGTAAGGTTGTTGCGATAAATTTGAAAACTTGTCGACCCCTTTTGCTACCTGCAACGGAAATTATGGTAACTTTCAGGCAAAATTATTGTCTTACTTTTATTATACCTATCTTATTTTTATTATACCTATTACTTTGTAACATAGACTTTATTATTGTTAAACACTTAAATTTCTAATGCTCCAGGCTCAGCCACTTAACCGTTTTGAGTCATATATGAAGGATTAGACTATTTCACCAATTATCTTATAGTTTTGAATTTGATATTCAAATTATCAGAACCAACTCTTGGTAAGCCCCAAATTTGAGTTACATATACTGCAAGGCGTTGAATACTAGATATAAAAAGTTATTCAGAAGTAAGACATGTTATATGTCAAGTTGATGAATTGTTATTTTCTTTCACAAGCCATTGGTATAATCCAAATCAATTCATTAACTATCAGTTTATTGAGTTGTTACAATCTATACGAAAGTGATAGAATGACATACACGATACATTTTCATTTGCACGATCTCAATGGATCAGCAAGTTGCTGAATAATACAATACCACTTAAATAGAAGTCAGCTTCTCCTTTAAGGATTGACATTTGATTACTGTATTAAAATAAGGGGCATCTTGGCCTTTCAAATTTGCCAAATGCACTTATCTACTTGTGGTGAATATAAAATTGGTTATTCCCAGTGAGACAATCAATGTTAGATTCATGTAACATCATGATAAGTACGTTAGTATATTTCCGCATTATCCATATATCGCTCACATTATAAACCGAAAGCTCTCCTACTAATCAAAGTCAAAGAGTCCTTAACCACATTGATTTTTTTTTTTTCACCTACCCTTGAGCTCCGCCTATGTGATTAACTAGTATAGTTTGTACTAAGCTAGATAAGGAAGGGGGAAAAGTTACAATATTTGTCGGGCCCGTTTTTTATCGCGGCTCGCGACGCGATGGCGTCGATTCCCTCTGGATTGGATAAAAATATTTTTTGTTGAAGAGTCGCCACCTAATTATTCTAAGGTGAATTAGGACACCTAAATGTTAACTAAATGCTGCAAAATAACTTCGATTTTATGGTCTGCGAAACTAATGAGATTCTAAGTAAGGATTCTTTATTATCCTAAAGAAAGGGGTTAGGCATCCTTTAAGATCCGCTAACTTGCGATTATCCGGTCAAACTCGGTTAATTATTATGCTAAAAATGCATGTTTTTTACAAGTATAAAATTAAAATAATGTTGCAAGTAGTTAATGAAAGATGCATTTTGTACAAGTATGCATTTGTATGGCATAAAAAAATACATGTAAAGTTAATTTTGAATAAAAGTATGCACTTGATAAAAATATATACAAGGTGATTTTTTTTTGGGTGAACATGTATTAGCATTGTATTATTTACAAAAGTGCATGCAAAAAAAAATTGTTGCAAAACACACTTTTAATTGCATTATTTACAAAATATGTGCAAAGTGATTTTTTTTAATAAAACGAGTATTTGTATGACATTGTTTATAAATATATATACAAATGATTTCGTAAGAAGAAAAAAACTTATTGGTAATGCAAAGAAAGTGATATTTTGGAAGTCATTTTTAATAACGAATCGGATAAAAATAAAACTCTATTTTGTATGATTAATAGTGTGAACAAAAGATAACCGATAGTTTTAAAAATTCTGAACAGTTCAAAAAATAAGCTAGCATTTTGAAGGTATGAGCGACAAACCTAAAATAAATAAACTAACTTTTTAAAGTATGGACGACGGGCCTAAAATAGATAAACTAGCGGTTTCCGATTTTAAAACTAACCGAGCCTAAAATAAAAAAACTAGCGACGGGTTTCCAGTTTTAAATTACCCTATTAATTAATTCTAAGTCTACCTATTCTAAACATTTCAATAATTTCACGAGTACAATAATATTACAATACAAAATAACATAAAACTGAATTAAAAAACATAAAACAATAATAAATCATCTCCGAGGGGTATCATGTCTTCTTTTCATAAATATGACTTGCAAGCTGTCAAGAACAAACAGTTAGAAACAGTTGAATATAAATAACTTCGGATATGTACCCAAAACAGTAAATGTTTTGATTACGGAAGGCACAAACTTAAATTTTGAAAAGATCATTCCAATCACGTCGTGGTTGCGAACATAAGACTCGTTGGTCATTTTAGTTGACTTGCCTACCGAACATGTTGGTCTCTCGAATGAAAAAAAGATCTAAGTTTCATCCTTGCCCAGAAGTTTTATTTCCATCTTTCCAACTGTGGAGGCCTCAAAAATCGACGGATATTTTTCATCGACCAGTATAGTATCATGTTCAAATCAGAAAAATAATACCAAAACAGTAAAAACCGAACCGAGAACCATTTTCCGAAGGGACCCGGACTCAAATTCAATTTCATTGGCCTAAGTGTAGTATTTGTTCAAATCAGTAAAATAATAAAATAACTGCGTAATGGATATTCAAATATCCAAATACACTTATATCTAGGGATGGCAACATAGGATCCGGACCGGATCCTACTAGATCCGGATCCGGATCCGTTTTCATACCGAATTAAAATCCGGCGGATCCGATAAAAATCATATCCAAATCGATCCACCGGATCCACGGATCGGATCTGGAATTTTTAATTTTTTTTTGAACCGAAATGTTCATATGAGATATTTTGTTCGAATTGTGAGCTATTAAAAAAATTTCTTGGAATGGAATTTGCAAGGAGCTCTTCAAAATGAAGTGAATACTACTTGTCTATGGAGATGTTAGTCATCAAATATAACATTGAAAGTACCTGCATTGGAACTTATATCGTGCTTAGCAATTTTAAGAAAATACTTATAAAATTACATTCTAGGTTATGAATATATTTAATAAAAAATGGACTAGCATGTGCTACAGCCAGATCCGGATCCGATCCGTTCGGATTCACCTATGGAAATGCATCGAAGTTCACTACTGGGACTAGCATGTGCTAAGCCTGCTTCTTCACCTATGGAAATGCATCAGAAGTTCACTACTGTGGAATTTGATCAATATGTTGCTTCCACATACACATCATCCAATCCAATTTATGTTTCTTCATCAAGGTCAAACCTACTTTTGTCAGATCATGGCACTTATAGGAGATTGATTGGCAAATTATTGTACCTCACAACTATCAGACCAGATATTGCCTTTGTTGTGCAGTGTTTGAGTCAATTCATGCATGCTCCTAAAACTTCACTTATGGAAGCTGGACTTAGGCTTGTTAGATACATCAAACAAGCACCGGGATTGGGTATTCTTATGTCTAGTTCCAGTATTTCTCAACTCAAGGTGTTTTGTGATGTAGACTGGGCTCTTGTGTCAATAGCGGAAGGTCAATTACTGATTACTTAGTGTTGTTTGGTTCTTCACATGTATCTTGGAAGTCTAAGAAGCAGGTTACAGTGTCTAGGAGCTCTGCAGAGGCTGAATATAGGTACATGGCTTCTTTAGTAGCAAAGGTGGTATGGCTTACTGGTTTGTATCAAGAATTTGGAGTTGATGTTCAGTTACCAATTTCATTGTTTAGTGACAGTAAATTTGCCCTTCAAATTGTTGTTAATCCAATTTTTTATGAGCGTACGAAACACATTCATATAGATTGTCACTTCATAAGGGAAAAGATCCAAGAAGGTCTCATATGTACTAAATATTTTCCTTTTGTTGATCAGCCTGCAGACCTACTTACCAAGGCCCTTAGTCGAGTACAACATGTTCAGTTGATGTCCAAGCTAGGCATGAAGAACATCTTCATATCTCCTAGCTTGAGGGTATGTGTGAAAGAAATAGGCAAGTGTACAGCAGCCCTCCGAGGTGTAGCACATAGAACATTTATTTAGTTAGTTAGTTACAAGTTTGTTGAGTGTAATTAATAGCTAATTAGAATGACTTAGCTGAGTTGGCACTTGTATATAACTAACAATGTACTCCTCTTGTCCATTAATCGGATATTTTTCATTTTAGCTCAAATTGAGCTCCAATTTCCTCTCCAATGACTAGGGATGGCAACGGATTGGATCTGGACCGGATCTACTATATCCAAATCCAGATCCATTTTTCATACCTACATCCGGATCCAGATCCATCGTGTCCATAAAAATAGATCCAAATCCAGATCCACCGGATCCACGGATCGGATCTGGATCCACATGTAAAAAAAAATTGCCTTGAATAATATTCCCACTTGTTGAAACTTTTTTGACAAAATGAAACCCAATACATAAATAAATATATCCATTATCAATACATAAATAATATCCATGAATATATCAATTGGCAATTGCATAGTTAGGACCAGTGAGTCTATGAATTATAAGGTCCTGCAGAACAATTTTAAGTGTGTTTATGCTAAGTACATGTATTGATGAATCGTGATGCACTTCAATTTTTTTATTTGATTCGGATCAAGTATCTTCTGGCAACATGACTCAATGATGTGTGTCTATCAGGAAGTTGCATAATCAAGGAGTGAGATTAAGCATCAGTACCTCTAATTGTCAATGACTGTCAAGAGTTAGATTTGAATTTCATTTGTTTGAACTGCTCGGGATTATCTTTCTGTGAACTGTATTCTGAAGAGACTTTCTTACTGTGATTTGATAGTTCTTTAAACCAATATAACATACACAACAAATATATTTACCATGTTTAGCAAGTAGACTAGAATAATATTCCATATATTAAATATATGTATTATCAATACATAAATAATAGATATATTTAATTAAAAAAATGGATCCACGGGTCGGATCTGGACCGGATACGGATCTCAAATACAAGATCCAGATCCAGATCCCGATCCGTCAGAAATGGATTCGGGTCTGATCCGAATCAGTCGGGTTCAAATTTTGAAGATCCATATCCTATAAAACGGATCTTGATCCACTGGATCCGGATCGGGTCTAGGATCCACTGCCATCTCTACTAATGACGGTTACTTTCATTTGATCGATTTCCCTTTTCTTCAACAATTCAATAAATTCACAATTTAACATAGGCTTTAAATTGCTCTTATTGTAAAATTACTCCCCGTTAAAAGTACTAATATTTAATATTTGACATTTCACCTCATACGTTGCTAGGCTATTGATATTCTTCAGTTATCAAATTAAATAGTTAAGGAATTCTCTTATCTTGGTATTTAATTTGTAGGGATATAACAATGGGGCATGGCTAGTAGCTATAAAAAATAGATCTTGGGTCTAACTCAGCCCCAAAAGTTAGCTTGCAGGGTGAGAATTGTCCAAGTCCATATAAAGAGTCCATGTTCCTATTCCATATCTGATGTGGGACTCTTAACACTCCCCCGCACGCCCAGACCTTGTTAAATGGAGCGTGGATAATATAATTTGGGGGTCCATTATCGGTGAACAAAAAATTGAATGAGTCTGGCTCTGATACCATGTAAAGAATGGATTTTGGGTCCTAACTTAACCCTAAAAGCTTCTTTACATGGTATAAGAGACATGCTCATTCCAATTCTTTGTTCAGCGATATTGGGCCCCCAAATTATATTATTCACGCTTCAGTTAACAAGGTTTGAGCGTGCGGGAAGTGTTAAGAGTCCCACATCGAATATGGAATGGGAACATGGACTCCTTATATGGACTTGGACAATCCTCACCCTACAAGCTAGCTTTTAAGGTTGAGTTAGGCCCAAGATCCATTCTTTACATGGTATCAGAGTCATACCCATTCAAATTCTTTGTTCACCGATTGTTAGGCCCCCAAGTTATATTATTCACGCTCCAGTTAACAAGGTCTGGGAGTGCGGGGAGTGTTAAGAGGCCACATCGGATATGGAATGGGAACATGGACTTAGACAATCTTCACCCTACAAGCTAGTTTTGGGGTAGAGTTAGACCCAAGATCCATTTAGGCCCAATATCCATTATTTACATGATATCAGAGTCAAGCACATTCTAATTCTTTGTTCACTGATGTTGTGTAAGGTTGAGTTAGGCCCAAGATCCATTCTTTACATGGTATCAGAGTCATACCCATTCAAATTCTTTGTTCACCGATTGTTAGGCCCCCAAGTTATATTATTCACGCTCCAGTTAACAAGGTCTGGGAGTGCGGGGAGTGTTAAGAGGCCACATCGGATATGGAATGGGAACATGGACTTAGACAATCTTCACCCTACAAGCTAGTTTTGGGGTAGAGTTAGACCCAAGATCCATTTAGGCCCAATATCCATTATTTACATGATATCAGAGTCAAGCACATTCTAATTCTTTGTTCACTGATGTTGTGTGCCCCCAAATTATATTATCCACGCTCCAGTTAACAAAGTCTGGGCGTGCGGAGGAGTGTTAAGAGTCTCACATCAGATATGCAATGGAAACATGGACTCTTATATGGACTTGGACAATACTCACCCTACAAGGTAGCTTTTGGGTTGAGTTAGGCCCAAGTAATTCAATCTTTTCAGCCAGTGGTTCCGAAAGCAATTATAATTAAGAAGCTACTATGATTGAATTCGACATCAGATCCATTCTTTACAGTTGCCAACCCTGTTATCACCTGTGCTTACGCCTCTGGGAGCTGAACTTTTCCAGTTTTTTTGTTGCTGACACCTTTATTGATGTTCAGGTAACCTTTCTGCGCTCTCTAACTATTTTCACCTTTTAATTTCTTGATTATTTACTGGCAGTAGTATATGTTTGTCCACAGTAATTAAATTGGGTTTGTAGATATGTGATGTGGGATTAACATGAAGGATGAATCATCTTTAGCTCTTTCTAATATTATTTACATAATATTAATACATTTACACGCATTAGCATGAAATAGTTGCACGTGTTCGAAAACTAGTTGTAATAAACAGAGCAACTAAATTGTAGCTAAAATTACAACCTGTCACGTTAAATTTCAGCAATTGGATTTCTTAATTTCTACATACATACTGTAGAAATATGCAGCGCCAAAGAGAGTCTAATAACACTCTTTTGACGCAGTATCGGATTGTCTTCTTACCGAAACAGCATAATCGATCACATGCGCAATATATCACTTGTGAATGTTTAGCTAATATTAACAGATGAATTGATTTCTAACTAACTCAATTTTGTGGATCAGAGAGCATTGAACTGTTCGCTCAATAAAGCATTCAACAGTTGCGGCATAACACACATCGCAATAAGCAGAGCAGCCCATCGGATTACTTATCTTCTAGATACAATAAAATATGCAGAGAGAAGCTAATAGAATATCAAATCACCTACTTAGAGAAGCAATAGATTCGACTACAGGAGTAAATTCAGCAATAAATTTCTACTAATATTCAAAGATAAAGAGCTTCTCGCTCAAATTTTTGGATCAGAGAGCATTGAACTTCAAAATCTCAATCAAATAGAATTTTAAAATTGCCGCATTACAGTCATCACTACAAGCATACCAGCTGAACGTTAGTTCAAAATTCAATTCGTTTCTAGTTTGAATTCATAAACTTAGTGCATTAAACTGATATAGAAAGCAGAAAATCCTCGATTCAAATGCTTTTGCAATTGGATTACTTGTTTTCTAGATTTACACAATACAAATATGCAGAGAGAGAGAGAGAGCCAGGAGAAGATAGAGAGGACTGAGAAATGTCAATCGAGGAGATACAAAGCAACAGAGAGCTCTGGTTCTTCGCATGCGCTTTCCCATGGTGATCTAAATATCACTGAGATTTGAAATGACAGTGCGAAGTTCAAACTGAAGGCGTGATAGCTATTATAGGCGGCGCGCTAATGCTTGGATTCAAACTACAGAGGATTTCATTTCGTCAGTGAAGGTGCACTGGAGCTTCAGTACACCCAAGAAAGGAAGTCCCATAGAAGAACGGATCTCATTTGCGTCACTGGGCCTGAAGCCCATACTTCAGGATTTTGTCCATAAATATTCCTTTTCTAGGCCTCTATTTATAAGATTTTGTATTTATTTTTTAAAGTTAGTGCAAATATGTCCCTTTCAGACAACGTGTCTGATGCTTTTCATATATTTCTCAATCTTATAAATCAAATATTAGACTATCATTTAATGTTTGAAATAATTTACAAAATTTTCGTCAATCGAATGTTATCTCAAAAAGTTTCAGTTCGCTCAAAGAGGATTTTTAGACCTTGGTCTCAAAAAGGATTTTTATACCTTGGTCTCAAAAGTCCCTAAGTTGCAAGAAAAAAGAAGGCTATTTATAAACAGTTGCCCCCCCCCCCCCCCCCCCCCCCTAGAAGGTTCAGTGATTTTGATGTGATCTTTTCATCGATTTCATATATCCAATAATTAACCTTCAAGAGCCTTGAAGTTTAAAGTATTACAACTTCACAACATTGTTTTCTGAAGTTTGAACGATTAAACATTATGATACAGTGTCCTGAAGTTGGAATTCACTACAAGTAAACTTTAGGATATTATGTCCTGAAGTTTAAGAGTACTACAATTACACTTTAGAACACCCACTTTAGGACATCGTGTCATGGATTTCTTTTTGTTGAAGATGGGCTTTGGAGAAAAATGAAAGAAGTGGGTCAGCTTTTGTGTTTCTTCGGTGAGATATTCGGTTTTGGTGAATGACAATCCATGTGATTTCTTTGATAGTTCGAGGGGTTTGAGGCACGGAGATCATTTACCACCTATATTGTTTATCTTGGTGATGGAAGCTTTGAGCAGAATGATGGACAGAGCGATTTTAGGAGGATATATCAAGGGGTTCAAAGTTGTGGTTAGTGGTGTGGGTTCCATGCGGTTACTCATCTCTTAATTGCAGATAATATTTTGGTGTTCTGTAATGCAAATGGGACCCAGTTGAATTTTCTTGGGCAAGTCTTAACTTGGTTCCAAATGGTGTCAGGGCTTCAAATTAATCTCAGAAAATGCAAGATCATACCCGTTGGTGCAGTGGATAACATTGGCATGCTTTCCCAAGTTTTGCAAAGTAGAGTAGGTGCTCTCCCTACTACTTACCTTTGATTACCTTTAGGCGCATCGAACAAGGATCTTAGTGTTTGAAATCTGGACATTCAGAGGGTAGAGAAAAGGTTAGCAGGTTGGCCATATTTGTCCAAAGAAGGCAGGAAGTGTTTATTAAAATCACTTTATCGAGTATCCTATATATTGCATGTCCCTGTTCAACGCACCTACTGATGTGATAGGGAAGTTGGGAAGGTTGCAAAGAAATTTTTTTGTGGGATGCGGTGAATGGGGCAAAGAAGTTTCACTTAGTTAGGTGGAAAACGTGACATCTCCTAAACGATGGGGAGGACTGGGGTTAAGGACTTAAAGGTATTTAACAAAACACTTTTGGATAAATGATTGTAGAGATTTGGGATGGAGGGAGAAGCTTTATGGAGAGGGGTGATAGCAGATAAATATAGAGAGATGGAAGGGGGTGGAGAACGAATTTGATCACAATGCCTTTTAGGTGTGGTGTGTGGAGGAATATCATGAAAGTGTGGGATGTTTTTAATGATAACATTGGCTTTAAGGTTGGGCATGAGAGTAGGGTTAGTTTTTTGGGTCAAAAGTGGTGTGGTGATTTGGTGTTTAAGGATGAGTTCCCGGTATTGTATAGAGCCTCTTGCCAAATGGAATTGTATGTTCAGCAAGTTAGGGGGGCACAAGGGAATAGGACCTTGTCGGATTTGAGGTTTAGAATGAACTTTTGGGACTAGGAGGTGACCGAGCTTCAAAGGTTGGTAATTTACTTCAAAAGCAACGAGAGCCAGTCGACAACAGACCCGATGTTTTGAGTTGGAAATTGGGGAATAACAAAGTGTTCTCGATTAAGTCCTTTAATGAAAAGTTTCTGGTTAGGGCAGATGATAGTTTTCCATATGTCTCAGTCTAGATACCTAAGGTGCCGAGGAAGGTGTGCTTCTTCACGTGGTTAGCTACTAGAGGAGTGATTTTGATGGCGGAGAATCTTAGGAAATGGAAAGTTATCTGCATGAGTTGGTGTTTCCTTTGAAAGGAGGGGATGAGGACGTGGACCATATTTTGTTACATTGCAAATTAGCAATGAGGTTATGGGAGAATATCTTTAGATGGTTTCGCATTTCTTGGGTAATGCCAAGAGCTGTTAAGGAGTTGATGTTCAGCTGGGAGAGCGGCAGTTGGAGAAGAAGTCACAAGGCTTGCAATGTTACTCTTCTTGCTTTAATGTGGATCATTTGAAAAGAGAGAAATAGGAGAGCTTTTGAAGGGGTGGAGAAGAGCTTTGCTCAATTGAGAAGTAGTCTCTGATCCCTTATTTTCTTTTGGAGCACTCATGTAGTTCTTGTTTGTATAGAGGATTTGGTGTCTTTTGAAGAGAATCGTATTTTGTAGGTTTCCCCCTTTTTTTATTTATATACAGCCAAGTTGGTCTTGTTATTATCAATGAAACATTTTACTTGATCAAAAATAAAAAATAAAAAAGAACACCGTGTCTTGAAGATCGAATTACCACATAAATTTTAAGACACAATTCATGAAGTTTAAAGTACTATAACTAAATTTCAGGACACGTGTTCTAAAGTTTGAATTATGGATTTCAAACTTCATGCTTGTGCATATTTCTGATATATTATATAGTTGTAGTTTTAGACTTTTAGTATATCGTGTATTATATTTAGTGTTCAACAAAACCTGCCAGATGTTATTGAATATAAAAGAAAAAACAATATGTTTCAGACAAATGTGATTTTCGACAATGTTGTTATTCCATCAAATAGTCATAAATTATAAACTAACAATTTCAACTAAGTATCATGAAAATCCCAATTGTGCGTCTTACATTAATACAAATATAATTCCCCAACACTATGATATACAGCAACTAAGTAGCACCTAATACTACTTCTTGCACAATGAATCTGGTAACCACAAAGTGAGAATGTACGCGAAGTAGAGTATTATGAATATGATACCAGATATAATATTCTTAAAGAAGTATTGTTTCAGTAATAAACTTTTTAAAAATGGGTTCTTGGCGTAAACTTCCCTTTTTTGTCTTCAGTTAGGAATTTTTCGGGCGGTAATGCAAACGGTACTAGGAATCCTAATGTGCATCGGATTGTTACTAAAAAGTAATAATTCAACATAAACTTTCCTAATCCTAACTTAAATAGGAGAAAACATAATGCTAAAACGCGTGCTAACCCCTCTCTATAAATAATAAACATGCAAAGCTTACACGTCTAACAACACCAATTGAACCATGCCTACCATAAGACCTTGGCAAAGACATCGAAGCAGAGGAGGAGAAGAAGAGTATAAAGCTCTTCGGAAAACAAATTTTCGTGCATGCAGCATTGAACAATAACAGGAATCCACGGCATTACAATACACCTATATATAGGACATATTTGCCTCCACCAAATATGTGTGGCCATATTCGATTTGCCGGAGGGAGTCAACGGGTTTACATCGGCACGAAGAAGGTCGAGTACTCAGACATCAACCCAAACTTGGCCAGATTCTTTATTCCAGCTACATACAGCGAGAAATTACTTGACGACTTGAGCACACCCGAGAGAGAAAAGATGATGATAAAGGTCTTAAGGTGAGGGTAATGGATCCACAAGGCAACTTTCATAACATGAACTTTACCAGATGGGAAAGCTTGAGCAGACTTGTGTTTAACAGAGGATGGAACAAGCTTGTGTTAGCTATTGATCTTAAGAAGGGGGATAAAGTTGATCTCTGGCACTTTAGAATCGCTACTCAACTTTGTTTTGCTATGAATATCATTAACTAGGATTTTCATGTAAATTTTTTCACCTTTTCCTTCTTCCTCATAATTTTCTTCAAGGAATGTAAATATTATTTTGAGGTAATTGTACTGTTGATGCTTAATTTACAAGTATGATCCGGTTTCTATTAGTATTGTCCGTCTTTTGCCAAACTCTTTTGAAGTTCAATTATGTACATAATACTCTAAATTTTTAATACAACGTGCAATAACTATTCAACGTCTTACTCTTTTAAGTTGGGAATTAACTAAAACAATGGCAGAACTGATACATTGGGCTGAACTTAAATATATATAATAGGTCAAACTATATGAGACAAACGAATAACTTTCTCCTGAAATATAGAGCTAGAAATTCGAACAGCACAATGGCACTTTAGCCCTCTGCTGCCAAATAAATCTATACATGTTACAAAATTCAACAATTTTTCTTTTTCCCTTTGATGAAGCTTTCATGACATGGAGAAGAGATGTAAAAAGGCAGCTAAATAGCTGGTGTATACATTTTATTTGCAACTTAAAATTCAATTGGAGTGAGAATGACAAAAATGGTTGCTATTACAAAACAAAACGAGAGAGAGATCCGTTGTATTCATGTTAGCATGTCACTGTACGACAAATCCTGTACATCAGCTACACTAGTTCATGAACTTCCGGCAATTGGGAGCTCCACATCGGCAGGGCACTTTAAGATCATCATGCTCATCCGGATCAAACAAATAATCATACCTGTTAAACAAGATTAAGCATAATATTTTTTATTTTTTAGAAAAAATGTAAGACTAATTAACAAATTGGAAAACCCATTCAGATACCAAAGGAATAAACAGATGAACCACACAAGAAAAAGAAACAAGAAGTTGTCATACGTCAACTCATCACCAGCTGAGACATTGCTTTTAGCTATAAGAACTATCCGGCTCTCCTCTCCACCCAGACTCATGATCCTCGCGTAGCAATTGGGCATGCACTACATGAGATAATGAAGAAAAGCTTAACCACCTAAATAAACAAGTATGTCATCTGAATTTGAATAAAGTGTCAGCAAAAGAGGCACTTCTACGGTAGAGAAATGAGAAACCAAAGTAGCCCGGACAGCAGAACAAGCTCAAACAGAAATTTGATAATGAACAACAGCCTACCGAATGATTGATTAAGCGTGCGATATTCCCTTTATTTGTCGCATCAATTACCACTTCTTCGCTTACCTTAAACAGCTGCATGGAGAGAACATGTATTAGCATCAATGGCTGACAAATAACCAGAAGAAGCAACAGACCAGCTTAGAGATCAGTGATTTTCTGGGCTCGACAATTTCAGTATCATCCTTCCCTTTATCCTTTGACTGGAGTACAGATAATAGGATAGCAGGGCAATATGAGATCTTTAGCATCATTACAAAGTGTTTTAACTAATGATTCCCTCTAAAATCTAAGCCTGTTTTAAAAATAGTCTAGAAGATTAATCAGACGCATCTTTACATGTGCAAGACAACCCATGGTCTAGACACATGTACACATATGACAGAACCCCACATAAAGTAATGAAATTGACTCACATAACAATCTTTTCCCTCCTGCCGATATCGTGCCTCTCTTAGATCAGCAACACTACGTCGCACCTTCTCCCCGCGATACTCAAGGACCTAGAGAAGCAACCAAAAACAGTGGATCACTTGAAAATCAAAATTGCACCTTCATAACAGTAACAAAAAAAATCATTATAATGTTTCACTCATGAAAAGTACCATTTCTCCTTCTTGAATGTTTCGCCGTGCAAAGAGGCCCCATCCATGTATTCCAGATTTACCAAAACAAACTCTCCGATTTTCCATCATCTGATTTAAAAGAAACAGAAGTTTGGTTTCAAATGTACTTACAGTTGAGTGTTTCAAACTCTATTCTCTGCTTCTATTTGCCTATACTGAGAAAAATACCTTGTCACAATTTTAGTTGCTTAAGCGATGACAGTAAGAACTGATGGTGTGAAATTTAGTTGTGGAGTGCTAAAGATTGGGGTGGTGAACCTGCTTAGTCAACAGGTATCATGCAACTCGGAATACAAGTTTGCTAGTTTGAGTGGTTGCACATTAACAGAGATAATAATCTATAGAATAAGCAATCAGTCCTCATGCAGTACAAAGAGAAGATTATTTACCTGCAGATGGATCAGCCTCTCTTTGAGTGTTGAAAAAGCTTTAACATCTCTAGCCAACTGCAAACATAAAAATAAGAGAAGGAAAAACTGATCAATTAGATGGTGTTACAACATAAGATGGATTCTAAAACACAAGAAGAAACAAATTACATACCTCTTGTGAGCTTAAACAATCTATTGCTTCTAAAGAATGACGTCTTGGCCCCATCAGCCTGTGGAAAACTGCCTGCTGTCCAGCCCTCTAGACAAAACACAAGCAAATTAGAGGCAAGAGAAGAAAAAAAAATCAAGAAATCTTGCTCGTAAAGATAGATCAAGAAATTAGATGCAAAGATTACAAAAAGGGTGGAGAATGATAAAATTAGTTGATCACTTTCCTGCAATTAATGTACTCGTCTTGCTAGCATCTCCAACTCATACACTTGCTCTCACCCGTTTCATTTGCTATGATACGGTTTCCTCCATGGTTTAGACTTTTAATTTAACATGAATTACTTGTTAAGGCCACCTTACATGGAACTTTTTAACGATAAACCAAGTGTGTGTGTGTGATGTGTGTGGTGGGGTGTGTGTGTGTGTGTGATGTGTGTGGTGGGGTGTGTGTGTGTATAGCAAAAAGAGGATTGACTGTCTTCATTGAACAACAAAGTCAATGGTTCCAAAGCAAACGTCCATGTTATATAGGGCTTTGTTAGGAAAGTGGCTTCGGAGATTTGGAACAGAGGAACATGCACTAAGGAGAGAGGTGATGGCGGAAAAATATGGAGTTATGGAAGGGGTGGAGAACTAGAAAAATTAGTCTTATTGGGTGTGGTCTTTGGAGAAATATCTTGAAGGGGTGGGAGGAACTTAGTGGTAACATAACTTTCAGGGTAGGGGATGGAGGTAGGGTAAGTTTTTGAAGACAAGTAGTGTGGGGATAACATCTTGAGAGCCATATACCCAAACATCTATAGTATTCATATAAAACATCTATAAGTATTTCATGCCAAAAGGGCATGACAATCCAACAAATTTGGAAGACACAAGGAAATGTTCTTTGGGATCTCCAATTCAGGAGAGATCTACTTCAGGATTGGGAGATAGCGGAAATTCAAAACATGCTTGAGATGCTCTACAAACAAATTCTACCCAGAAAATTAAGATTCTTAGAGATGGGAGTTAGATAACGGTGGTCGACTGGTCGTTCCTCAGTGAAGTCCCAATAAAATCTCATTACGCCAAGACGCTTAAAAGAGACGTGAGGGTTTTATCGCACATTGCAGTCTAAATCCCCGTAACACCAAGAAAGGTATGTTTCTTCGTATGGCTGACAACTAGGAGCGATTTTGGCAGCCAAATATATGAGGGAAAAGAAGATAACCTATGTTAGTTAAAGTTTTACATGCAAAACCTTGGGAGATGGTGTGGATCGCCTTCTACTGCATTGTCAGGTAGTTTCATGGTTATTGTGGAAGATTCTGAGATGATTTGGACTTCGACTATACCAGGGACGATAAGTATGATTTGTTAAACTCCGCATTTAGAAGACAGAAGATAAGGCGCATGGCATGGACGATGCTCCATAGCTCTCATGTGGGTAGTGTGGATAGAAAGAAATAGTAGAGCTTTTGAAGGAATTGAACTTGATTTTATACATTTGAAGAATAACCTTTATATATCCCTCATATCTTTTTGGTACACCCATGAGACTCCTATTTGTACTTCATCAGAAGAAAAAAAAAGATTCCTAGTGTTGAGGAATGGGTGTCTTTTGTAGAAAACAATTTATTTTGTAGGTTCCCTCTTTTTTGTTATACAGGAGTTTTTCCCTTTTACTTGTATACAGGAGTTTTTTCCCTTTATTAGTGAAATTAATCCTTGATCAAGAAAACTGTCCCACCCTAACACGCGAAAAAAGAAATATCGTAAAGCAAAATATTCATTGAAATGACTAGAATAAGGTGCAAAAGGCAAATAAGTAATTTCATACCACATTTAAAAAAAATAGAACATAATACCTTATTGCTAGATCCTTGAAAAACGCGACACCTTGCAGCAGAGAGAGGCTCAAAGCTATTCGTCTCAGCATCAGATGCATCAGGGAGTTCAAGAGACTTAGATGAGATGAGTCTTTTGCCTCCCGGACAATGTTCTTGACTTTGTCTCTGAACCAAACTTTTCGTAGAAAACACTCCAAATGGAGTCCGCATGACCAAGACATTGTCTGTGTCTGGAGCCCTGAAATTCAAGCATATCACATATCTAGGTAAACATCAAAACCATGAGAGAAAAATAAATTATTTAGAAACTGCTTCCCAGAAAAAATAATTGGAAAGCTTAATGCAACCAACCTTAGGTATAATGTCAAAGAGGAAGAGATTTAATAGAAAGAGAGAATTGTTTATATGCCATAGGTGTTAATCTAAAAATACAAGAAACAAAGCAAGAAGAAAATAGACATAGAATAAGAGGAAAATATATTAATGTTACCTGTGAAAGGCGCAATATGATAACCATCTTGTTATCTGTATCCCATTCTTCTCTGAGCAGTTCAGCTGATATTCAGAATTTTGAATTATCAAGTCAGGTAATTACCTCCATTTGAGGGAAAGGAGGAAAAACATAAAAACAGCAGCACGTATACAAACACACTTTTATTGAAACTGGTAACTGTATCTATACTTCATTTGAGCAAAACAGTACATGGGTTGTACTGAAACAATATTTACATAACTCCATTACTCTATTGTCCTCATATACGAACACACTTTCTTTTGATAAGAAAATGTCTATACATACATACATTATTATACACAAAAAGAAAAACATTATATAAACATATACTCCTCCAGAGTTCAGGCCCATATTATGTGATGGTGTTAGAATGGGCACGGAGTTTAAGAAAAAAGAAAGACTTTTGAAACTTGTTTATAACAAGCCATAAACATGTGTATGGCCACAAATCAACTCATTAAGGGTAACATGGGAAGTTTAAAGTTAAATTGTCTCTAAATATAGGAAAGTGTCATCTTTCTGGGACAAATTATAAAAAGGAAAGTGTCACATAAAATGGGATAGAGGGAATAACAAATAGTTCAAATGCCTAGCCTATTGCCGTGAAGGGAGAAGAAATACATATTCCAGAGTAACATTTATGTACGCAAGGAAAAGAAAACAGGGAAAGAAATTGGGAAACTGCAACTTTCAGCACTTATGTCCTATAGCATATATGCATCATTACCAATGCATACTTAAGTCAAACTGCGCAAAACTAACCAAGATTGCACAACTATTAAAAAATGTTCCGAAAGAAACAGAATTATAGATCTTGACGGTCACAAAAGCTAGAGTTCATCCCAATCCCTTACAAGGTAACAAATAAAAAGCTGTCTAGATGTTATCACTCCTATATTTAAGGCAAGCAACTGTGAACATGAAATCAGATCCTTCAGTGAGGACAACCATCACAATCTTCATATGCATCAGCTTTGTAATGCAATGTCCTAAGCACAATCATTCCAAGCCTGAATTTTGATGAATGATATTTGGATTTACACTAAAGTACCACATTATCTTCCTTCTACTACTGAATGCATCTTTTCATAGAGATTATCATTGTGGAATAATATACACAAAGAGAAAAGCAGCTTACTTCCATATGATATCCAGCTCTCAAAGCACACATAGCATGAAAGCTGGTCGCACATTTGCAACATTGAGTGCAAGATCCGTGAACTTGTTTGCAGATCACACATGCCTGCAAATTTATTTATAACCGAGCTTTTTTAGCCAACAATAATAAAATATTTTGACAGAAAAAGGAAATTACTTATTGCATCAACCAGTTCAGCAGCAGACACAATTGAGAAATCCAAGAAGGATCAAGACCAAACAAATGAATATAAAGATAGCACTAAATATTTGCATATAGATACCAGAATACCTTTAGGAAAGTGTTTGGAGGAATTCTAAGAAGCCCAGCAGCAGGCTCCATTTTATCAGCATTATGGAAAGCAACTTCAGGCCGAAACCATGCACATGTAACGTGGACCCACAGGGAGTCAATATCAGTTGGCTTTAATGCACCACCTGCAAAAGCATCATTTAAAAAATCTAGATTAGAAAGCCACTATGAGAAATATTTCATTAATATTGCTGGGTGTACAGTATGACTTGCCTTTGACTGGACAAAGACAACATTCTCTTTCGATTTCAGGGGTTTCGCATGCTCGACAGACCCATGAAGCAAAATCCTGAGCATTGCTTACTCCATAGCATTCTTGATGGACGGCTATTTGACACCTGAATCGTCGGCATTAGTTACACTAGATAACAAAATCTCGCCAACCAAATCAAAGGAATATGTCCATTCAAAGATATTTGTTTCTTCTAAATAGTTATTTTACAGGGATACCTGTTGCATATGATTATTTTATTATAGTCCCAATCCTCAACCCATCTACATATAGCACATCTCTCTGTAGTCCACTTTGCATGAACAGGTTCATATTTCTCTGCGACAAAAGAAGCACACATATGATTGCTTGCTTAATAGAATACACACAACAAGAGGCGCTCAGCACTGGAACTCCAGTAAAGCAGTAGAGAAGGAATAGAGCATACCTCTTAAAAATGCAAACAGCTGCTGCTGATCTAACTTCTGGTAGCTAACATTATAAGCATTATTGTCTGAAAGCTGCAGCATCAATACTACTAAGATTAAAGAACATAAAACAGAACCTGCTCCAGATATTTACAAGCAGAAGAATATAACTAATTTTCATTGAAAGTGAAGCACTATATGTTAGTTGACTTCTCAACCAAAAACTGAAATGAACACCCATGAAAAGTAATGTTGAGGTAATGATCTCATGTTTATTGACTACCAAAAATCCACCTAAAACTCTAACAAAAACGTCAAGGATGATCCATATAAAGCATATTGCAAAATGAAAGCGAACATCAGTCATTCTTTTTGTCCATCACTACCCAACAACATAAAACCTTCCTGAAGTTGACACAAAAAAATGAACCATTGAGGACTGTTGCAATAGAGCTCTTTAAGAACCCCATTAATCGTAGATCCACTCTGTGATCAGTGACAGGATGCAAAGAAATAGATAGACTAAGATACAGCATCAGAGAAGATGACATATGATTTAGAAACTTCATAATGTGGTACACACCCATTGGTCAAGTGTTATCATTGAGCCCTTTACTTTCACGCTGCACTTCCATTTCTTTGCTCTGCAACCGGTATGTTTCTCCCACTCACTAAGTGTTTGCTTCCTTGTTCCACAAGAACCACACTTGCACTGAACTCTGTGACACAATGAAGGAAGTAAACTAGAGAACTTTTTAAAAAGAAAAGGTAAACTAGATCACTTCATATCTAAAGCAACTAAGTGTGAAGTAATCAAGCATTAGAAGTGCTCCACATATTTCGCAGCAGACCAGTTGAATAACGAGAGAGTGCCTTATCTTCAAACAAGTTTTCACACTTGTTACCAACTGAAAATAGTTTGTCTCGTCTAGTACTAGAATTCTTTTTGGTATATTAAATGCCAAAAACTTCCCCAGACCCCACTTGTGGGATTACACTGGGTATGTTGTTGTTGTTAAATGCCAAAAACTGTTCATGAATTATGCTTCTAACAAAAAAGTACGACCAAAATAGAAGATTGGCTATCAGAGACCACAGTAGACAGTTGACCTTAGCACTCACAAAGACCTATCTAGATTTTTTTTCATATGAATTTCAAGATTTTTACAGCCTTTTCTAACCCCCCCCCCCCCCCTTTCCAGAACTTAAGAACTTACAAGTGAATATCTGGATAATAAATCCCTTCGATGCCAGTGCACACGACAATAATCTTGTCAGGCATCACACTTCCACTGCTCTCTCTTAATCTGCTTGAAACACTTCAACATTTCAAAGAACAAAACATTACAGGCAGTCAGCACACTAGAACAAGGAATAAACCGACCAAACACAAGTCCAGCTTATTCTTTCGATAGGATACATCAACCAAAATGCAACTTAAGCAGAAGATACCTCGGTTTTGGCCCCTGCTGTTCTGAGACCAACAATCTTTTGTTAGAATTTGCTTTGCACTCAGGGCAAAAGTAATCAGTGTTCTGTAGCTTCTGCAAAAGGTTGGTATAAATGATAAATCTCCCATGCACTTTACCAGAATCAAGTTAGGAAAAAGAAGAAAGACAATACACTAAAATGCATATAAAATTTACATTTAAAGCGTTGCTGGAAATATCTGCACACTCCACATGCACCCAAACATCACAACCATCACAACACACCTAATAAGAATATCACGTGAAGAAAAGTTCTTAGTCTGTTCCAGTTTGCCAGCCAAGGACTCAAAAGACTAAAATCAAAACAAAAAAATCTCACCCAGCTCCCACCATCTGAATGATGCCAAATTTCCTTGCATATGCCACAATATTGCTTTGATTTCCTCAACTGAAAACATAAAAAAAATGAGCAGAAAGAAGTATTGCATTATAAAGATCTAACAGAAGGAACACACAACAGTATCAATTGAATAGCATAAATGTAGAATTTAAGCATGTGTTCTTCACCAAGGAAATACATATGAATACAGAGAATTGAAAAGTAAAAAAAGTTGCAGATGACCTTAGTACAATGCCCACAGAAAAACTGAGCCTTGGACGTTGTATCTTTAACTTTCTTCATGGTTCGGCATGGAACAATCAAACCACAACTGTCGCATGGTCGAGTGTCTTTCCTCTTATCAAATCCATCCTGCTGAAGAATTAACCAGAAGTCAACGGAATGGAATCATTAGAGATTCTTCAAATCATTATGGCAGTGTAAGATCGTATTTCAAAACCCAAATGCTCCAACAATAAAAAAACTGAACACTTAGACTAAAAGTGAGAAGGTAGGTTCGCTCAATAGATACACCAAATAGTAAGAAGGTTAATATAAACCTAAAGAATTAACTCAAAAGAATAGCATAAGGCTGAGAACAGGCTAGATTAAGGCCTAGATCAGCAAATTTTCAATTTCAAATCTTATTCCTGGAAAGGACGTTTTCTGAAAACTTGCCTGGTCAGAGAAACAGAATTCCAGCTCCTGATTTGATCCAGTAGCCTCTTCAACTCCACTGTCATTAGTTGCTGGAGATGTCTCCTGTTCCGTCTCAGGGCTTTTATTTGTGTAGCCATTTTCAGCTAGAATTGCCTCTTCCATTGCCATGTGAAAATCACTTGGTCTGCTGCCATACAATTTAGTCTGTCCCTGAAATCTGGACAAAGTAATGATGAAAATTCAAGCATCCAAAATTACCATAAGTTAATTGTTAAATGGAATATTACATACCTGTCTGTATACTCTTGGAAAGGAAAGACCATTCCAGCTTTGACCCACCCATAATCCTACAAACAGCAGTAGCTTAGAAGTGCAAATCTTTCTCCAATAGCTAAGTATACAAGTATGTCAATGTACCAAGACATAAGAATACTCACTTAATCTTGTTGGGTTATACAAAAATAAAATATATTACCCTTTTGCCTATGTACTTGTATACCCTGAATCCCTGAATCATCCCGCCCGACCAATAAAAATAAAAAATTTACTAATCAAGAAAGAGAGATTACCCTTTGCCCACTTCTGGAGTAGCCATAAAACATCACACAGAGCGTGCCTGGAACACAAGCCCTTAGAACAGCCTCAGGTGCTTGACATAACGGGTCAATCACCACAGCAGGCCAAGCAGGGTAATTCTTTCCACATTTCGCCCACACTATGTCTCCCGAAACAAAATCTCCAGGCTCAAAGAAATCCTTCTTCTTTCCAACTTTCTCCCTCACAGAGCCCCTCTTCGCCTTCAGTTCACACTCACCACTCTCCACCACAATTGAAGAACCACCTTCACCTACCGATGTCAAGGAACTTCTAGAACAATCTTTACTTCGCATATAAGAAAATTCCCTATCCTCGTCAAATTTTACAGTTATACTAGGCAAATGAATAAGTTGATTCTTATAAAAATGCATATCTACATTAGACTCTACATGCTTGAACCTTTTCTTCTGAGGCAAAAGTCCCCCTTCGTCGTTCTCATTCGAACATAACAGCTCTTGTTCTTTCGGGTTTTGTTCTTTCCTCCATGAAGGCAAAACAGAGTCATTGAACTTTGAAGGGAGCACTTGAATACGACCACGAGAAGACTTCAAAAGTGGAGGCTTATTATTAGGGTTATGAACCTCAAAAGCTTTTTCCAAACTTGATTCTACTTCACCAGCATAATTCAAAGCTTCTCTACAAAATGAATCTACTAAACTAGTACGGTAATCTTCTAATTCCTTTATAGGCACTGTGTACAGCTCATCGCTTTTCAATTTCATCGAAATCGCCGAACCCTCGCCGTCGCCGTCGTCATTTTCCTCGGCTTTGCACCGCTTGAGTTTCGGCATTTTCACTTTCACCGTCCGTTTCACCATCATCTTTCCGTTACGTTGAGTTGTAGTCGTCGCACGCGAAGTTGTACATTAGAAAATCCTCACCCATCCCCAAATCAAAACCCTAATTATCGAATTGAAACAACAAATTTGTCAAACCAAATCCCCAATTATGCGAATCTCAACACCAATTCAAACCCGAAACAGCATCAATTGCTCCAAAAACTCACCGCTTCAACGAATCAATTAGTTACAGAGACAAAATCCAAATAACATTCACAATTTTTGAACTTGTTACTTATAATCCCCAAAGGGATAGACCAGGCAAAAGCAAAAATTAGAAGAATTATACACTCGATGAAATTGAGGAAAAGGAACGAAGAATATTTCAATAAAATAAAATTAAAATCGAAACTTGAAGCTTTTAGAATGGATGGGAATCAGATGTATTTGTGAGTTGCGGAAAACAAAATTTGATAGATATACAGATGAAATTAGAGATATATTTATGTTTAGACGGGATATAATAGTATGTAAAGTAGTAAAACTAAAGTATAATTTTGTTAATTATTTTTCTATAAAAAATACAAAAACTAAATAAAAAGTAAGTATATTAAATTCGCATAAAATTTTGGGAGCTTTGGCTCCAAGATTGTTGCGAAATTCGAAACAAGAAGCAAAAATTGGGAGGGAGATTAGGGTATTGTGGACGCCCGAAAGGAAAAATATTAGTGGAAAATTTCAAAGGGGCAAAATAGACTTTGCAATGATGAAACTGTTATCGCAAGGAATTCATGTGCGGCATGTGATCTCATGAAGAGTTCCACGTGTATTTTTCTCATTGGATTATCTTATATTTGTTTATTCGTAAGCTGTAAGACTCGCTTAATTTGGAAGGTTGTTGTGTTTGTACTCAATGCATTGTCAATTGTTCCTTTTTTAATTTGATTCAAATTTTCAATAACCATTATTTTACACTTCATAAAAAATGTTTTTCACTTAATTGAAGGTTTATATCATTACTTATATGTAATAATAGAAATTCCCACATTACCCGTTCAACGATGTGTAATATATGTTACAAACCTTTATTTCCAAAATTCTTGTTTCTTATTACGTAGTACCATATTTGAAATTGTCAACAGATATTCTAGCATATGATGTTTTCCCTTTGTGTTTTTCTTAGCATTATGCCAGAGTATAGTCTGAGTATGAGAATAAATTTAAAATTTTAGGCACAATGCCAAGGATCAATTTATGATTTACTCAGGCTTATCCATTTTTGTTCTGATGGGCTTCATACCGTCCAAGTTCACACACTGATAAGAATACATTTGATCGAAGAAATTATGGACCCCCAAATATGGACAGATTTGGGTATGAAAATCATGTTAAGAGATGTTTGATTTCGCATGGTGTCCCCGTGCACACTTAATATTTAATATTTGCCATCGTTTTTTTTATATTTTATAAAAATAATTTACTTTTATTTATATATATTAGAGGTGGCAAAATTAGCTCATAAAAATATGAGCGCTTCCACCCATCTATTTGCTCATCTATTTTAGCTCAGTCCATATCAGCTCATTTAAAAATTAGGGTTGATATTTAGTCCAAATTGACCTATGAGAAACCTGTCAAAATATTTTCAAAAATATTTTTTTATTTGATATGTTATATATAGTCATAAAAAAGATAATTTTATTTGGTGCTTAAATAATTATAAAAGAGCAAACAAATAAATTACGGTAAAACTTTGTACAAGTTAGTTGGGTTAGGTTGATACCATTTCAGCCCAAATAACTATTAGGCAGGTCATTGACCAGCTTATTTATTAGTAACTCGGTACATTTTGACCTGCCCAAATTCAATTGGAACAACCCATTTGACATCCTAATATACATAATTGTTGACATTTCTATGTTTTCACTCTCCCTCTCCTTCTTCAACTTTTCTGTTCCGGTGATAATTTTTCAAATGATCAGTTAACTTAGTGAATTTGACAATTAAAGTCACTTATCTTATTTATTTTTATATTAATAAAATCATTTAACTTACACCATATTTTCTAAAGGGTAATTATAACTGAAAAGTGAACTTTTTACACTAGAAAAATGACTTGGACATGCCACACATAGTTTTTTTCAAAAAAAAATAATAGAAGTTGACCCAACACCGTAACCCACCCAAACCAAAGGAAGGAGCAAACAAAAAATTAGAGAGAATGGTCAAATTTGCTTCTAAAGGCTAACAACAACAACAACATACCCAGTGAAATCTCACAACGTGTTATAGAGAGGGTAGAGTGTACGCAGACCTTACCTCTACCTTGGTAGGTAGAGCGACTGTTTCCGAGAGATCCCCGGCTCAAGACAGAGCATAAGCATAAGCAAAAGCAAAGCAAGAGAAACGGTCAGACCCGATCAGAAAAAATTTAAAGCGGTATGAAAATGCTGGTATCAAAAGCGAATAAGTCATGATAACGCATTCCGAAAAAGTAAGCAGTAACTAGTGCATGTAAATAAGCTAACCAAAGTACACTAAATGACACATAGCTGCAAAAATCAAACTACAGGGAACTATAAAGTAATATTGCGCCTATTAGTATGATAGGCTAAGCGGGCCTACAATACTAACACTACAACTACCAGTTTGCAAGCATAAGTAGGACTACGATCGACTACCTACTACCTTTCTACTATAATCCATGTCCTCCACAACCCCCTATCTAAGGTCATGTCCTCAGTAAGTTGCACCTACGACATATCCCGTCTAATCACCTTTCTCCAATACTTCTTCGGCCTACATCCACCCCTCATGAACCAATCCATAGCCAACATCTCACACCTCTCCCCAATACTTGCTTCTAAAGGCTAAGGTTCAAATTTACCTTCTACTTAAAAAGATTAATTATTAATTACGGAACATGTGGCATCACAATGTGTTAAACTTCTATTGTTTGAAAATAAGGTAAATATAATTTATTTTAGTAACGGCGAATGCATATTTGACCCCAACTATTAATGGAGGAAAAATCTATTCCATTTCACATAGTTGCTGAGAAAATATGACTTTCTGTCCTAAGTAGATCAAAGAGAGTACCGAGTTATGCTATATCGTTATCACTAAAACTTATGTAAAGTAAATCAGCTCGTAAACTAGTTTATGGATTTGCTTTTCGAACTTTAGCATAGTTTTGAACTTCATAAAACAAAATCGGAAGTTTGAACTAATAAAAATTTAAATTTTATGAATTTTTCGTGGAGATCAAATTGCACATTTTAATTTGTGAAGTTTGAACTGATAAATGTTCGAACTCCAGTAATCAGTTACACATATTTTAGTTAAAATAATGTGTTTGTTCAAATTGGTGTCAAAAGGATGATTAAATGTCAAAAACTTTTAAAATGATGACTAATATTTGATTAACAGTATTGGAAGTGGCTATTTTGCCCATTTTTTCATAAATAAAGTAAACTGGGTTAACAAACTGACTCCAAGAAATATGATTCTGATAAAAGAATTCAAATCCAAAGTGTTGACATTATGGAACTCACACATGTACTGATTCACTTAAAAGCTTTATAAAGATGTGGATGTTTTTTGCGGTTAGATCCTCCAGTTGAGTTTTTTGTGGTTAAACCCTCCAATTTTCAAAATTTATTAGTTCGATTAGTTTAAATTCACATGCAGAAGTGGATGAGATATCAAATAAGGTACAATAATACTAGGAGACCAAAATTGTGTTAAAGGAATGATTTGTCCTTTTTAGAGAACAAAAACAGAACTAATATAATACTGGCTCCAACAATTATGAAGGGGCAAAAATTGTTTTAAGCGTAGAAAGTCTGAGAAAGGATAGCAATTGGATGTGTATGGTGTGTCTTTGAAAATCCTCTAAGCAAACTTGCATCGGCAGATTCATGAAGGAATCATAGTTTATCGCTTTAAACAAAACATGAAAAGAAGTTGAGTAACTTCACGACCTCTTAGAGGATGTCTCTTATTGGGAGAAATTCGTGCCTTCGTCAGTTATACACTGTGACTAGCCAGTCGGCTTCAGGTAGGGCATGGATGACGGCGTCTGGACATATTAGTCAGAGAGATAAGATCGTTGGGCAGTTGAACATCACGGGTGTCACTTCCTTGATTACTAATCAAATATATAGCATACCCTTTAACTAAGGGACTACCCGAAGATCAAGAGTTCTGCTATCTAGGAAAATGGGCTTAAAACCCAAACAATATGAACATTTGCGGTGGTAACCCAACCATATTGACTAAAGATCCCAAGAATTTGGTTCAATGGAAAAACTAAGCTGTAAAAGGTTCAGTTGAGTGCTTCGATGGAAGCAATAGCACTTCGGATGATGATTTCTGTAAAGAAACATGAATCCAAAGCCGTTCCCGCGATAGACATTAAAGTGTTACATGCATGGTGGGTAAAGGTTAAGCTTTCAAACCTTTAACGATCCTCAAACAATTGAGGTTAAGGTTGTGTAAACTTTTAATGATTCATAACACTTGTGAAGTGGGGGATAACAGGATACCTTGTACGAGATCACCTATTTAAGTGCGAGGACATGCCGCCTCAAATGAACACACTCAAGAATCCAAGTGTGTTCACATCCACAACGGACAGAACAATAAGAATGAAAATGAATAAATAGGAGGTATTGTGTTGGTACCGTTGTCTTGACTTACATTAAACACTGACGGTTCAAGACATCACGTTCACCGCGCAGTAAGTAAGTCCGATGGTATTCAACTAGGGAAGGTTCAAAGCGGAAGCTACCTCTCTTGATGCAATTTCTTTTCGCTGAAAGATTGCTGAAAGTAGGCACCTTGTATGTGCGCCAAAATCTCTTTCAAGAGGGGATTATTGGAAATTTACTAATGTGGAATTAAGTTTATCCCGTTATTTATGACTCGAACAATTGGGGCCCCGCACGTAGGAAACGTCGTTTCCACACACGTGCACTCACAGTGCCAAGTATCGTAAATTTTGTTAGTGAAAGAGATATTGGTACGTAAGTAAATGTTTGAGACATAGAATAATGAATGGTTATTGGCTAAATAACAAGTGTTCCACATCGGTAAATGAATGAAGGATTGTTCATAGTGTAAGATGATACGGGCCGGAAAGGGTCGCGGAACCACTCTGACGGAATTCCAAAAGTTTGGCTGATTATGGAGAGGTTTTGGAGCATTAAAATGACAATTTTCCTCCATAAATCAGCCATTATTTGACTGCATTAATTGGTGAATTAAAGGGCCATTACATGACATTTAAATGGCCATTACATGGGCACTTGAAGAGGTCATTCTTACACTACTATAAATTGAGGCCTTTGGCTCAATTCTACACACACTTTTCAAGAACAACAATTCTGAATTTTTTGTTGCAAATCCTCTCCTCTTAGCAATCATTTGTTATTTGTTTTCTTCGCTAGAATCACTTGTGTTTGCTTTACACAAATGATAATTTGCTATTGTATCTTGGGAGACTATTGCCCGTTAATGTAAAAACATATATACGTGGCAATCTTGTCTTAAAGACATAGTGCCATCATTCGACTCATCACAGTTGTAACACTTTTAGATTTAGTATGTCTTGATTTCAGGTTATCAAGATTCAAAGAGCTTTCTGCAAATTGGTATAAAGATTCAAGATTGATTCAAGAGCTCAAAAAACTTATTGTTGTCACAATTCTTACTTACTACAAGCTAGTTGTTATTGTAATCTTTATGGTTTATCCTTTCGAAGCACTTGTAATAGTTATTTACTATTCCCGTACTGCTTTGTTTCCAATAAGATATCCCAACGAAAATAATTCTCATAGAGAATAACGAATGAAGATATACAATTAAATCTATCTTTTGGCTGCTTAATGATCTATCATGACAGAAATGTCTTGAATGCATCATTTTGTTGAAGGTAAGTTTAGTTTACACTAGGGCTGTCCAACGGGGCGGGTCCCGGCGGGACTGGGAAGGGTCGGGATCGGGTCTCCCGCGGGACTAGCAGGTCGGGCTTAGCGGGACACATCCCGCCGGAATGGGGTTGGGTAGGGTAGGGTCGGGATCGAGATTTTTTGGCACTTAATTTTAAAAAATAATATATATAAACACTTCAATAATTGAACAAGATAGTGAAACAAGAATGTTTTTACGTCTCTTATATTATTTAATAGAAATATGATTTTTTTGTAATACAATTTCAAAATTTGCAAATCACATAGTAAAATTGCAATTAAAAAATTACATAGTTAACCATACTTTTTCGAATCTTCTCACAATGTCTTGAGGATCTTCGGTTGGAATTGGAATTTGTTGATCAAATTGTTCGACGTTGCTTCCTGTTCCCTCGGACAAGATTTCGTTGTAGTTGCAGTCTTCTTCTTCGTTGATCTCTGGTTGACCGCACCTTCTACGTTCCGCTCAAATCCAATCTCTGTATAGAACTGCAATATCCAATGTGTCTCCCGCCAATGAATGTATGTGCTCTCCCATTTGAAATCTTCCAGCAGAAAAAGCTCTTTCAGACGTTGTTGATTATGCTTGAATGTTCAACACATCTCGGGTCATCTTTGCTAGTGTTGGAAATGTCTTCTCATTCTGCCTCTAGTATTTAAGCAAGTCTTCATGTCCTTCATCATTGACAATTAATTCATACGGTACAACACCCTGCAAAACATAAACATCAAATTCGCTAACTTGTGAAGAAGTTGAACCGCTAAACATTTTGATTCTAATGCCTTAAATACTAGCAGTAGAAACTGCATGTTTTTATAAGATTGCAGTGAAGTAGTAGAAGATGGTACAAAAGTCGGTTGATTATTTGCACTTTGTTGTTGGTAATACATCTATACTTGTTTGCATTTAGTGTGTGTGTGCTAGACGTAACTTCTTCAGTGTGTGGGGCCTCAACTCATACTAGGGAGAATAAGAGGCATTCCAGTTTCAGTTTGAGGCTGAGACTCAGTCTGAGCCTGAGGTTGAGGTGCACTAGTGGGTATGTCATCTAGATTATCGTCTAAATTAAAGTTTGGTTCATCTACCTCGTCATCTAATGGTATATCATTAAAAAAAGCAGTTTCATCTATATGAGTGAAATCAATGAAATCATCGGGACTAGGAATATGATTACTAAAAGAAGTACATCTGCCCTGGTTACCCTTACTAGAAGAAACACATTTACCTTTACTCTTAAACATACCTCTTAATCCTTCCATTTTAGTTATGCAAATAAATAATTAAAGATAATAAAATTAAGTGCAATAATTAAAATAAAGTAACATTAATAATTTAAAGGAGGAACGAAGGTACCAAATGCCGACGTGTAATCGAGGTTGAAAATTGAAACTTTGCTCGATGGATGATCATCAAGCTAGTTGTCAACTTCACTCCCGATTTTTTAACTTTGATATAAATGAGCAAAAAATATATATAATATTTAATAGATAATGTAGAATTGTAGAAAGATAAATTGAGAGATGGTAGGAAGATTTGTGAGAAAAATGATGTATTTATAGTTGAAAAATAGGGTTAAAGTGTGAATATATTAACTTAGGGGTTAAAAATAAATATTAAGGGGATAGAGGGGACAAAAATGGTCGTTATAGCCGTTGCACAACGGCCAAAATCGAAATTTGACAGTTATTGCAACGACTATTTTTGCAAATGGGGAGGGGGGTTGGCGGAACGGGGTCGGAATCGGGACGGGCTGGACAATCACAGGCCCCGTCCCGAGTTCGACCCCGACCCAGCCCACTGAAAAGCCCTAGTTTACACAAAGGATACATGGATTGGATGGGTCAGTTAATTTTGTAATCCTTTAAAATTTATTTTTTTGTTTTATGTTCATTACATAAAAGAAATTTGAAAATAATGCACAAATATCTTGCAAAGTCAATTTCTTCAATTTCAATTGTAAAGGCGATATTATCCATTTTGTCAAATTGGGCCCTAAATGGGTCGTTTGATACGCAAGATAAGGTGAGATATCGCAGGATTAAATTTGATATAAATTTTATATCTTATTTGGTAGAAGATATAAATTAATGCAGGACTAATTTATATTTTTTTTACCAAATAGAGTATAAAATTAATCTCAAACTTAATCATATGATGTCTCACCTTATCCCACACCAAACGACCTCTTAACAGTTTATCCATTTAAATTGCAAAAGGCTACCACTTTTAACATTGATAGCCTGATATTAGACTCTTTTTTTTTTCTTCTGGACGGAACATTTCATTGAAACACATAATTGGAGTACTAATTAGTGCTCCGTCCAAAAAAAAAAAAAGTCTTCAATGCATTATTTAGTTGTCGATGTCAGCTGAAACATTCCTTCTTTTAGTTTTTTTGAGATTAAAGATTTTCATGTTTCAAGATTACATACATAAAAAGTACTAATATGAATCAATATTTTACTATTATACATATTTTACGATATGCATGAAAATAATGCATGTAAAAAGTATTTTGTTTGGCACCTCGATCCAACACCAGTATACATCTTTATAATTTATACATCCTACTCGTTTTGGTATTATATTGTCTAACATAATCTAATACAGTTACCAATTTCGGTTTAAACTTCAGTTTTTGTTTTGGTACACATTAAACTTTAGTTGTTTAACGGTACGGGAAGATTTCATGTTGCTAGTGCCAAAGAGCTGACATTAGTTATTCATACGACGCATTATTTATTTAGTGTGTGTTTTGGAAATTTTAATGATAAAATTAAGTTAATTATGAGATGCAATGTTTTAAAAGGCAGTTTTGGGATTCGCCTCAGGGTGGGGCACTGGCAAAACGCCTCGAGGCTCACGTGTGAGGCTTACGCCCTAAGCGTCTGACTGTACGATCTAGACACGTCTGACCCCTAACGCTCGGAGACACAAATGATGTGTCATATTCCTTACTTAACATTGTTGACCCTCATAATTCTTTAATAAATGATGATGCTTAATAGTTTTCTTTCAAGTATAGAAACAAGAAGATTGATAGTAACTCAAATAACAAGATGTAGTGTTGCATATTTACTATTTGAGAATACCATGAGGGTGAATGTCACTTAACATTTCTTTGAAAAATGAATAGCCGATTTTACTTGTCATTGATCTTCATGCTTTTCTCCTTCAAAATTATCATATTATTATTTCGCTATTTGAAAGTAATTTTATTTTTATTCATAAATGAGTGTTGTTTTATTTATAATACTGATAAAGTTTATTGATTATTTTCATTTATGGAGGTAAATTGTACAGTATGATAGTAATAGTTAATTGTGATTCTTTTATTATTTAAAAGTTAAGATGTTAAAGTTGATTTGCGCTTCATAATAGCTTTTATATTATTGTATTACTTGTAAAATCATCATGTTAGAAAAAAAAAATCAACGAGTTTCATTAATCATGTTTTATTTTTTTTAAAACTATTAATGTATTATTTTTTTTTAATAATTTTTGGGTTATTATACTATTTTATTAAATTATAAATTAAAAAGTTAAAGATCCATGGGGCTTACGCCTCGAACCGTACTAAGTAAAACGTTCAACCGCATGCCCCGCCTTTTAAAACACTGATGAAATGTTATCATGTGATCAAGAAATCACATATTCAAGTAGTAGAAATAGTTAAGTAGGTTAAAGTAGCATTAAGTATTTTTTATGTAGCATACGGTAGGCACATAGTAGAAGAAGAAAAGTGAGATTAAGGCTTAACCCTATTTAATGCTACTTGAAAAATACTTAATCTCATTTTTCTTCTTCTACTATGTGCTACTTTACCCTACTTAAACTACTTAACATACTTAATAAGGTTACTTAACGCTATTTAATCATTTTTTTCTTCTTCTACTATGTGCTACGTTATATTACTTATGGCTACTTAAAAATACTATAAGGCTACTTAACTCTACTTAATCCTTCTTTTCTTCTATTACTTAATGCTACTTTTGTTTTTTTTGGTAAATAAAGAGACTTTATTACCAATTGGAAGAATTACAGTAGAAAAAAAAAGAACTGAATCTACAGACGAACTTCAGCCGGACACCACCTCTAGCTAGACTAATCTAATGATAAGCAAGAACCTAACCACTAGAATTACACGGGGTAGTAGTTTGTGGATCTCAGACTTTTGCTCAACACCTACATGATAGAATTAATAAATTATTTAGTCACAATTGTAATTGTTACATAGTATGTGTTGTATATGGTAGGTGTATATTTAATCATTTAAGACTTTAATTCTAGCCTAGGATGATGCTTGTATTATGGATATATTTACTACCCCTTTGGATTGAAATAATTAAGGAAGATATTTCTTACATGGTATCAGATTCTAGGAAAAGTTTCTAAACCCTAAAAACTACCCATTCACCCCCCCCCCCTTCCTTTGTGTCGCCGACTTCCTTCCTATTCCGTCAGCCATGTCTAACTCGAAATCAAATTTTCATCCTGCCCTCGCAGTTTCAAACATTAAATTCCATAACTCCATCACTATTGAGATGGAAAAAGTCCATTATGCGACGTGGACGGAGGTCTTCAAAATTCACTGTCGGTCACACTGGGTTATTCATCACATAACTCCGCCGGAAAAAGGCAAGGAGAAGGTGTCGAAAACTGATGATGAAAAAGAATTATGGTAGACCCTCGATACGACGGTTCTCTAGTGGATTTATGCTACAATTTCAAGTGATTTGTTGCATACGATTCTTGAACTCGACTCCACGGCAATGGAGGCTTGGGATCGATTACGTGACATATTCAAGATAATAAAAAAATTCGGGCCGTCACACTTGAGCAAGAATTCTCCACCACTGTCATGGCGGATTTTTCCAATGCATCCGCATAATGTCAATGGCTCAAGGTTTTGTCGGACCAACTCAAGAACGTCGGGGCGACGGTAACTAACAATTGGCTCGTTTTACAAATGGTTGTCGGCCTCATTGACGCATATAGTGAAGTAGGTACACTCATCCGCCAAAGCAAACCTTTTCTGCCATTTTACCAAGCTCGTTCTATGCTCATACTAGAAGAAATAGATTTTGCCAAAAAGACAGACACCATGTCGAATTCCGTCATGGTTATCGCTCCGTCCGATGATAACTCTTCACTATTTGAAAATTTGCCGCCAAATCGTGGTCAAAATGGATGAAATTGCAATAATGGAGGTACAAACCGCGATGATGGCCGTGGTGGTGGCAAGGGTGGCCGCCACCGACGTGATGGAGGTGGTGGAAGTGGTTGCGGCCAGCAGCAGTAGTCCGACAGTGGCAGTCGAGGGCCGAGTAGGGCAGTGGACCAGCAACGTGCGCCTGGCAGTGGCTTTGGATCGTGCCGCCCTGCCCCTTTCCCTCAGGAAATTGGGCCAGGCCCAATCCGAGGCAAGCAGTCCAGCCGCAGCCCAACAACCAGTAGTCTGGTGTACTTGGGCCATTGTCGAACCAATGGCAGTAAGCCCACTCTGCAATAGCGACTCTGATCGATATCGAGGCCGCAATGCACACTCTTGAGCTTAATCCGCCTGATAAAAATGGGTACATGGACAATGGAGCAACTTCTCATATGACGTCCTCACAAGGTAATAACTCATTCTATTTTAATTTGAGTAATAATCGTGGTATAATTGTCGAAAATGGTCATTCAATTCCAATTCGTGGTTATGGTACTAAAAACATGTCTCCCCCGAACCCACTGTTAACTTTAAAGAATGTCCTTCATGCTCCTCAATTGATTAAAAACTTGATTTCAGTTAGAAAATTTACTACTTGCAATTCGGTTTCTGTTGAATTTGATCCTTTTGGGTTTTCCGTGAAGGATTTTTAGACGGGGATGCGTCTAATAAGATGTGATAGTCGGGGCGAGCTATATCCAATCACCACAACCACACATCTAGCCATGTTACCATCAACTTTTTTCAGCTTTAGCTCGTTCTTTATGGCATGAACGTTTGGGTCATCCGGGAGCACATGTTTTTACCTCCCTTAAACAAAGTATATTTATTGTGTATACTAGAACTCGTAATTCTCATGTTTGTGGCTCATGTCCTATTGGGAAACATGTTAAATTGTCTTTTGTTGCTTCTAATTCATGCACTGTTATGCCTTTTCATATTATCCATAGTGATATTTGGACATCTCCCACTTTGAGCTCTTCGGGCCATCGATATTATATTCTTTTGTTGGATAATTACTCTAATTTTTTTTGAACATTTCCTTTGTCTAAAAAATCATAAGTTTTTCCCACATTTCTCTCATTTAAAGCATTTATCCACACTCAATTTGAACGGAACATTAAAATATTCAATGTGATAATGGTAGAGAATTTGATAATGGGTCATTCTGAAATTTTTGCAAAGCTAGTGGTTTATCTTTTTGTCTCTCTTGTCCACATACCTCATCTCAAAATGGAAAAGCGGAAAGAAAAATCCAAACCATTAATAACATTGTTAGAACCTTACTTGCTCATGCCTATCCTTAACATACTCCCGAGCAAATTAATTACAAATGATTACATACTCCCGAGCAAATAATTAGCCTATCAATCCCCTCTCAAAATTCTGACCCATCTTACTTTCATCTACGGGTATTCAGGTGCTTATGATATCCTTTTTTTCCTTCTACTACCATCAATAAACTTTAACCCCGGTTTACTCCGTGTATTTTTTTGAATATCCGTCAAACCATCGTGGGTACAAATGTTACAACTTATCATCTAATAAAATCATTGTGAGTCGTCACATAGTTTTTGATGAATCAAATTTTTCATTTGCCAAAATGCATTGTTCCGTGCCTCCTACCTACAATTTTTTTGACGATAGCATACACCCGTCTTTGGTCCACCAATTGGGTTCACAAACATGCCAAAAATTTTCCACCAACCCAATTACTTTGGCAAGCCCATTTAATTCGGGCAACTCAGCCCAAATTCTTCCGCCACAAACCCAGCTTACCTGAGCCTAGAGGCTACCAGCCCAGCGGTGCCTCTCGCTGGCAACCCACTGCCGAGAGGCCCAATGCCTGGCAACCCACTAGGTGGCGGCCCAGCCTCATGCAGTGGCATCCCAACACGCATAGGCCCACTCACAGGCAGTCCAGTCCCCACACACTCGGCCTCCAGACCCATCTCACGTCAACCCAATATCACGTCATCTATCCAACTAACTCCAATTCCGGCCCAACGGCCAATCACTCATAGTCAACATGGGATTTTCAAACCAAACAAAAAATACGATTTTCACACTCATGTTACCAAATCATTGTTGCCTCGTAATCTTGTGTCTGCCTTAATGACCCGAATTGAAAAATGGCTATGGATGATGAATATAATGTTATTATTAATAATAAGATGTGGGATTTGGTGCCTCATCCTCCTGATGTCAATGTGATTCGGTCTATGTGGATTTTTAGTCATAAAGAAAAATCTGATGGTACATTTGAAAGGCATAAAGCCCGTCTTGTAGATGATGGAAAGACTCAACAGGTTGGGGTGGACTGCGGTGAGACTTTCAGTTTGATGGTCAAACCAGCAACTATCCGCACGGTACTAATTCTGGCTCTTTCGAAGTCATGGTCGCTTCATCAGCTTGATGTAAAAAATGCATTCCTGCATGGAAATTTCAATGAAACGGTGTACATGTATCAACATATGGGGTACATAGACCCTACTTATTCTAATCATGTGTGCTTACTGAAGAAATCCTTGTATGTGCTCAAACAAGCTCCTCGGGCCTGGTACAAGAGGTTTGCAAATTATGTTTCTAATATTGGGTTTTCTAACAGCATGTCTGATCATTCACTCTTCATATACCGTCAGGGTAATGATATAGCTTACATCCTTATGTATGTGGATGATATTATCTTAACTGCTTCATCTGATGCTCTTCGCAAGTCTATTATGTCTCTTCTTGGCTAAGAATTTGCTATGAAAGATCTAGGGCCATTGAGTTACTTCTTGGGGATAGCTGTAACACGTCATGCATGTGGTTTATTTCTGTCTCAAAATAAGTATGCAGAAGAGATCGTTGAACGAGCTGGCATGTCCGCGTGTAAGACATCTTCCACTCCGATTGATACTAAACCAAAGCTGAGTGCTACTTCTAGCATGCCATATGCGGATCCATCACATTACCGCAGACTTGCAGGAGACCTGCAATATCTTACTTTCACGAGGCCCGACATATCTTATGTTGTGCAACATATCTATCTATTAATGCATAACCCGATTGAGGATTACATGCATGCTCTCAAGCGCATTGTGCACTATATTCAAGGCACCCTAGATCATGGCTTGTATCTATATCCATCTTCGACCACCACTCTCATTTCTTACACAGATGCAGATTGGGGTGGATGTAAGGATACCAGACACTCTACGTCTAGTTATTGTGTATTTATCGGTGATATCTTGGTCCTCCAAACGGCAAGCTACCTTGTCCAGGTCCAGTGCCGAAGTAGAATACCGAGGAGGTGCCAATGTGGTGTCTGAATCTTGTTGGCTACGGACCCTTGTTTTGGAGCTCCACTGTCCGATTCCGAAGGCGACATTGGTTTATTGTGATAATGTTAGTGCGATTTATCTCTCATGGAATCCGGTTCAACATCCGCGCACTAAACATATTAAGCTGGATATTCACTTTGTTCGCGAAAAGGTTGCTCCTGGACAAATACGTGTCTTACATGTCCCGTTACGCTATCAAATCACTGATATTTTTACAAAAGGTCTTCCGATGGATCTATTTGAAGACTTTCGGGACAGTCTCGGCATACGCGGACCTCTCGCTTTGACTGTGGGGTTGTGATAGAATTAATAAATTATTTAGTCATAATTGTAATTGGTACATAGTATATGTTGCATCTGATAGGTTTATATTTAGTCATTTAAGACCTTAATTCTAGCTCAGGATGATGCATGTATTATGAGTATATTTACTACCCTTTGGAATGAAATAATCAAGAAAGATATTTCTTACACTACATTCATGCTCCCTCTATGGCATACATCCTGGATGATTAGCTTGGCCTCAAGAGCTGCATCTCTAGTTTTCCCTTGAAATACCCGTAAGTTCATTTCTTTACAAATATGATAGATACTTCAAACAATCGCCATTCTAAATATAGCAGCACTAGACGATTTCTCTTTACATGTGCACATCCAATCCAGTTCAATCTGCCAGTTCCCAGGTTGCCTAGTAATGCCTTGCCAGGCTAATACCTTCATCCACACCTCAGTAGAAAAATGACATTAAAAAAAGAGGTGATTTGTGCTCTCTAATCCACCAATGCATAATGAACAGTCTAGTGAATTAGACATCCCCCATTTAACAAGTCTATCCTTCGTGTATACTCTTCCCAAAGATGCAATTCTGAATATAAAAGTTCATTTGGCAGAGCCAAAATTGTTGCACACTAACCTTCTCCATGGGACTTTAAGGAATGGACCCTGCAGATTCTTGTACAGCTTGTGTATGGAGAACTATTGTAGTGTCATATACTGAGCATAGTCATATCCTGCTGCTTCAAAGTATTTATTGCCCCTGAATATCTCCCGTAAGAGCCATGATGCATGTTTAGGAACTACATCCCATATTGGAGAGTGTTTTATATAGTAATAGTGAACGCATAGCACCCAGAGTTTATCCTTCTTATGGCTCAAATGTTGGTTACAAATGTGCAGGAAATGGAAATTACAATTAACTGCTAAGTAATAGAAGAACTGAAAATTACAATTCAACAACAAACTGAAAATTACACAGAAATTGTAGAATGAACTGGAACTGTTTGTGTATGCTGAGTCGAGTGTTGCACTCTGACTTTAAGACAATATTGCCCAGTATGTATCCTTTATACGTCCTAGACAATTGTCTCCCAAGATAAAACAACAAAGGAACAATTGAGCAAAGGAAACTCAAGTGCTACCGTGAAGAATTTTGAGTAATGAAATGATGCTTGGAAGGTTGTAGGAAGAACTCTTTGTTTCTGTTTTTCGTCTGTTTTGTGTGTATAGCTCAACAATGGTGACAAGGGGTCTTTATATAGTTGAAGGAGGGGCTGATGAACTGCCTCCATAAGTGTCATTACTGGCCAAGTAATGGCCATTATGGAGGTAGTAATTCCTCCAAAATAAATGGAGAAGATGTGCAACGGATTGGCCATTTAGGAAGAGTAATTCAGCCAAAATAAATGGCTGAATTGAGTGTTGTTGACGTTTCTGATCTCTCTGTCCAATTCTGACTTTCTGAAAACTTCAGGACCAAACTATACATCTTGAAACTTCAGGGATCAAAATGTACATATGAAAGAATTCTGGTCCAAACTGTACATCTGGCAAAGTTCTCTGGTCCAAAAAGATAATATTAGAAGAAGCACAGCCCACGGCCCGTGAACCCGAGAACCCGGAATTGGGAACCGGACAGGCGCGCGGCGGCGGCGCGCGTGTGGGCTTTCTTCGAACCGAAGCACATCTAGTTCCTCCCTCCTTTAAACACATGGGATACCCCTTGGGGTCCCAAACCCCAAGCCAACTTTGAGTCTTATAAACAAAACAATTATTTCTTCCTCCACCGATGAGGGAGAATTGATCCATACCACACTTTTCCATGCTTCAAACACCTCACTTCGTGGACCAATATCTCTTTCATTTCTCAACGAAATTTGACGATTCTTGGCCCTACGGTTATCTACTTACTTAGTAGATCATGCACGTGTGAAGAACCAGATTCTCCAACATGCGTAACACAAGTGTTTAAGCCGTTAAAGTTGGTCGGTCGCAACTCCCGCCAAGGCAAATTTCCAACATCAAATTTCATAGCAACTTAAAAATAGCTGCATTGTTCCAAAGCTCCATATAGCAGTAAGAGGCTTACATAATTGATCCCAAGCAATAAGAGCCTTTTTACTAACTTCTGCTTTGCATGTCCATAAGTACCTTCTACACAAAGAAATGATCATTGAAATAATCTTTTTAGGGAGAATAAAAATCTGAGACCAATAGCTCTGGATTGACAATACTTAATGCTACTTAAACCTACTTAGTGTTACTTAACCATATTTAACGCTACTTAATCCTTCTTTTTTCTATGTGCTTAGCTTCTTTATGCTACATAACCTTACTAAAGGCTACTTAATTTCACTTTTCTTCTTCTAATATATATATGCTACTTTTATGCTACTCAACCCTACTTAAGGCTAGTTAAAAAGGTTTAATAGCCTTATCTCTACTTAATTTATCTTTTCTTCTACTAATTAATGCTATTTAAACCTACATAATGTTACTTAATCTTACTTAATGCTTTTTAACGCTACTTAATCATGCTTTTCAAATACTTAATCCCACTTTTCTTCTTCTACTATGTGCTACTTTATGCTACTTAATATGGAAATAAATGACTAGCAACAAAAGTGGGAAAATGATAAATAAAAATCAATCACTATTTGAGTAAGGTTGTTAGATTGGGAAAATTTTACAAAAAAGAAGAAGATATTATTGAGATGATTATTATTGTTACAAGTAAATAGTTGTTACAGAAAGATAAAATATAATTTAATAAATTTATTTTGAGAAAAATCTGACTTTTATAACAAAGTATTGTTATATGAGGATGCCATAAATATGATTGTACTTATTATAATTTAAATGCAACTTTCCTAAAAATAAGGCCGTCAAATACAATGAATCCGCGTAGCTAGGAGGTGAAATAACGGGAAAATACAGAGGAGGTGAATGATTTTACTCTTTTCTGCTAATCTGTTTCTAAACCTTAATCAATAAAATTAGAAAGTAACTTTTTCTAATCAAATTTTATTCTTTCACGATTTTGCTCAGAAAGAAAATTCATAGAGAAAGAAACTTGCAGAAAGCAAGTTCGCAAAATTGTAATAATAACTAGGTAGTATATTCATAAAATACAAGTAACCATGCAAAATATATAGGGAAATGACAGGTTATATTAATTTTGTCTTTTATGAGAAATTCACACTATTCAGGCCTTCAACTTTGAATTTACTATGGCAGCCAACGAGGCGGGTCGGCCCGATCCCGACCAGACACCGACCCCGCTATAAAAAAAATGGAACGGGACTGGACCTGGGCTCGTCTCGCCCGGGCCCGTCCCGCCCCAGGCCCGATTCCGCAATCCCGCCCCGATCCCATCCTCTTTGCAAAAAATATCCGTTGCATAACGATCATTTTATATTTTGGCCGTTGTGCAACGACCATTTTTTGCCTCCCCCTATCCCCTTAATGTTTATTTTTAACCTTTAAGTTAATATATTTACACTTTAACCCAATTTTCAACTATAAATAACTCATTTTCTCTTCATCTTTCTCACAAATCTTCCTACAATCTTTCTAATCTTTCGATCTATCTCTCTACAAGTTTACATTGTCTACTAAATATTAAATTTTATTTATTCATTTGTATAACTACATCAAAATTCAAAAATTGGGAGTGAAATTGGCAACTAGCTTGAGGATCATTCATCGAGCAAAGTTTCAATTTTCAACCTTGATTACACGTCGACGTTACGTCGGCGTTTGGTACATTCGTTCCTTCTTTAAATTATTATTGTTACTTTACTTTAATTAGCACACTTAATTTCATTATTTTTAATTATTTATTAGCATAATTAAAATGGAAGGAATAAGAGGTATGCTTAAGGGTAAGGGTAAGGGTAAGGGTGATTCTTCGAGTGAAGGTAACAAGGGCAAATGTACTTCTTCTAGTCATCCTATTCATAGACATGATGATTTGGTTAATTACACACACATAGATGAAACTGAATTTGTTAATGATATACCATTAGAGGAAGACGACGAGATGTTTTCTGCAACTCAATCAGACTTTAATTTAGAAGATAATCTAGATGACACACCCACTAGTGCGCCTCCTATTCCCCCCCCCCTATTATGAGACGAGGCCAACAGAACAAAAATTAAAATCAGATGCATGTATTTTTTTTATAAGGACCAAGAGAATCAAGTAGTTAGATGTCAAATTTGTAAAAATGTTTATAAATTTAAAATGGAAAAAGGTCAGGGTGAACGGGAGGTTTATTGAGACATGTACAAAACTTTCACAAAGCTAGGTAGGACCAATACCTGGCTGAAAAATCGAGTGAGCCAATGCGTTCTCAGTCGGGACAAGGTTCACATACTGTCCCGAACCAAGTACAGGGTCAAATTAACCATATGACGGGGGGAATTGTAGGCTCTAAATATGATAAACATAGAGATAGAGAAGCAATAACAAAATTAGTTCCGCTCTCTATTCTATCCCATTATATTCCATTTCGAATGGACTATTTGAGAAGCAACATGTCAAATAGTGACTGTTGATTATGAAAGTATTTGTTTTAAATTTTAAATTACAATAACAAAGGCGAGCCACTGGTCTATCGGAAACAATCTTTCTACTCCGTAAAATTAAGGGTAAGATTTGTGTATATCATACCCTCCCTAGAACGCACTTGTGGGATTACACTGGGTCTGTTATTGTTATTGTTGTTGTTGTTGTTCTAATAATTACAAAGTCAAAAATTATTTTTTACTAGTAGTCATTGTTTTTCACATAGGATGAATAGGGTGGTAACCGGTAAGTGATAGGGGAAGAAGGAAATTAACACACAAGTCTACGTGAAAAGATGAATGAATATCCAAAGTGGTCCACGAAATTTTCCTCTCTCTGTTACAAATGTTGCAGCTAGCAAGTTGAATCCAGCGGCCCGTATTTTACATAAAAAAATTGTAGTCCCAATAAAATCTACAGAAACAGCCATAAAATGTCATTATAATTCTGAATGTTAAATCTCAACCCTTCCTTCCTTATCACACACTTTCATCTCTCACTATATCCCCCACACAATTCCTTCCTTCCTTTCTTTCTTTCTCTCTACTGGCTCACATTTCATTTCCCTTTTCAAAACCTCTAGTACACTGTTCCTTATCTTAAACCCCTCTTTATAAAATTCCCAGAGCTATCTATCATACAGTATCCTACTGATTAATACTTCATATTAATAACTTAATTATTATACAGGCACATTTATAGTAGGTGTGTGCTATCTACTTCATTTTCATAGTTTTTTAATGAAGCATTAAATGCTCCTTTCTTGTTTAAGCAGCACACTTGTCCGAAACTTTAGCTTTCCTATCAGGTAAGTCTCAGCTACTTTGCTCGTGCATACATGCAAAATTACAACCAGAAAATAACACTCTGTTCTCCTTTAAACATTCTTTCTATTTATTTCAAGGACTATGTATATTTAATTGGATAATTGGATTTAAGAATGGAGCAAACTGTTGGGGAATGCGAATCCATGATTTGAAACTTTATGAGTTTGAAATTCTATTCATTTAAAGTTACTATGTTCTAAATTAATAATTTATATACATATATATAATATATTTATTCAATAGATTTTTTTAATATAATTACAGAGTTTGAATCAAGATTACTGGTTCAACCAACTGATAACCAATACGCTAGCTCCACCCTGTTGGTACTGCAATAGTCTCATATGAAATTTTGTGGTGGACATATTCTATAGGTACATTTAAAAGAATCTGAAAGTTTGAAAATTTGAGTTGGAAAATGGCACCCAACAAGAATGGTCGTGGCAAGACGAAGGGAGACAAGAAGAAGAAAGAAGAGAAGGGTAAAAGCGAGAATAACAATCTGAATTTTAATTTGCATGTGTACCTTTTAGCCTATATATTAAGATTAAATGCCAGTATAATTACTCTTTATTGGTTTCTAATGATAAATTTTCTTTTTGGTGCTCAGTTCTTCCAGTTGTAATGGATATAACCATAAACCTTCCGGATGAGACTCAAGTTATTTTAAAGGTTTGTCATTTATTAAACAAAATATTTGGTCGGTATTGCATATGAAACACAAGGTTTAACAATATCTATAGTTGCCAGTGTCATTAGTTTGTTTAAAACATATATAGGTCCCTCTCTCTCTCTCTCTCTTTTTTTTTTGTTGAAATACCAATTGATTGTTTTATTCGAGTACTTTTGTGTTAGATTTTGGTTGATGTACTTCAACGTAAGGTTGTTGCTTTTTCAAGGAAAGCAGATTCAGCTCTGACAATTTGGCTTTCTAATTATATTCCAAAAGAAGAAAAGATGAGGAGCTAAAGTTCTATTTTTCAAGCAATTGGTTAACCATCTCAAGATTTCATTGGTTACTTGCATAAGCACAATTCTTCAAATCTCATTTTTTCTAGTTTTGATATCGATTAGTTTACAAAATTGAATGGCCGATAAACAAAATTATACTAGAAGTGGTAGAAACAAAGGTCATATGATCGAGACACAAAGTTAGTAGAAGTAGTAGAAACAAGAGTCATATATCAGTCATAACAACGTACACGCAATAAATAGTAATGTTTGAAGATAATAGAATATTGTTGAATATATCATAATTTAAATTCATGAAATGGCTTACGGATGAAGTGTGTGGTCAACTTTTATTTTATTGTTAACTATTTCATAAACATTGATTTTTCTAGGGATTATAATACTACACGATTTTTAATATTAAATTACTATTACTATATTTTCCTTCAAAATATGCTCAATTGTGTTAAATCATTTAACGATTTTTGTTTTTGAGCAGGGAATATCTACGGATAGAATTATCGATGTTCGTCGATTACTATCAGTGAACACAACAACTTGTAATATCACCAATTTCTCACTGTCTCATGAGGTAACGACTTAGACGGCTGTCAATATTCTCTTATCTTTTTCCTTAACGAGGACCATTTGATTTCTCACTGTTGTCCCATTTTTTTTTTACAGTTGAGGGGTCCACATTTAAAAGAAACAGCGGACGTTTCCGCACTGAGGCCCTGTATCCTGACTCTTATCGAAGGTAAAATAAATTCAGAATTACTCCTCACTCCCGTATTATTTGTTCACTTTCTCACGTTCCTTATGAATCATATATAAAAGAAGTATATTTATTATCTTATCCGTATATCTCTTCATTAAATTACACCCTAATCGATTTTGATTATTTTCAAAAACACTTATTATTAAGGGTACGAGGAAAAAAATTGATTAATTCTGTTGAGCCGAGGGTCTTTCGAAAATAGTCTCTTTACCTCCCAAGGTAAATGTAAGTGTAAGATGTTATTAATCTCCCTTGAGGAGTCTTTTATTAATATCAAGGTATATATAGAGTACAATATTCATCCCTTATACAATAGGAATCCTAAGCCTATACAAAAGAGGAATCCTAAGCCTATACAAAAGAGGAATCCTAATTCTATACAAAAGAGGAATCCTAGTCTTACCATAATTATATTTACACAATATATGAAAATATTCTAATTATGGGTAGGGAATATATTTACACGTTTACACACCCCCTCAGTCGGAGCGAGAGGAGGCCGGACGCTGAGACTGGCTCTGAAGTCAAGAAATAACTGTCTGGGAAGTCCTTTGGTAAATATGTATGCATACTGATAGGATGATGGAACATGTAACACTCTGACATGGCCTAACGCAACTTTCTCACGAACGAAGTGTAGGTCTATCTCAATATGTTTGGTTCGCTGATGTTGAACCGGATTATGAGAAAGATAGATGGCAGAGATGTTATCACAATACACAATAGATGCCGACGCAAAGGACACCGAAGTTCTAACAAGAAAATTCTCGAGCCAACAAATCTCGGCCTACTACATTTGCAACGCCTCTCGTACTCGGCCTCGGCATTGGAGCGAGATAGGGTAGCATGTCGCTTGCTGCGACCAAGAAATCGATTATCCCCTAAGAAAACACAAAAGCCGAGGTGGAGCGTCGCGTGTCCGAACACCCCGCCCAATCTGCATCCGTATATGAAAGCAACCCGTCCGGTGCGGAGGGGTATAGGTGCAAACCATAATCAAGAGTGCCCTTAATGTATCGAATGATACGCTTAAGAGCAAAGAAATGAGACTCTCGGGGGCATGCATGAATAAGCACACTGCCGAACAAAGATAAGCTATGTCCGGCTTGGTGAATGTGAGATACCGAAGTGCACCCGCAAGGCTCCTATACGAGTAGGATCGAGACGGAGCACCATCCATAAGCACCGAGCTTAGATTTGGAATCAACCCGGAGTAGGCACCTCTTTGCGGTTCGACATCTTAGCCCCGTACACAATCTCTTCGCATACTTACGCCGACACAAGAACATATGATTGCGGACACTGGTCACCGATATCCCCAAAAGTAACTCGGCTTTCCCAAATCGGTCATTGCAAATTCGGACTTGAGCAAGGCAATAATCTCATTTTTCAATCAATCGTCGGAGGAGGCCGTAAGAACAATATCATCCACGTAAAGTAATAAGTAAGCCGTGCTACTACCTCGATGAAAAATGAAAAGTGATGTATCACTCTTGCCGCATACAAACCCAATCTGCAAGATATACCCGGCAAAGCGATCATACCACGCACGGGGGCCCGCTTTAGGCCATATAGTGACTTACGGAGACGAGAACACATAGTGAGGAACTGCCGGATGGGTGAACCCCGGTGGCCGATGCATGTAGACCGTCTCTCTCATCCCCATGTAAGAATGCATTCTTCACATCAAGCCGATGGATCGGCCAATGTTTGCCCATGGCTATGCTCAAAACTCGTGTGCGGATGGTAGCCGGTTTGACAACCGGGCAGAAGGTCTCACCACAATCAATGCCCTCCTACTGATTTGTGCCATTAGCCACAAGACGGACCTTATACCTCTCAAGATCCCCATTGTCTCTGAACTTGTGACGAAATAGCCACATACAACGAATGACATTCACCCCCTCGAGTCTAGGTACTAGATCCCACGTGTGTCGTTTTTAGTTAAAGCATTGAATTCCTCATACATAGCCGCATTCCAATTAGGGTCTTGTTTGGCCAATTTTGGGTTCTTTGGAAGTAGAGAGATGGTTTGGGCAGACAAGTTGAAATGGACTTTGGGTTTGAAGATTCCATGCTTTGAACGAGTTTCCATTGGATGGGTAGGGACAATGGGTGGCGGAGTGGTGTCGAGACGGGGGTAAAGACGGATAAGGAGAGGGTGGGGGCGAAGCCGTCGGAGGTGCCGCGCTCCCGGATCGAGAGTCGCGGTGCTAGAAGGTTGACAAAGCTTCTCGAAGTTTGGGTGCCGCGGCTCGACGACGAAACGAGAGGATGTGAGTTGTTCGATTATAAGGGGAGAGATGGCAGACTCGTCAAGAAATGAGTAGTCCTGTTTTTGGAATTTTGGAAGATTCGAAAACGGGAATGTGGTCTCGTCGAATGTGACGTGACGAGATATGTGGATCTGACGAGTCGACAAGTCATAGCATAGATAGCCCCTATGGTTCAGCGGGAATCCTAGAAAGACACATGGAGTGGACCTATGAGCAAGCTTGTGAGGGGCGGTGGAGCTAAGGTTGGGATAGCACAGACAACCAAAAATCCGTAGATGATTATAAGAGGGGATTCTATGGTAGAGGATTTCGGTAGGGGTCATATTGTGAAGAGTGCTAGTAGGGAGAATATTTAGAGTGTATTCTGACATTTTAGCAGCATAGACCCAGAAGGGTGGAGGGATGGAGGCATGAATCAATAGGGTGCGAATCATATTGTTAATGGTGCGGATGATTCTTTCAGCTTTACCGTTTTGTGGTGAGGTGTGAGGGCAGGAGAAGCGAAAGACCATGCCATTATTGGTACAAAAGCGGTGAAACATAGAGTTATTGAATTCACGACCATTATCGCACTGAAATGATTTTATGCCTTTTCCAAATTGCGTTTGAATGAAATTGCGAAACTCAAGAATTTTGACAAACACTTCTGATTTAAATTTAAGAGGGTATAACCAAACGTAGTGTGAAAAATCATCAAACAACACAAGATAGTATTTATGACCGAGAGAACTAGGGATAAGAGATGTCCATAAATCGGCATGTATGATATCAAAATGAGCAAATGTAACAATAGTAGATGATTTAAACGGAAGACGAATATGTTTGCCTAAAGAGCAAGAAACACAATTTTGGGCAAGTTTTCCATTACAAGCAATGAAATTGTTGCCTCTAAGAAAATTAAAAACTGGGACTCCTGGATGACCAAGCCTATTATGCCAGGTTGAAGAAGAAACAGCCGCTAGAGTGACGGGAGAGCAAGATCTGGCAGCGGAGGTGGAAGTGAATGGATAGAGATCCCCCATGCTATTGCATCTCATAAGAGGTGTCCCCGTATGAAGATCCTTTACAGTAAAACCAAAAGGGTCAAAATCCACAGAGAGACGAAATTATTACGAGTAAATTGGCGGACGAGATATGAGGTTCTTAATCATGTGTGGGGCATATAGGGTGTTTTTGAGGGAGAAGGGTGGATGAGGAGGTTGTGTGTATGAGGTACCATAACCCTTAACTGGAATGCGTTGTCCACTACTAATCGTAACATATTGAGGATGCTTTAAACAAAACAATTTAGGAATAGTACCGCAGATCGGGTGACGTGAGATGTGGCACCCGAGTCCATGTACCAAGTATTGTCGTTGTTGCATAGATAGGGTCTTGAACGCCCGGCCCAACTCGGTGGGTGTCATGCGGAGTAGGGGCTGCGGGACCTACCTTGCATGAAGTGGGCTGCTCGCGTGGGGGGCCGGAGCGGGGCCTAACAAACGGGGTAAGAATACGGATTGTATGGTGCCGGGTACCGGAATGGACTTGGCGCGCGCGCTCGAACTCGGGGTGCCACGGCTCAGCATTGGGCGCGCGCGCGCTGTAGACGAACCGCCGAGGAGTCGCGGCCCGGTTGTTCTGCGATCTCTGTTCTTTGTTGGTTCGTTGACCGTGACCCTTGCCACGACCACGGCCTCCTCTACCGCCGCGGCCTTTTCCACCTCTCGCCGCGCGCGCCCGCCGCCGCTTGTTGGGAGTTGTCTCGGTGGCGTCGATCTTGGGGTTGCGTGTCGACGCCTAACACCTGTTGGGCGTGCTCATCCCGCTTAGCACGACGGGTTTCTTCGAGCAATAATTGTGAGCGAGCTTTGTTAAAACTCGGTAGCGGATCCGCTGTTGAATAATGGTGGCCAAAGTATCATATTCGCCCTTAGTAAGGCCGTAAATCATTTGTAGCACCATTTTATCGTCGGTGACGGGCGTGCGATGTTGGAGAGTTGATCCGCTAGAAGTTTAAGTCGCTTGCGGTACTCGGAGACATTGGAGAAGTTTTCAAGACGTGTTTTGTTGAATTGTTCTTCCAAATACACGGCACGAGTGTGCTTGTTGTCCCGAAAATTTCCTCCAAACGATTCCACAAGTCAAGGGTCGTGGAGTCGATTTCATGATAGTAAGGAGCAAATCCCGAGAGATACCGCCATATATCCATTATTTGACGCCGGCGTCGAGACGATGCCGGATAGAATCATCAACCTCCGTTGGGCGCGGAATAGTGTCATCAATATGGTCAAGCACGTTATAGAGACATGCATGATTGCGAAAAAGTTCAACCCGGGGAGAATACTTGGTTGTTTTCTTGATCAAGAATAATGGGAATATGGTTCTTGATGTTGGAAACGATAAGGGCGGGATGAAACGGGGGTGATGACTTTGTGGTGGGATTTGTGGAGGTAGAGGCGTCAGAAAGTGTGGAAGAATCAGGGATAGCCATTTAGAGAAGAGAAGAAAGGAAGAACAAAACCCGAAAAACAAGAAGAAAATCCGGGAGGGCCGCAACAGCGTAGGAGAGGCGGTAGACGGTACTGTGGAAGAGAAAGGTTTTTTGGGTTTTGTTTATTTGGCTCTTGATACCATGTAAGATGATATTAATCTCCCTTGAGGAGTCTTTCATTAATATCAAGGTATATATAGAGTACAATATTCATCCCTTATACAATAGGAATCCTAAGCCTATACAAAAGAGGAATCCTAAGCCTATACAAAAGAGGAATCCTAATTCTATACAAAAGAGGAATCCTAGTCTTACCATAATTATATTTACACAATATATGAAAATATTCTAATTATGGTAGGGAATATATTTACACGTTTACAGTAAGGTTTGCATACATTCTATCCTCATCAGATTTTACTGGGTATGTTATTGTTGTAGTATCTTGATTTTGTAAACTGACAAATAATTTGGGATAACAATTTTTTTAGTTAACAAGTAAAATGAGACGGAGTACCACGACGTCGTATAGGATATTTCTATATTTTTCTCAATACAGGATAGTTCCTATTTTAGGAAGTGGTCCCGGGTTCAACAGGTCTCGAGTGGAAACCCTATTTTACCCTCAAGATTTTGATTAATTCCTTTTTTGACAGAGGAATACGATGAAGAAAGCGCTACGGCGCACGTTAGAAGGCTACTGGATATCGTTGCTTGTACGACGAGTTTCGGGCCGTCGGGGACTAATGGCAAAGAGTTGAAAACTGACTCTAGCAAGAATGCGCAGGATAACAAGAGCGCTAAAAAATCCAACAAGGTTGGGGGAAATGATAAGTCATCGTCGCCGCCACAAACGCCGACGCCGGCGGCTCAACAGCTGTGTAAATATGCGGCGTCGGTGGACGTAGATGGAGAGATGAGCAATACGTGCCCTAGGATTGGAAGCTTCTATGAGTTCTTCTCGCTTTCTCATCTCACGCCTTCTCTTCAGTGTAATGCTCTCAGTTTCATTTTCTCTTGTTATTATTATAATTAAAATAAAACTAACCTTAATTTTTGCAGTCATAAGAAGAGCGACAAGACAGCAAGATGATGAAGTGTTGCCAGATGATCATCTTTTCTCTCTTGAAGTAAGCTTACTTCGAACCTGCGTCATTATTCCTTAGTCTAATGATTTCAGTTAGGATTTAACCATAAAATAACATATGGATGTTGGAAGATATATACCAAGAACACAAAAATATATGAAGAAGAACACAAAGATGAAGGTTTGACAATATGAACAACGATCACATAATTGAAGGCTTCAAACACGTGCGGAATGCATTCCTAAAAGCGATGTTTGCCCACTCTATTCAACGAGATTGCTATGGGATTGTATGCAAATAACTTTAGTGTATGACAAGCCTTTAAATTTCTGCACTAAGCAAATAGTGAAGAAATTCAACTAGGAAAGCAAGAAGTTGAACTTTGATCTTTTTGGAGTAGAAGTTGGACAAGGAAACATTGTTTGGAGAATTTTGTAAAGAAGAATTCTTTCTGTAAAGTCACGTTAGAAATCAGAAGAAGTCGGAGTTAAATAGAACTGGTTGTAACAAAAAAAGATGAAAGGACACATCTTTTAAAATATTTAATTTAATTCAAATAATTTCTAACAATTGATGGGCATCTGTCTACTGTCATTGTTTATAGGTGAAACTTTGTAATGGAAAGCTGGTTATCATTGAAGCTTGCAAGAAAGGATTTTACAACTTTGGAAAGCAGGAGATTCTTTGTCACAATCTTGTTGATTTGTTGAGACAACTCAGTAGAGCATTTGACAATGTTGATTCTCTACCTTTAAATTCAGTCATGCTAGTTTTTGTCTTATTTCCTTGTGAGGATATATAGTTGTTGAAGTTGACATTGCTCATCCTTCTTTTCAGGCTTATGATGATCTCATGAAAGCATTCTTAGAGCGTAATAAGGTGCAGTTGATAATTTTCCTGACAATTAATTACACATTGTGAATGTTTTCTTCATTCGTTTAAGATTCTCCAACCCAAGGGTCTAAATTGTTTTTCTTCTTAATACAGTTTGGGAATCTTCCCTACGGATTCAGAGCCAACACATGGCTTATACCACCTGTGGCAGCACAGTTTCCAGCTGTCTTTCCACCTCTACCCGTGGAGGACGAAAACTGGGGAGCGAATGGAGGTGGTCTAGGCCGAGATGGAAAATCTGACTTGTTACCTTATGCCAATGAATTCTTGAATGTTGCATCCATGCCTTGTAAGACAACAGAGGAGAGGCAGATCCGAGACAGGAAGGCTTTTCTTCTTCATAGTTTATTTGTTGATGTCGCAATTTTTCGAGCCATTTCAGCTGTAAAGCATGTCATGGAGAAAGTTAAACCAGCTCATTGTGATTCAAATGGAGAAAACATTTTTAGTGAGACAGTTGGGGACTTGAGTGTATCTGTTACCAAAGATGCTTCAAATGCTAGCTGCAAAATAGATACCAAAATTGATGGTTTTCAAGCAACTGGAATAGCTATGAAGAATCTGATAGAAATAAATTTACTGAAGGGGATAACTGCTGATGAAAATACTGCTGCCCATGTAAGAAAATACTAAGAAAAATGATATGGTCCTAATTTTATTGTTTTACTTCTGATATAGTGCATCTGATTGGAAAAGAACTTTCTGCATTTTCAATTCAGGATATTGCTACGTTAGGTGTTTTGAATGTAAGGCATTGTGGTTACATTGCAACTGTAAAAGTTCAAGGAAAAGAAAATGACAAAGTGGGAAGCCCACTGCAAAGCATGGAACTTCCTGATCAGCCTGATGGTGGTGCAAATGCCCTCAATATCAACAGGTATACTTGAATTTTCTCATAACAAACCAAATAAGTAGTAGTTTATTGACCTCTTTCAGTTGTGGTTTCACGAAGCAAACAATAAAACATTTTGTTCTTTTTTTACTGTTGAAAGGTGAAGAAAGAGCTATGTTGAGCTCTTGAACAAAAGTTTCTTTAGTTTGATAAATTGGGATTAACATTCTGGTTCAGCTTTTAGAAACAGAAGTTTGTAGGAGGAAGAAATTATCCTGGAGGGGAAGTCTTTATGATCTTTTTCCAAAATAACATGCAATAAAACAACTGCATTCTGATACCTTCTTTCTTTGCTCTGATGATATAGTGCTTAAAATACTTCTTGGTCTCCGGTCCCTCGTAGACCTCATTGTCCACAGCTTCAATGTAGATTTTAATTGTAATGTTCACCGAAGGTAAAAACGGAAAAGGAATTAAAGAGAAAAGTTTAGGCCTCATTTGGGGTAACTTGACAAAATATAAGTAGTGGCTTTAGCACAATTCTTGGCCTTCCACAACAATCATCCATGACGTGTAAAAATATGGATTATTATGTGCTAACATCTCCCAATGTACTACTATTAGGTTGCTCTACTATCTTGGAGTGTTAGAACTTAATAACCTCCTATTAATTGTTTGTCATAGGGTAGTCGAGCGTAGTCCTACTTACGCTTACAAAATGATAGTTATAGTGTTCTTACCGTAGGCCCGATTAGCCTATCACACTTATAGGCGCAATATTGCTTTATAGTCCCTTGTAGTTTGATTTTTGCTGCTATGTGTTCTTTAGTGTATTTTATTTATGTTATTTAGCTGTGTTAGCTACTGCTTCCTTTTGTTAGAATGCGCTACCATGGCGTATTCAATTTTGTTATCAGCATGTTCATACTGCTTTAATTTCTTGTCTGAGTCTGACCGTTTCTCTTTCTTTGCTTGTGATTATGCTTTGTCTTGAGCTGAGGGTCTCCCGGAAACAGCCACTCTACCTACCAAGGTGGAGGTAAGGTGTGCGTACACTTTACCCTTCCCAGACCCCACGTTGTGGGATTTCACTGGGAATGTTGTTGTCATATTCATCATTTCACTGGTCCTGTATTTCAATAGCAATTTGCTAGTGGATGGTGCATGCCTTCTCAAGACCTAATTGTCTAATTTTCTTACTTTAACATGTTATCTTGCAGTTTACGCCTGCTCCTTCACAAGAAAGTGGATAACAAGGTAATGCATTCAAAACCTTCAGAAACTGAAGGAACAAATTGCTCTCAGGCATTTGTAAAGAGAATACTAGAAGAGAGTCTTATCAAACTTGAAGAAGAGAAAAGAGAAGGTGGCTCTTTCATCAGATGGGAACTTGGTGCATGCTGGATACAGCACTTACAAGATCAGAAGAAATCAGAAAAGGACAAAAAACCCTCCATTGAGAAGACAAAAAATGAGATGAAGGTTGAGGGACTTGGAAGACCTCTTAAGTCCCTTAAGAGCAGAAAGAAGAGCACAGATGAAAGCTTCAAATCTGTCGCAGATGGTGTTGGAGGTGGATCAGAAAAAGCTGTCCTGCAGTCTGGGGAGTCTCAGTTTGAGACTGATACAGATCAAAATCAGGTCGTCCTCAAGGCATTGTTGTCTGATGCTGGTTTTACAAGGTTGAAAGAGTCAGAGACTGGACTTCACCTCAAGGTAGAAACTTTTTAAATATTTGGTGATAGATTATGAGAAGGCCTTAATTATTTTCCATTGTCTAACCACTTCCTGCTGTTGATAGTCTCTGGAAGAGCTGATTGATCTGTCACAGAAGTATTACAATGAAGTTGCCCTGCCAAAGCTGGTAACACTTAAAATATATTGTGTACTTATCCTATAAAGAAAGTTGTATGATAGATACATCAATTTGTGACAATTTGGTATCTTAGCTGTGTTCCATTTCACAATGCATTGGTAGGTGGCTGATTTTGGCTCTTTGGAACTGTCACCAGTAGATGGTCGAACCTTAACTGATTTCATGCATACGAGGGGTCTACATATGCGTTCTCTTGGACAAGTAGTAAGTCTCATTGGTCATTTTTCTACCCTTAGTGATTTTCTCCTTGTGTACGTGTGTGTGTGTGTGACACGTATATTCTTAATCTTCAATTTCTGTCTTCTTATCTAGTAGCTTCTATCTCCAGGTCATAATATTTTTTTACCTGAGTATGTTAATTGCACTGATATTATCAAATATAGATGTTGAATTACTATCAAAAGGTTTGAAAATTATCTGAAAGTTGAATTTTTCATTCTTTATCTCTTTCCTAGTGCCTCTACATTGATCTGGTTTGACATCATGATAAATCCTATGTGCACCTGTAAAACTATCGTAGGCCGATTTTATCTCATTAAGCTGCGCCTAAATTGATCCTTGCTCTTTTCTATCTTGGGCAGGTTAAACTTTCTGAGAAGTTATCACATGTGCAATCTCTTTGTATACACGAGATGATAGTCCGAGCTTTTAAGCATATTCTGCAAGCAGTTATTGCATCGGTTGTTGACATTGAGGATATGGCTGTGATAATTGCTACTGCCTTGAATATGATGCTTGGGGTACCTGAACATGATGATTCAAATGAATACGGTGTCGATTCTTTGATCTGGAGATGGCTGGAATTATTTTTGAAGAAGCGATATGAATGGGATGTTGGCAGTCTAAACTACAAAGATGTCAGGAAATTTGCAATCCTCCGTGGTTTATGCCATAAGGTACTTGAAACTCTTGTTCTGAACAATTAAGAATGACCTTGGTGTGGGAGCATTGCATGTGTAGTTTCTGTTTGTTCCTCGGTTGTTAACCTTTTCCACAATTGTTTACAAAATATTTTTCATTAAATGTTGTTTGTAATTAAATGATGAAGATTTGAACCGTTATCATTCAGTATATATTATACGTCAGACATTTGTCTTTGGGTGGTTGCATTTGATGGATTTGGTAGGCTTCACACTTGACTATTTCTGACCTTTCTTCTGAGAATGTATTGAACATTTGGATTTTCGCCATGAAATTGAAAAAAATTTCACCAAAAAAATAAAAAGAAATTGAAGAAAAAGGTTTGCTAAGACATAGTGATTTGACTAGCCAATTGTAAAGAAGGTATATGAGTTATGTATTTTTTTCTTCATGTTGCTTGTTGGTGGTGTCAATTCGTTAGATGTTTAACTTAGGCAAATATACATCTCTTGTGCATTGGTGATGGAAATGAATTTTATTACAGTTTTTGTTCTATAGACAAGAACGCTTACGAGTACTTTTTCTGTCTAGGTGGGAATTGAACTGGTTCCAAGAGATTATGATATGAGTTCCCCAAATCCTTTTCAGAAAGTTGACATTGTCAGCCTAGTACCAGTGCATAAGGTTATAATGCCACCCTGTCGATGTGTTTGATACTAGGAAATGTTATGCTAGATTCTCTTTTGTTCCTACTTATCAATTTTATTCTACCTCCCCTTGTATCTTTGTGTCTCCTTTTCTGCAGCAAGCTGCTTGCTCTTCTGCAGATGGAAGACAGCTTTTGGAATCATCCAAAACAGCTCTGGATAAGGGAAAACTTGAAGATGCTGTCAGCTATGGGACTAAGGTAATTGATTTCCTAGGTAGAAAAAAGTTGTATATTACATTCTCCATTCTTCTGATTGAAACTTTCTATTGTAGAGAAACCAAGTTATTTTGGTGCACTTCACAAACTCCATGGCTTCTAAGATTTCTTCCTTTTGTTGGTCTTGGATATATCTAGAAAATATTGGAATTAGAATAAGATAATAAGCTAAAACCTTAGTGATGGATGATATATTTTTGCATACCATGTGACAACTGCTGCATTTTTGTGGTGCTTTCAGGCTCTCGCCAAGCTGGTCGCAGTATGTGGTCCATACCATCGAATGACAGCTGGTGCTTATAGCCTTCTGGCTGTTGTTCTGTATCACACCGGTGATTTTAATCAGGTATTCTTCAGAAGCTCGTCAGCATAGACTTCCTTGGTACATTGTTACTTTTTCTGCCTGCTTCAACTATTCTGACTTCTATCCATATTCAACTCTAATGTGTTGATTGTCGTGGTATCCATGACAGGCCACAATCTATCAGCAAAAGGCATTGGACATAAATGAAAGAGAGTTGGGCCTTGATCACCCAGACACCATGAAAAGTTATGGTGATCTTGCAGTTTTCTATTACCGACTTCAACACACAGAGTTGGCTCTCAAGTATGTTTATTTCTGTTAGATTGCCCAGTACTTAAAATTTCTTTGATGGTGCCAACAACTAAAATAAGCAAAAAAAGAAAATACAAACAAAAAGAAAAAAAGAAAGAAAAAGAACTGACTATAGAAGTGGAGTTGGAGGTTCATTATCCTAAATTAGACATTTTGCTGTCTTGAGTTTCTGATTGTCATTTTGTCAATGGTCATGTATGCTTCTTAGGTACTCCCCCGTCCCAATAGGACTATAAAAGTTGCATAGTTTCTTCTGTCTTTCTTGATAAACTTGCCATCTTTGCTTATATGGCATGTTACTCTCCTCCAACAATTCATGCTAGTATAAAAAAAATACTACTGTTCTTTATATTAGTCAAAAATTGGGTTGGCATGTTGCCAACTGAATGATCCGCTTTTGCATTTTAAATCATTATTTACAAGCTCAATAGAGTTCATTATCTCACTCCTAATAACTGTACACGTCAAACACTGTCTTCTTTAATGCAATGGAGTAATTATCTGATTGACATAAAAAGACCTAAGCTTTAATTACCAATAATAACTATACTAGTGGTAGCAGAGTCCAACTTGTTTGGAACTGAAGCATAGTAGTCCTTGCTGTTTGAATTTTTGTTTCACTATTAGAGTAACAATTTGGACAAATGTTATGTTAGTCTAGCACAGAGATACAACCTAGTTGCTAGTTGATTCGTGAGGAAATGTTGCATAATGTTAGTGGGAAAAAGGTTTACCAATAGCTGTGCTAGGCCTGAACCCTGAAGTTGATGTAGCAGCGGTACTTAATCAAGCATGTGAAATAGATATGATAGATTGAAATTTGGTCGTGGAATATGATCTTGAGTCACAGCTCAAATAATGAAGTTTGCATAGGAGGTTAGATTATGTAGACAAGATTTTAGGCTCACTTGCACTAAATCAACATGGTCCTTGTCAAAAAAAAAGAAAAGAAATAACACTAAATCAACACGGTGAAAACTTTTGCACTCCCAATAATGAAAGATTGTACCACTGATATCTGCTCCGCACTTTGACATTAAATAGTAATACTTTAATATTTGTTTTGATCCTTTTCACCTTTTCCCTGTTGTTATTCACACTCTGGCAATTTACCATTTCCATTTTACAGGTATGTAAAACGAGCTCTTTATTTATTGCATCTCACATGTGGCCCCTCACATCCAAACACTGCGGCGACTTATATAAATGTGGCTATGATGGAGGAAGGGCTCGGTAATGTGCATGTTGCTCTCAGATATCTCCATAAAGCTTTGAAGTGTAACCAAAAGTTACTCGGTCCGGACCATATTCAGGTTCCTTTCTTCTTTACTGGAGCTTAAAAGTATTTTGTTTTAATTTTAGCATTCACAGCTCCCTCTAGTTCTCTAGGCTTGTCAAACTAAAGTGCCCTTATTCAGAAAAAAGGCGGTCTCTTATTTCCTGGTTTATGAGATGAGTATTAACCTGATTGACAAAAGGGGCTGGACTCGGGGTATTTTTCACGTCAAAGAGTGTACTTGAGTATATGTGTTATTGATTTCCATCAACTTCTACATACACGTATTTGACTATAGGAAAAGAAGTAATGCCATTCAAGTGATTGTTTTTGATGTCTATGGCCTGGCTATCGGGCTAAGGTGTTCACAAATAAGAATCAGTGCAGGTGGATGGTTTCCTTTTCTTTTCTTTGTGATTTGATATCTGTCACCTGTCATTGACCTCAGATATTCTTGAGACGTGCAAGACATGCTAACTACTAGATTTGCAGACCTAAAAGTCCATTAAATATTCCATTTACTTTTTTGTCTTCTCATATTTTCATTTAATCGAGTAACTTCAATGTGATCTTAAACAAATGACCTTACTTAACGCTTTGTCTTGGATTCGGCTTCAAAGTGAATACTCATTGTTAGCACATCGAGGTTCCAAAGAGGAAATAAGGGTTAATCATGAACCATTCCAACCTTTATGGTAATTGTTATTGAGCTGAAGATGGTCCAAATTGCTTCTCCACCAGTCCATAATAGTCAATTTTTTATTGCAACGGACTTGATTGACAATCTTCAGTATATTAATAGCCTAGACTGGGATGTTTGAAACTACGTCATCTCCGTCAGAAACTCAGAACATGGTGTGCTTGTTTTTGTTTTTGGTAGTCTAGCTAATAAAACTATACTTGTCTTCTCCGGTTCAAGCTCGCGTGGTGCTTTATTTTGAACTTTGTTGAACCTGTGGAAGACTGAAACCTTCCAGTTGTTAAACCAACTCCGTCACTATATTGTAGTTCTTTGATACTATTGTCTTTAGTTTGTTGCAACATAATTAGACGCCCTCCATCTCTGACGAACCTGGTTAAATATCTCTACAGATTCTTGCCTACACCTCTCTCTAATCTAGTTACCTTTGTGCCTCTTTGATTTTCAGACAGCTGCAAGTTACCATGCTATAGCAATTGCACTCTCTTTGATGGAGGCTTATCCTTTGAGTGTTCAGCATGAGCAAACAACCTTGCAGATACTCCGAGCAAAGCTTGGTCCAGATGATCTTCGCACACAGGTTTTACTTCTGTCTGTCGCACATGTATACAATCAGTAGGCCCACTCTTTTGCTCCATATAAAAGATGGATGAACAAATTGCATTTTCCTGGAACTTTACTTTCTTTGCTTTTTTCCTTGTGAAGTTGTAATACCTCAAATCAATAGCAATCAGTGCGTTACACAGACAGTTTCTTAGGGGTAAACTACTAAAAGTACAACTCCAGATGTTTCTAACTTAGGTTGTCTTTAAATGTCATGTCATCTCTATTTTGGTGACATCTAAGTGATGGATTAGGTGATGATACTTGTGAAATACGATATAGGTTTCTCTTGAAAGTTTATGGCTATTTTATTTTTCCTTCAGCTATGTATTTTCATAATTTCAAAATTTTCTGATCTTGCTGAAGGATGCTGCTGCATGGCTTGAGTATTTTGAGTCAAAGGATTTTGAACAGCAAGAAGCTGCTCGAAATGGAACTAAGAAGCCTGATGCATCGATAGCTAGCAAGGGTCATTTGAGGTAAATGCATGTATTTTGCTTAAATTAAATCTTTTTGGTAGACTTAATGAGTAAAACAGACAACCTTAATTTCTGTTCTAGCTCTTATTAGACTGCAAGATAATGTAATTTTGTAGGACTTGATCGTCATTGTCTGCCAGAGCATATGTTTGATATTTCTTTTGCCCACTGTCTAGTGTCTAGTCCTTTTGCTTTGAAATTAGAGGATATGTTCACTATGCCTTTTGCTTTGAAATTAGAGGATATGTTCACTATGCCTTCAGTTCAGTCTCTTCGATTTATGCTCAAAGGCATCCTGATTATTTTATTGAACCAACGCCTGCAATTCATCTATTTTTATATTGTTATGACACTCCATTTGGTGTTTTCTTTTCTGCGTTAAGATCCTCAGTTTTAGGAATATGAATTTGTCTAGGAAGGACAATGTTCAATGGCTGCCAATGTAAAAGTTTTATGTTTCCTGACTAGTAATTGCATAATTTTTTTGCTCATAGGATTTCACAAAAATGTATAAGCAGATAGCCATACTCTAGATAACAGTAAGTAAACTATTTCTGTTACCAGTGTGTCAGATTTGCTCGACTACATCAATCCAAATCCTGATGCCAAAGGGAGAGATGTTGGATCAAAAAGAAAAGGTTTTGTCTCAAAGGTATGTGGTGCTTAGAATACAATGCATTTGTTTCTTGCTTATGATTTTCCAATACGTATCAGCATGAATGGGAACATCGAAATAAGCTTGGAGGAAGCCGTTCATCTTATGATAACTTGTTATAAAATAAGCAGAAGCAATTATGTTCTTTCTGGAAGGTCTACCATCTGTAATACCAGTCTGGAAGAGGAGAGGGAATGAGTGAACTAGTTTAAAAGAAAATTGGTAATGTTTAGAAGCTTTGAAATGTTTCGCGCACTCTAAGGTCTGTTTGCCTTTCCTGTTCTTTTTCCCCTAAGTAGGCACTGTAGCTTGAAACTTGAGGCTCATATCGCATATGCCTGATAAACTACGTATCATGCTTCCCCACGGAATGTACAAATAATGCTTCATATATGGTAAAGTGGACATACTCTCTTTTTCTTATCCTTTTTCTTTTCTGCCATATTTCTTTTTCAGGCTTTTATTTCTCAGGTGAAGGGAAAATCTGATCAAATCAATGTTGCCATACCAATCACTGACAGTCCTAAAGATGTCCTAAAAGAAGAGTCAGATGAGGAGAAACAAACTGTCGAAGATCATACTGATCCCAAGATGAATATGGAACCCATTGACACAGTAATTGAATCCCGTCATAATGGAGATGGAGGAATTGCTGAGAACAAACCCATCCAATCTGGGGCCTTGCTGAAGGAAGCTTCAGTTGAGAAGTCTATGGTCCGTGAAGTCTCATCTGAACCTTCTGCTGAAGCAGATGATGGATGGCAGCCAGTGCAGAGACCAAGGTCAGGTGTTTTTTATGGACGAAGACGAAGGCAGAGGCGTCAAACCATCAGCAAGGTCATTGATTACCGGAAAAAGGACTCAGTTTCTGATGTTGATAATGCTAAATTGAAGAATAACTATCAAGCTAGTAAATATTATGTCGTAAAGAAACGGACATCACCAGGAAGTTATGCAGATTATTACATAGCAAAAGGTCAAACTCCTGGTACCAAACTTGGTCGAAGAGTCATAAAAGCTGTAGCCTACCGCGTGAAGTCTGTGTCATCTTCTGTCAAAGATGCTCTTCCTGAGATCTCCATAACTGGAGGAGATTTGTCAACTACTTCATCAGAGCAGGTCCAAGTTTCTGCAACAAAAGAGGTTGGATCACTATCAAAGAGAAGTTCGATAGTAAACCTAGGAAAATCTCCTTCCTATAAGGACGTAGCACTTGCCCCGCCAGGTACCATCTCTATGTTGCAGGAGAGAGTTTCTGAAGATGAAATTCCTGCTAATCAAGACGTTCTGAAACTTGGAGAAGAGAGCAATGGAGCAAAAGAAAATTCCAAAACAATGAGAAGAGATGCAGAATCCATGAAGAAAGAGAACATTCAGGATCTTGTTGCAGATTTTGCTGATCATGTAAAAAGTGAAACAGTAGCTACTGACAACAAAGAAGAAATTCAAATGTGTGATCTCAAAGGTGGTGAAATTTCAGATGTGATATCTGCAAATGCATCTATTCAACCCGGTCATGTTGATATTAGTCCAATGGAACAAGGTACTGTCGAGACTCATAATGTTCCTACATCTGACAATTCTCCCAAAGCGGATCCCTGTGAAAAGGAGAAATCAAGCAATTTAAATCCTAGCTGTATCTCGAATATGACCTTGCAAGATATGGATCATCTGAAGGTACAAGCTGCATCATCTCCTACAAGTGATGCAAGTCGAGAATTGTCTAGAAAGCTATCCGCATCAGCAGCACCATTTAGCCCATCCCCTGCCGTTCCCCGCGTAGCACCATTACCTATGAAAATTAATCTCCCTTCTCCTGGAACACAACCACCTGTTGGCCCCTGGCCAGTGAACATGTCTCTTCATCAAGGACCACCGACCATGTTGCCCAATCCAATGTGCTCCTCCCCTCATCACCTGTACCCTTCACCTCCACACACCCCAAACATGATGCACCCATTGCGCTTTATCTACCCTCCGTATTCTCAACCCCAGACGTTACCTCCAAGTACATTCCCCATGAATAGCAGCACTTTCCATCCGAATCATTATGCTTGGCAATGTAATATAGCTCCTAATGCATCAGAGTACGTTCCTGCCACAGTTTGGCCTGGCTGCCAGCTAGTCGAGTTTTCTATCTCACCACCTGTGATTGAGCCTGTAACTGACTTAGGTTCCGCTGCTAAGGAGCCATCTGATAATCCTGAAAGCATTAGTTTGACAAGAAGCTTACCAGTAAATCTCAACACTGGGGATGTAATTAAGGAAGAAGTAAATCTTCCAGCATCAGAAACGGTGGAGAGCTTAGCTGCGGTTGGACCAGAAAAAGAGAGAGCAAGCAGCACTTCAGATTCACATTTTGTTACCTTGCCCAGTGATCAATCAAAAGAGGGCAGTGGATCAAATGAGAAGGCCGGAAGTTGCAGTGATAACTATGTGCAGAGAAATCTTACGGAGACAGATAACGAGAAGACCTTCAACATTTTGGTACGGGGCCGGAGGAACCGCAAACAAACTCTAAGAATGCCAATAAGTTTGCTCAAGATGCCATATTCTTCTCAGCCCTTCAAAGCTGTATATAGCAGGGTTGTAAGAGAGACTGAGGTTCCCAGGTCTACCAGCTTTGATCCACATGAACATGTTATAGCGACTGCTACTTGAGGCGGTTCTTATGTTTTTTACCTGATAACCCTAGCTGGATGGTCTATTGAAGCTGAGTATACATATCTGTTGGTCGTATATCATGACTGCTGGAATTTTTGCTGTTCCGATTCTCATGGCTTTGATGTTCGTTGGCTTTCAGACTATGCCTCTGTTTAACTTGCAGGTTAGTTCTCTGCTAGAGATATTACTCTCCTCACCAAGGCCATTCTCTGCTGTCAATTGGGTAAAAAGATCATCCTTTGCTTAGTCGTCCGTTTACTTTTTGGGTAAAGTAGAGATACATCTAGCTTCTTCTGGACCGACCTACCGTTGAGATAACATTAATGGAATAATCTACTTTTGAAATACAGTAGAATTCTAAAAGATTCAGTGAGTGACATATCATTAAGCCAATAAGCTAAGTTGTAACCTCGTGTATTAAATGGTTGCAATTCCATATCCATCTATAGGAAGACTTCAAGAAATGATTGAAACTGCATACTCTACCTGCTAATGGCACTATATTCTTTGATTGCATCTGGTATTTACTTTACTCCATATAGCAACAATGCTCGGTTTCTGCTTATACATCTTTTTTGTTGTTGACATGCAGGTTTACTTCTCAACATACTTTTTGATGCTAAGGAGTTGTATTTTTTTGTGTAAGGTTCACAGTCTTGTTAGAACATTTTTCGCCTTTTTAGGAGCATAGTGCAATATATGTCGATCTTTTTCTTGTCATGTTTCTCAGTTGCTAGTGATTATTGGTTTCACTGACTTTTATACATTACCAAATGATTCTTCGACTGCTCCAACAAAGTATATCTGCAGCTGATCTAGGACTTGTAGAGTTGTATGCAATACATTCTGCTCTAAGTTTAATCTAAAATGAATTCTGAGATTTTTGGATTCGATTTGGATGGAGTTCTGGAAAGTGCTTAATTGCCTGTAGAGACCATTTAACCAAATTGCCTGTGCTGACTTCGTCATCGACCATGTGTTACTCTTTTGTCTCTCTATCCAGGAATGAGATTTATTATTTCTGTGTATAACACCCCCCCCCCCCCCCTCTCTCTCTCTCTCTCTCTTATAGTAGCATTTCTTTCTGATTCTGCCATGAATAGTCTCGCTTTCTAATAGGATGTACAAACATCTCTTTTCTCAGTCCAGTAAAGAAAGAGAAACTGCAATATTGATCTAAAATTTGAGTTACAAGTACAAAGGAAGCTTGGAGAGACACTTATTTACTTACAGTATTTAGAATCTAGAGTTACATAAACAGCTTTCAAGTTCCAATGTTAAAGAGAACTGAAAATTGAATGTATGTCATTGCTGAGAACCACGGCAGTTCATTCCTCCTATAGGTTGGCTGGACATTATCCAAAGTAATCATGTAGCATACATTGTAAGACTATTAGGTGTCTAACAACCGCTCTGATAAGCAAAGGGTGAAATACACACTGATTCTATATCAGAATACTGTATTGGTGATCTCCAATTTTTGGTAAAGACACTCCTACTGGTGAATGAACTTAAGGCTTGCGGGAAAATTTCTACTTGTTCACCCAGTCTACCTATAACAATTATAGTTTTTAGATCTTTGCTAGATTGAATTCATCTGGTAGTTTGAAGGAAGAGTTGGTTCGTCCAACTTCTTTAGCCTTAACAACGTTTCCAGGATGATGCATGCCAACATTGTTGAACCGAGAACAAATCCATAACCTATTTTCCATCCTTGCCCTGCGCCTGCATAATGCATCCCCAATACAGTGTTCACAGCTCCAAAGAAGAGAGCAATCCTCCCCACCCAACTGTGATATAAATTCCAGTACTTGCGATACTTGCTGTCTTTATCTGGTCGTACGAACAATGCCAAAACCTACATGTGATTGTAAATGTAAAGCGAATGTTAGAACATTTTCTATGATCCTAAAGAATGTGACATAACATAGAAATTGAGTCATTGACACAAATTTTTATAAGGAAAGCATCCATTCAATAGAATGAGGATGTTTGTCAATCTTTTCTACCATATTCTGTCCTTCATGTTTAGTGTTCCAGCAGCTAAATGATAGATTTTAGCATATGATTGATCAATTTTTCAGTATCATTTTGCTGAATGAGGTTAGGGACAAACCTGAAGAATACTAAGCACAAGAATAAGAATGCCTATGCCTTGATGTCCTGGAATATGGGGTTGCAGCTTGTTGTTGAGCTGAATTCCAATAACCACTCCGGCAAGTCCTAGTATGAATCCTATGAATTGAGCAGATATATGAAAGTAGTACCATAATGGTTGGCTCCTAAAGTATCTTGCAAAAATTGCTCCAAAGGGGCAGAATAGTCCCCATCCCAATATACCCAGTATCCCATGGGTCTTCTTTGAGCTAATATAGTTATTAGGTGTAGCAGTGGCAGCAAATGAAGTGCCTGAGGAGAAAGAGAAAAGCATCTCAACTAAAGTAGACAAACATCTAAATACAAGCTTTATGAAGACATGGAGGCAACTGAGAATGAAGCTAATATGTGTAAATCGCTCATTGTGAGGCCATTGCTGAAATGTACATTTGATATACAGTCAATTTCGACACACTTGTTAACTATTTTTGAAAGAGGAAAAGATAAACTTGATATTTAGAGAGACAGAGATAACCAGACCTGACGAGAAATCAAATATTATGGTTGTTTTATCCTCGTGAGCGGTTAGGTGGTGGTGCTGAGGATATTTGGTGGAGAAAGCTAGTAACATTGGTTGAGTTTTGAGAGGAGTTGGATACTTCAACTGGAAGGCCAAGTAAACCGTGGCACCTTGAAGATAGATGAGAGGTGGAACACTTGTCAATGGCAGCTCTCCTTTATCTGGTATGATTTTCGAGGGAGTGAAGCCCTCAACGTAATACTGCTTGATTTTTCCGTGACCTGCAGGAGTCACCCATCCAGCCATACAGCTAGAATTGATCATCATTCCTTCGGGGGAGAACCCCATTCCTACCCATCCACTTGTGTAAATGGTTGATAACACAATGGTGACCACATTGTCTGTACTCTGAGAGTACTGTAATCAAGAAATTAAGTTTGAAGTCATTATAATTGCATTATAAGCTGCTATTGATCTTCAATATTGTTTGGCACCTTATCTTTTTTTGTTTGTCCTGAAAAGATTGACACCTTTCGTTATCTAGAAACTCCTAATATTTACCTTCTCATTTTGTCCTTAATAGAAGTCCTCTTTTGTTTCTTAAACTCCATGTCTAGTCAAATGATGCCAAATAAATGGCCTCTTAAACTCCATGTCTAGTCAAATGATGCCAAATAAATGGGGAGGCCGGGAATACATCAGCCTCATCTTTTTTAAAGCGTGAAATGTTGAAACTTACTGCAACTTATTGTTGTATAGACAGTTGATAATACAACAGTGACAACGTTATCTTTACTCTGAGAGTACTGAATCCAAGAAGTAAGGTTGAAGTCATTCAAGTGGCGTTATAAGCTATTAGTGTGACCATGTAGTATCATATACATTAAAGTTTATTGTTCTGTGAGTGTAAAATTTCGAATCTTTTTGCATCTTACTGTTACTGACTTTGCATAAGGGACTTTTTCTGGCGACAGATTTGGAATACTTGCAGGTCATTGGTTATAACAAGGAGATGATGAAGGTGATAATATTATACGCTTCTTATCAATCCAAATGCATATTACAGATTCTGTATAATGTTAAAGAGTACTTACACGCAGCAGGAAAGAGTTCCAAACAGGTTGACAAACCATATTTTCAAGACCACCATAAGGAGGAGGAAGAAATTCTGCGAGATTAACGCTACAAAGTGCTTTTGCATCTTCATCAATAGCCATAACTACCATATTATCATCTCGTCGAAAACCAAATAAAATCACAACAAACATTGACAACACCAACAATCTTGAGATTCCATCCACATTCATTGTTTTTCTCCCAAGAAAATGAATCAAAACTTGGAGCAGCCAATATTGTTGTGTAGGCAATGGAGAAATTGTTGAGGATCAAGGTAGGTGAAGGGTGTTTGTTAGTAAATTGTTTTCTTGAAGTTGAAGGGTTATTAGAGATTGAAGAAGGTGGTGGGGATGGTTGTTGGAAGTGGCTGGTGATCATCATCATTAATATATTCCAACTGAATCCTTTAACAAACAAAATATTGATAGCAATACAGAAAAAAAAACCTTCCTCACTGTCTATCATTACCAAATCCGTAAGAGCAGTTAAATTAGCATTTGCTAATTATATTTATGTCTTAAGAGGTTTGGTGTAAAAATAGGTTTAGCCGGTGATATTTGAGGTTAACTGTGACTCTTTAAAATCACAAATAATATGAGAGAGAGATATTGAGGAAATTTAGGGATGGGGAAAGAGAATTGTCCTCGGGGGATAATTCCATCAGGAAGTGATAATTTGAATCGTAGTGTCACGTGTACATTTTGGATTCCCTCTTTTCCTATTAACTATGTTAATAAAAAAAGAAAAAAAATCTTAAAAACAAAGCGAAAACGTATCATGAAGAACTAAAATAAACAAAAAAGGAACAAATTAAGGAACTATTTAAAAATTACAAAGTTAATAAAGTTTACAGGTTTTCTCTTGAGAAATAAGAAAGGAAATGTCCCATGTTCTTTTTCAAATTTTAAGCTCGTTTGTAAATTTTTTATCTCGATTAACTTCCGTATTCATAGAAAAAGAAAGAAAAATAAGAGAAATCGGAAGTTAAAAGCTGTGTTTGATCATGAATTTTACTTGAAAAAACAAAGTTCAAATTTTATGAATAAAAATATTATTTCACTTTAAATGTTTCTCAAACAAGTTCTTCAACAAATTCAAATTTCCTATTTAAATCCTATTTTGATAGAATTCTAGTGTGAGATCTTCTTATAGTGTCTTATGCACAACTAAGTTCCACAAGCGAAAATCAAGAAAGATTCGCGGTCTCTCATTTTTTATCTTTTCTAAACATCTTGTGTACTTAGTCATTCGTAATTACATAATTTTGATAACTTAAAACTTTTTATTACGGAGATTTTGGTCTAGTTTTACTTAGTCACTTGTGATTCGGCCCTTTTCTGAACCCCACGCATAACAATAGCTTAGTGCACCGGGCTGTCCTTTTTTCACTTAGTCATTGTTGTTGTTGACATGATCTTGCACAACCTCACCCTCATTGGACTCCTAATATTGTTAGCAGAGAAATGTCTCAACAAATCGAATGCTAATATAGAAAGGGTTAAGGTAATTAGTATTCTCATAGTTTAAGATCCTTTTGTGTAGTATCTTCCAAATTTACTCAGACATTCCACCCGAATAATGTCGCGGCCACTAATTGATTATTAATATCTGAACAGTGATTTGATGGATATGCTACGACTAAATTTTATCATAAGATGTTCTCGATTCTGTTGTCTTATTTAATTTGAACTTTTTACCATTGCTTCACCAGCAAATCAGAATATAAAGACGTATAATAATGCATATAAAAGAGTTGCCAACAAAGATAGTTGTATGACCCGAAAATCATCGAGCAAGTATTTTGTTCGACAATTAATATACAAGCTTGTTTGATCCTCAGAAGTAAAAACAAAACCACTAATGAATATTTTTTTTGCTTAATTTGAGTTGTGGCAAAAAATTACAGTAAACTGTGTTAGGATTTGAATCCCAAATCCTACCTAATCAGAAAATAATAAATAAGCGAAGAACAAATAACACACATAAATTTATAGTGGTTCACCCTCAATGCGAGAGCTACGTCCACTTTTCCGTTGCAGATTTTACTATTATCAAAATAGGGAGTTTGTGCCTTGTACAATTCTCTTTTTTTCTCGTCACACACACACCGAAAAAGAAAACGGCGCCCTAGTCTAGATATAGCGAAAACTAGGGCGAACATAATACAAGCTTGAGGTCCTCCTTACTTCTGATGATTCTCATCCCGAGGATTTGGTTTGCGGCTCCCAGATCCTTCATTGCAAATTCTTCTGACAGCTTCTTCTTCAGCCTATCAATCTCATGTAGGTCTGCTCCAAAGATCAGCATGTTGTCAACATAAAGGAGTAATATCATGTAGGAGCCTTCAAATCTCTTGAAGTAAGAACAGTGATCCGCCTCGAACCTTAAGAATTCAGTTTTCTTCATAAAGCTGTCAAACTTCTTATACCACTGTCTTGGAGCCTGTTCAGTCCGTACAAGCTCTTTTGAAGCTTGCACACCAGCTTCTCTTTCCCTTTGACCTCAAATCCCTCAGGTTGTTTCATGTTCCTCCTCTAAATCACCGTGAAAAAAAAACAATTTTCACGTCCATCTGTTGAAGATGCATATCTTCCTTTACTACCAGCCCAAGAACAATTCTGATTGTTACCAACTTGACTACGGGAGAGAAGATCTCCGTGTAGTCAATGCCTTCTTTCTGTTGAAATCCCTTCACAACCAGCCTCGCTTTATAACGCTTACTTCCATCGTGTTCTTCCTTTATCCGGTAGACTCATTTGTTCTGCAATGCCTTCTTCTACTCTGGTAACTTAGTTAACTCCCATGTATGATTTGACAACAGTGAGTCCATCTCATCTTTCATTGCGAGCTCCCACTTGATCGATTCATCAACTTGCATCGCTCCTTCGTAACATTCCGACTCCCTTATGTCAGTGAGCAGAATGTAGTTAAGGGACGGAGAGAACCTGTGAACCGGCTTACTGATCCTGGATGATTTGCGTAATTCTGTGATCGGCGTCTGTTGATTGGTTTCTGAATCAACATTTTCATCAGCCTCGCCATCACTGTCTTGTCGGCCTTCTTCTAGAGCTGCTTGTTCCTCTGTCGCAGTAGTACCTTGTTGTAGCTCGGGTGCCGAGAAGTCTCTCAAATCAAATGTTTCTGATTCTTTGCTTTCTGAACTCTCCCGTAACTTGTCCTTGTACAACACTTGTTCATTGAAGATGACGTCCCTGCTTCGGATGATCTTCCGATTTTGGTAATTCCAGAATCGATAACCAAACTCGATGTCACCATAGCTAATAAAATAACACTTCTTAGATTTCAGATCAAGTTTACTTCTGGAAGTAGAATCAAGAACATAGGATAAGCAACCAAACACTTTCAGAAAAGAAAGATTTATATTTTTTCCACTCCAAGCCTCTTCTGGAATTCTGAAACCCAAAGGAACAGACGGTCCTATGTTAATCAATAAGGTTGCGGTATTGATTGTATCTGCCCAGAATGTCTTGGGCAGTCCAATGTGTATTCTCATGCTCCGTGCACTCTCGTTCAATATTTGATTCATCCTTTCCGCTATTCCATTTTGTTGGGGCGTTCCAGAAATAGTCTTCACCATCTTGATCCCATTATCAGCACATACTGTTTGAAGTTACCGTCAATGTATTCTCCACCGTTGTCGGACCTCAGGCACCTCAACTTGAGATTTGTCTCATTCTCGATCATGTCTTTCCACCTTTTGAAGACAGTGAATACGTCAGATTTATTTTTCATAAAATAGACCCATAACTTCCTGGTTGAATCATCAATGAAGGTCACGTAGTAATGTGATCCTCCGAGTGAGGGGACAGTAGCAGGTCCCCACACGTCAATGTGCACCAATTTAAGCTTCTCAACTTTCAATTCTCTACCTGCATTTGAAAAACTTACTCGCTTCTGTTTTTTGAGAATGCAACTCTCACACATATGATGATCCACCGACTTCAGCTCCGGAATCACGTCGTTAGTCACCAAAATCTTCATCCCTTTCTCGCTCATATGTCCCAGCCTGTAATGCCACATCTCTGTCTTCTTGGTGTTGTCAACAACAATAACTGTATCACGACAGCTCGTCGTCATATAAAGAGTACCAGTTTTCTTACCTCGACCAACCACCATAGCACCCTTCGTCACCTTCCAGGACCCATTACCAAAGTTAAGATCATGTCCCTCATCATTAAGCTGACTCACTGAGATCAGATTACGCTTCAGCTCCGACACATGTCTGACCTTTGTGATCTTCCACACGTGTTCATTTGACATCTTTAAATTAATCTCTCCAATACCAACAACGTCTAAAGGCTTATCATTTGCCAAATAGATTTCCCGAGATACCCCGCAACGTTATTCATCATTAAATCACGATGTGTGGTAGTGTGGAAAGACGCTCCTGAGTCAAGCACCCAAGAGTTGATCGGGCTGTCAACAGACAACAACAACGCATTACCAATGTCTTCTGTGGCAGCATTGATTACACCCCCTTGTTGTCCTCATTCTTTAGTGCCCTGCAATTCTTCTTGATGTGACCCGGTTTCCCACAGTTCCAACATTCAAGTGTTCGCCCGGATCTGGATTGACTCCTGCCATTCCCGTGACTTCGACTTGCCTTTATTTCGGTTGTAGTTTCTGTCATAATTTTTATCTGTGTCCTCAACATTTAAAGCAGAACTCGTCGATGCCTTACCAGAATCTATCCTGCGAACCTCCTCAGCAAGAATACGATCTCTAACACCGTTGAATTTCAGTTTAGCACTGCCAACATAATTACTAACCGCTGCTCTCATCGACTCCCAGTTATTCGGTAGAGACGCCATCAAAATTAGGGCTTGCACTTCATCGTCAAACTCGATTGCAACAGATGACAATTGATTGACAATCGTGTTGAATTCATTCATGTGTGTTGCAACAGGAGCACCTTCCTCCATCTTTAGATGAAAGAGTTTCTTCACGAGAAATACCTTATTGTTTGCCGAAGGTTTCTCATACATGTCGGACAGAACCTTTATCATGCCAACGGTGGTCTTCTCCTTCACGTTGTGAGCAACGTTCTTCGACAACGTCAATCGAATAACTCCCAGAACCTGTATGTCAAAGAGATTCCAATCTGCATCATTCATCTCCTCTGGCTTCGGACTCAGCGGTTGATGAAACTTTCTGCTTTTTCAATCTGCATTCTCCAAAATGCAAAATCTGTACCATCGAATTTTTCGATGCCGTGCGCCGAACCATATTCGCCTCCCATCGAATTTTATTTGAAGTCTTTCAAAGAATGCATGTAACAACCCTCCCCTTATAATTAATCAAACACTGGCACACAAGCAAATTGGATACTTCTCATCACAAATTTCACAAATTAAACGTTTTATGTAACTTTTAGTATCGCATTAATGTAGCTCGAGAGTAACCATTAAAAAATTTAGGACTTCATTACTCCAGACTTGACAAAAATAGTTGGTAGTCCATTCAGTTGAATCGTAGCTCACTAGCTAACTTTCGAATTATGCATTATAAAGATAGGATTGAAAGAAAAAAAGAAAACGAAGACTATGATCTCACATCATAAATTTATTACTATCATCCTTACACTTAATTTGGAAAAGATTTGGTCCACTTATTAGTATGCATGAATTTAGCTCAGTACACAAGTTCGTTGTCTCCTCATAAAAGTGTGATGGCAATTTCCACAACTGTAAGATTGTTACAATTGAACTTTGATAAGTCCAATTGTAATTCTATGTAAGTTAACTGAGGAAAGGTTTTGCCCTCCTCTTTTGGTTATCATGATACCCAACCCAGAATATTACCGGGTTAATTAAAAAAAATAATTAAAAGTTCCCCAACTGTCAGGTATTTCTCTTCTGATTGTCAGATTAAAATTGTTTTGATTGCACCAACTACTGACTTTTAAATGTGGATTTAAGGTTCATCTTATTCCATTTTATGTATGATGTCCGAGGATTTAAATGTGTATTATCACTGCATTGATTATTACTTTATTTATATGACCCTGTGGTGTCTGTTTTCAATTTCAACTACTCTATTTAAGATCCGAGCTAAAAATAACTAGTGCATATGCACTTATTACTGTTAATATGTACATTTTCCTACCTCACTTATATATATGATTTTCTCATTCTTTGCAAAAAAAAAAAAAAAAAAAAAACGTATTTCTTTCTTCGCTTTTTTAACAACTTAGTAGAGCCCTTCTAGCTGACCACGGGAAATAACCTCTTATGGTTCACCGGGTAGAATATTGTAATTTTCATTGTGGTAATCTTCTCATTAATACAATATATATATATATATATATATATATATATATATATATATATATGTGTGTGTGTGTGTTTACAATGGTAATTCTAATCGTATTAGAATATCTACTTTACATAATTAGACTAAAATAATAATTACAGAATATATGGAGAATATTTACGTATTCTCTATCACACCCCACAGTCGGAGCGGGAGGAGGTCAAACGCTCAGACTGGATCTGAAGTCAAGGAACAACTGCCGAGGAAGTCCCTTAGTAAATATATTTGCGTACTGATATGAAGAAGGAACATGTAACACCCGAACATGGCTCATGGCAACCTTCTCACGAACAAAATGAATATCCATCTCAATGTGTTTGGTTCGCTGATGCTGAACCGGGTTATGAGACAAGTAGACAATAGATGCTTTACGTAAGGGACAATAGATCTCTATAAGGAGGTTTCTGAGCCAACAAATTTCGGCAATAACGTTCGCAACGCTTCTATATTCTGCTTTTGCACTCGAACGGGAAAGCGTGGCTTACCGTTTGACAGACCACGAGATGAGGTTATCACCCAAAAATACACAATAGCCAGAAGTAGATCGACGTGTGTCTGTACAACCGCCCCAATCGGCGTCCGTATATGATATCAGCCTAGTCGGTGCAGATGGATAAAGATGTAACCCATAGTCAAGAGTACCCTTAACGTATCGAATGATACATTTAAGAGTTGTGAAGTGAGGCTCCCTGGGAGCATGTATGAACAGACACACTTGCTGAACATCATAGGCAATATCAGGCCTTGTGAAAGTAAGATACTGAAGTGCACCAGCGAGACTCCTTTAAAGAGAAGGATCAAGCACTGGATCTCTTCCATCCGCGCTAAACTTCGATGTATGACTCCTTGATCAAATGGGAAAATTCCTTAAGGTATGGCCTTTTCAAGTTGTTGAATAAGCTCCATGATATCTCATACAAAGAAAAACTTCCGGACATGGATGAAGGTTCAACGTGTTATGAAGTGTCCTCATACTTAAACAACAAGAATTTGAGGACAAATTCTTTTGAAAAGGGGAGATTGATGCAAGAAATACCCCGGACTTGGTTCCTCAACTCGAGTTGTTAAGTGAAGTCCCAAAGGTGTCAATGGCTAACCATCAACCTACAACTAAGGGCCTAGAATGGTATGGGATTTGGAGCGAATTAAGAGACATCACTTGATTATTATTAAAAGGACAATTTTTTCGGCCTTTGTGTTGGTCTTGGCCGAGACCTTTCTTTTCCTTTAGCTTGTTGTTTTAATTCCTAGATTAGTTATTTGTTCCTTAGGACACAATGAATCATGTAATAACTCATAGTTTTCCTTAGGACACCATCAATCCACTATTTAATAGAGGAGGATGACTAGGCCGAGATTTATTACCAAACGGGTGACTTGGCCAAGAATGGATAAGGTGACAAGGATTAGGAATCATCTAGAAAGTGTGGCCTCCAAAGGGCATAAATCGTTCATGAACTTGACTACTTGGGAGACATCAAGATTGGCTTAGGGAAGGTGAAGAGTTGGCCGTGCAACTCACATAACCATTCGGTCAAGATTACACACTCAAGGAAGAAGCTTCTCATCGGATTCCAAGAAGATAGATCATGAATATCTTAAGTACATGCCAATAGGGGACGATTCTCAACATTATCCAAGAAATATCATTTATGGACTAACTAGTTCATGTGTGAAGAATACTAAGGAATGATCTAGAAGGCATGGAAGATTGGGATTCATTCCCTCTTCTCACTCAGTCAAGAACCCTTTCCCATTCCCATCTTGGCCGATATGGCTCCATTTTGTGTCCTTTTATTTACTATTCTAGAATAGTCCATCTAGTAGTATAAATAGGACTCTTATGTAATGTAAAGAGGCGGTTGTAGATTAAATATAAACTTGAGTTTTACTCATACTCTAAAGTATTTAACTTGTGTGTTGTCTACCTTAGATTGGTCCTTGTGTGGGCCTTGGTTCCTATGTGAGCCAACCCCTTAGTGTAAGTTGAAGCTAGGACTTGTGTGACCTAGTTAAACCCAGGCTAAGGTCCTTTCGGTATAAGTCTTGGTTAGGACTTGTGTGACCTAATCAAACCCAAGCTTAAGGAACCCCCTTGGTGTAAGTGGACGTTGGAACTTGTGTGATCCAACCAAATCCAATCCTAGGGTCTATCTTAAGGTTACTGGTCACCTTCACATGGCTTGTTCACATGCTTGTACTTAGCAACCTCAGTATAGACCTTGTCCAATTGTCCAAACTCATCTTGGTGTCGACTCGAGCATTAAAACCCTCGTGTCATTATCCTTGCTATATCGACTGTCCTACACGTGGTTTGTACTCAAGTTTGCATTTAGCACCCCGTGTCCATTCCTTGTCCAAACCACTTCATCCTTTCCACCACCACATCCCACAGTACCTTACAAACATCCGCAACAAAGGCCAACCCCGAAACCACCCCCAAATCCATGCCCAAACCCGATAAAACCAAAGTGTCCGCACAACCCACATCACTGGAACCTCACTGTTTCAGTTCTGTCCCGTCACCTTGCCACCATCCAACCACCAGGTCCCGATCACCAACATTACCCTCAACACACTCGCAATAGCTCCATAAAACACCTTGACCCAATTCCCTATATAACTACCCGAAACAACCACCAAACACCACACTGCCCGGCAAAAACACCCTACCCGAGAACCCCACTTTGTGTCCCAATTTCGGGTCGACCCGTTTACAACCAAACTCCGACCCACTTACACCCCTCTTTACTTACATCATATTATTTAGCTAATCTTGATCCAACCCGTCTTAGCCTACCTTTGAGCGTGTTAATGATTCACTTGTTTATTAAATCAACCCATTTTGATATTGCCCAAATTCACCTCAACTTGCCCACACGAGGTACTAGAAGTAGCACAAGAATATATTTAATCTAAATTATTTAAACAACTTATATACTCCCTTGTCTCAATTTATGTGACACCATTTGACTTGACACGGAGTTTAAGAAAGAAATGAAGATTTTTGAAATTTGTGGTCTAAAACAAGTCTTACATATTTGTTGGGCTATAAATCATCCAATAAAATTAAATTATTTCTAAATATAGAAATGTAACATTATTTTTGGACAGACTAAAAAGAAAATAGTGTTACATAAATTGAGACAGAGGGAGTAACTACAAAGAAAAAAACTTATATAAATCTTATTTGAAAATAAATCTTGCAGGAAAAACTATATTTGGGCTTTGATTCACGATTGGGTCATTCACACAAATGACCTTATTTTGTCGTGTTCTTAAATTTTTTCCTTTCAAATTTGTGGTCTTTAATTTTTGTCCTTTAGCATTTTTTGCGCGGCATAAGTTTAGATTTCACTCAACATAAATTTATATTTTCATATCATAATATCTCACAAGTTATGTGGACACGGCAAAACTTTCAAAACACAACATAAAAATGGCCAAAAACACATTACCCCACAAAAACAGGCACTAAAAAAAGATAAAGAACATATGCCCCAAAAAACATAACTCCATTTTCTGAACACTACCACAAATTCTGAAAATACTACACAATTTATGCCGCATAACCTATTTCATGCCGAACGTATGTCGAGCGAAATATATCTGGATAATTTCATTAAATGAGCAACATGAACAAACATTAAAGACCACAATTAAAGACCAGTCCGTTTAAAGGAAATCGGCGCAAAAACTTCATTCCGATTCACACGAACTTAACGGTCCACAAAGGCCCTGTGTTCTTGTTATGACGCATACTACAACTTATGTTGATATAAGTTTCATCCACAAAAAAAACAAGGTTTAATGCATATAGATAGCGACCAATTTGGTAATAACTTTACGTACATTCAAATAAGATGAGATGTTTCTAAACCATAACTTTCTCAAAACAAGAGCATCAAGATAGTTATGCTTTTAGATGAGAGCTTAATTCCCTTTCACGTTTTAAATATGTCTACTCAAAAGAAAAAATCTATCTCTCTGTACATCCAATAAATCTTCCTTTCTTCTATAAATAATGGCATTATTGGAGCCTTTTATCAGCAACATTCGCCTTTTAGTTTGGTTAATCAGATATCATCACTACTAAATATTGGTTCTAGCTAGGATAAGATGGAGCGTAGTGGGAAAAAGATGATTCTCAAACCTATTCAAATATCAAAGAAATTAGATGGAAATGGAGAAGAAGAAGCAATGCTACTGAGTCCAGCTTCTCGAATGTTTCATGAGCCTGACTACAATGTTTACGTCTTAGCCATTATGGGCTGGAAAATACCAATTGATGTTGACTCCATGAAAGTTGTACTACAAAGCAAGATGCTTAAACACCCACGCTTTTCCAGTTTGCAGGTAAGCTAACAATGATACTCTTATATTTATCATAATCTTGCATGACAGATAATTAAAGTTCACAAACTTTTCTTTAATCTTTCTAACAGGTTATGGATGAGACTGATGGCGGCAGAAATATGAGATGGATTCCCACAACAGTGAACATAGATGATCATATCGTAGTCCCTCAGATCGCCCATAATAATCTGGATACCGATAAATTGGTCGAAGATTATATATCAAGCCTGAGCACGACAACTGTTGACATGTCGAAACCTCTATGGGATTTTCACGTCCTTAACGTGAAAACATCTCATGCTGAGGCAACTTCTGTTTTCCGTATTCATCATTCTATTGGGGATGGAACTGCCCTCATGTCCCTTTTACTCTCTTGTTTTCGGACAATTTCGGATCCTAATTCTTTGCCCACACTCCCAATTTCTTCTTCTTCTAAGAACAAATCAAATTTATCAAGCAACAAAAAGAGTATTCATCTTGATAAGGATGGTTCTACTTCGGAGTCTTTAATGTGGCAGTACCTCGTTAAGTTGTGGTTATTCATCAAACTGTTGTTCAATACGGTTGTTGATGTTTTGCTATTTATAGCGACTGCGCTCTTCTTGAAGGACTCTCAATCACCATTCACAGCTACACGAGGATATAAATCGTCCACTCGTCAGAGATATATCTATAGGACGGTTAACTTGGACGACATTAAGTTTATAAAGAATCTGACAAACGCTGTAAGCATATCTATATAAACCTTATATCCAAGATTCACCATCATATAATATTCCGTTTGACCAAGCTTTAAAAAAATATTTTTAACTTTTCAGAAATTTCGCCAAATAGTATAATCTTTTCACATATTTGAACTTCTAATTTGTTTCTGACGTAAGCTCATGTTGTTTTTCTTCCTCTCTTGTAAATTTAGACGGTTAATGACGTTGTAGTGGGAATAACACAAGCAACTATGTCTCGTTATATTCATCGAAGATACGGTAATTTAATCTCTTCAACTAGCTACTGTATATATATACTTGCAACAAATGTACCGGGTTTAATTTGTTTTGGAAGGGGAAGGGGTTAAAATGCATTCAACCATGTTAATCAAGCTTTCTATAATTTGTTTCTTCTTAATAAGAAGTTGAAGGCAAGAGGAAGTTTCCGCTAGATGGAATGAGATGCAGAGCCAATGTTATAGTGAATTTGAGACCAGCTTTAGGGGTCCAAGTGAGTATTTCTTCATAAATCCACGTTAAAAATGAAAATCTTCCAAGATTCTTTATAGGGTTCACTTAGAAAATAATTTCTTAAAGATTGATGCATACTTGTGTTATTGCTATATAAAAATATCATATTATATGTTCCTAATTAATTAAGTTCACATGAACATATATATGGCAGGCTATTTCTGAAATGATTGAGAAGAATGTCCCAGTGATACAAGGAAATAGTTTTGGCTTTGTCATAATGCCCTTAACTATAGCCCAATTCTCTAATCCTCTGGATTATGTTCGCAAATCTAAAACATTAATGGATCGAAAGAAGCATTCCCTTGAGTCTCTATGTACCTTTTACGCTTTACAACTTTTCATCAAATTCTTTGGCTTTAAGGTACTCAAATTCTTCTCTTTACTCCTTAAAATTATCAAGAAACGATGAGATAATTAATTTTTCCTTTCCTTTTAGTTATTGTTGGAATCTAACTGTAACATTTTTTTTGCATTGGCATGGCACCTAGGGTGCAGCAAAACTTGCTCAAAGAGTTCCCTTCCAAACAACACTAGCCTTTTCAAACGTAATCGGTCCGGTTGAAGAAATTTCTTGCGCAGGCCATCCATTGGTATTTGTTGCCCCAACATGCTCCGGCTATCCCACTGTACGTTTCTTCCATCAATCAAATAACTATCTTTCACTTATAGATGAGTTTAGATAAAAAAAAATTATATTCATACCGTTGTACTTGAAAAAGAAGTAAACTTTTAGGAAAAGTCGCTAAATGCAAATGCATATTGTAGGGGATAATGGTTCATGTGTGTAGCTATGCCAAGAAGTTGACATTTGCCATAGCCGCTGATGAAGGAATAATTCCAGATCTGAACCAGCTCGGTGATGATTTTGTCGATTCATTTATGCTTATCAAAGAGGCTGCTCTCACAAAATTGAGAACCAAGGTTGACTAGCTCATTACACATTGGAAAGATCCTCAACACAACTTGAAACGTGGTCCTCGTGTGATGATTAACGAGCACCTTTATGTTATGTAGAGTTATCGCTCAAAATATTAAATTTGATTATTTAGTATTGTAGTATATTGTCATGAAGTAGAATTATTATCCTTGTGTACCAATGTTATTGTCAACAATAATATACTTTGTAATAATACAAAACAACTGTTGCTTTCCTAATGCTAATTTGAACCAACAACCACCTCCCTCTTCAGTAGAGCCATCAAATTAATGTAGTTCGAAAGTAACCATTCAAAAAAATTATATATATAGGAACCGATCTACTTTATCTGAGACGTGACATTATATTGGAAGTTTGTGTTGGAAATTTGTCTTTGACGGGAGTTGCGTCCAACCATCTTTAATGACTTAAACACTAGGGTTTCGCATGTTGGAGACTTTGATTCTTCACACTTGCATAATCTACTAAGTAAGTAGATGACCGTAGGGTCAATGATCGTCAAATTTCGTTGAGAAATGAAAGAGATATTGGTCCACGAAGTGAGGTGTTTGAAGCATTAAAAAAGGTGGTAAAGACCAATCCTCCCTCATCGGTGGGGGAAAGGAAGATTTGTTTAGTTTATAAGTCTCAAAATTGGTTTGGGGTTTGGGACCCCAAGGGGTAACCCATGTGTTTGAAGGAGGGAGGACCTAGATGTGCTTTGGTTCGAGGCTAAGCCCCCACGCGCGCCGCCGCCGCCCGCCCGTCCGGTCCGGTCACGGGTTGGGGGCTTCTTCTGATATTATCTTTTTGGACCCAAATTGCTTCATATTTACAGTTTGGTCCCTAAAGTTTCAGGTAAGTTAAATTGGGCAGAGAACTTGTGTTTTTGCTGTTGGTTTTGGAACATTAACCTCCATTAATATGCACATCAATTCAGTCATTACTTGGTTGAATAACTCTCCATAATGTCTCTAATCCGTTGCACATCAATTCACCATTTATTTTGGCTGAATTACTATCTCAATAATTGCAATTACTTGGACAGTAACATCAATTATATGAGCAATTGGTAAGTCCTCTCCTTACAACTATATAATAAAGCCTTTGCTCAATTGTTGAGACTACACAGAACACACAAACGAAATCAGATTATTCCTACAACTTTCCAACATCATTTCATTACTCAAAGTTCTTCAAAATAATACTTGAGTTTCCTTTGCTCAATTGTTGAGTTGTTGTTTTATCTTGGGAGACTATTGTCCAGAACGTAGAAATGATATATACGGGGCAATCTTGTCTTAAAGACAGAGTGCCATCACTCGACCCAACATATCAAATTGTTCCAGTTTTCTGTTCCAATTTCTTGTTCAAGCATACTGAAATTTCAATTGTTGTAATTTTATTTTGTTGTAATACTTAGCCATTACTTATTTTCGTTTCTTGCACCATTGTAATCAACAATTTGTTTATATTGGATCGTGGCACTTAGCTAAATTCTGAATTATTCAGTACTTTAAAGATAAGTCGTCTACTCGTCAGAGATATATCTACCGGACGATTAGTTTGGACGTCATTAAATTTATAAAGAGTGTGGCAAACACTGTAAGCATATATATAAACCTTATATCCAAGGTTGATCATCATATTTATAGTCCGTTTGATCAAAGATTCCAAAAAAACACTTTTAACTCTACAGAAACTTAGCAAAACAGTATAATCTTTTCATGCATTTAAACTTTTAATTTGTCTCTCACCAAAGCTCATGTTTCCTTCTTTTTCTTTTTCTTTTCCTCTCTTGTAAATTTAGACGGTTAATGACGTTGTACTGCCGATAACACAAGCAGCTTTGTCTCGTTATATTCATCGAAGATACGGTAATTTAATCTCCTCAATTAGCTACTGTATATATACTTGTAACAAATGTTCAAAGATTTTCAGGAGTTCACCCAACAAAATATATATTTCCTTTGTTCCAATTTAAGTGTCTTACTTTTCTTTTTGATATGTCCTATAAAGAATGTATTTTTTTATATTTAGTAAGGACTACACACGTCATTAATTTAAGATCATGAGATTCAAAATTCTCCCTTTATCTTATGCCCAGTCAAATTAAGATATTTAAATTGAGACGGAGGGATAACATTTTATAAAAGAGATAATAGGCATTAACCGAGAAAATAAGTAAATAAAATAGAAAAATGAATCGTGCCTCAAGACCTATAAATCATTGTAGGTGAGAGTCATAGGGTTACTTTTGTTATTTTATTGGTGAAGGAATTCAAACTGAAAGTGACATGTTTAATTTGTGGTTGCTCGTAAAAACATAATTTTTTTTCTTTGTGGATATACTCTCATACACAGATATCTTTTAATTAAGGCTGAAATATAATCAAGATATATCCAATTTGGACCGGGTTTGTTTTGGAAGAGGGGGAAGGAGTTAAAATGCTTTCAACCGACCGTGCTAATCAAGCTTTTTATAATTTTTTTCTTCTTAATAAGAAGGTGAAGGCAAGAGGAAGTTTTCGCTAGAGGGAATGAGATGCAGAACTAATGTTATAGTCAATCTGAGACCAGCTTTAGGGGTCCAAGTGAGTATTTGTTCATATCCACGTTAAAAATGAAATTCTTCCAAGATTGTTTATAGGGTTCACTTAGAAATAATTGCTTAAAATTGATGTATAATTGTGTTATTGCTACGTAAAAATATCATATCATGTTCCTAATTACTAATTAAGTTCATATGACCATATATGGTAAGCTGTAGCTGAAATGATTGAGAAGTGTCACAGTGATACAAGGAAATTATTTTGGCTTTGTCATAATTCCCTTAACTATAGCTCCACTAGAGAATCCTCTATATTATGTTCGAAAAGAAAAGACATCAATGGATCAAAAGAAGCATTCACTTGAGTCTCTATGCACCTTTTACGCTTCACGGTTTTTCCTCAAGTTCTTTGGCTTTAAGGTACTCAAATTTTTCTCTTTAAACCTTAAAATTATCAAGAAACGTTGAGATAGTTGATTTTTTTTTTCCTTTCCTTTCAGTTGTCGTTGGAATCGAAATGTAACTTTTCTTCATTGGCATGACACCTAGGGTGCGACAAAACTTGCTCAAAGAGTTTCTCTTCCAAACAACACTAGCATTTTCAAACGTAATCGGTCCACTTGGAGAAGTTTCTTGCGCAGGTCATTCATTGCCCCAACATGCTCTGGCTATCCCATTGTACTTTTTTTTCCATTAATCAAACAATTATCTTTCAATTATAAATGAGTTTAGATCAGTTATATGAATCTTCTATATTTATACTGTTATACTTGAAAAAAAGTAACCAACTTAATTAGGTCGAAATCATGTGTGAAGCTATGCTAAGAAGTTGACATTTAGTATAGCCGTCGATGAAGGAATAATTCCAGATCTGAACCAGCTTGGCAATGATTTTAATTTGTCGATTCATTCATCAAAGAGCCTGCTCTCACAAAATTTAGAACCAAGGTTGACTAGCTCATTACACAGTTGAAAGCTCCTCAACAGAACTTGAAACGTGGTCCTTATGTGATGATTAACGAGTACATTATGATATGTAGACTTATCGCTCAAAATATTTCATTTGTTGTATAATATTTTAGTAACATTGTCATAAAGTTAAATTATCTCTGTTTGAATAGTTGTCACATATTGTTTTATAATATATCATATTATATTATATTTTTATTATGTCTGACTGTATTGTTTTGATAAATACAACATTTGAATAGATTGCATTGTTTTCTACTATTACCTAATGTCACATAAGCAATTTAAATGATAAATCTACAAGAAAAATAGGATACGGCGTAGATCTATTATAAATATGAGAAAGAAAAAAAAGGTAACAACGTGATCACACCAATTTAATCGTCATACAAAATGAGAACGACGAATTTAACAATACGATACAATAAAATTTAAATAACAATCAAAATAAACGTATTTAAATTAACACAATACATTAGGTAACTCCATCCAAACAAGCTTTTTTTTAATTATCAATCCATCCATTCGAGATAATCCCGATATGGAAGGGGATTTGGCATTGACCCTACCTCGTTTTGTTAGAAATAAATTACAAAAGAGGGGGACATAAAATCAAAACGTCCCAGAGTGGCGCCAAAAAAAGAAACTAAAAACATACAAGTATCAATTCATAATAATTAGAAACAACTTCAACATTTGAGTCATAATTAAAAGTTTAAAACTAGAGGAGCAAACTAAACATACTTTGTATGTTGTCAAAATAATTTTGCAAGGAAAAAAACTTGCTTGTGCTTATGGAGCATGAAACAAACAAGTTCTATAAGTTCCCCTCAATTTCATCTATAGCAGTAATACGAGTTTATTTGAAGGTTTTCATAGAAATATAGAATGTAACGACCCCTTATAATTAATTAAAAATATGCCTGGTACACAAGCAAATAGCATAGTCCACAAGTTTGTTCCTACCTCTGTAAAAGTGACAACAATTTCCCCAACTGTCGGCATTAACTCTCAGCTATTTCTCTACACTTGTTAGATAACAAATGGCATAGGATAAGCGTTAAACTTACAAAATAAAGGTTGGTCTGTGTAAAATATTGACTGAACTTTGTATGTTAAATTTGACCGAATTAATGGGAAAAAAGATTTAACTAAATATATCAAGAAAGTCCCACATAATAACCAAAATATGCAACTCAATAAGTTACATTAGACACTAAAAAACAAATTAGCAGAAATTATACATCAAAAAGTTGCACCAGACTTTAAAAATAAATTTAAAATACCAAAAACTACAAAAGACGTACCACTAAATATGGGTTCCGTTAATTTTTTTCTTCATAATTCTCATCAAATCTAACATACAGTGTACGGTAAGTATTTGACGGAGATAAAAAATGTTAGCTTTTGCTAAACTTTAAGGACCAGAATTACTAAATGCATACTTTATATTAAGAGACTATTTTGAACCTATCCTCAACCATAAAGAATCATTTTTGACATATTTTCTAATTTGTTTTTTTAAAATATAATGTCTAGGATTTAAAATTGCCATTTTCTCTAATTAGCTACACCAGCCGCCGACTTTTAATTCATATTTAAAATCTTTATTTCATTTCATATATGCTTGAGATGACTTAAGACGTAAGGGTATATTATCACTGCATTAATTATTCCTTTTCATTTCACATGATAAATGTTTTCAACTCTTATTTATAATGGTCAAATATTTTATTTAGGGGTGGGCATATATCGGTTTATATCGGTTTTGTATCCGAAAAATATGAATCGAATAATTTTTTTAAAAAATAAAAAATGAATACAACTTTTTTTTAAAAAAAAATCGATATGTTCGGTTTATATCGCCGAACGTATCGGATTATATCAGGGTTTTTTAGTGGGCCGGGCCGGGTCGGGGATTTTTTTAAAAAAAAATGAATTTCCAAAACTGAAATTGACATTCACACCTACACTATCATGAAATTTTGACGTTGAAATCTATTGTGTATCGTGAGATGTTTACTAAAGAAAAATTAGAAATCGATTTGGGGGGAAAACACAAATTGATTGGGAAAACTGACTCCCTTCTGTCAGTGAGCAAAATGTAGTTAAGGGACGGAGAGAACCTGTGAACCGGCTTCCTGATCCTGGATGATCTGTGTAATTCTGTGATCGACGTCTATTGATTTCTTTCTGAATCAGCATTTTCATCAGCCTCGCCATTACTGTCTTGTCGGCCTTCTTCTCGAGCCCTACAAGACAGTGATGGCTAGGCTGATGACGGTAGGGTACTCGGACCCGCTCACCCCTACTTCCCAGTGATGATGGGGTTGTACCAGGGATCAACTCTTAGCTCATTCCTATTTGCCTTGGTGATGGACGGACTAACGCGACTAATCCAATGGGAGGTACCATGGTGTATGTTATTCGCAGACGACAGTCCTGATTGATGAGACTCGCAGCGGAGTGAACGCCAAGCTGGAGGTTTGGAGATAGACTATGGAGTCTAAAGGGTTCAGGTTGAGTAGGACCAAGACAGAATATTTAGAGTGCAAGTTCGGCAACGGGAGCGACCCTGAGACAGGCGTGGAGGTAAGGCTTGGTACTCAGGTCATTCCAAAGAAAGGAAGCTTTAAGTACCTAGGGTCTATTATCCAAGGGAATGGAGAGATTAATGACGATGTTACATGTTGTATTGGGACATGGTGGATGAAATTGAGGCTCACATCTGTAGTCTTGTACGATAAAAAGGTGTCACCAAAACATAAAGGCAAGTTCTATAGGGTGGTGGTTAGACCGACTATGTTGTATGAGGTGGAGTGTTGACCAGTTAAGACTTCGCACATACAAAAGATAGTTGCAGAGATGAGGATATTGAGATGGATGTGTGGGCATACAAGGAGAGATATGATTAGAAATTATGTTGAGATGGATGTGTGGGCACATTATTTCTTTATAATCCATTGTAGTTTGATTTCTGCTGCTATGTGTTCTTTAGTGTATTTTGTTTAGCTTATTTAGTTGTGTTAGCTACTGCTCCTTTGTTCGAATGCACTTTATACTGCTTTAATTCATTATCTAAGTCTGACCGTTTCTTTTGATTTACTCTTTACTCTTTCTTTGTTTTGATTGTCTTGCTTGTGATTATGCTTTGTCTTGAGTGAGGGTCTCCCGGAAACAACCATTCTACCTACCAAGGTGGAGGTAAGGTCTGTGTACACTCTACCCTCCTCAGATCCCACGGTGTGGGATTTCACTGGGTATGTTGTTGTTGTATTCTTAAAGAAACCTATTAGAATAGTTTCAGTTTTCCCAAAAAAAAAAAATGTTTTCTTCCACCACCATCTTTTGATTTTTGTTACTATCTATTTTTTCTTGTAACTCGCTTAATGTACTGTTTTGTTATAGTTACAACTCATTTTCCTCTTTGATTTGCTCTGTTTTTTCTTTATAATGAGTCGGGGATTTATCGAAATAGCCTCTCTACCTCTCGGTGTTGGGGTAAAGTTTGCGTACACTCTACCTTCTCCAGACCCTATTTGTGGAATTACAGTGGATATATTAGTTGTTATTTCTTTCCAAAATGAGTGTCTCGAGACATTTTCTAACCAAAAGTTTTCTCCCCCAAAAAAAAAAAAGGCTAAACAAGAACATAAGAACTTAAAAGATTTTTTGTAAAGTGTTTAGTACTTTGAGTGGTCAGACGGAAGCTAATCAAGAAAAATATTAACATTAAAATATCATTAAAATTAAGTAGTCTGACTAATGCCGTTAATCAATAACATGCAACTATATGATTTCGTTGGCTTCGCTGATCTATGTTGAGTTGTTCGATTATTAGAGTAATTTATTGCATTTAGCAATATTTATGTATTGTCAAACCTATGCGTGAATGTTTTTTAATTGTCATAGCAAAATATCATTATAATAATATATTATAATATAACATAATATGCAAGATCGATTAAAAAAAATAATTATTATAATGAAATATTATTTTAGAAAATGATGGTTATATAACTCTGATTATGGGCGTATTATTTTTTTAAGAAAAACCAAAATAAAGTAGTGGTAGAATAGTGATGACTTCTACTGTCTCCAAGAATAATATGGTATAAGCTAGAACTCGGATATAAAAAATAAGAAAAAAGAATAGTGTTGACCTGAGATTCAAGTTGCTCTGGCATTACTATTTATGATAAAAACTAGTCCTCCTTATTCTTCTCCCGTTCGTCAAAGGACAGAAAGGCAGAAATGCCAAGGGTACAGAGTTTCGGTTTTGACGTACAATAATAGAACATCAATTAATTTACTATTTCTGAAGGAACCATGGTTTGGTTCAGAACCCACTAGACACGCCTGTCCATGTTCCATGTAAGTATCAATATTTGAAAATTGAAATTCGTGAAATAAACGGGTTAGATTATGATTCATTTAGCACAAAAAGTTGAACTAGAAATCAGTTGAAATGGGTTAAATTTTCTTGAAAATAACGTAAAGAATATAAAAAAATGTATCATGTTGAACAAGTTGAGTTATATATCAAAAAATATTATCAGATACCTAATCATTTGTCATAGTCCAAATTTATGGCATGCCTTGTCGACTTGTCCTCGATTATGTGTGTCACATCGATGATCTCCCGATTAGGTCCTTCAATAAGTATCGAGAGTGCCCATAAGTTATCGTTACTGAGATGTGATTTTCCTCAATACCTTACTGATAAAACACTGATTTTTAATAATGAAACAAACTTTGAGCGAATTATTATGTAATTTTTGTTTAACTCATTCAAATTTGACTCATTCTATCTATTTACCACCTCTAACTAGATTAGACTTTCTAGAATGAAATGGAAGAAGTCTAACAAATAGAAGTACCTAGCTCAACAAAGTTATGATCCGTTATTTGATCCATTAGAAAATATTTATTTAATATGTTTTAACTCGTTAGAATTTGATTCACGCCGTTTATCTAACACCTCTAATTAGACCAGATTTCTAGATGGAAATGAACAAAGTCTACCCCCTCGTTTTAAATTATTTGTTCGTGGTTTCAAATTATTTGTTGTTTTATGAAGTCAAAGCATAACTAATTATTGTTTTCTCCATTTTACCCTTTATCATTAATGAAGACGATACATAAATATAGTAAATTTTTAATGGAGAAAGATTATAATTTAGATATAAATAAAAATAAAATAATCAAATATATCTCTTAATTAATATTTTTTAAGAATCGTGTGAATTAAAAAAATAATAAATAATAGGGTCCCATTCATATTTGTACAATCGATAAAGAAAAAGTTTGAATCGTTAGTAGTAATTGCAATGGCACCATCTTTTTTTTTTTTATTTTTTTTTTTTATTTTTTTTTTTTATTTTTTTTATTGCATTGCAACTACCAAATGTTGAAAATTAAATTTCCACCTCTTACTTTTTCTCTCTTTTTTTCTTTCCTTTTCCTGGTCTTCCCTCTCCTCTTTTTTCTTTTCCTTTATTATTTTATCCCTTTTAAGGGTGTGTGTGGCACGAAAAGAAAATAAAAAATATTTTTTGAAGAAAAAATAAATATAAATTAATTTTAGAATATTTAGTAAGTAACAAAAAATATTACTCCATATTTTTATATAGTTTAGGCAAAAACTATAACGGTGAAGGTGGAGAGGAGGGGGTGATTAGGTGGTTAGGAGGGAGGGCGGGGTCGCATGTGGGTGGGAGGGTTCGGAGGGTGGGAGTTGAGGGGGGTAGGGGGTAGTGGTGCATGTGGGGTAAGACAATGTAAGATGAAATATTACTTGATCAAAGGTGCAAATATACCTCTACCGTGATGGATATATACTCCTCCCATTACAAAATGGTGCAAATATACCTCTACCGTTACACAAATGGTGAAAATATATTCTTTTCGTTGACGGAATTTTTTTTAAAAAATCATTTATCCTATTTTTAATTAAAAAAAGTCACTGAGCTTTAAAAAAAAGTTTATCCATTTTTTTAGTAGGCATGTTTCTCTAAAGCCACATTGTAATTTTTTCTTATGGATCGTGTCTGATTTATTTAAAAAAAATATCTTCATAGATTTTAAAAAAATAAGTCTACCCATTTTTTTAAAATGAACCAGACTTGGTCCACCTGAAAAATAAATTTCTTAGAGAAATGTGTGTACTCAAAAAAATGGGTAGACTTTTGTTTAAAGCTCTGTGATATTTTTTTTTTAATTCAAAAATAAGATAAATTATTTTAAAAAAAAATCGTCAACAAAAAGAGTATATTTGCATCATTTTATAACAATAGAGGTATATATCCACCATTTTTATAACGGGAGATTTATCTGCTCTAAATCGCAAAGTTGAGAGGTATATTTACACCTTTGTCCATATTACTTTTGAAACTTGATACTTCTTTTTTTTAATTGCATAGGGGGTAAGCGACGAGAAGGGAAAACGGGGAGAAGATTACAAGGGGAATCGAGTCATCACCAACACGGTGAGAATTCAGGTAGTCAACCAAAGAAATTATTTTTCTATTTTTCAAATAATTTATTTTCCTAAAATAAATGATTTCTAAAATATTTTGATCAATCAGATATTAAACAAGAAGAAGAAGAAAAAAAAAAGAATTCCTCCGTACAAAATACATCCTATACTTTTTGGATTTTCGTGGGAAGAAAACAGCAAGCATAAACCCAGTTTCTCAGAAGTTTTTTCTATATGCAATCCATAATTTTTTTTATTATTATTTTGCATTCAAATCATTTAACTTTATAATTGTACAATTTATATTTCTTTCACTCCATAAAATATCAGTTCAATTATTTATCATTGAAATCTGAAAGATTCTAGTGCAGATATTTATAAGTTATGTCTTGGTCAAAAGATTATGGAGATCCTTCTTGTACTCATCTGATAGATCTAGTAGTAATATGAGGAGTTGCAAATTTTTCCCTTTCTTTTTAATTATTTTGTGTCGTTGACTTTATGATTCTCAACTTCTCATGAGCTTTTTAAAAGATGGAATAATTTCTCGGATTTCTTTCATTATTCACAATATATATGTTGTACAAAGGTTGATTCCTAATATGGTACGAATCCTAACTTACCTTACAAAGGTTGATTCCTAATACAATTAGAATCCTAAGTTACCTTAAATATACATCTATCATAATTACATAATATACAGAGAATATTCGGAGAATATTCGCTAATACTCCCCCTCAGACGGAGCGGGAGGATGCCGAACGCTAAGGCTGGATCGAAAGTCGGTGAAGAGCTGTCGCGATAGTCCCTTTGTGAAGATGTCTGCATACTGATAAGAGGAAGACACGTGTAATATTTTGACCTAACCACGGGCAACCTTCTCTCGCACAAAGTGGATATCCATCTCAATATGCTTAGTCCGCTGATGTTGGACCGGATTATGAGACATATAGATGGCAGATATGTTGTCACAATAGACTATAGACACATTGCGGAGTGGACACTGGAGCTCTAAAAGAAGATTTCGGAGCCAATAGATCTCAGCAACTACATTAGCAACACCGCGATATTCTGCTTCAGCACTCGAACGGGATAGTGTGGCCTGCCTCTTGGCGGACCATGAGATAAGATTATCCCCAAGAAATACACATTACCCTGAGGTGGAGCGACGTGTGTCTGGGCATCCTGCCCAATCTGCATCCGTGTAGGCAAGTAACTTGGTTGGGGCAGAGGGGTATAAGTGTAATCCAAAGTCTAGTGTGCCCTTAACGTATCCGATAATACGTTTGAGGGCGGCAAAATGGGACTCTCGGGGGTCGTGCATGAACAGACACACCTGCTGAACGGCATATGTAATATCAAGCCTAGTGAATGTAAGATACTGAAGAGCACCTGATAGACTCCGTTATAGAGTGGGATCAGAAATTGGCGCACCGTCATTGGCACTAAGCTTGGATTTGGAGTCCACCGAAGTTGGCATAATTTTACAATTTGCCATCTTGGCCCTGTACACTATCTCTTCTGCATACTTACGCCGACATAGGAACATATTGGCTGCGATCAGTTTACTTGATATACCTAAAAAATAACTTAGCTTGCCCAAGTCAGTCATAGCAAATTCAGTTTTGAGTAGAGCAATGATTTCATTCTTCAAACCGTCAGATGAGGCAGTAAGAACAATGTCATCGACATATAATAACAAATATGCAATGTTGCTACCTCGGTGAAAAGTGAAGAGAGAGTTATCACACCTGCTACATACAAAACTAATCTGCAAAAGATACCTGGCAAAACGATCATACCAAGCGCGGGGTGCCTGTTTCAATCTATACAATGACTTCCTGAGACGACACACAAATCGCGGAGTCTTAGGATGAACAAAGCCAGGAGGCTGATGCATGTACACATGCTCTTTCAAATCCCCATGAAGGAATGCATTCTTGACATCAAGCTGATGAATCGGCCAATGCATGCCCATAGCAATACTGAGAACAATCCGAATAGTGGCCGGTTTAACAACCTGACTGAATGTCTCACTACAATCAATACCCTCCTGCTGATTAGTGCCATTGGCGACTAGTCTTGCCTTATACCTCTCTAAGTCACCACTGTCTCTGAACTTGTGCCAAAATAGCCACATACACCGGATAACATTCACACCTTCGGGTCTAGGTACCAAATCCCAAGTGTTTTGCTTGGTTAAAGCGTTAAATTCCTCGCACATGGCCGCATTCCAATTTGGGTCCAGTTTTGCTAGTTTTGGATTTTTTGGAATGGGTGATAAGGTTTGTGTGGAGAGATTGAAGTGAGCCTTGGGTTTGAAGATCCCGTGTTGTGCACGAGTCTCTATACGATGAGACGACAGTGGCGGTGGGTCGGGGCTGGGAGGTTGTTGGTCCACTGGTTCTGGACCAGTGGGCAGCAGTTCAGGTGGACTGGTTTCTGGTGACTCGACTGGGGGTTGTAGGGGTGAGCAAGGAGCAGTTGGGGTGGTGCCGGACAGTGGCGAGACTGTCGGAACAGTGGGCTGCTGTTGGTATAGATTTTGGATGATCGGGGACATACTTGGTTCATCGAGAAAGATGTAATCGGTGGTCTGAAATTTCTGGAGATTTGAAAAAGGAAAGGTTGTCTCGTCAAAGGTGACGTGACGGGAGATGATGATTTTGCAAGTAGCAATGTCATAGCACAAGTAGCCCCGATGATTAGGAGATAGACCAAGAAAGACGCATGACAGAGTGCGAGGTGCAAGTTTGTGAGGTGCAGTGGAGGCCATGTTGGGGTAGCATAAGCATCCAAAAATACGTAGGTGATCATATGATGGTAGCCTACGGTATAAGATTTCGGTAGGGGTCTTGTTTTGGAGTGTGCTAGTTGGTAAAATATTAAGAAGGGATTCTACCATTTTGACAGCATAGACCCAAAAAGGCGGTGGTAGGCAGGCATGAAACAGAAGTGTGCGAACCATGTTATTGATGGTACGTATAATTCTTTCAGCCTTTCCGTTTTGAGAAGAAGTATAGGGACAAGAAAAATGGAAAACCATGCCTTGTTTAGAACAGAAATTGTGAAATGCCGAGTTATTAAATTCACGTCCATTATCACATTGGAATGATTTGATAGATTTTTCAAATTGTGTTTTAATGAATTTGTGAAACTCGAGGAATTTTGTAAAAACTTCAGATTTGAATTTCAGTGGGTAAATCCAGACAAAATGTGAAAAATCATCCAAGAATACTAAATAGAATTTATGACCCAAAGAGCTAACAATCGGAGATGTCCACAAATCAGCATGAACAATATCAAAGGGAGAAAAAGTAACATTGTTTGATGACATAAATGGAAGACGAGTATGTTTGCCTAGTGGACAAGAAAACCAGTGTTGGACAATTTTTCCATTATTACATTGAATACGCTTAGAAGTCCTAAGAAAAGTAAAAACTGGGTCTCCGGGGTGTCCGAGTCTGTTGTGCCAAGTGGAGGGAGAGATTGCCGCAAGGGATAGAGGTGCTTGCGGTCGACAATGGAAGATTGAGTGAATGGGTAGAGGTCTCCCACACTATTGTGGCGTGTAAGAATTTTCCCCGTATTGAGTTCTTTCACAGAAAAACCAAAATGGTCAAATTCGACAGACACAGAATTATTGCTAGTGAGTTTTCTAATAGAGATTAAGTTTTTAATGATGTTAGGTGTGTATAGGACGTGGTTTAGGGAGAAAGGCGGGTGTGGATGTTTGGTGTGTGTGTTACCGTAACCTTCAATTGGAATGCGATGATCATTGCCGACAGTAATAAATTGAGGACACTTTAACCGACGTAGTTGAGATAGGTTACCTGACGACCGGGTGAGGTGAGATGTGGCTTCGGTGTTCATGTACCAATTGTCGTCGGGCTGTTGAAGGTTCACGGTGGTGTAGGCCTGGCCCAAATCAGTCGGGGACATCTTTCTTTGGCTGCTTCGCTGCTGATTATTCTTCTTGTTGTTCTTTGCGATTCTTCTTCTTCTTCAGTGGATCGCAACCAGGTGGTGCTTCTGTCGCTGCTTGGACATGCTTTGTGATGGTGGTTCTTCGCCGGCCGCGCAGTGTTGCCATCCCATCAACGACTAACACATTTTGATTATGTTCCTCTTGTTTATCACGTCTAGTTTCTTCCAACAATAGTTGTGAACGTGCCTTGTTGAAACTTGGGAGAGGGTCGGCTTGTTGAATCATTGTTGCGAGTGTGTCATATTCACCTTTTGGTAAACCCGCAAAAAGTTGAAGCACCATCTTGGTTTCTGAAACAAAAGTCCCGACGTTGGATATTTGATCGGTTATGAGTTTCAGTTGCTTACAATATTCGGACATGTTGTTAAAATTCTCGAGGCGGGTATTATTGAATTGCTCTTCCAAATATACGGCCCGAGTATTTTTATTGTCCTGAAAGATTTCTTCTAGCCGGACCCAAAGTTCACATGCCGTAGCACCTATTTTCATGATAGTGCACAACAGGTCTTTGGAGATGGTGCCGTAGATCCATTGTTTGACGATGGCGTCAAGACGACGCCAGATTGAGTCTGTAACATCGGTGGGACGAGGAACAGATTCGTCAATATGATCGAGCACGTTGTATGCACATGCATGAATGTAGAATAGTTCCATCCACATGGAATATTGACAGTCTTCTTGGTCAAGAATTATAGGGATAAAATTCTTGATGTTGTTAACGGCGAATGCCGGATGAAAAGAAGATACTGAACGTTGAGAGGGGTTGTCAAGTGTGCCAGTGGATGAACCGGAATTTGTGGGGGAAGACATGGTTGCCGCCTGCCGAGGGAAGGGAATTTTCTGGTTTGGCCGAGAAAGGGAGGAAAGCAGGAAAAAAAAATCTGTGAAAGCAGAAAAAAATGCTAATTTCGGCTGAGAATGAGGAAGAGAAGGAATTTAGGTTTTAGGCTCTTGATGCCATGAAAGATGGAATAATTTCCCTTGGGGATTCCTTTCATTATTCACAATATATATAGCTGTACAAATGTTGATTCCTAATATGGTACGAATCCTAACTTACCTTACAAAGGTTGATTCATAATACAATTAGAATCCTAAGTTACCTTAAATATACATCTATCATAATTACAAAATATACAGAGAATATTCGGAGAATATTCGCTAATACTTTTAATTTAGGACACCTAATTTGGTTACAACACTTAGAAATTATGGAATTACATTATCTGAAATATTTTGAATATTCGATGTTGTGTAGTCAATAAACCAGTCTAATTTTAGGTGTCATATGGGTTGTGCATGTTATGTGTTTGGTGGATATAATAAAATGATGAATGTAGGCTAAATCTGATGAAACTCTTAATGTAAAGGACATTGAATTATTTAATTTGCAGTTGGATCCCTCTCTAGCTGTTATAAAACATGCATTATCTTCTTCTACTGTAACAATTTAGACTATTAATGATATTATCCGCTTTGGATCTATACTAATACGACTTTAAAATGAGTTAGTAGAGTGTAAGATATGCTTACTTAAATATCTAGTATCTCTCTTGTCTTTTGCCAACATGGGATTCTTATCCTAAGTTAGGATGTCACATACACCCTCTTTTATGGATTTAGCGTTCTCACTGACGTTTAGCCAGTTAAGAACGCTCACATTCAGAAAATGAAGGTGACGGAGACGAGGATGCTCAGATGGATGTGTGGCCATACTAGGAGAGATATGATTATAAATGAAGTTATACGGGACAAGATGAGAGAAGCGAGACTGAGATGGTCCGGGCATGTGAAGAGGAGGAGTGAATATGCGTCAGTTAGGATGTGTGAGAGATTGACGATAGCAGAAGTTAGGAGAGGTAGAGATAGGCCGAAGAAGAATTGGGGGAGGTGATTAGACATGACATGGCACAACTTCAGCTGACCGAAAACATGACCTTAGATAGGAAGATTTGGAGGTCGGGGATTAGGATAGAAGATTAGTAAGTAGTTCAATTTTGTCGCACTGTGTGTGAGAGAGGTATGGGGCTAGCCTCCCCACCTACTCTTCTCCTTTTCTTTGTAGTGTTATTTAGGTTTCGCGTAGATCCATACTCTTATATGTGTACTACTATGTGTTGCTTTATTTGTTTTGTATCCTGATATTTTGCTGTCTTATTTCTTTGAATTCCTGCATTGACTACGTTTCTTTTGAACCGAGGGTCTATCGAAAACAACTTCTATACCCCAGAAAGGTAGAGGTAAGGTCTGCGTACATCTTATCCTCCCATACCCCACTTGTGAAATTACACTGGGTTTGTTATTATTGTTGTTGATGAGGTTTGGCCCATCACATGAAATTTGCCTAGACTCAACAAGGAGATTTGTCCCGCTTACCCGAAATTTGCCTAAACTCAGTTGTTGTCTGACCCATTCGACAAAACTGACACATGAGTGACTCTGATACCATCTGTAACAGCACAACCCACTATCTCACCATTTTAAGAGTTTTATGTAGAGTGCAACTTGGCTCTATGGTTGAAACAACTACTAATCTTATACGCCCCTCGTCCCTTTTTTGGTATTATATTTTTCTTTTGTACGCCCTTAAAAATTATTAATAAAAAGTATTTTTTGACTAATTTATCTTTTTCATAAATTTTCATTTTATTTATATGTTTTATATTATATAATCAATATTATTTACATTTAAGAATAATTAATATTAGATAATGGAGAAAAAATATTAGTTATGTCTTGATTTTTTATAATGACAAGTATTTTAGATCAAATATTTTTAATAACCATCACAACTAGAAGGAAGAAGGGTAATAATAATAGTCCCCCAGGGTATAGCTGGATGACAAAGGAAGAGAACTTAAAATTCAGTTGGAGGCATGCAGCGTGAGGTCTAACCTTGGTAGGAGCAATTTGCTCTCTTCTGGGGTAGGACCTTGTAGATGATATTAGTTGCTATGTTCTCAAACTCTGATCATTCAGACACATCCCGTGATTTACTGGTAATAATGCTGAGAGACCGGGACTACTATCTTCAGAAATAATCTGACGTAAGCCGAAAAGCTGGATATAAAAAAAAAGGGAAATAATAATCTATATTTATTGTATAGTCTATTATCATGTTGGACGTGGAATTTATTATTCTAAAGTTGCTACTTTTTGACTTTTCATATACTCGAGAAGGCTTTCCTTAATTTGTGCCTATTTCGAATTTGCCTTTAGATTCTTTTTTGATTGTATGTCCATTATTCTTTTATTTTTTATTTTTTATTTTTTTAATCTTTTTCCTTGGCCTACTATTTTAGGATCTATTTTTTTCTCTTTATAAATAAATAAATAAAATTGTCTCTATTATTTTAAGTGGCCCCTAGTGATGCTGTGGATCACTGTGCGTCTGTGCGGCGCCCTTACTTTTCCTTTTCTCTTTTTTATCATAATAAAATTATTATTTTTGTGAAAAGAAATTTAGTACTGTTTTGCGGGTGACTATGCTTTATCATGAGTCGAGGTTCTCTCAAAAATAACTTCTCTACTTACCAAGATAGAAATAAGGTTTGTGTACACTCTACCCTCTCCAGACCCTATGTTGTGAGACTTCATAGAAAAAATTGAACTTAACTATGAACTTCATAGCTAAAAGATTTTTTTTATAATTCGTCGGTGATTCATCGCTAAATATGATTAGTGATAAATTTTACTGTTTAACTTTTCATTGATAATTCATATTTATTCTGTCATGAAATAACTTAATATATATATATATATATAAAATAATAATGAGAGTTTTCATTTGTTAATAAATGTAAAAAAAATTACAATCCATATGCTTCCTGCTTATAATATAATAAAATATCAGTTTTCATCTAATTAGAAGCAATATTTGAATTGCTCTGCGCAGTTTCTTTAGATTAATTCAACCAATGACTAATTAATAATTTTGTATGTTCAATGACTTAGTTATTTTAAATAATTAATCATTTTTATTGCCTCAATCACTTAAATTCCACATACTTTTAAATTGGCCAAGGATAGATTTATGGATTTCTAAAGGTGTCTAACACCTTCCTTATTTTTATTTGACAGCTCTACTTATTCGGATTTGACATTCATATTACCTTAATCTAGGGGGTTTCATCCAAACCATAACTTTTCTAAAATTAGATTATCAAGACAGTTGTGCTTTTAATGAGGGCTTTCTTTCGGTTATATGGTGAGCAATTTGATAATAACTACATATTTTAATAAGATGAGATGTTCTAGATGATAACTTTTCAAAAACTAAATTATCAAGGCAGTTGTGCTTTTAATGAGAGTTGAAATCTATCTACTTCAAAAAGAAAAAGAATCTATCGATCTAATCTGTGTGCATGCACCCACCAAATCTTTCTCTCTTCTATAAATAATTGAAGCCTTTCATCAGCAATATTCACCTCGTGGTTGGGTTAGTGATCATCACTCAATTAAAATTGGTTCTAGCTAGGATATGGAGATTGGAGGGTGGTGAAAAAAAGATGGTTCTCAAACCTATCCAAATACCAAAGAAATTAAATGAAAATGGAGAAAAGGAAGGTACATTACTAAGTCCACCTACTCGAATGTTTCATGAGCCTAGCTTGGTTTCCCCCCCTTGTTTTAAAAATACCCAGTCCACCCAAGTGTTTAGGCATAGTAACCGAGTCCCAATTTACTAAGTGAATTTTCCTTTTATTAGTGATGGAACCCCAAATGATTTTTTTTTTTGAATTCGATCTATATGGTCACGAGTGGTTTGAGGTAATAGATTACATTGCATTGCTTAGGTAGGGATTGACACAAGTACTGATTTAATAAAAGTAGTTCGACCTGCCAGGGACAATAGTCGAGTTTTCCAACCTTTTGAGTTTATTATTCATGCGATCAATAATGTATTGATAGTCGGAACTTTTAGGGTGGTGATTAGTAATAGGAACACCAAGCTACTTACCTATTTTAGAGAAAGGTCGATCCTAACATCTAGAGGGACATTAGCCGAGAAAATAACATTAGATTTTTCAAAGTTTACTTTTTGACCAGACTGCTTAGAAAGAGAACTAAAGGGATAACATTGTAGAATCGGTTTTTGACCAATGATTCCATACAAATGATGAATATATAAGGCGAAGGGTCGCCTTGTTTAATGCCTCTCGTGGGTGAAAAATAGTTTGTGTGTTTACCATTGATAAAGATGGATATAGAAGAAGTGGATACGTACGCATTATGAGGGAAATGATATTTTGAGGGAAGTTCAGAATAATAATAGACTGTCTAATAAAGGACCATTCCAATTTATCGAAGACCTTTTCTAAATCTATATGTCTAAGCATTTTCTCAAAATTACCTTTGAATTTCTTGAAAGATTGCATATCTACTTGAAAGATTATGGCATTATCAACATCTGATCTTCTTCCAGGAATAAAATAACATTGATGAGAGCTAATGCTTTGATATAAGAAGTGTCTAATTAATACGATTAGCAAGTTTTTTTATAAGTGATAGTTTTGTGAATGGCGTTACAAAGACTAATAGGTCTATAATGGATAATTTGTTCAGAGTTGTTAATCTTAGGGATGAGGGATATAAGTGTTTTATTAAGTTACCGAGGAATAGATGAGAAGGAAAAAACATCCATACCTGTTTTTAATAATGGCATTCCAAAACTTTTGAAAAATATAGGGTGGAGACCATGAAGTCCCAGAGATTTAAGCGGATGGAATGAAAAGATGACCCTATGAAAAGTAACAAAGTTCATGCTGTCACAATGGCTTAATTCAGTGGTATAGATATTTTTAAAATTAATGCTCAAAGATACTATTATTAATAGTAGCAGGTTTAAAAGTTCAATTACCAACTGAATCATTTAATCCAAGAATTCTGTTTCCTTGACGTCTATTTATTACATGAAATTTTTTGGTGTTAGCATTAGCCATTGAACTATAGATTTAATTTTTAAAAAATCCTCTTCTTGCTTAAGGTTAAAATGAAAGAAAGTCTTGTTAGAAATATCCTTTTTTTTGTAAATCATTTTGTACGACTTAGAAGGATAGCTTTACGTTAAAAATGTTGTTAAACGTTTAGAAGTTTCATTTTTTGACAAGGTTTGTGAATGAATCAACAACATGCATATAGTCATAATTTGAATGTCAAGTACTTTTAACAATATTATGAAAGTACGCGTCCTCTATTCATCTCTTTCTGTCTAAATTTGCTACTCAATTTTTTCATGTAAATACTACAATAACATACTGTAAATGGCATAATAGGTATATCAGCTCAATATATACGTAAACAAACACAATAGATAAATCGATATATCTTGCCCAGAAGTCAAAAACCTATAAATCATGCTACGGAAGAGTCATAAGGTTACTTTTTCTATGGAACTAATCTTTTTTATTTTCCGTTACGTAATTAAGGTTGAACTGTATATTTAATTTGTGTTGCTGTAAGATTGCTTTGCCATGGTAGTCAAACCTTTTAATGGGTTTAATTCTTCCTAACATGACCTTAGTATTAGCACACGATAATTATGGGAGAAATCTCATATTATCATCCTCCACCATAAATCATGTAATTATAATCAATTAGCAGTATTGTAATTATTAGATAAATCAATTAGTTAGTAATTAACATCTTATATTTTAGATAACCTAGATTATTACTACATACCATAATTGTATATATATTCTATGGATGAAATGAAATACTCAAGGGATTCAATTCTTACATGCTATCAAGAGCCAAAGATCCTTTGCCCTAAACCATATTCTCTTTTTTCTCTTAGCCGAATTCTTCACTAATTTTCTTGTTCTTTTCGGCCAACTTAGGCTTATTCTCCTAAAGCCTAAAACTAAGCAATCCCTAAAACAACCTTAATCACTAATCTAGCCAACAAATACCCCCCACCCCATCCTCGACAATCACTCCTTTTCTCTTCCAAAAAAACCCTAACCAAAATTTAGGGTTCTTCCAAAACACCACCTACCTCCCTTCTTCTTTTGTTTCTAGTGGAACCTATGGCCGAAAAATAAACTTATCATCCTGCTCTTGCCGTTAATAACGTCAAGAACTTTATCTCAATAACTCTTGAAATGGAGAAAGGGCAATATACCTCTTGGGCGGAACTATTCAAAACTCATTGTCGCGCTTATGAGGTAATTGACCATATTATACCTTCTGAATCGTCATATGACGCCAGTGTGACGAACAAAAAATTATGGTCTCGTTTAGATGCCATTGTTCTTCAATAGATTTATGACACCATATCCAATTATCTTTTACACACTATATTGCAGCCCAATTCTACGGCTCAACAGGCATGGAAACGTCTACAAAATATATTTCAGGATAACAAATTTTCTCGAGCCGTTTATCTTGAACACTAATTTACTAATGTTAAATTGGAAGACTTTACCAACATATCTGCTTATTGTCAGGAATTAAAGATGCTTGCGGACCAATTATCCAACGTTGGTTCGCCCGTAACAAATCAAAGATTGGTCTTTCAGTTGATTGCAAGGTTGAATGAACAATATGATGGAGTGGCTACATTCATTCAACAAAGTAATCCATTGTCTCCCTTTTATGAGGCTCGTTCGAGGTTGATTCTCGAAGAAACTCGGAAAGCAAAACAGGCATCTTCTGGGGCAACCACCGCCGGAACTGCTCTCGTCTCCACAACTCATTTTCCACTGATTTGGAGTCCCAAAATTTTGGTTCGGAGGCCATAATAATCGTCAAAATAATGGCAAAAAATGGGGTTCGAACCGAAACAATAAAGGCAAAAATAATGGTGGAAAGGGACGTGGACGGGGCGGGGGCCAACCCGCCAGCAGCAATGGCCAGCTCGGGCAGTGGCGGTAATAGTGCTGGCAGTGGCGGTAATAGTGCTGGCAGTAGCGGAAACTAGTGGGGGCAGTTCCCACCTTGGGTCTGGGCCCCATAGTAGGCTACCCCGCCATGTCCATATTCGAAGTCTTCGTGGGCCAGACCTCCTCGTGCTTCAAATCGCCAACCCGATATTCTAGGATCTCATCCAGCATGCGTTTGCGGCTCAGGCACCGTCTTCGGTTGGATATGCACCCACATACATTGAACAAGCCATGAACAACATGAATTTAAGTGTTCCTGATGAGTCTTGGTACATGGACACAAGGGCTACGTCACATATGACGGCATCTCAAGGTAATCTCTCGTCTTATTTTAATATGAGCAATAATAAAAATATTGTTGTCAGCACTGGGCAGAAAATTCCAATTCGTGGTATTGGTCAGGTACAACTACAACCTCCACATCCACCCATATACTTAAAAAACGTCTTACATGCACCAAAACTAATTAAAAACTTCATATATGTTAGACGTTTTACCATTGACAATAATGTTTCTATGAATTTTAATCCGTTTGGCTTTCCTGTGAAGGATTTTCATACGGGATGCCACTTATGAGATGCAATATCACGAGGGACTTATATCCCTTCACCTCTGTTTCCAAAAATAGAATGACCAAACCATCCACATTTGCTGCCATTTATCCTTCTCTATGGCACAGTCGGCTGGGACACCCAAGAGCCCATGTTTTTAATAATATTAGAAAGAATAATTTGTTTGATTGTAACAAACTTTCGGACTCTTTTGTTTGCCAGACTTGTGTGCTTGGTAAACATATTAAGCTTCCTTTTGCATTCTATACTTCTTATACTTTTTCCATTTGATCTTGTGCATTGTGATTTGTGGACATCACCGGTTTTGAGTTCTGCATGTCATAAATATTATATGCTCATCCTAGATGATTATTCAAATTTTTTGTGGACTTTTTCCTTAGGACATAAATTACAAACCTACACCATTTTTAAACAGTTTAGTATTTTTATCAAAATCCAATTTGGCAAAAGCATTAAATGTTTTCAATGTGACAACATGGGGGGTGGGGAATTTATCAATGCCCAATTTAATGATTTTTTGTCACTAAAATGGGATGTCAATGCGTCTTTCATGTCCACATACATCACCACAAAATGGGAAAGCCGAAAGAAAAAATCGAACAATTAACAATATGATTCGCTCTCTTCTTGTGCATTCTTCCAAACCACCAAAGTTTTGGCAACATGCACTTCAAATGGCCACATATCTTTTAAATATTCTTCCTAGTAAATTACTATCAAATGTGTCTCCCACACAAATGTTGCATCATCGTCTCCCGTCTTTTCAACATTTGAGGGTGTTTGTGTTATCCTTTGTGTCCATCTACTACCGTTAATAAGTTGCAGGCTCGCTCAACTGCTTGTGTGTTTTTGGGATACCCACAAATCATAGGGGCTATAAATGTTATGATTGGACGAATGGGAAAATAATTGATTAAAAATTGGTGCTCCTAGGTGTCCCATCCTATTGCGTCATATACTAGGAGAGATGGCCGCAAAGGTGGAAGGTTTGACCATGTGGTTGTTGGAGACAGAGGTGATGGGGTATAAGTCCCCCATGCTATTACATCTCATGAGTTGCATCCCCGTCTGAAAATCCTTCATAGAAAAATCAAACGGATCAAAATTCACCGAAACATTGTTGTCAGTTGTAAAACGTCTAACAGAGATCAAATTTTTAATTAATTTTGGTGCATGTAAGACATTTTTCAAACATAAATATGGGTGGGGAGAGGGTAATGTCACCTGACCAATACCACGAATTAGAATTTTCTGCCCACTGCCGACAACAATATTTTTATTACCGCTCGTATTAAAATAAGATGAAAGATTACCTTGAGATTTCGTCATGTGTGACGTAGCCCCTGTATCCATGTACCACGATTCATCTGGAATATTTAGATTCATGTGACACATGGCTTGTTCAATATCCGTGGGTGCATATCCGACAGAAGATGGTGCCTGAGCTGCAAAAGCATGTTGTGGACGAGATCCGAGAACCCCGGGATGGCGATTTAAAGAAGGATGAGGTCGGACCCATGAAGAGGTCGGGAATGGGCATGGCGGGCAGCCCACTGTGGGTACTGCCCCCACTGCCTGCTACTACTGTCTGGAAAATGTCCACCACTGCTAGCCCGCCACTGCCCGGGCTGGCTGCTATCGTCGGCGGTTTATCCCCCTCCCCGTCCACGTCCCTTTCCACAATTATTTTTTCCTTTATTGTATAGATTTGAACCCCATTTTTTACCATTATTTTGACGATTATTTTGGCCACCCGAACTAGAATTTTGGAGCTCCAAATCATTGGAAAATGAGTTGGTAGAGACGAGAGCCATTCCACCGGTGGTTGTGCCCGATGATGCCTGTTTTGCCTTCCTCGTTTCCTCAAGGATTAACCTCGAACGGGCCTCGTAAAAGGGAGGTAACAGATTGTTTTGCTGAATGAACGTAGCAACACCATCATATTGCTCATTCATCCCTGCAATCAACTAAAGGACTAACATCTGATTTGTCACGGGTGAACCAACGTTGGACAGTTGGTCCCTAAGTATTTTTAATTCTTGACAATAGGCTGAGATGTTAGAAAATCATCAAATTTAATATTTGTGAATTGGTGTTCAAGATAAACGGCTCTAGACGTTTTGTTATCTTGAAAAATATTTTCTAATATTTCCCACGCCTGTTTAGCCGTAGAATTAGGTTCTAAGATGGTATGAAGAAGATCATTCGAAATTGTGCCATAAATCCATTGAAGGACAATATCATCTAAGCGAGACCATAATTTCTTGTCCACCGTAGTGGTATCCGACGGTGACTCGGATGGAAGAATATGGTCAATCACCTCATAAGCTAGGGCTAACAATTTCACCCTAACCCGATGGATATGCGATCCACCCGACCCGATTATATGGACGAAAAAACGAAAAACACATATTTTAATCGGGTGACGGATCGGGTCAGATTCAGGTGGACATACATCCAACCCACCACCTGATCCACCACCCGACCCATCCTCCACCTGTTTATAAATTAGTTATTTTTTGTGTAGTTCAGTGATAACATACCCCTAACTCATGTCGTTACTAGTATTTGGTTTTATTTCCAATAGTTATCTTTATTTTTCTAAAGTGAATGGAAATTCTTTTTCAATTTCAACATGACAATAACGATGATTCCTAGTATCAAAAAAGTTATTTTTGTACTACGTTATACATAATTGACATTTTCTATGTTGAACATCACTCTATATATGACTATAACTGTTAGCAATATAATAGGTTGAGGAATATTACAATGGTATCAAGATCAAATTATAATGGTAAAGCAAGATAGTATGAAAACTGAAAAATAAACCAAAAGTACCAAACTGATTGTGCTATAATTTTCATCCGTGAAGCACCCGATCCACCCAATTCACCCGTAGATGATGGGTGGATCGGATGTGGATGAAGAAAAATAGGGTGATGGATGGGTCGGGTGGTGGATGGATGGTTGGCGGGTGGAGGCAGATTGAGCTCCACCCGATCCACCTCTGATCCATTGTCAGCCCTATCATAAGCACGACAGTGAATTTTGAAAAGTTCTGCCTATGATGTATACTGCCCTTTCTCCATTTCAAGAGTGATGGAGATGAAGTTTTTGACGTTATTGACGGGAAGAGCGGGATGAAAGGTTTGTTTGTAGGCCATAAGTTCCACTTAGAATCAAAAGAAGAGAAGAAGAAAGTTGTCTTTTTTATGGAAGTGGATGAAAAAACAAGAAAACCCTTAGGTTTTGGGATTGGATGTTGCCGAGGAGGGGGTGGTACCAACAAAGAATTCAGCTAGGGTTTGGAGGAAGAAAGGTTTACGGTTTCTTTTAAGTTAGGGTTTTGTGTTGGCCGAAAATTAGTAGGAGAAAAGGGATGGAAATCGTGTGAGAAGAGAAAGAGATTAGGGCAATGATCTTTTGGCGCTTGATACCATGTAGGATTATCCCAAATATACAATATATATAAATGGATCATATGCTTGATTAATGGAAGACTATTCTACCTTATCTAATTTACAAGATCCTAATTACAATTACAATAATGAGAATAATTACAATATCAATTATAATAATGAGAGAGGTGATTATGGGATCTTCCCATAATCACTCTAACATTAATGACTCTAGTTAAAGAAAATAATGATTAATGATGAAAACTTAATAGTCCTATAATACATGAGGCAAAAACTTACCGAATCTCCTATTAAGATAGATAGATAGATAGATAAACCAGCTTGTATTACTCCCAACGCGACATCATTTATTGTCTGTGCAAGCAAATGACAAAGTCCAAAAACATCAAACAACATTTAATATCTACATTTTTAGTTCCTAATGCTTGAAAAAAATTGTTAAGAATATATACATATACTTATCATATTTAATGCATTTTTCACCAATTTCATATCATCGAGACTGACTGTCTTATGAACAAATCGCCTAGGATTAAACTCAGAGGCCGGTTTGCCCTTAATTGGTGTATTTGTGTCCTTCAAGAACATAGTCGTGGCCATAAACATCAAGACATCGACTATTGTGTTCCAAAACAATCTCATCAAATACCAAATTGGTGCAAAATTTCGCCATAATCCTTTAGTCGAGTGCTAATATGTAGAAATAATATCCCTTTTTTTTAATCCAGGAATAGTCGGAAGTTTATCAGGATGAGCTGTTTGGCGAGTACAAGCCAGAAAAAGGGACATAAGTGATGTGCCATCTCCAAGTGAATGGTGCATTCTTAAAACGGCAACACCCTCAATCGTATCTGATGTTTTGACGTCGAGAAGGTGGAGATCCCAGAGGTTTCGATTTGTCAAGAGTTGTTTTGCTAAGGTTATAAATATAATTCTCCACGAATGTGTCTGGTGATTCATGTAGGTTTTGTTCATCCACTTGTGGCACCACAACGCGCTTATCTACGTCCACCTTTGTGCGCACCCATTTCATTTCTCCATTATTTTTCTCATCCACCACCTAAACAATGAATGAACATGTAGGATAAGAAAACATACCAAGTATAACGCATATGATTTTTTTTTTTGCTTTTTGAATATGTTAAACGAGGTAATATACCCGTGATATACACTGAATATACAGCAGTATATATCACAGGTATACAGAAGCAGTGGCCCAGCAAAGCAGTGGACAGTGGCCCAAGTCACTGAGGCCCATCACGGGATTTGGCTGTCAAGCCCATCACGGGCAGTGACTGGATTTGTATATTAGGAAAGTATATTGTAGTGTATATTGTAGTGTATTTGTTACCTAAGTTAGGATATACACTTACCATAATTAGGATATACACTTACCATAATTGTATAGTTAGAATTATGGTAGAATAAAGTTTTAGGAATAGAATAGGAATACGATTCTCCTATTTTGTAACTTGTATATATATCTATTCAATTAATGAAAATAATCAAGGGGATTATTTCTTTCAGAATATCCTACTTCTTTAGTTAACAATATTTGTGTATCGGACTTATACTAGGGACCAAGTACACTAGACTTTGTTCCTAAGTACTCGTAATTAATTTCATTTTTGGCTAAGATCAAGTGTAATCTTCTCACTTAATACTCCCCATGTCCCAATAATTTATATGAAGGAGTTTAAAAGTACGAGGGTCAAAATATTTATTTTTGACTGTGGTATTGAGTATATATTCTTCAAATTTTATGTATATATATTTGAAACTACATGAAAGGTACTACAAGTAATCATAGGTAATGATTCAAAATATTGAGAAAATTATAATCAAAGAAAAAATTATTTTACTGTATGAACAACAACACATTTCACATAAAATGAGACAAATGGAGTAGCTGATACATATAGGTCATCAGTCCACGTGAAATAAAAGTATCTATACAGACAAATGACGTTGTTATAGAGAGGTTTGATTGTACTGAAGGCGGCAGAAAGGAGGGTGCTTCATAAGAGTATGGACCAATTGATCTTTGATAGTTTGAGGATTGAATCTTGATTTGCTGCCCATTATTGATAAAACGTGGACATTGAAGTTAGGCTCGTGAAAAAACCTTGCTGACGGACTCAATGGCTCTCCTTCTTCTTCGATGGCTTTTAGCTTTGTTTCAATAGGTTTCGGACTTGGTTTTAACAATCTTATGGAGTCCATATTACTTGGTACGTATTAAATTTTATGTTGTACGTTCTGGAAATGGGTTGTTGTTGCTACGTTTATATAACAAGTTTAGTAGTACTAACTAGCTTTTAATTTTGTCTTACGGTAGATCTGATAAGGTCAGTATTGGGATGGATATATGCGTATATTATAGCTGAAGGTTGATGGTTGTGCAATTAATGCCAAATTGCGTAAGGTCAACAAAAACCACCTGCATGGGCTTTATTTATTTACCCAAAATTTTCTAAGAGGCAATTAGCCTATAATGCAAAATCTTTTGTAGCTGTTCTTAATAATTTGGTTATCGGTTTAATGGATAAAAAGTGTATTTTAGGGGGTCAAGGACCACTAATTCCTTTAGATATTTTGTTTCTTTTCCTTCTTGTATTCATTTGTTCATATGTACTTTCTTCAACAATGGTAATCTCCAAGGTAAATTAACTGTTTTCGACTTCTACACGTGTTACCACGACAATCAACCAATGCAAAATGACAACTTTTTTAGCATCAACCTGGACTAAGCTCCTTCCTTAATTTTACTTTTCGATTAATCGAGGTTGTATCAGAAAAATTTTACTACTTCCATAATAGGTGGATTTCACTTGCATTTTGCTGAAGAGATAACAACAACCATTCACTAGTTAGAAAATCTTAGGTAACCCTGAATCCATTTTTTTTTTAATTATCAATCTCTCCCATCTCCAAGGATGGCAGCATCTTTTTATATAATATTGAAACAGAAGACACAACAGAGGAGCAAGACTCCCTGTACCAACTTATAATGGAACAAGCTCCATTTTTTCAATCAAGTAGGATTTCAGATAAGCTTACAAAAAAGTGAGAGACTATTGCTGATCTCTCCTATACAAAAAATAGTACCTATTAAAACATCAAAGTTAAAAATTCTATACAGTTATCTATCCATCCAAAAGGAGTTCTTGTGAGTTTTCATTCTAAAGGCTGGAAGCTGCATCCTATATAGCACCTCTAACCTCCCTTGGAAGTGTATGTTGCATCAGTACATTGTAGTCCCCAGTTTGCCAGCAGATCTGCTACCATGTTATCCTTCCTAAAGCAGCCCTGAATCCATTCTGACGTATTATAGTCACGCCAATAAAACTTAGGAATACAGTTTTAAATTCTAAAGACACTCTTATATAATCACAGATAAAAAGGTAAATATTGTTAACAACCTTATTAAGTTATAAGTAAATTCAAAGAATCGATAACCGAACCTATATGCCAATATAAAAAAGGCAAAAAACTGTATAAACTCGTAGCATCTTTTCCAATTCAATTTATCGGTTAAATAAAATTTGCACACCCCTAATCCATTTTAGCAAATCAACATATATATTAGGCTTATCTACAATGAGCTCTAACTTCCAACTTGTTAGGTTTCCGGGTCTTTGTTTATCTTGTCGCAAACAATTATAAAGATTTTTGTGATTTGTATGGCTTTACTTTTTCCACGAATGAAAAAAAGAAGGAAAATTGAGATGCACACTACTTTTTGTCCTTTTTTGTTCTCCTTTTGAATAATTCGATCCAAATGCAGTGGGTTCAAATCCAGCTAAAAGAGACTATGGAAGAACATTTATTAAAGTCGTAAAGGTTGAGATCTAATTTGTCTCTTCGCACCCTATGTGTGTAAATTGCAACGACTTTCTTTTTCATAAGCGCCATCCAAGAAAGAACGGAGTTAAACAGACTCCTATCAGTTTCTTGATAAACAAAATTATTTTATTACTGATATAGGAAAGGGGTATTAATAATTTATTTGGTCAAACTTTAAAAATCTGTTTATTTTGAAAAGTATTTTTCGTCAAAACTGTTTATCAAAAATGTAATTTCAATTGAAAAGTAGCACACCTCAACTCTCTAAAATTAATATTTTTTAAATTAAAAAGATACACATTTGTCTTGACAGAAGCTTGGCTAAACAGACCATAAATCTTTCTCCCATACTTCGAGAGATCAATGAGTACAGGTACAACTATATATGTTGTGGTGATTTTGCGTTTATAAAATAAAATTTGTGTATATCATATGTTACTTTAGATAGAATTAACCTTAAATGTTGTTTACCTGGCAACAAAGTAATCTGATTTGACCCGCTTATAGATTTTAACCCAACACCAAAGCAGGTGTCAAACACCGGGTGAGGAAAAAGGAAAAAAAAAAAGAGAGGTCTATAAACCTATCCTCATTGGAAAAATTGGCATCTCATACCCCTTAAGATCTAAACATATCCTCATTTCCCCAGTTTAATCCCTATACCAGGGGATCAAAAGAACAATCAAAAACTTGATAAAATTGTATGCCTACAGTATAGTGGAAATGAATATATCATATCTGAACATTTTGCGGTCTTGATCAAGCACATTAGAGTTACTCCCTAGACAAATCACTTGATAAGCAATAATTTTGATATAACTAGTCACATGTCGTATTGACGAATCAAACATACAATCTTGTGTTGTTGTAGATTGTCATCCACTTGCGTTATTTTTATTTCAATTAAAGCGACAAATTGTATCCGAATCACACCAAAAATTGAATGAACAATCTACAACTCATGAGGAAAAGGAACAGATGGGGCTCACTGATTTCTCTTTTTATTTGTGACAAACGTATGCACATAACCAAAACAGATTCCAGTGGACATTGAAGAGAAACATCTTCATAATCACCATAATTACCCATCTATCATTAAATCAAACCATTAATAAATTCCGTTTAACGATCAATTTCTTTAACTAAAATTCACATGTTCTCTAATAAAAGGGTAAAAGTAGAAATCATTATTCAATACTTGTTGATTTGAATTATTAAAATTCATTTCACAATAAGCAAGCTCAGCAACCATATTTTTTTAGTAGTATCCACTATCCAGTAGGGATATGTAACCTTGGACATCAAAGAGTCGTACAAACAGAAAACACAAGCCATTGCTTGGACAAAGTTATACCATCAAGTGACTTCCAAATTGAACTGGATTTCCGTGAGTGGAAAAACTAAGGACAGAACATCCAATATATTATCTTGGCCCATACAAGCAAAAGTTTTAAAATGTCAAAATCAAGTCGATAAGACGAGGCACAGAATAAGCTAGCATTTCCCTAAGTATAAATCGCTACTTACCATGGAAAAAATTATATGACGAAGCAAAGAATCACAGGCCACCTTTTCCTACATTCGAATCATGACGAACAAAAACTGAAGAAAAAAAAAGGTTTGTGTCTACTTGGACCATGCGACTGAATCAATCTCCGCTTGAGCAGCTCTGTACAACTCAAGTCTCTTTGCTAGATTAACACGGCGCTGCATTATTGCTGGATCCTCATCCAACAAAGTACCCAGCTGTTTCCCCTGCAAAAAAAAAAAGTGGAGCCCAGATTATTATACAAAGTCATCATCATTATCACTCTTCTCCCATAGCTGCCCCCACCCCAAACCTGCCCAAAACACTTCCCCAAGCGAGAAAAAAATGAGTTTTCAGGTTAGTTGAACAATTAGGTGCAAAATTCTCACCTCCTTCTTGCCTAAGTCTGTGAAGAAATGATCGAGCAAGCTGCGTTTGGCCTCCCGTACTTGGCAATAAACAACAGACTTGGGAATGGAGTTCCTCAAACTAGCACAAACCATATTGACATAAGACAAAACATTCGATCCTGTTGAAAAGAGCCCATTTAGGGGAAAGAATCAAAATAATTTACACGCAGTAACGCCAGTCATATAACAGCAAAATTCAGAAGACTAACAGAAAGACCATTGACTTTCAAGGAAAAAAGCTAATTCAAAACCCACCTATCCTTCGGAGATAGGAATCATTGTATCGGTCAAAAATTGAATGTGTTGGATTCCCTCCCTTCTCAATATCTTGAGGAAGCTTCCGGAAGAAATCTACAGTCAGGTAACTACACTCCATTTCAACAAGCTGTAGAGTTGCTTTTTTGCTTTCATCCCTCATCCTTTCTAATGATTCAACAGCTGCAGCGTTGACCTCAACTCTAAGAGAGGGATATTGCTTTAGCTCCTGTCAATAACAAAAGGTCCAGCACATGCATTCATTTATAGCATTTAACAAAAGATAATCGTGGTAATGAGAGAATTCTTTTGACTTTTTTCATGTTGGGATCACTGAGCAAAATGTGTTGGGGGTTTATTTGCTTAACTGACCAGAATGAATTTTTAGAATCTAAATGAGAATGGCTGAGATTTATAGCATGTGTTTATTAAACCTTTCATATATCTCAAACTCAGAATAGTAATTTAAAATGGATAGCGAAACATACTGTAGTCTCACTAATTGACTTGTGAACCAGATCCTTCAGTATAGCATGAACCTGAAAAGCATTGCAGATGATAGTTAAAGAACTATTTTGCTCAATTACACAAGAATGAACACATTAGGCCATTACGCTGAACAAAAAATCCTTGTGTATTTCAGGTTACTATAATTAAATAAGGTCAAGCACAAAATACTCCACACGAGTAATTCTTTTCCCATTAAACACTTAACAACATTGCAGTTGCCAAATTATCTCAGTTTGAAACATATCAATGTAATTGATACTTAAATGCTGTTGGGTTGACATAAACTTTTAGAATGATACAGCAAAAACGTAAATAAAACCTCAATCTTGTCATTCCAGAAGAAAATGAATTACCAGAGTAGACATTCTATTTTTCTCACAAGGTCTCATTTCAAGGAGAAACAACTGGTTTCTAGGCCTTGTAACGTTGCATGAAATTACATCCCGATTCATGCTTAGCTTACATCTTTCTTTAATGTCTCAAATACTAAAAATATCCAAATGGACTAAAAACTAAAGCAACCCGAAATGACATATCACGGACATTAGGCTTTCTATTTGCGACATTAGTTCTAAATATTATAAAATATAACTCAACAGCGAACAGTCATTGCCCTTCAACAGTTCAAAGTCAGAGATCAAATTCAACAGTCTTATATCATACCCCCGCTAATTAAAACAGAAGCCTAGAATAAGAATCACGAGAAGGCAGAGAAAAAGACAATGAAGAAGTGAAAGGGGACCTAGAAGGGGGATCCTTAAACACTCAGAGAAGAGAACAAAGCTAATTGAATTGTAAATGCAGAGCTCTCTCATTAGTCACAATTGCAGAAGCATGTCAGAGAGAATTTAATTCTGTACCGCATCGACAGCTGCTTCAGCAGGACCCTTGATTGAAATCAAGGAGGATTCAATAAGACGACGATATCCTTGCTCAGGAGCAATCAGATGTGGTTGATATCCATCAGCTTCAGTTATAAGTTTCCTTACATTATCCATTGAAAGCTGCTTATCAAATTGCAATCTTTTCAATGCAGCTGGGAGCTGATTATCAAAGACATTATATATTTTATCTCCACCTGGTCGACTGCAACGAAAATAAGATTAGAACAAAGCAGCATAGTTAATCAGTCTAGATTAAAAGGACAGAAGCAGCAGGGAATACTTACACTCCATCAAGATGTTCTTTGAAGATTCCATCAAAAGTACGACAGACTTCCATAACCATGTATAATTTTCCCTGCATTGATAAATGTAAACATACCTCATCTTTCTGAAAGGTAACAAACATCACATACATTCCGTAGCCACAGGAAAGCAAACATACATTCTGAAAGCCAACACGAAAACTAGAGACCCAACTCATTACAGCAAGAGTAAAATCTGTCACGCAAAATTTGATAATCAATTCACAGAAAATTCAAGATGATACTTACTCCAGCATCGGTCGCAATGGTCTTCCCAAGACGGCTCAATTCATTTTCTAGTTCATTGATGGTCTTGTTGATAAGAGACTGAAGACCTGGAATTCTTGACTTGATAACTGCCTCCAAGTGCTAAATATGCAACCAGAAAATCAAACAAACCAGTTAGTACTATGAATAAACTGAAATCACGACCAAGTCAATTAGGAAAAAATAAAGACCTCTAAAGCTTCATTTAGGGCACCAACAAAAATAGAGTATGTCGAGGAAGAAGTGATAGGAAACTTTATCTCGAGACTTTCTTCAGAGGCGGATGAAACAAAATTTAAAGGGAGGAAACATGCTCTAATTAAAAAGGTTTCTGCACCACATTTCAGAATAAGAACGAACATTTTTTGAGAATATAACATACTTTTGACATAACTTTCCCAAGATGTTCTGACCCCATCCTGTTGGCAAGATGCCTGTACTCAGGGGTACTAGTAAAATACTCCTTTTCTCTACGCCTGGCAGCAATCATGTCAACATTTTTATTAATATCCGCTTGAGAACGATTGACAACACCTATCCATGGGAATTGTAGTTTATATGCTCTTCCTTCCAAGATCTGAAAATTCAAGAAGATGATTTAACATAACCATTGCAAACCTTTATATAGTGTGAACAACCACTTCATGTGGCTCAAAAGTTTGTTCAAGAAAAGAATTAAGGTACAGTATCCAACTGACAATTCAGTTTGCAGCACATGTGAAGACATGATTACTAGTTTTGCTCACATAATAGCGGCAAAAAGAAATTTTGTCAACTACAGTATTTGTTTATTCCAAAAGGTAGTATTCTGAAATGCTCAGAGAAGAACTCAAAAGCAGGATAAAAGATGCTTACGCTGCATCTTATATCTTTGAAATCAAATCACGCCTATTGCTTTAGATTTTTTACTGGAGAGCTGTTCACTTGGTCAAATTTAAAAGTATATAGACACTAGTAGTTCGCATAAAAATACCAGGTAGATAGAGGAAGAGAAGATTTATTGAATGCTCTCGGGCATTTATTGAGGTAGTAAAATATTATGTTTCAGAAGGATCTTTTTCCAAAAAGGTATATTATGTTTGCTAAACAATGCCCCAAACCTTTTCCCATAAACCAGGAAGACCAATAAAATTGAACAACTTCAAATTTTATTTTGGATTGCTGTTGCAAGGACCATGCCTCACCATTGTCCTTGAAAATAAAATCCTTGACATGAAGCCAAAACTAACCTTGACAAATTAGGAATGATAGATTTACAAAATTTTAGATCAGTTTGATATACTTCCACTCAACTGCACATTGAGATTTTCTCTAATCATTCTTACTTTGATATGTCCGTTTAAACGGCCTTTTCCTTTATATAGAAACTACTTTTAGAGACGACGTATTTGTAATACTTGAGAAAGCACGCTGCCCTTTGTCTTGAAGCACTCCTGCGAATGTGTGAGGCATGGTGATAGGCCTTTCATATAGATCCTTCAAAATGCACAAGAAACCTACTTTAATTTCAAACCCTTCCATGGAGGAGACAAATCCACATCTGTTACTCATTCTTGTTTTATGTTAGCCACCGAAAGTGGTGCCTCTTGTTCTGTCTAACCAAATGAGTATTGGCTTCACATATATATTATTTCACCCTTGTTAGATACCAAAAGTATGGTTTTAGATTTCACTGAACATCGGCAACAATCATCATTTCCTTAGCTCCTGCTGAACTCAATTAGCATAGTGTCCAAACTTGGCCTAAATAAATTGAATCAAAGATGACACCAGGGTTATGTCAACGGAGGACTCTTTCCCAAAGTACTCCAATTTAACTATCAAAGAAAAGCATGACTTGTCAATAACTTCATGTATAAATGGGTTCCCAATCATCTACGAGTCCCACTTACAAAATACAACATATATAGTTTTCATCCAAGACCAAAAATTCAAGAAGAGTACACCCAAGTATAGCTTCTTCTAAAAGTACTATACCAAACAAACCATTTACAACGGAGCTTCAACATCACTAAAACTAAGCCATGCTTACTGCAAATATACTTTCACCCAACTAATACAAATAGAAGTAACATTATATAACCAAGTAACAAACTTACATCAACAGCATCAGTACCCTTATCCATAAGATCAATCTTCGTCAGAACACCAAATGTCCTTTCCCCTGAGGCAAGTATCCTTTTACAGTGTTAAACGGCAATATTTATCACTCTTGATATAAAGTTTATAATGCAAACTAACTCAAACAGTACTTGATAAGAGGCAGTGTGGGCTACTGCATCACTACACAACAAAACACACAAAGAAAAGAGAGCAAACCGCAAAGAGACTATAATTCAAGCTTAGCTACATTATCTACTCAATCAATAATATTTTATATGAATCAGAAATCCATAATTTTTTATGTGTATAAGATAATAATAGTGATATATTTTGAGCTGTCGTAAGAAAATATTTACATATATTTATAAAAGGAATGATTTTGCAAATGTCAATACTTGAAAAACAATTCAGGAAGCCCCTGAAAGCCTAAAACAAAGATAAACATTCCAATAAAGCAAGAAATAATTAGTCGGAAGTGCCCCTTAACGTGATTATACGCCTAGTTGATCACTAGAAGCCACAGAGTTTTGGTTTAGGTATAAGGGCCAACCTGGATGGTCTTTCATTTGTTAAATCAAAGGAAACACAAAATGTACATGCTTGAAAGACTCTCCAGGCTTAAGATATAAGGCAACACGTTAGAACAGGATCAGACATGGGGGTGGGGGTTAATAAGAAGGGGAAAATGGTAAAGCTGTCTCCGTGTGACCTATAGGTCACAGGTTCGAGCCGTGGAAGCAGCCATTAATCTTGCATTAGGGTAGAACAGAATAAACCTTGATAAAAGTTTATGGACTTCTAACACAACTTGCACTAAAGAAGAGGTATAATACAATAGGACTGCGCTTCAAGACACGGCATATAAGGGGGAGCACGCGGGTAAAATTATTCCATCCTCTTACTTTCATGAGAGTCCCACATCACGTGAAAGGACAGAGCAAAAACAAAAACCAAGAACAACCTTCTCATCACCATCAGCGTGGACAACTATTTTAAGAGGCAATAAAAGAGCTATTTTAATGTGCTTACCTTGTACACCATAATGTTACAAAAATAATTGATAAGTCGATGAAATAGAATAAAAACAGAAAAGAATAACCAGAGAAGAAAAGTTTCCAAGAAGCATGTGGATTTCCTAATCTATTTCTAAATTCCAGTGTCTACTCAATTGTACAATTTGCAAAACAATAATTAATTAAACCAAATTAATTAACTAGATCCAGCTATTCGACATCAATCGACATTTACATAACTGATTAAATATAGCAAGCAAGCTAGAGAAAGAGAAGGCAAAGAAGAGGACATTTCCGAACTCTAACCTTTTGGATCTACTTCACGAGAAATCTTAATAGCATCCGATGTTGCAAGATCTTGATTGGCAGGAGACACAGCAAGAATAATGCAATTCGGCTGCAACGAAAAAAAACAATAGAATAAGAAAAACTCTCCTACACATGCCAGGTAGTAACTGAGATCCCTTCAAAAGACAATATGTATTTACCAACATCTTAAAGTATAGAAAGTAAACCGATCATAATTTATGGCATGTTTGGGACAGTGGAACAAAATGGAATGGAAATGTATGCCATTTCCATAAGGTGGGAATGGAAGTAACATTGGAATCAGAACTCCAAAATGAAATCAGGATTTACAAACAACAAAATGGAGGCAATGTTCATTCCATTTCCATGTCTGTAATCCCTGATTTCATTTTGGAGTTGTGATTCCTAAATACTTCCATTCCACCTTAATGCCATTTACCATTCTATTTCGAAATGCCCAAAAGGATCATTCGAACTAGGGGCAAAATTGAGAGTGGATCAGAAAAGCACTATCCCACCTCCACTTTTATCAACCCCCATTTAATCGCCAACCCATTACCGTTCCACCCATTCCAGTGATCCCCTTTCCCTCCACAAGCTACAAAGCTACCCCCACCCACCCTAACCCTCATCCACCTGCTCTTGACTACTCGGTACAAATTCCCCCCACCTATTCTATTCAACTCTCTTTTTCATTCCTTTTCAAACTCATTTTGAAGTCAGAACTGAACTAGGTTAGGGTGTACTCCAAGATTAATTTCAGCTTATCTCAAGAATAAATCCAAATCACACCAAACAATTCTTTCCATTGTGTCAGACTTTCTTCCACAATACCAGATTGGCCATTAGCGAACTCGATACTGCAATATTGTTCTCATAAATGTAAAGACACTTGAAAAATGTCCATAGAAAATTTTATATTAAACGAAAGTATAACTAACCTTCTCAATATAAGAGTGAACCATGTTTTCTATGTCCGCAACAATGCTATCAGATTGTCCATCTAAATAAATGGAGAGAATTAATTCAGAAATAGTACACTATCAGGAAAAAGGCAAAAAATAAACTAAGACTGATGATTCAAAACAAACTACTCACCAACTGCTACTTTTGTAAGTCCAGGAAGATCTATCAGTGTCAAGTTTACAACTGGCATGACCAAAATCAAAATTCAGCTGTCAAAAGCTTGAGCAACAAACAGAAATATACAACATGGAAGAACAATTGCAGATCGTGTTTATTAGGGACTATCAAAAAAGATGATTTGATGGCAGGAAAAGAGGGACACAATTGGCGCCAACTCAAGGCTGCAACTCAAATTAAAGGTATAGCCCAATAGGAAACAAATGTCAAAAACACCACATTCAACATCAATTAGATCTTGACGAGTGATAAATTTTGAAAAGCTCTCCACTAAAGCATACACCACAACTACGGTTCACCAGCAAAGTTCTCCTACATGAGATCTTATCCAGAATGCTAAAATTGTCCAGTCAATACTCAAATGAACAGTTTGTCTAGTTGCAGAAATATTTGCCTCCATGGCAATGAAACAAAAGATAATTGTAACTCAAATTTCAAATATATAGATGCGACAAGGTTCAAGTACTTCTTTTCTCAACACAAGTACATGAATCGCAATCCTAAACTGAACTACAACACACCATTGCCAATAGTGAAAGCTAAAATCTCTTCGTACCATTGGGAGAATATATACTGAGATAAATTGGAACGCTGGATATCTGTTTACTACGGCCTGTCTCTCGATCGGTCTCGTCAGCAATCTCCTTTCTCACAGCACCTGAACAAGAGATGCACAAGATTTAGAAGTCAAAAGGACAATAAAGCAAGGTGAAACTACAAGGAAGATCAAAATAACAGTATATCAGGTGATACATGCGGAAGGTGAAAATTACGACTGCATAAACAATAATGGCATACATTGTCCAACAACTCACCGAAATCAGTAAACCTCTTCCTTGGAAGGTGTCCAAATTCTGCATATTCTCTACCCTCATCTATCCGGTGAAGCTGTAAGACAAGCGGTCGACGAGTGACAATACCTGTACATGATATTTAATAATATTTCTTTGTGATCTGGTATTGATAAAAACTTTATCTAAACAGCACTAATAATGAAGGCATTATTTTTACCAGATCCACGAGGCAAAAAATCCTTTCCGACGACGCTCTCAAGCACTGAAGACTTCCCAGAGCTCTATAAGCCATAGAAAACATTCGTTAAGCAATTTGACCAAACCAGCAAATCATTAACCAAGAGTGTCTAGAAGACATTAAGCACGCACTAATATTGTTCAAGACATATAGTCAGGCCAAAGACACACGATAGTTCGCTTAAATTGAGTCTAAGAGTAACTGATAAATGTGCATGAATGTTCACAAGCTGAAACACAGTGAGCCAAAGTATCCTATATTCATCGCACTATCACAGTAACATCCAGAAGCTCATACAACTTAATTTGTACAAAGGCTCTTTCACCTTAAGCTTCTATATATTATAATGGATACAGTAACCTGCAACGCATCATCACATATGGCTACAATCGACTCGGTCAAAAATTAACAAATAGATCGGGAACCCTAGATTTTGACAAAAGACTCATTTCATGATGAACTGCATATTATCAAGCTAAAAAGGATAATCAACGATTCATAAATCTTGTTAAGAAGAATCTAGATACTGGCGCAGTAAAGGAAGATTCTAGAAAAACGGAAGTTAGAGTGATAATGATATAAAACACAGATCTAAATCGAACGATCGTTACAACTAATAACGGAAAATGGAAAAAGGAGACCTGGCCACCAACGACGGCGATGGAAGGAAGGGCATCCCATAGAGTAGGCAATGCACTCTCTTCACCGTGATCGCCAAGGGCTGTGCAAGCTCTTTGTAATCTGTTAACCAATTGTATAAGATTCTCCATTGATCCGAGTCAAAGATCGGGGAGTTTACTCAGGTAACGAGTGAAACAATAAAATCAGCAGTGCCGGCGTCGGCGATTTCCTGATAATCGATAGATAGATCGACGACGATTTGAAGAAAAGAGAGAAAAGGCCAACGTGTCGAAATTAGAATTTGAAATTGTAACGGGGAGAGAGAATTTAAAAGACGGGCCGCGTCGACGTCGGTTGGCGTGTGCCAAGGCTGGGTTCGGTAGTAAATAAATTACCGTTTTAATTTATATAATTTGATTGAATATAGAATTTAAGAAATAAAAAACTTTTAGTTTTGTGATCTAAAATAAGTTTAAACTATTTATATAATTATAAATTATTTTATTAAATATAAAAGATATAATTTAAAATTTAATTATTATTAAATGTATTATATAAATTGAGATTGAGGAGTGATTGTATGTCAGTTTTCACAACTTTGGAGTTTGGAGCTTAGGCTCCGTCCCGTCCTTGTTGGACGTTACTATCAATTTCCTTCCACCGTTTCAAAAGCTTAACTGTTGAACATAGTTTCTTTTAAAGAAATAATTTTATTTTTATTATCAAATAATTATTATTTTTGTTATTAAATTATATATTTATGAATGTCTATGGTAGCTTGAATTCCTTTTCTAAAAGTTAGTATTTTGGTGAGGAAACAAGGTTTTCTTCTCATATAAATAAGAGATTTTCTTACCTCAATTGGATCATTATATTATTGAGAATAAAAAAATTATAATTTGACATTGATTATATTGAAAAAATAATATTTCTATGTGGTGTATTCAAACATTTTCATTTAATTTATCAGTCTTAATGTACATGGAAGGCTTGATATGCATAATATTATTACAGATTGTTTATATGCTCGATAAATAAGAAAATATATATATATTATAATTCCTGAAAAATTTAAGATGTTTGAAAATTATAATAGCTTCTGGAAATTTTGTTAAATAAAAATATCCTTATAGAAATTAAAATGATAAAGGCGCATTTGACATAGCAAGTATTTCTGGATCAAATAGGGGCAGAAAAGATTCAATGTATCTTATATTGTTAAAAAATGAGTTGAGTCCGAATTTGTTATAATTATTTCATACGTTGAATGTCGTTGATACCTTGAATATAATTAGAACTTCAAAAGAACCTTCAAAAGTAATACTATTACTTGAAAAGAATCATAAAGTAATGCTAAATCTTGAGTCCACCTATAACCCTTACTCGATATTGTTTGTTTTAACCATCATTTAGATATTATTGTCGATATTTGGCTCTCTAACGTCAAGAGCTGTACCTTGAAAGTCGTTTGTAAATTTCAATAATCGACCATATACTATATCAATTTCCTGACTTAAATCTTTCAAATTGCAAGGACTTTGAAATGAGTGGCTTACGCATAAAAGTATATATGCAAAGAATAAAGAAAAAAATGGACAATACGTACTTTTCAAAGCACCGTAAGATAGAATAATTTCTCTTAGGGATTCTTTTCATTATTCACAATATATATATAGTTGTACAAAGGTTGATTCATAATACAGTACGAATCCTAACTTACCTTAAATGATTGATTTATAATACAATAAGAATCCTAAGTTACCTTAAATATACATCTATCATAATTACAAAATATACGGTGAATATTCGGAAAATATTCACTAATACAAATTGTTGGCGCACACCACAAATGCACACTATGCATTTATAACTTAAAGGAGGACCAACAAAATAAAAAACCTATAAGTATAATAGTTTAACTAAAGGGAAAAGGTCTAAAATGTCTATGAACTATGATTTTTGGTATAATAATGTCCTTCGTTCACCTTTCGGGCCAAAAAAATCTCGGACATCAACGTTTTGGCTCATTATTATCCTTATTTTTAAAGGTTCAATCCAAAAAAAATAAAAATAGATTCATTAATTACATGACAATATTTTGTTGTCTTACTTATAAAACAACCCTAATTAAAATTTCAAATTCATAATTTGGCACCCACCTAAAACTCATACATGCCCCACCTAATTAACCCATTTAACTAAGAAAAAAAATCCTCAATTTCTATTTTGTTAATTGTTCTAAATCTGATTTGAAATAGTATTTGTTTGCTAAAACCAAATTTATTTACAAATTTGAGGGTTCAAGGTATTTCAGATCTAAGTGGGATTCTATTTGAAGTTGTAAGTTGTTGAATCTTTGAGTATAATTAGGTTTGAGATCGTTTTGGCTTGACCTAATCTGATTTAGTTGTTGATTTGATGAATAAGATGGAAGAAAAAGTTGAAGGAAACCATTGAAGTTTCATTTTTGAAGCCAAATAATTTCATATCTCAATTTTGAAATATGAGAATTAAAATTGTAGGTTACCTATTGAAAAAATCATTTATTGTACTTACGTTTAAATTTACTTACTGGTTTGGAAATGTATTTAAAGTGAAACTAAAATTGCCATTGAAGGATTTTGAAAAAGCTCGAAGAACACCTAAATAGATCTATTGTGAATTTATGAAAATTAAGATTCCTTTTTCTTAGTTAAATGTGGAAATTAAGCGGGACGAATATGAATTTTAAGTGGGTAGCAGGTTGAGATTTTAATTAATTAGAGTTGATTGAAAATGAGCTCATAGAATATTATCACGTAATTAATGCATCCATTAATTTTATTTTCGGATTAAGCAGTTAAAAACAAGAATAATATTAAGCCAAGAGATTGATGTCGCGGGCTTTTTAGACCTAAGGGTGGACGAAAGACATTATTATACCAAAAAATCATAATTCAGGAGCTATTTAGACCTTTTTCATTTAATTAAACAGTCTTTCTCCGAAATGAAGCGTAAATCATTAAGAAAACTTTCATTTTTTTTTTAAAAAAAACATCTAATATTTATTTATGCTAGTATTTGAACTTAAAACTTTGATTTCCTCTCATTTAATTGGTTAGTAAGTTGCATACTTTAATGCTTAACAATTATATAATTGAATGTTATATACAAAGGTAATTTGTACTACTATTACGATAAAAATTACCAATCTAATTTTTATATCAATTTATTATAACTATGTTATTTAATGAGGTGCAAATATATACCAATAGTCAGAGTTTTTTCTATTTGCGTGATCAGTTCATCTCGAGTCCTCAACATACATGCACTGATAGTGGTACAAAGGATTTACACATGAATGTAACTTAGCAAATTACTTATCATTTATTTAAATTATTCATTAATACTTATTAAATAAAATTATAGTGAAATCCAATTTTTCCACCAACATTTCACAAGATTTAAACCTACCCCTTCCGTTATTCTTTATTGACCTGACACTCTCTTTGAAAAATTAAGTAGGATTTATTTTATTAATTAAGTTTTGAGAATTTAAATTTGAATACTACTATTCTATACAGCTACTTAATGTAATGATAATATTAAAAAAGATCTCTTTTTTGATTTGTTAAAATAAATAAATAGAAAATTTATTTTTAATATAAAATATAAGTAAAAAAAGAAACAACGGATTAATACAAAAATAGTATTTATGCATAAAGAACATTATGGTAAAATAGGGATACCAGCGCATATTCTGGAGAAATGGGTATCTGTCGAAAAATTATGAAATTTGGCAGTAAGCTACTAGTGCAATCACAACCTCACGTGCCCCTCTCCTCCATTCATTCCTCTCTGTTTCAATGCTACTTAAACCTGAACTCGGATTATCCGACACTTTTTCATGGATTCTCTCGTAATAAATAGAACCCTCCCTTCTAACCTTCTTAACTCTAATAACATCACTTCTTTCAATCTTTCTTCCTTTTGTTTTTTCAGATTCAAAAGACCCAATAATTTGAAACCATCTTCAGTTACTGTGTCATGTTCAAATCCCCAAAACCCAAATCAAGAATGGCAAAATCAGAGCTCATATTTAAAACCCTTTTCACTTCTTATTCCAATTTTCAAGAAAGTCAAAAACTTTGCAGCGAAATCCAAATGGGTCTCTGTTTTTAAAGGCACTGAGGAGATTACTGGAAATTTGTTGCAAAATGGGAGCTTTGGAATGGCTCTATTGAGTATAACTTCAACAGCAAAGGTGAAAATAAGTCCAATTGTAGCTACATTAGCTGCTAACCCAACGTTTGTTTCGGGGTTTATAGCTTGGTTTATTGCACAGTCAATGAAGGTGTTTTTGAATTTTTGTGTGGAGAGAAAATGGGATTTTAGGATTATGTTTGCGTCTGGTGGAATGCCTTCCTCACATTCAGCGTTGTGCACGGCATTGACTACCTCAGTTGCTATTTGTCATGGAGTTGCGGATTCACTGTTTCCTGTTTGTTTGGGATTTACTTTGATTGTGATGTATGATGCTATTGGAGTTAGACGGCATGCTGGGATGCAAGCTGAGGTAATTTACTGTACTACTCATATTGTCTTCTGTATTGGTTAATCTTTATGCTTGTTCACACAAGGCAATTGACTCATTCTTATGTGTGTAATTTGTGGGAATGTGCTCTACGTGCCCTCAACTGATTTGATATTGAACAAAGTTAATTCTTAATTGATTGATTCATTCATATACACTACATCCCTTTTAAGTGGTTTCCTTTTGGTATTTTTTTTAATATAATCGTGGTGTCCGGGCTATCTTGTGCGTGCCTCAACTAATTTCAGGAGGCACCTGCAACCTCCCACCAACACAAGTACCAGATAACTCTATCCACCAAGATTGGACATATGGGAAGAAATCACCTAGTGTGTTTGTATATAAATGGAATTTGAACCTAAGACCTCATGATTCTCAACTCACTTCATTGACAACTAGGCCACACCCTTGTGCATTGGTAGTTTTAAGGTCTTGTGAGTGCTTTAATTGCGAGATATGGTGGGATGTACAAGGACAGCAAGAATGTAAAGGTGTAGTCCTTATCAAGAAAGATCTGAAAACAATGGAGATAATGTGGTTTTACTGCTACATCATTTATTAGAAGTGGTGAATTGATGCAAAGTATATTTAATTTCTTAAATGATAAAGTCCCTACATACATGTTTAGCTTATTAGGCTATTAAGAATGGAAAACATGAAAGTGGTTTCTGGTATCTGAATCCTTTCGGTTGTAAATTGACTAGGTCCCAATCATAATTCTGCTGGATGACTATGCTAGGTAACAACTACTCCATTTGTTTATGGTTAAGAATATGTAAATACTGTTATGTGTGCCCCTTAAGTCATTTAATGTTTTAGGTATGGATATAAATACGCAGAGCAGAAAAGTCTGGCAAAGTGGAAAGCGACGCATGATGATTCTCTTGAATCCTAAAATGGCATATTAATACCTCGAAATTTCTGAAGCCGCTGACTTTGAGACTATACTCTTGCTGGAAAACTCCTGACTACATAACTTTTCTTTTATTTGGATAAAGTAAGGTAATTTTATTAAGGCAAGTACCAACATACAACAAAAACGAGTACAAAAGCTCTAGCTCAACATTAGCCTCGAGGAATCCAGGAACTCAACAAATTGGTTCAAGTCATCTATCTTAGTTTCCTTAGTCCACATATATAAGTTTTGTATACAGCTATATTTAATGAAAGCTAAATGTTGTTTTTCCCCCTCGAAACATCTTCTGTTCCTTTCAAGCCAAAAAGTCCACATGATGCACCAAGGAACCGCCCTCCAAATCTTCTTGAGCCTGCTATCAGTCTTTTGATCTTTCCAGCATTGGAGCAAACTCTTCACATCTCCCGGCATGACCCAATGAACACCGAAAACATTGAAGAACAAAGTCCAAATCTGTCAGCTACATTTACTATGAAAACCCCCTTTTTTACTACAAATCGTTGATAAACAAGCATTCTTTGCAGCAAACCGACCAAAACAAGCAACCTTAGTGAGTGCAAATATCTTCCACAACACTTCCCAGGGCCAATCACCCCTGACTGTTAACGTTATCAGTAGCAACTCTAAATCAATTCAAGCTGTTGCACACGAGGACTTTTATAATGGCCCAGTTTTGCTCACATTGCTCAATCTGTTTTGATTTATTAGCGATTAATGATAGTGTCCTGAAGAGTGAACATCTAACTCATATGTTAGGATCAGCACCATTTGTCCTCTCTAGCTAAAAGTCTTAATCAACCCGTGATCTATCCAGTCTCAAGGTTATATGGTTGATGATTTAGGTTTACCTGTCAACTACACAAAAACTCTCAAGTTGGACTACCAATGACTATGAGTAATTTCTTATTGCTTCTGCTTGTCTCAGGAATAGATGTTGGAGTTGATTTTACTTACAATTACTCGCATGTCCCATGTGGTTTTCTCCATGCTGTTATTACAAGGGGAATCAGGAACCGTACATCGTTTAAGGCTAGCTGCACCTATAATGCTACATTTAGTACTTTTGCAGAAGCTGAAAAGTGCCTTGGTAAACTTCATATGGTTACATATATTCGCAGAATAGTAGATTGCATTTCTTTAAATGAGCTATTGGTCAACCAACAACGACCTTTTTCGTGTCTTTTTCAGAGTAAGGAACCCTCTAGAAGAGAATAATACCAAGTGAAACTCTGAGGAGTTTCATCCTTTTTGACTTTCTACTGCTGGAGTCTCATACTTTGTTCATCGTTTTTTCACCCCTTTCTCTATCTACTGGAGACCCTGTTCTTCTAGGAAACATAGAAACTTTTCCAGTGCTAAAGTTGTCTGGATAAGTTCTCATCTTTTTTGTTGCAGATGCTCTGTAGATTCCCCATCTTTTGTTTCACCAAACCTTTCAAATAACAGTAAAGGACTGTCTTTTTGTTAATTAGATCCTTTGCACGACCACTGGGCAACTGCTGTAGAGACTTGCGTTTATGTCTGATGGACATGCTTAGATTTCTGATTAATCAAATCTTATTCTTTCATCTCAGGTTCTCAATCTGATCGTTGAGGACTTATTCGAAGGGCATCCCATCAGTCAAAGAAAGCTAAAAGAACTTCTTGGCCACACCCCATTGCAGGTTTATGCTGGGGCTTTGCTTGGTATTGTAGTTGCTTGGATGTGTAGTCAGGGTTGTTTAATTGCAATCTGATCAGCTTCACAGGTATAGTTGCCAAATAACTAGGAGTTAGCCATTACAACTGTACAAGAAGCACTGGCTTTTCTTATGAATGGTTGATGCTTATGTTCACCCCCTTGTAAAAGGAAAAAAAATGTTCTGCAGCCAATTCAATTTGTTTGCCTTCTGGATTTGTACTATGCTCAAGCTTTTAGGATTTAGTGATCTGCTTTTGATTTTTTCCATTACATAGTACTTGATTTTCCCAGGTTAGAAAACTGTATCATTATAGCTGTTCTCCTCAGTATTGAGTGTGTGGGACTGTCAGAGTGATTCTGTGCGAGTGTGCCTTTCTAGTCTCCTTTTTTTCTTTTCTTTTCTGTTTGCTTGGTCTGTATTCCTTTTTGTAACTATTTCTATCTGACTATGAAGTACATGATGAAGAAGAGGATTTGCAGCGCTGTCAACATGAAACATATAGGATCTCTAGGCTAATGCAATCCTTCATTTTGAAGCAATAGCCATTCAGCTCCATGTTGAATTGGTACATTCTTGATATTTCCAGCATATTGTTACCTTTGCCGGGACATGCATGTCTAGAATCATAAATGTATTTTGCATTAAACTGATATTGGTTGGAGTTGCAAGTGATATAAATGATATGTGAAGGATATTTGTGTTTATAGGACCAGAGAAGCTGGAAAAAGAGGGAGGCTTGTGAATTTTTTTTTTTTTTTTGGGGGGGGGGGGGGGGGGGGGGGTTAAATATGAAATCATATTAATATTCCCAATGTTTTTGGCAAATCTTGAACTGGTTAATTGGTTCATTGCAAACTAAACGTTTTATACTCATCATAAATATGATTAAGAAGCTTATTAGTGAACTTGATTGTGTGTAACTTGCAAAATGTGGTACTTGTGTTGGTGGGAGGTAGTAAGAGCTACAAAGAAAATAGTACTCTAATTTTGGAGATAGTATTTAGTTTGAGGCATGTCCAGGATATTTTATTTCACCCACACAATGACTTAGGTGATCCTAGGATTCAACAAGCTCCTCCAATTTATATTATAAACTGGGAGTAGGAACAACAGAGTTTTAGAAAAAACATAACTCAACGAGTTAGAAGAGATAGGACGAACAGAAAGGAATTAGAAAATGCTTTATGTTGTTCACTATAGTGTCATACACATATATACTAGAGGGGCACGGGCCCAACATTTTACATTTTAAAATGGTGGACCTGAAGATGTACCATAAACATTTGCATTTATATTGATGCATAAGTATGTTGAATAGGTATATCGAATAGGCACTTAAATTTACACTGGAGAACACTTATTTTGATACAAAAGTATGTCTGAAGAAATACTTTTAAGTTTACACTGGAGAACATCTTACAGTAATTTTTCTTGGTTATGGAATCGAAGGGATCATGAACATTTGTCAACAGGAAGAATAGAGGCAGGCCACCACAGGCTATTCTTTTGTTTCTTCTTCATATTGAAAGTTGTAGCGCAACAAGTTGTGTTTGCTTTGTACCTTTAAAATTTCATAATTTGTAGTTGTTGTGCACCATTGTCTGAGGCCTCCGAGATCTGCACAACCAGAATCACGTTATTACATATACACACGAAGGCAATATATCTAAAAGGCAAAACTCGATAACCTTTAAGATATCATTCAGATTATTATCAAAGTTGGAATACTTTGCCTCTACTCTAGATGGCTCCTTCCACTTAATTTGAGCATTACTCTCTTCTCTTTATGTTCTCAAGTAGAGATACTAAAACTGTCAAGTTGGAATACTTTGCCTCTATTCTAGGTGGCTCCTTCCACTTAATCTGATAATTACTCTCTTCACTTTATCATCTCAAGTAGAGATACCGAAACTGTCAAGCTTCTCATTCTTCTTTCATATATTCTCTTGTTTACAGAGATCTTCATTTATCATCTATATTAGTCTATTCTAGCCAGAAATCACCTATATCATCTGTGAATGTAGATGTAGCTATTCAAAAGACGTAAGAAAATCAAAGCTAAAACAAGAAACTAAAAGACTAAACAAAGGTAGCCATCTCCCTAAGACTAAGGGTGAACAACGCATTATATCTAAATATGAAGCAAGTGATACCAATAGAGCAGTACATCTCAATTGGTTACGAAGTGAAAAGTGTTATTGGACGCCTCTGAGGATCAAAAGTTGAGCTTTTTCTCCTGCGACATGCAACCTGCAAACATAAATTATAAGATTTTAAAGCCAATTCCAAATACCTGCGATCATGAAAATAGATTACAACCATGCATCTTTTATGAAATTTTAAATGTTCCCAATGATACTATAATTATAGACCTGGTTCTTTTGAACCCCCTTGTTCTGGTTCAACTATTTTTCTATTAAAAGCCTGCAACTTTGTGTACTTAGTTCTCCAATTAGCTTTTCATCTAACCGTTCATTATCCAGGACACCAAGGAATTATGAATCAGTTCTCAAATACAGAGTAAATTCTATCAGATTAACTAACAACCTCCTAAACCTTGCAAGAGCATTAAGAAGTATCTAAACCTAATTCTACTCCTCAACACCACATGCTTCAGCATGTCAAATAAACAAATCCCTTTACTCCCACACCCTTGAACTATAAACTCTGTTATCAATGATGTCGAAGACACAAGATCTCTCTCAGGAATTAAATCGAACATATTGCACGCTAAAGTAAATCCCGACGTTCTAATAGAAATTAAGTGAAGAAACACATAAATGCAAATTTTGTTCTATCCGTCCTATCATTTCACCGTTAGAGCTTTACCTTCCTTTAAACACAATTTTAGTAGCATAATCTTTGACATTTCAGATTATCATTTGATGTTCTAGTATTCATATCCAGCTAGCCTCTCCATTTTATGATGAGAACATATGAGAAACAAATTTGAAGCTCAAGGACAAAATCCACTGCTAAAGAGCTAAATTTATGTGCAATTATTGACCATCTTAGAAAAGAAAACTATCATCGAAGTAAATAAAATCTACTGCATATAAAAAATATATATTAACAATACAACCAAGTCTTGGAATGATTAATATTTGTATTCAAAAAAAAAAAAAAAGAACATCAAGGTATCTAATGCTTCTGAAACATTTGAGACCAAAAGAAATTCTGCATTTGCCTTTTAGTTCAAGAGTAAATCAATTACTTTGTAAAACTACTTTCTCAACATAAACTTATTTTACTTTCCTCATACCACAACCAGATCATTATAATTATAAATTTGTGAATAAAAAATGAAAATTATAAGTGCAATTGCTAAAAAAAAAGAGCACGTAGAAGAACCACACCACAGAGAAAGGGGAACAAAAGAGGAAGCTTAAGCTCACAACAATTCATCCAGACCATCCCACAATGAGCCAATAGAATGGAATTGGGAAGAATACCTTAGAGGAGGAGGAAATGTATAGTCACTTACAACCTAACGACATTTGTTGCTCGTAAAAAGTCATTAAACCTGCAGAAACAAAAGAAACCATGGAGATACAGCAAATGAGACCAATGTATAGAAAAAGCTTAACAGAGCTAAATGACAAACTCTCTGGCTGAACTTCCTATCTAATTTCGTCTCAAGATCAATGAAAAAAACTCATTTTTACATGTATCACTGACAGCAAATTTTATCTTGTGATGCACAACGAAACTCACTTTCAAGTACCAGGGTTATTGGGGAAAAAGATTTCTTATCAATAGCAACAACAACATACCCAATGTAATCCAGTAATCCCACACAGTGGGGTCTGGGGAGGGTAAGATGTACCTTTGTGGGGTAGAGAGGTTGTTTCCGATAGACCGTCGGCTAAAAAGAATATAGTCAAATAGCATTACAGAGAATATCCAACCACTTCAAGAATCTAATATAATCTCTACAGAGAAGAACTAAGATAATGATGACATTGTTGGATATGATTTGAACAAATAACAAATTAATCTAACCTTGATTATCTGTCGGAAACCAGTTCCAATGTCTTCTGTCTTCACTACCAGTTATCGATATTGCTTTTGAAGAGATTGACATGCAAATTCTTGCACTTACTTTATCCAATCATACTTCCTGTTAGATCTCCCATGTAATGAAAAGTACATATTAGTAAAACAAAAAAAAAAGTACACTCTAAATGGCTTAAAGTTTGTAAGACATAAGCATAAGAAAACACAATGAAACTCAACTGCACCCAAAAGCTCGACATATTCCTTTTTTTTTTAATAACTAAACCCCCCCTAAATTCCGACATCAAATAGCTTAGGAAATGTTTCCACTATAATACAAAAATGAAGAGAAAAAACAGTTGCAAAGTTGGTTCTAACAGAAAACAGCAGTTCACCTGCCTTTATGTAGGAATTGTAATAGAAAATAGTTAGACGATAATGAACCAAGAAGGAGTCTTATAATCGACTTTATTCTCATCCAATGAAATCGACAATTCACCTTCCTTTACGTAGGAATTGTAATAGAAAATAGTTAGACGATAATGAACCAAGAAGTAGTCTTATAGTCAACTTTACTCTCATCCAATGAATGGACAATTTCTCATGGAAAAATGAGTAAGAATGGAGAAGGGAGGGAAAATGTGAAATATAAAGAATGAAGTGAAATCTTAATAAAATTGTCTCTCTAATTTCAGCAAGTCCCGGGAGGTTAAATGTTTACACTGCTTCAAGATTATGGTCCTTTTGGAAAAGGAACAATCAGAAGATACACTAAAACATTCTCCTGAAATTAGCTTTCTTGCTCGAGATTAGTACAGGATAAAGGCAAAAATTATAAATAATGATATTAGCAGATTTTCATTATGTTAGATTACAAATGTTCAGCATTAAATTTAAATTTGCTTTAGAGTTTGTAAGAATTGTACTAATGAAGAAGTGGAGATTTGATCACCACTTATTGTTCAAACAAACTGTAATCTTACAGCATTCAGCAGAGAGAAAAAGAGGAGAATTCGGAAGCGAAAATTGGCATCCTAATAATGAAACATCTTGATACGAAAGATTAAATCCGACACAAAATTCTTATAGCTTTCTCAAGTGAAAATTCAATTTCTTACCTCTCTATGAGCCGCCCATAGCTCTATCAAGCAGATTTATTATAGTTTTCCGCAGCTAAAACTTACCTAAGGATAGGGGGTTGTGGTAGCATTTTCAGATCAATATGTGCTATCGTTCCATTGGACAGTACACAACAAACAAAGATAAGTCTCAGAGTCAAATAAATTGGGCACACACATTGCTAAAAGACATCCAACTGAAGGATGAGCGAAGTGGACCATTATAAGTACCTTGTTGAAAGAAACAGTTATCGTGATGATTAGTTAACTAATTGCATATGCATGAGCAAGTCAGCACTTGGTTTGTGAAAGAATTTGTTCTTCTTGAAGTCTTAACGCATCTTCCCAACATGCGCTTCAGGAGTTCCAGCCTCTGTATCAAATTTCCACTGTTGTCTTCCAACGTGATTGTTGGTAGTCGTCAGCCACGCGCTTCTCCTTCTGCTGTCTTTAGCTTCACTTCTTCCTCAGCTCTCTCCTTTGCTGCTCAAGTCAAAAATCTCTTAGAAAAGTTTTTAAAAACTTAAAAGAGGGTTACTTTCTGTAGCAAGGAAGAAAATGAGACAATGATGGAACTCAAGATATCAAAGGATTGTAAATTTGCAGTTTAAACTACTTACAATTGAAGCAAGAATCAAATGGATGATCTCAATTCTTAATAACCTTCCTAGCTCCAACTTCTAATTAGTTCTTTTTGAATAAAGAATGCTGCATTTTGCCCTGCGTTTAGAGATGGAGGCACACAAACAGTGAATAAAAAGTAAAGTTAATAAACTAAGCTATTTCCTTGGCTCAGGTCCCTTCTTATCTCTGCCCTTACATCTTTGTCCCTTCAATCTATTTCTCATAAGTTTTTGGACATCTTCTAATGTTTCTCATCTTTTTTCTTCTGGACATTTATTGTCCTGCACACACTATTGTTTTGAATCGTCACTACCCTGTTATCCTACTATCCAACAACAACAATTACTAATCACATACAGCAACCATTCAGGCCCTTAATAGTGCCCTCTCTATTCCATAAGTCCGTAATCAGAGATACAAATTCAAATGCAACGTAAATCAAACACAAGCAAATCGGTGTTGCTCGAATACAGGTTTTATGGAGATGTCTCATAGACAGAGTTCAAGTTCCTATAGATGAGGGACTATCAAGAAAATAAATTTTAAAGAAAAAGTATATAGAAAATCAAGAGACCCTATCTTCTAGAGTTAATATCTCCGATGACCACTCAACTATGGGTGCTTTAGCAGAAAGTCACTCAACTTTATTTTCTAACCAGAAAGTCACTCAACTATAGGTGTTTCATTCAGAAAGTCACTCAACTATGAGACTCAGAAAGTCACTCAACTTTGTTTTCTCAACTACAAGTGTTTCACTCAGAAAGTCACTCAACTATGGGTTTCACTCAGAAAGTCGCTCAACTATGGTGTTACACCTTCAAAGTCGCTCAACATATTTAAGTGATTTTTAATTACATTTTGTTAATTTTTATTTAAAGCCAAAATTGTAAGAAATAAACAAATATTCATTTTAACTATTTTATTGACCCGCCTACTTGACACTACCCACTAAAAATATATTGACCAAGGTAAATGATTTTAGATATATATAAAACCACGTTAATACTCGAAGAAAAATAAATGAGTTGAGATATAAAAAAAGAGGAAAAAGCTCAATATTCCACAATCTATTCTAATTCAAGTTTTGTATAAAGAACACAAAGTTTTGTAAAATCTGGTAAGATATCTCAGCACATGAATAATTGTTTTCCTAACCGCATTATATGTTTATAAACTTAAACCACTTTTAGTAGAATTAAAATAAAAGGTCTTGGTCACTATATTTTTAATGAGTAGGGTCAAGTGGGCAGGTGAATAAAATGGTTAAAATGGTACTTGTTTATTTCTTACAATTTTTGACTTTAAATAAAAACCAGCAAAATGTAATTAAAAATTACTCAAATTGGTTGAGTGACTTTTTAAATAAAACACCACTAGTAAACAAAGTTGAGAGACTATCTGAGTGAAACAATGACATTCCTGTTAGAAAACAAAGTTGAGAGACTATCTGACTGAACACCCAACTTTCTGAGTGAAACACATATACTTAAGTGAGTGACTTTCTGGTTAAAAAATAAAGTTGAGTGACTTTTTGAGTGAAATAATTGAGTGAACATCTGAGATACCAACGGTATCTTCTAGCAACAACTTTGATATGCTTTAGGTTTGCACTAATTAGTTGACAAAAGACAAAATTCAACAAGGACATAATGCATGCGTGGAAAATTGCCGATTTGTGATTACACCAATAACAGTAGAGCAAGTCCAGGTGAAGCCCAGCCAATTAACACTCACTGGAGTTAGCCGGAACTTGGAAAATCGAAGGGAGCAACAGGAGATGAATCGAAAAAAATTTATAACAAGTACGAAGAGAGAGAACGAATTGCGATCATTCTGTACCTTTAACTCTGATCACCGACAACTTTACTCGTACTCGCCGGTGACGGAGAGAATTGGGCTTCTACTGAAGTACACGTGTTCATATTACAGTATACTTATGTGTTTCTATAGAAAGCTTAGATTACCAATTTGCCTTTACATGAAAAAAAAAATTCAAGAATACCGTATTCGTCCCACACCATTCCCAGCACAAAGTACAATCCTTTAGTGCTGCCGTTCGTACAGCCTTATTGGCTTATATATAATAGGTATATACCGTTTCTGGGATGCGTGTTGCACGTGGATATCATATCAATGAATATCTTATTTTCTAAAATTAAATTAAATAACTGAAAAAATGTATTTATATTTCGTTTCGAATAGATTAGGGTAATTTTGACACGTTAAAGTTAAGGCAAATTAGTAATAAAAGAATAAGTGTATATTTATGAATTGAGAGACCGAGTAATCCTATCGACATAATAAAAGAGTGTAAAATAATTTTTTCATTTGATAAAATACTAAAGGAGCCATTTGTCCACAGAAAAATCCTTTTTTTAATTACTTTTTTCAAAAAACATCATTTGGACGTATATTAGATTGGTTATTTGAAAAACTTTTAAAGATTACATGTCCAAACACAAGTTAATTTTTAAATACTTTTTTTCAAACTTAACTTTAAATATTTTTTTTTTTCAAATTTTACTTTTTTTATGTCCAAACGCCTACTAAATCAGTTAGGGAAACAATTAACAATTTTCAAATGAATGCTCAATTGCAAACAAACCACCAGCTCTTGCAAACATGCTATTAACTTAACCCCAAATAGTATCAGTGCTAAACATCTCACAACAAAATGATTAACTATCCATGTGACTACACTAAACAAATATTGAAGGATCAAAATACCTTACTAAAACAAACAAATAAATAAATAATTTTGACTACTAAGTTTGACTATAAAAAAATAATTAAATTATCCGGAATCAGTGCTATATGCTTGAGAATTTAGTTAGAATGCTGTTTCAAAATCAATCACCTATAAATTTTGTTGTGCAAGACTCATGGTTCAACAAAAATTTCAAACTGCATACATGTTTAGAATTTCATAGGAACAGTTATACTCACCTCGTGTGTGCTTCTTTTAACGCAGTAAAATGTAAATAACTGAAGGTATTTGTATCAATAAATATCATTACTAAAGTTTAAATTTGTGTAACGTGAAAATGATTCTTTTCGTGATTCCTTTGAAATCTACAAGAATGACGCAAATTGTTTGAACGACAACAGTATAAATCCGGAGTTACTGCAGGGATTTGTTGGGTTCGTAAACAAATAGTGAGCACAACATGACTTATGCGATAATCATGTTGTATGTTCAAAACATGATAAAAGAAAACTTACAGGTTTTCGTACGCGGGATTCAACACTAAGTTATCCACGCGTTTTGTTTCCTCAATTGCAAGATCTAACTCCAGTGTATTTTCTATTCAAGAAAGCTAGGAAATCTTGCTTTAGGATATGAGAAGTTATTTTCAATCTACCTATGATTATGGGGTATGTGTTGTATATAAAGGAGTTCAGGACAAAACCTAAACAGATATAAAACAGGAAAATCTGGGCTCATGTTAATGTTCAGTGGACCAGTCACACGCCCAAAGTGGACCTCCAAGCTCTCATTTTGGGCTAGTAATTTCTAGCTCAATTGCTTCCATGTATTTGTCCGAGTACCCATATAATATATCCAACACATTTAATTAGATCCAAAATCCAATTTGACCTAATTAAATAATTTCTATCAAATAGAAATATTTCATAATTATTATAAATTAAATATCTCGATTCTCAATCGAATATTTAATACTTTCTCAATACGCTCTTAGATCGAAGAAACAATCGCATATAGTGTGACCCTATAGGCCTTCACATATCGACATTAATCTAATTAAGGTCCATACGAAACTCCTAGACTGTGTCGTATGACAAACTCAATATGTGAAGTACGTTTACATGAATCCAACAAACTTAATCTTTATGCGGAACTATAAATTTATTTCATTCGCGACACACTCGATTATACCATATTCTAAATATATCTCTTGCACTGGTCAGTGACTTTAGTCAACCTAATAACATTGAGAAGTTGAGTGCTCTCTTGAATTTCCAATCTAGAAATGAATCATATTCTTGGCTCAACTACCACCTTGATTTACATCATGATGCACCCAACACAAGTTGTATCTTATCCAGAAGGAGTTTAAGCTTAGAACTTAGTCAAAGTACATCATTCTATAAACAAGGTGCGTATTGACCTTAAGTCAAAGGACATTTTATTCCACACACCGATAATACTATAGACATGTATAACAAATAGTTTATCGGCAGGGTACACCAATACTTTTCCAAAGTATACATGTGGCGGTTGAGAAGGTGTATCGGGGGCTAGGGTAGGATTTGTAGTTTTAGACTGCTGATACCATAAATGAATATGTTCGTTGATGTTTATTGATGAATGATTTACAATATATATAAGGTTATAAGAATATTTATTCTGATATAAACTAGGTAAGTAATTAACCTAATTATAAAATAATTATAATTCTACCTAAAATATGAGATATATAATTAATACAATTAATAAAAAAATATTGAGAAATATTCTATTAGTATTTCCTAGAAGATTCTCCAACTGGCCAACCGAAGTCCATGACACCTTAATCTTAACATTTAGAAAAATGCTGCTACAAATGTCTTCCTATGACTTTAGAGGCAACACCACACAACAGTTGAAATGTCAAGAAACTTTAGCATCGATAAGGAATATGCTCCCCTGGACCCAAAACCTCAACTTCCAAATTGAATTCTACTTTTGTTTAACACTAGCAATCCTTAATGGGTCGTCTGGTAAAGGCTGGCCAGTGGGCCGGGACGGCCCGCGCTGACCCCGCCCCGACCCCAATTAGTATAAAATAAAAAATCGGTAGCGGGACTCGAACCGGGACGGGACAACCCATCCCGAGCCCGCCCCAGGCCCGCCAATTCCAAGCCCGCTCTGAGCCCGCCCCGATCCCGCCCGAAAGCCCCCTTTGCAAATATAACCGTTGCACCAACGACCATTTTAGATTTTGGCCGTTGGGCAACGACCATTTTTGGCCTCCCCCCTCCCCCAACCCCCCTACTCCCGTAATATTTATTTTTAACCCATAAGTTATTATATTTACACTTTAACCCAATTTTTCAACTATAAATAACTCATTTTCTCTCCATCTTTCTCACAAATCTTCCTACAATCTCTCTAATCTCTCAATATATATCTCTACATTGTTTACTAAATATTCAATTTTATTTATTCATTTGGGAATTGAGAGTGAAGTTGACAACTAGCTTGAGGATCTTCCATCGAGCAAAGTTTCAATTTTCAACCTCTCGATTACACGTCGGCGTTTGGTACATTCGTTCCTTCATTAAATTATTATTGTCTGTTTATTTTATTTAGTGCACTTAATTTTATTATCTTTAATTATTTATTATCATAATTAAAATGAAAGGATTAAAAGGTATGTTTAAGGGTAAGGGTAATGATGCTTCTTTTAGTAGGGGCAACCAAGGTAATGGTACTTCTTCTAGTCATTCTATTCCTACACAGGATGATTTTGTTGATACTCAACACTTTCCTACAATACCATTAGATTTAGACTAGGAGCTATTTTCTGGAACTCAAGAAGACTTTAATTTAGACGATGATCTAGATGATACACCCACTAATGTTGATGACAACACACCCACTAGTGCACCTTCAACTGAAATGTCTCATATTCCCTCTAGTATGAGACGAGGTCCAGCAAAACGACCATTAAAATCAGATGCATGGATATTTTTTGATAGGGACGTAGAGAATCAAGTAGCTAGATGTAAAAATTGTAAAAATGTTTAAAAATTTAAAACTGAAAAAGGTCACGGTGGGACGGGGGGTTTAATTAGACACGTAGTAAGTGCTCATCCAAATTAGGTATGCCCAATATCGGGCTTCAAAACCGGGTGCGCAAACGTCCGCTCCATCGGAACAAGGTTCACATATTGTCCCGGACCAAGTACAGGGTCAAATTAACCCCACGACGGGGGGAATTGTAGGCCCTAAATACAATAAACATAGAGATAGAGAAACAATATCAAAATTAGTTGTTGTGGAGGGTTTGCCTTTTTCATTTCCTTCATCTCCCGGTTTTATTCATTACATTAGAGATATATATAATCCTGCTTTTAACGATTTTCCTAGATCAACTGTTAAGAGAGATGTATTTAAATTCGCACATGAATATCAACAATAATTACGTTATTCATTATATCATTTTAATGGCAAAGTATCTATCACGTCTGATATAGGTCGTAGTACTAACGACCATGATTATTTAACGGTAACTTGTCATTGGATAGATTATAAATGGTCTATGCAAAAACGTATCTTAGTGTATAGATATATAGATGATAGGCACACTGGTACTTTTATTGCAGAAAATTTTTATCAAGTGTGCCATTATTATGGAATAACTGATAAAATCATGACTATTACATTAGATAACGCTTCTTCTAACAATTACGCTATTACAATTTCAAAAAATAGTTTAACTCCATCTTTTCCAGATCATTTTCATATAAAATGCGCGTGCCATATATATAACTTAATTGTAAATGATGGTCTATCACTTTTTCAAGACATTCTTAGTAAAATACAATTTGCTATAAACTTTATTTTTAAAAGTAATAGAGTACAACGAAGAAAATAATATAAAAAAACTTGTCACGATTGTGGACTACCTTATAGAAAAATTTCAGAAGAAGTATCCACTAGGTGAAATTCTTTATACGAGCAACTACTTGTTATTTATGACTATAGAAAATCTATAACTTTATTGTTTAACTCTCATAATTAAAATCCAGTTGATATGGTTGTAGATAGTGATTGGGTAAAATTTTCCAAACTTATTGTATTTTTAGATAAATTTTTTCAAGCAACAAAAGAATTTTCTGATATATATTATCCTACTATTTCAACTATGTTATTTTATATAGCTCTAATATTTTGATTACTTAGTGAATATATGGAAAAACCAGCTTATATGGCAGCTATTAAAAAATGTTTATCAAAATAAAAAAATATTTTATTCTTATTCCCACTATTTATACTATTGGTGCTGTATTAAATCCGACTATTAAAATAGACGGTACTAAATCACTTATTGAAACTATTTACGATTGTATAGAAGTACTACCACCTCCAAGTCCAAAAAATCTAAATCACCCACCACCTATTAAACAAACTAAAGAAGAAGTGTTGTCTAGCGTAGAAGACCAATGCAAAAAATATATATAGGTTTTACCAACAAGAAAATGCTAGTAACTTACCGGCTTCCATACCATCTTCTTCATCTTCAACACAACCTCACAAAAGACATGTTGTTTCTACGGCTAGTATTGAAAGCCTCAGAAATAGAATGTGTGGCTGTACCGCTACTAACCAAAATTAGCGAGTTTGATATTTTTGTTTTGCAGGGTTCTGTACCGTACCAAGAAGTTATCAATGAAGATGGACATGAAGACTTGTTTGAAATATTTGGAGGGGAATGAGAAGACCTTTCCGACACTTTCAATGATGGCTCGAGATGTTTTGAACATTCATGCATCATCAACTGCGTCTGAAAGCGCTTTTTCTGTCGGCAGATATCAAATAGGAGACCACAGACACTCATTAGCCGGAGACAGCTTGAAAATTGCAGTATTATTCAGAGATTGGATACGAGCGGAGCGGAGAAGGTGCGGTCAACCGGAGATCAATGAAGAAGAAGACGAAAACTACAACGAAATCTTATTCGAAGGTGGTGGAAGCGACATGGATCAATTTGACCAACAAATACCAATTCCAACCGAAGAACCACAGAAAATTATCAAGCAATTAGAACATATTTTTTTGAGAATGTAATTTTTTTAATTGCAATTTTATTATGTAATTTGCAACTTTTGGACAACATCACAAGGTTGTAATTTAGACAAGTGTATTTGTATTACAAAAAAATCATATGTCTATTAAATAATATAAGAGGCACAAAAACAGCCTTGAAATGTTTTTATTACACTATCTTGTCTTGTTTATTGAGTTTTTTTTATACATATATTATTAAAAAAAAAAAAAAAGGAAAACCCACCGGAACCCGCCCCGACCCGATTCCGACGGGATCAGGATCGGGACGGGACTGGAGCAAGTCCCGCCAAACCCGACCCCGCCCCCTTCGCCCATCCCGCCCCCGACCCCGACCCCGCCTTACCCGGCCCGCCAGACCCGAGCCCAGCCCACTGGCCAACTATAGTCCGGTTTAGAAATAAAGTTATATATGGATTGTAATACAATGATTAATTACTAATATAGGAATTATAATGTAGAGATTATTTTTTATCAAAATGTTTAATTTCATTATATTAGAAAGGAGATATACGGATTATAATCTAAAATATATGTTTGGTTTTAAGTTGGATAAATTCTTGTTTCCAGTTATAGCCTTGAAAATGCCCAAGGGTATAAATAAAAGCTTTGGAAGAAGGTCAATTTAATCATTTGGATTGATTAATCCATGTATAGCTAGCTAATCATGGTATTGTTATTCCATATTCAGTGTGGGACAGAATAATACAATGATTACAAGTCTCCACTAATGTCACGTTGAAGTGTCAACTCAATGATCCTGAGTGAAGTAAGAGAAATGCAAAGTTACAAACAAATCTTTTTCTTTTATAAGTTTGTTTTTTGTTTCTCAATCATTCTGAATACACCTTAAATTCCAGTTCTATTACTAGAAATAACTTCCATTTTTTCTCCATATTTATCCACCCCCTTCCAACTTGTAGTAAAGCCTAGAAAGTTCCTCCACATGATTAAAGACAGTGACCTCAATACAAAAAGTTGAACAAAAAAAAAAGGTCTCTTGTATGAAGGTGTTTACTGCATTTGGTGAAGGGTGTACTTGTACGAGTACAGCTAAAATTGCTGTGCTCATGGTGGTACTAAAATTAGATGTGGGAGCCAGAAAATTATAGGCACAATTTGGGAGGCAAATAATATTTTATAAATAAAATGCAAATACATGTTAAACAGTTATATGGCAATGATCGGAACCACAAGAACAAATTTCTAACTTCTAGCTATCCTTATGTAAAGAGTCACACTTCGGATATGGAATGATAACATGAACTTTATATGTATTTGGACAATTCTCACTCTACGAGCTAACTTTTGGAGTTGAGTTAGGCTCATGATCCATTTTTTACATAATAACGCTCCAGTTAACAAGGTATGAGCGTGCTGGAGAGTGTTAAGAGTCCTACATCTAATATGAAGTGTGTTAAGAGTCCCACATCGAATATGGAGTGGGAACATGGGAGTGTTAAGAGTCCCACATCAGAGTGGTAACATGGGGAGTGTTACGAGTCCCATATCAGAGTGGGAACATGAGAGTGTTAAGAGTCTCACATCGAATATAAAATGAGAACATGAACTCTTTATATGAACTTGATCAATCCTAGCCCTACGAGCCGAAACGAGGTCTCCAGATTGCTTGAATTTAAGTATAATGATCATAAAATCTAATCTTTTTACTGTGGATTCATTGCTTATTTTAATTACATAAAAATCTTATAAATCTAGAAAAAAGTTTTGAAATGTATTATAAATCATAATTTTCAATCAGAAATTAAAGTATTAAAAATGATAGTAAATGATATTTCTGTTAGACTTTTCAAATTGTAATGTCCTATAAAATTGGCAAGGGAATATAATTTTACTTGATTTTGTTTTCCAACTAAAATAATTTGTTGGCTTTCTTTTTTCGCAATAAAACAAAAAGGTACTCACAAAATATTATTAGCATAATGTAACCTATAACAATAGGTTATTACCATTATTTTTTTTCATGGAAAATTACTTAAATTACCTTATATGCAATTACTTTAATTGTGAAAAAAATCTTTACATCATTATTGGGCAGTCTAATGCACCAAACTCCCATCACGCGAAATCTGAAAAAATGATGGGATCATAAAAGTCAATAGTACACAACTTACCTTTCGTTATGCTAAAAATTTAAAATTTACACCATTATTAATATATAAAATTTAAATGAGATTACAAGTGGCGAAGTAAAAAAGTCTTGCATGACCCAATTTCCTCGAACCTACTCAGCACTTTACAACGCTATGATATTCTTGTAATCTGTGTCATCACTGATGTGTCCTTCTTCCAACTTGTTGCCCAATTAACAGCACCGTTAACAGCTTCTTCTCAAAACGAGTAAACGCCGTTAAAAAGGCCGTCAATAATCCACGTCAAAGTCGTCATTCAACGCTGTACAATAATAATTCCCACGTCTACAACGCATATCTTCTTCACGCTACCAAACTTTCTCACCGTTCAATTGCCGGAAAGTTCGCCGGAACCATTCAATAAGCTCATCGTTGATCTGTTTTAACCTTATCTATTTCGTCTTCGGTTCTTGTTGCTCCTTTAAGAATCCGCTCGTTGTTCTCTGCCTTTGAATTTCTCTATTTAAGTTATTTTCTTTTTTCCCCCAAATTCCGATTTCTGAAACCCTAATTCCCAAAGCTTTTAGCTGTCGTTTATCGATGGCCCATTTCAATTAAATTTGTATATTATGAATCTCTAGGGCTTTGGGAAAGTTTTATTTGGTTTTGTTCTTTTTGATTTGTACAGTTTCGATCTGTGAAGAGGAACACAGATTGTATGTAAAAAATCCTTTTTTTTTTGTTTTAGTTTTAGGGGGTTTGTATTTTTCAGGTTGATTTGATTTTTGGAATTTAGGGTTTGAAATTTTTTGATTAGTGAAAGATGTCTTCAGCTGGGGTGATTGCAATTAGTCCAATTTGTTCGGAGTCTTTGTTGATTCCTTCACATTTACATAGCCAAGAATCGATTTTGATATACGTTGCTATATCAGGATCAATGGTACCAATGAGGGTATTGGAATATGATTCAATTGACTCTGTGAAGCTTCAGATTCAGACCTGTAAAGGGTTTGTTGTGAAAAATCAAAAATTGGTATGTGGGGGTCGGGAATTGGCTCGAAGCAATTCCCTTATTAAGGATTATGGAGTTGGTGATGGAAATGTTCTTCATTTGGTCCTTAGGTTATCAGATCTTCAGGCTATCAATGTGAAAACTGCTTCTGGTGAAGAGTTTACCTTTAACGTGGGCAGGAGCAGGGATGTTGGATACGTGAAGGGTCAAATTGCTAAAAAGAAGGGTTATTTAGGAGGAGATATTGATGAACAAGAAGTGCTTTGTAATGGTGAGAGACTTGAAGATCAGAAGCTTATACATGATATCTGCAAGAACAATGATGCTGTAATTCATTTGTTTGTGAGAAAATCTGCAAAAATTAGAGCAAGACATGTGGAGAAGAATTTTGAGTTGTCTATTATGGCACCACAACTGAATGACAAGGTTACAGAGAGCAGGAATGTGAATGAAATAGTAGACAATAAGCTTTTGGTCCCTAGGGGGCCTCCTGATAGGGCAAGTATTTTGGAACCTATCATTGTTAACCCAAAGATTGAAGTGCCTTTGGTGATTAGTGATTTGGTTGGTTCTACACTTGAAGGGTTAGATAGAGGACATTATCCTATTAGATCCTCCGAAGGCACAGGAGGAGCCTACTTTATGCTTGATGCATCAGGGAGTAAGTATATTTCGGTGTTTAAACCAATTGATGAGGAGCCTATGGCTGTGAATAACCCGCGAGGGCTGCCTTTGTCAGTTAATGGTGAGGGCTTGAAGAAAGGAACACGAGTTGGAGAAGGTGCTTTAAGGGAATGTGCTGCCTACCTTTTGGATCATCCAAAAAGTGGTCGGCGTTCATTTTCTGGTGAGCCACTGGGCTTTGCTGGTGTTCCACCAACTGCCTTTGTGAGGTGTCTCCATAGCGGATTCAATCACCCAGATGGTATCACCTCTAAGATCGGGTCCTTGCAGAAGTTCATGGAGAACAATGGAAATTGTGAGGATATGGGACCTAATGCTTTTCCTGTTGGGGAAGTGCATAAGATTGCAGTGCTTGATATGAGGATGGCAAATGCAGATAGGCATGCTGGGAATATATTAATGAACAAAGGAGAAGATGGGCAGATTGTCCTCATTCCAATTGATCATGGTTACTGCTTGCCTGAGAGTGTAAGTCTTCATCTTTATTTTTCCTTTTCTTTTTGGTGCATGATATGAGCTGTTGGTGGATACATTTTTTGCTGCTGCATTTCTTGACACGTCTTCACTTATATTGGTTAAATAGTTACAACATGATGTTAATTATATTTGTTTTGTGGTCTAACATAACCCTCCAGCAAGTGATTTTATGATTTGAAGTACTTGCTGTGATGGGATTTCAGAGGCATATTAAGTTTCATTCATTATGGTCAAATATTTGGTTTAGGGTATGGACTGACTTCAGATTCAATTAATCTCAGTTTTGACGGCATTTCTATGTGCTCTCTCTTAAGATGATAAACACACAGCAAAGGATTAAAAGGAAATCATTTTCATGTCAAGTGTCACTATGATTTTTATTGGCCAATGAATACGTATTAGATGTTGTTGACTTTACAAAACTGACCACCTCTTTTTACCCTGCCTATTGAGAAGCCGGCTAAACACATTCGAAATTCAATTCGTGTGCTCTTTCAGAAGAAGTTTCAAAGTGTAACTAACAAAATTTCTAATTGATTTCTGCCTTGATACTTCAAAGGGAATTCATTCTCGTGAGAAATTTGTATAACTTTAAAAGATTGTTGAAGTGTTTATATCCTCTCTCGATCTCTCTCTTTAATTCAAGATTGACAATACAAGGCAGATTCGTTAAGACTTGGATTTTTTTTTGTATATTTTGGTTTTTGAGTTGCTTTATCTTTTATGATATTGCAGTTTGAAGATGTCACTTTTGATTGGTTGTATTGGCCACAAGCTCGTCAGCCATTTAGATCTGAAACCATTGAGTACATAAAATCACTTGATGCGGAAGAAGACATTGCCTTGTTGAAATTTTACGGGTGGGACATGCCTTTGGAAAGTGCACGCACACTCCACATCTCTACCATGCTTTTGAAGAAAGGTGTAGAGAGGGGCCTCACGCCATTTACCATAGGGAACATCATGTGCCGCGAAACCTTGAACAAAGAATCTGTAATTGAGGAGATTGTTCAAGAAGCACTGGACTCTATGCTCTCTGGCTCAAGTGAAGATGCATTCCTTGAGACCGTCTCGCATGTTATGGATCGCCGCCTTGATGAGATTGCCTATTGATATTTCACCGAAGAATTGGTATATAGGTATACATAGGAGAGTGTCAAGACACCTTTTGTTTGCATGCATCAACTTCAAGAGAATATTCTGATTCATTGCTTTCAATTCATTTTTGCAGTTAACTGGAAATAACCTAGCTAGGTTGTGACCAAGTTCTTTATCTCAGTGTCAATTCTCAAAATATTGTAAAGTTTGTTTCATCTTTGTACGTTGGATTAACTTGAAGGAGCTATATCTTTTCCTCAAATAATAGTCTATGTTATTGTTTTATTCATAAAAGTGTTTTCATAAGTTAAAAGGTTGTTGACATCAAAGTCGCAGGATATTTTTGTTAGTTAAGTTTCGATCAAGTTAGAGGAGAAAAAAAATTGAGACTCCGATGAGTTATGTGCTAGTTTAGGCCTCGGGTGATAAAAAGAAATGAATAATGCTCTTCTATTGTACATAAGTTCTTAATGAAATTAGTAGTTTAAAGTCAAATTTTAATAAAATGCTTTAAAAATATATATACATACACAAAAAAACAATAATAATTTAGAATTATCTTTTTCATTCTCACATACTACTTGTTTTTAGTATATTATTCTTAAAAGACATAAATCATTTAACTTCACATAGTAATTTATTATTAACAAGAGTAAGGATTGTTTCTAATTAATAAGATGTTAGTCATTTGTTTGTAACTACATTACTTAGATTTTGTTGTAAAAACTTTAATTATTAATATGAAGATTTAAGCTATTTAATTCAAAGTTCTAGAATATTTATGATAAAAAGTAGATTGTTTTTTCTTTCTTTCTTTTAAAATATTTTTGTACCTTTATTTTCACAATATTCAGTATTAATTTTAAGTGAAAATAAAACCACTAAACTCACTATTAAAAAATTTTGGGTCCTAAAACAAATGCTTTACTAGCCTCATCTTGAGCCACCCCTGATTGTACAAAGCTAGGTAAATTGTTTTTTTCGAGCCCTTTGGAGGTTTAATATATCGTGGTGATTGTTTGCTAGTAAATCCAAGGGTATAATACTAACTCCTCTACTACAGAAGCCATGATAAATATTTACTCGCATCACACAAGATGTTTATGCCAAATTCTAAATTTACCAAATGTGAAAATACATAGTAATTAGTTATTATTAAATTTTGAAAATTTGCATGCAAATACACATCATACGTCTATTAACTTGTCAGAAGTTTTTACCTAGGAGCCACACCTTCCCACCCTTTTGAAACGATGGGTTTGATATGAAGTGGGACATCATCTCATTTTTATTAAACATTAACTTGATACCGAGTTCACTTCAAACCTAATTATGCAAACCTTATTTCTCACTCAAAACTCTTTAAGTAATTGTTAAACCTCCTATCCCACAAGAAAACACTAATGAGAAAGCAAACTATATGAACATCTTGATTGAAAAGATAACATCTTAATATCAATCAATTGATTTCAATTTGTTCTTTTCAAAAACCATTTCAATCCAACCAGTAGTAAATATTCGTCTTTTTAAGTCATTAATAGCACTACAAACAAATCTGCAACTAAACTAAGAAAAACTTCTGCTAAATATCAGATTTAATGTAACCATATTGTCAAACATGTGTTGTCATCTATGTCAGCCTACTAGATGAAAATAAGATTTTGTTTGCTTAGTTAGAGCAAAAAGGCAAATATGATACGAAATTGTAACTTAGCCATTATTTTTATCAATCTCTAACAAAAGGAAATTAAACAAAAATCTATAGTTATAGAATCAAACATAGGTTTTTCTCTTTGTCTACTACATCAACCTTTGCTGCTTACTATTTTTTTCCAACAGTTATTCATTCACAACAGTTTTCGTATGATTTTATAGCAATTGTGCTATTACCCTTTTTTCCCGACTGATTTTGTTATTATCTATTATTTTTTACTTTTTGTTATTTCTTTGTTAGATCATTTGTATTTGTTTTTCACTGAATCAATGGTCTATCGAAAATAGTTTTCTGCATCTTAAGATAGGGTTAAAATCGATGTATACTCTACCCTCCTTTGATCTTATTTGTAGGATTATATGTTGTTGTTGGTGTAGTTATTCCTTCCCAAGAAAGAAAGAAAAAAAGATGTCACGAGGATAAGTAGCACTTTCCTTAAATGTGACAGAAGAAATCACCGTAGTAGATAGCAGTCACAGTAATAGAACTAAAAAGTCTCTCTCTTGTTTTTTCTAATGCTAATGATATGCTACCCATCACTTTATTGACATTCCTCCATTTCTTATTCCACATTCTTAGCACTAAATTTTCTCAGCTGGGTTTCAAATTACAATTGAAAAATTAAATCTTTAGCCATGTATGATCCTTACAGATCTAAACCCAGTAGAGGCCGTACAAATTTTGCTTCATGTATTTGTGCTACTGTTTTCCTCATCTTTATCATTGCAACCATTGTTGTCGCTTACTTCTTCCTCTTCAAACCCAAATCTCCTAAAATAGCCGTCGAAGCCGTTCGGTTCCCAACTTTCTCCGTTACGAACGGCACCGTTAACTTCACCTTCTTCCAGTACGTCTCCGTTACAAACCCAAATCGCGATGAGTTCACTCATTACGACAGCTCGCTTCAGCTCAGTTACTCCGGTGAGCCGGTGGGTCTTGTGTTTATTCCCGCCGGGAAGATCGACGGTGGTAGGACACAACATATGTCGGCGAAATTTGATGTACAGTCTTACCCACTTCCGGCTAAGTTGAAAGCTGATGCCTCCGCCGGGGTGATTCCGACAGCGGCAGCGGCAGCGGCGGCGAACGGCGGAGGTGGTGGGGGACCCACAATGGAGGTGGAAACAAGGATGAAGTTGGTTGGGAGAGTTAGGGTATTGAAAGTGTTTACACATAGAGTGGACAGTGGAGTGAAGTGTGGGGTGATAATTCAAGTCAGTAGTGGTAATGTTTTAGGCGTCCGTTGCTGATGATTTTACACTTTATTTCTGATGAAAGAATTGTTAAAAGGCAATTGCAGATGTGTTTGAAATAGAATTAGGTGAATGTTAAGTGCAAACATTGATGAAGATTGTTTTTGTGCTTTGGCTTATGTATATGAACATTGTATTAAATTTGTCAAATTGCAAGATGTTTTTGTGAACATTGAAATGGTCAGAAGACAATTGGGATTTGTCAGTTATCATTATTGTGTTGGATGGTAATTTGCACTTTCGACCAACTTGCTAATTTGAGCTTATTTACAGCTTAAGCTAGTTGCAATCTGTTTGTTGCCTTTGGTGTAAAGTATGAATGGTTATTTTGGTCTTTAAAACCTCTCACAAAGCAATTCTATAGCTTAAAAATGTAGATTATGGTAAGAAAACTGAGATGCAGCTGTGAAATTTACCTGTTATAACATTTTTTTTTTCTCCGAGGGCAGTTATGTTGAAAGCTATTATTATACAGTACTATTTTTACAACAAAGATATAGAAAGTTCTCTTAGTCACATTTTTGCATATTTATAAGATTCACTAGACGATCAATTATTGTATGATTCTTGGAAACAACGATGAGGGTATCCCATGTTACAAGGACAGTAACACTGACCTTTCTTTTTTTTTTTAAAAAAAAATCAACTTCTCAATCTCATCTTCAGGGTGCTTCACTAAATGAATGATCACCTGTTTCAACGCCAAACTAATGGACTCTTCAACTAAATCTGAGCTTCAACTTTGGACCTCAGAAACAGAGAATACTAAGAAGCAGGGATACTAACTCCAGAAAATTATCAAAGGCAGCATGTAATCAATCTGGAAAATTGAGGCAACACAGACCCTCTAACCACAGTTTTGTACTGTCAATAATTTTCACAGAAGTCGATTTAATAGTTTGATAAAATTACTACATGACTATCACATTAGGGAGGTGTCTATAGATGGACAGATTAAACCATCAAGAACACAAAAATTTCCATGCAGTCTTTTCTCAGTTGAAGGATTGTAACTTCTCATTCTACAATAATTGGAGCAACTGAATATACATTATGGAACTCGTCGTTTGAGCACCTTTAACAGGTAAAAAAAAAAAATGATAATATGTACAAGAGCCAACTTAGTCAACTCGTCGCTTCAGGCACAAATTTCAAATGTCCGTCATAATTCAAAGAACAATACCATTTCAGCTATTGGTGATGTTCCGCCATAGTATCTGGTGTTAAAACGAGTCTAGGCCCGTGATATACTGTTGTTGCCTAATAGAAACTAGGCAACGGAGTTCCCATAAGAGCCAGCATGTCAAAGGTTGACGAATTATTCAGCAGCTGAGATTATGCCCTCACGATCTCTTGTTTGATGACTAATAACCCGATCAACCTCAGGGAACATAAGAAAATGGTACAATTAAAGGACAACTCAGAGACCGATATAGAGCTCTCCTTTTAATTTCTCATACATAACACTTCCTCAGTTGTGAAGAATCGATTAACAGGGGCTGCCTCTGCCAGTCTTCCATTAAGTTCCTCTTTCAAAACAACAAAATCGTGGCATCAGCTTTTTAATCAATCATTCCTAAAGCTTTCAAAAAAGTTAGAAATATCAAGTGGGTCGTACAAGAAGAATCCGACATTGTAATATGTTTTTTAACTTACATACAACTTTTCATGAGTTTTACTCTCTAATAATGTATTGATAAATAACTTCCACTTTTTTCTCTAGCTTATCTCAATGAAGCTTCCAGTGCTGGGAGATCACTGTGATTTCCAAAATTAGGACATAACCGCAACTATAACTAGAAGTAAATGAAAGGTTGACTTATTCTTTTCCAAAAAAGAACACAGGAAAGTGAAGGCCAAAAAGAAATTTAAAGGAAATTGAGGGGTAGAGAAATTAAAGCAAGGAACGCTAACCAAAATTTTCTTCCCGATCAATTCAAATAGAAATCGACGCATATCAAACAAAAGCCTTATTGATCCTCTCAGCTTCTATTATAATCCTAAGATGAGTGGATCTCATAGAAGTTGGGCATGCCATGTTTAAATCTTTCTGCTTATATGTTTTTACTATGTCTACGGTGAGGGTTGATAAGATTTTGGCTCCTCGATAGCTAGCAAGTATAAGCAGAGTGGATAATTAAAATTCAAACTGGACCGTTTGGCAGGTACAGTACCTTTTCAATCTTTAAATTTTGAAATTTGTTTCACAAAATTTCATGAACTGTTCTAAAGGTGTCTACCATTACCTTCAAAATGCAATACCTGTAAACATCAACATGACAGCTATTTAGAAGTGGGCTTCTTTAGCTTCTTCCGTGACCTCCTCCTGAAATAAATGAAGGTTAAAATCAAAAGAAGAGTTCTAATAGTGGGAGAAACTATGCATCATATAAATATCTGGCTTCATACTGATCACCAGAAAAGATGTGCCTGCTATAAAATTTGGCGTCAGGTGTATCGTTGAAGTGTACCTCTTTTTTGTAGGTTTTCCAGTACCAAATAGACCTTTCATTACTGTAGATACATCCAAAGATCGTTCACGCATGATTTTGTCATGGTATATCTTACTCCCAATATCAGTGATAGCTTCCTCCACCTCTTCCAACGACTGGTCCACATTGAGCTGCAGCTGCCCTTTCTTGATAACTGTCACATTAAAACCATTTGCTTTGGCGTCCCGATAAGCATCCTGCACAGTAGTCAATAATGGAATAACAAAAAAATCTTTCCAAGGCAATGAACAATTTTTGATAACAGTATTATGATCTATAACATAACAGGCTAAGAGAAGCAAAAAGAAAGCAGAGAACATGCACAATTCTTCAGCTATTTTTAGTTTTCACACAAAGTGAGAAGAAAAAGAATAAAGAAATAGAGAGGAAATGGAATCTATCTGGTTTAGTATATTAAGCATTTAAACAATAAACAGTAGCATTGATGGCATACCTGGCTAGGGCCAGCAGGAAGATTTAGCACAGTTATACAATCTAAAGATTTCTAGGAAATTTATCAGGAGTAGGAAGTCCTACTTTCTTGTGTCCACTACATAACATCCCTATAATTTGGAAAGAGACATTGTTTTAAGAAAAAACACAGATCCATAAATGTTCCAAAAATGTAATGCACATGCTAATCAATATGCATTTCGACAGTTATAGGAGCTCACAGAAAAAACATTAACCAGAGACATTAGCCCCACCCCCAATACCCTCTTATGCAGTGGGGATTTTTCCACCAATGATGTTATCAACTGTTTTAGATTTGAAAGCATTGTCATTATGTAAAGAATAAGGCGTTGAACCAGTTAATCAAGAAAATGCAGTTACACCACAAGAAAATATTTTACCTTAGGAGGTCGTGCAATAACAAAGGCATTCCCGTTGCCAAGCATTTCCATATGAGCCTGTATTATATAGCAAAGGTTTTTACAGTCACCAGCATCCTCAAAAGCAATTATGTGATACTGCTTGGGATCCAATTCCAGATCAGTGGCCATCTCTAGTGAATAGAATCCTACCATCATCTCTCCATTTTCCTCAGTGTACAATTCAATACACTACAAACAAGAACAGAAACAAATATTGTTTGAGAAATCACGATGTAACTGGACAATATATAAAAAGACTAGAGGGCCATGCTCTTCTAAATTGTGTTTCTCTCAATATAGATTAAACTCATTTTTAAGAAGGAAAATGAGAAATGAAAAATGTAATAATTACCAATACACAGGGTAGATCAAGCCACCATAAGTAGTCCTCTTCCTTTTCATCTGCATATTCACGATATTTGCTCACTACTGCCTGGGGTCCAAACAGTTCCATTTCTCTTTTCACCTTGTCAAGTTTCTCTTTGATTAGTTTCTTTCCCTTCTCAGGTAAGTTGTCCATCACATCGGCAGCTTCTTTTATTTCTCTTTCCGTAATCCATCTGTCCAAGTCCTTCCCTACATCCTTCATTACAGCTTTAATTTCCGGGTCGGTCTCTGCATTGTAGGATTCCAAGAACCCTTGGGACCATTTCTTTGTATGCTGCCAGTACTCTTTACCAGATTTCTTGCCAGCCTTGATGGAACCATCACTACTTTCAATGATGGTCCTGGGACCTTTCGTCTTTGTATCGTGAGTAGAGATAGCTGAAGTCGAATCAATTTTGTTGCTTGATAGGGATTCTTGCAATCCTTGTGGCAAGTCTTGTCTTTCTTTCTTCATGAGATTTGGATTTTTTATGCTTTCTGCAACTGCCTTTCGCTGTTCTACAAAGTAATCTAGAAACTTCGAACTTCCTTCCAGCGGTGGACCTTTCCAGCGAGGTATAATTTTCTCCGGTGGATCATATAAACTGATGCCATCTACAGCAAAAGAATGTAACAGAAAAAGTAATTTTCTTAGCATAGCATTGAATTTCAGAATAACTTTTGTTTTTTGTTCTGACCGCCGACTAACTCGTATCCCCCCCCCCCCCCCCCCCCCAACCACCCTCAAACAAGAAGGGACACAACTTGAATTCTCATGAAATCAAGATTTTGGTCCTAAGGTGGCTCAGAAATAAGTAAAGGGACAAATATGATGAACAATAAAACTTAACTATCTAGCTGTATCTTCTAATGTTCACCAGGTATAATGACATTAGCATTTATTCATCCTATTTCCATGAGGGAGTTGAAGATTAAGAAAATTAAATACCTGCTCCATAATCAAGGTTTTCAATGTTTGAGTGGAGCCACTCGTGCAAATCTTGTAGTTGTTTATTCTCTTGATCAACTTTCTTCTCAAGGCCACTGAAGAAGACAAGTTTATCTTCATCATCCATTTGATAAAATGGATCTCTACCAGAGAGCTCGTTTTCTCTAACTTTAAAAACAATTTCATTAAGTCTTTCATCTTTCATCCACTCAAGCTCGGTGACATTCTCATTAGTCTCAGGATGAAACATCTGAGTTTTCAGATTCAGCTCCTCATCAGATTTCTCCTTTGCCACATTGTAATTATGCCTAAACCCCAACTGAATCTTCTTAATGACTGGTTCAAATTCATGGAAATTCTTTTCCAACCAGCTTCCATTATCCCCTTCTTGATGAGAGTGAGTTTCAGGTATTTCAGTCGGTGGTACAACTTTATCAGCATGTTCAGGAATGTCATTGGCTGGAAATGGTTTCTTTTTCTCTTGACAATGATTTGAAAAAGATGACGAATCAGATGTTTCAAGGGGAATCGACTGCTGAAAGAGTTTGCTTTCATCAAGTTGTGAGCTCAAATCACCAAATTTTGCTTCTTGTTCTGGTGACGACAAATCAAGTGGTTTAACCTCTTCATATATGTTGTTCTCATCATCATCTAAACTCAGACTTCGATAACTCTTCCCTTTATTCAGTGCAGCTACAGCATTTTTGCTGGTTGGAAGAAATTCTTTTTGTTTGAAACTAGAATCTTCATAAGCAAAATCAGATGTTCTTGCATTGTCAGACAGCTGGTTCACATCACTGATACTCTCTTTTTCCATTAGTGGTATTGATACATTTTCAACCTCTGGATCACTTTCAGGGGTCCTTTCTTGCTTTGTTTTCAGTTTGTCACTTTTCTTCGAGAGGTACTCCCTAGCTTCCTTAACTGACAGAATGATTTTCGATTTTGATGTCACAGAAATTTCGCTTGGCTTTCTTGATTGGCCAGATGTTATACTAGATATTTCAGTTACCTCAGTTCCATCAGTTGAGCTTTCATGCTTTGACTCGCGTGCATTTTCCATAGAACTTTTGATATCATCTGGAGATTCTATATTTCTGTTGGAGGTCTGCACTTCATGATTCACCAGTGAAGATGAACCGGTATCAATTCCACTATTGTCAGAGGAAGCTGCATATACATTAAGATCTTGTTGCTCATTAATGTCCTCAAACGATTTCTGTTCAACAACTACCTTTTCATTGAAGAGTTCGGTCGAGGCTGGATAATCTCCTGATTCTCCTCCATTATCAGCTTGAAGAGAATTTCCTTTTTCCTGTTCTCGTGCATGCCTTGCCATCTTTCTGATTTCCTGAATCTCATCATAGAATTCAGCATTTTCAAACTGCTGATTCTGAAACTGCTCTGGTAATGCTAATTCACTATTGAATCCCCTTGCTTTCTTTATGCTGCTCATAATTTCTTGCTTATCAAGCTGAGGCTTTTGCAGAAACATGTTATCGGGCTCTTTGGTACCCTGGATAACTTCCACCTCACATAGCACAGTCTTGTCCGTCTCCTTTCTAGCTTTTATCTTCCTCCTCAGCATTTCCTTCTCCAACCGTGAGTACTCTTCTTCTCCATCATTTCCAGAAACAAACATTTTCTTCACCGTCCAGATCAAAAAGAAACCACAAAACACCACGAATCCAACTCTAGGCAACTTTTTAGTTACATTTGGATTTAGAGTAAAAGTGCTAAGCCTATTGACAGTATTGGACCTCTCTCCGGAAACTAAAAATTTAGCCACTGAACTATTCTTAGGAAGCAAATCTATACCACTTTCCATTTCCCTAGCTAAAACCTCAGCAAGTGAAACTTTTGCTTTTACATCCTCATGTTCCTCAATCGTAGCGTTCCGATACAATATTGGATCAATTCTGCTTCTTTTCAAAATTTCATCCTCATTTACAACCACCCTTTTGACTTTACCCTCAGAATCTTGAAAAACAGTAAAGATAGGACCAGTACCTATACCCCAAAACTCAGTATCCTTTTTATACTGCTCAACCCAGCTCTCCAATTTATTCCATAAAACAGACTCCCCCAAATCCTTTGTTTTCAATTCCTTCATTGATTCTTCAGTATTATCAACCACCACACTATCAGAAACAAGATTGTTGCTTTTTTCATCAATATTTTCGTAGCTAAATTGAGAATTATCAGAACTTGTGTTGTGAATAATGGGGTTTTCGATTACCTGTTGCTGGTGTTGAGTGAGCTTTTTCCTCAAATAGTTTGGACGCTTTGTTCGTCGGCCAAATTGAGCTGAAATTTGGAATCTTGATGGGTTGGAGAATGGGGAGATGGGACTGCGAATCTTGGAATTGCGTGCTCTGAATGGTGAAGAGGTTCTCTTTCTCCATTTGGAGATGCAGAATTTGGGTGAAAAAAATTGAAGGGGATAGAGAATTGAACAACTGGTTGAGATTGTGAGAAAGCTCATAGTATATTACTCCAACAAGATACTATTACAAGACAAGAACCTTAAACCCTGATAAAAGCCTCATACAGTTTTCACTCGGGTTTAGAAAAGAAACAAAAAAAGAAGCTTATCAGGGGTTGTTGAAATATTTAGCAAATGTTCTAAAAAATTTTGCTTGGCTAAAGGCTAGTCATAGGTGTGATATATGATATATCTACTAATTTCTTCTTCCTACCTTTGAAATGTTTTTCTCTTAAGTCAGCCTCCCAGTCCCAAATCTCAATTGTAGAATTATCTTGTATATGTTGTTATTGTTATTATGATTAAACAAATGAATATGCAATAGGGAAAAGTATATCTATACAACTTTTAAAATGATAAATAAAAAAAGTTACATCAATTCAATTTATTCAAATTTGTAACCTTAACTACATTATGTACAATTTTTATATAGCTAAAATATCTCTCCTAAATAACTCTCTTGGTCTAGTCGGTGGAAACCGGTGAACCATGCGAACTGGTTAGATGCGTGGGGCAGAGGGCTCGAACTACCCCTTTGATTGATCCAGCCTTTTCTTCGCTTCGCTAGTGAATCACCTACTAAAGGGACAGGCCTGCACACCTTATTTGAGACTACTAAGGCAGGCGGTGGACTCTTTCATTAGGTAAATGAGTTGTCTAATCTCTGGTATATAGTAGTTGAGAAAATAAAAATATATCAAATGATAAACTGAGTCAAAGTCATATGAATCCTTTGCAATTACCAACATGGATTGTGGTGCATGATTAGGTCTACACCCTTAACTAGAGGTCTCGAGTTTGAACCATAGAAATAGAAAAAATCTTATTGGGAGCCCCATCTTCGACACTGGGTGAAAAATCAAAAAAAGAATCCTTTGCTATTGAAAGAGTGGTAAAAAGAAACATTAATTTTCTCTACTGATGGTAGAAGACTAGTAGCTGTAAAGACTTCTATGGTATTTTCATCCCGTTCTACGGATCTTATGTGTGTTATATATATTATGTTTCTTCACAATAGTTTCTTTGCCAAATTTGAAGTTCCTCTTCCGCTTTCAGTCACCCTTCATTTTTGCAGTCAATCCATTTCAGTGCTGCTAATACAATGAAACCAGAAATGTGTGAACATTGAGAGATACTAATTAGGAATAATAACTCAGATCTCTAAGGCACATGAAGTTAACAAGAAAACTTATTAATTGATGGATAACAACTTAGCTTTCATACATTTTATGGGGAATCTTCAACATCTGAATTTACTTATTAGCCAAGAAAGGAGTAGAGGAACAGTGAGAGTCTGAGCTTGCTATGAGGAACAGCAACATTAGCCAAAAAATTCAGCACATAGGACAACAAGAATAACAAAACCCGATAGGTTTCAAATGCAACAGCATTTAACTAGAGGTTTGGTATGCATGCTCCTTCGTCTGGGTTCTGTTGTTCCTTCCATATTCTTCCAGTCACCCGCAGCTTGAGCTCCTTTCTGTCCCCTCCGGAAAAGAAAAGGGCCATGTTACGTTGTATAACGAGACCATCATGGCTATCCCTAACTTTCCTATGACTGTCTCTTATGCTTCGCGGCGTACCCTCCCAGATAAGCTTCCTTCCATTTCCCCCAACTTCTAGGCTATAGCTGTAGTTTCGTGCATCTGTCTCATCTCCCATAAACCGAAGGAATGCCATGTAAACGGGAGCCATTCCAAGCTGAAATGCTTCAAAATGGAGACAGAAGTACTGTCCAAAACAATTGAAAACCTGAAAGAAAGTGACAGGAAATGTCTTTAGTTTTAATCTAACTAGCTTTTAGAAATAATTCCAACACGAGAAACAATTGTACAATACATGAGATACAAAGAGTGACTGAAAATTTTCAGTAGCAGGAGTTGCATGTGCAATTTTCGGTCAGAATCTTCCTTTGAGCAAATTTAAATTGAAAAACTATTTGCACAGAGTAGTCGAGCTACACCTTATAAAAATACTTTTAAATGGCACAGACCATCAAGTGAGAAGAGAATCCTGATGAATGCAATTGTACAGCAGATGTAATAACTATTAACTTTTATGCAAGCGACTAAAATACTATAACTATATAACATACAAAGAGCCTTAATCAAATATTATTTTTTTTGATGAGGTAAATCCACAATTTCAGAAAAAGTTGGTCAAAGACTCAAAATTGTAGATAAGGTGAGTCATTTTGCTTGAAAAAAGAAGATATTTGACTTACTGTTAACATCCATGTGGCGTTCTCCACTTCCCGTGGATTAGATTTGACATAGCGATGATTAAAAGTACATCCAGAGTGCATGTCTACCTTGTGAACATCCCTCAAATGAGTAACCAAATAAGGAATATCACCAACAACTGCACACTCTGACCCAGCATATGGGCAGTTATATGGTCTAAAATTACAGGCTGCCTCATGTTTCAGCTTACTGTAATAAGGAAATATCTCCGGACATCCAAGAGAGCCATATTTGCAAGGCAGCTCAAGTGATTCAGCCACCTTTTCCAGTGCTAAACACCGTATATCACCAAGCTCCTGTCTACAAGTGGGACATCGGTTGTGTACCCTCGCTTTACATGTTGAACAGATAGTGTGCCCGTTATGACACTGCAGCAACAACACATGATAAGGTAAGTATACTGACAAAGGTAATCTTCAGAGAACGTTGTTAAAATTCTTTAGAGCTCCCAGCTATCATTAACTAGATTCACTTTGGCTTAACTAGTTGTAACACTCACTTTAGTATCTGTGTTTTGTGAAGTATTTTAAGACTAAGTTTAGGATCCAAAAAGTTCCTTTTAATTAGAGAAGAAGTTAATGCATCACTTTGGAGGCATTAGTTTCTAGAGACTAACCTAAGAAGAAACCCACTCATTTAAATACGAAAATGATCTATATGGTTCAAACCATACACATAGTTACCCGATATAGGACAAGGGTATTTTTTTAAAAAATAATTCAGTTTCAACCTCCGACTTTTTCGGTCAGCTAATAAACCGAACACATAATACAGACGTACATCGCTGAACTAGCCGTATTCCACATATATTATAATGATGTTTTTTTACCAGTATCCAAACAATCCTCCAGTGTGCTAAAAGACTACCAATATGAAGAAGCTAATCTCGCCCTCCCTGGACAAATAAATACTCAAAAGTGCAAAAACATATTCCAACTACCAAAGATGGATTTCTGCAAGATGACTATAGGCAAATTTAAATGCCTAAAAAGATACCTCTAGGTCAAGATAAATTAATAGTAAAAATGCTATAGCCTATCAAACCATAAAAGACAGATGCTTTTAAATATGGAAGGTTGTCTTGATTCTAAATCTTTGGCCTAATACTCCCATACTGATCCCTTGGGGTATACTCAGAAGCTGACGAGAGAATTTGCCCTACTACAATCAGAGAGCTGAGAATTTGCAACCCTGGTAAGAATTTTAGACTTTTCAGTGCATACACTAATGTTAAATCCAGGAAGCTGTTGGAACCTAGTTACTTTTGATATGATTTAACCCATATGGAGATAAAATACCAGCTACTAAACCACAGCAATTGGAGAGGTAAAAGGCCTCGAGGACGCCTTTACTAAGACTAAAAAACGAGGCATCATGTTCTGAGTTATGAAAGCGCAAACACTCCTCCTAAATGTACCATCCTAAATTTCTCCACCAGATACCTTTTAACAAAATATGTAATTGGTGTTCCCTGATTTCCTATTCCAAGGACAGTCAGTCTTTGTATGACCTACTTCTATGCACTTCCGGCACTTGATTAACTTCCATTATTAGTTACTCCCTCCGGATAAAAAAGAGTGTCCACTTAGCCTTTTATTTTTTGAGTAAAAAAGAGTGTCCACTTACCAAATCAAGAAAGAATTAACCTTATTTTCCAGATTTGCCCTTATAAATTGTTAGGTGATCAAATCCCAATACCAATTTAATTAGGGGAATTTTAGTCAAATTACCTATTTTTGCCTAGGAGTTAATATTTTCTTAAGGGGTGTGAAAATGGCTAAGTGGACACTCTTTTTGATCCGGAGGGAGTAATATATAAACTCAGGCGCCAATAAGTATACAATGTGAGTATGCAGTTGTTCCATAAGGCATTGAAGCTGATCCTACATAGCAGGAGCCAGGAAGATACAAATAGACAAGACTTTGTAAAATAACCTATAAAAACCACTATCTATTGTAGAAATATTTAAACATGGAGCAACCAGCAGCATGACTCAGTAAGTCAAAGTTGTGGATTTATTACAAAAAGTCAAAACTTTCTGGATTATTGGTTGATGCCCTTCTTCCTAAACCACCTCAGTAGACTTTTCCTTCTATTCACTAACTCCAAATGGGCAAGAATCCTATGCAAAACAAACTCATGAGACCCATGTAATGATTCGAGCTCCTAAAACTAGAAAGAAAATCCCAAATCTAATTCATTTACTAACCACAAACAAATTACCAAATTTACACCATCTCAGGCACTCTCAGCCTATTCACCCAAAAGGAAAGAATTTGAAAGTAAAGATAACTATAATCACTGATCATAGGATCAAATTGACGTTTTCGCTAAAGAAAAAGATCCTGCGACAAAAATCACAAGGATGTGTTCACAAAAATAGAACTCCGTAAATTTTTCCAGCATATAGTTTGAAAAATTGCCCTTGGTTACAGAAATGATTTTGGAAAATTAGTGACAATATATAGCACAATCGAACAAAATGCAATCTTTCCTGGATCAACACATCTAAATGATTAGGAAACCCCAAATTCAGAATTCCACAATTTGGAACATCAATACCTGAAAAAACTCAATATTTGCCTCAATAAATCCATTAAACGGATTGGGAAAACCCAAAATTGCAAAATGTGGAAACATAACTTACCAAAACTTCTTAATTTATCAAAAAATAACCAAATTTACCAATAAGTGGTCGAACCTGATGGATTGGAGGGTACATAGAACTGGTACAAACAGGGCATTCAAGAAGTTCATGGACGCTAGTAGCCGGATGAATTGAAATGCCCCCATTATATCCATCACAAATGATGTTGCTATTGTTGTTATGGGTCGTCTTTGAGGAGGAGAACTGAGAACGAGTTACATGTGGAATCTCATCTTCATCTATACCATCAGATATTGATACACATTCAATGCTATCAAACTCCATTCATGTAACAACAATATTTTCAATTCTTGATTCAATTAAATCAAGAACTCATTTTTTTTATATAAAAAAGAAAATTGTTTTGAGTAATTTCTGGTTTTGGGTGAGATGAATTTTTTTGGAATTATTGATGGGTTTTCATGGGTCTGTCTAAACTTTTTGTTTTTCAAAAAGAGAAAAACAGAGGAGCGGGATGGTGGAGAGGAGGGTTTGGAATTTGTCTTTGGGAAGGAGGAAAAAGGACGGTGGCTTTTTCCCTTTCTTCTTTTTTTTAATAAATCAATTGATTAATTATATCGTAATTTTAAATTAGTTCAAGTCCATTGTATCAATGATCTATCTTTATTCTAATTCAAGTTTAATTTATTTTAACATTAAATCAACTTTAACTTATTTGTGATGTGATTCCTTGTCTATTTTCATTCAAGTACCAATGTGAAATGTGTCCGGATGAATACAGTTAAATTAATTCATTGTTATTATTGTGTCTATCTTCTATCGTGAATCCTTAAATTTTAAATTTATTATATCTATTTGCCATAAATACAAATGCTAGATGTTGAGAAGTTACATTTCTTTCTCTTTCTACTCTCAGATGGAATAATAATACTCAACTTGTTCCACATGATTAAATTAAATAAATAAAAAAAAATATGATGGAATATGTAAGTCAATAAGTAAGATTATTCATTTGAAAAGTAGTGCCTTGTAGCTTTTAGTGGTTTTTCTGAAACATTTAAGTTGGTAATTTTCATTTGGTCTATTTCGCAAAACATACTAATGTTTATTTGGTTAGCGGTATGATAAAAATAACAAGCTTGAGGTTCCACAAAGTATCTAAATGTGCCTTTGTTATTAGTGGAATAAAAGCAAGACCTGGGTTAAAAGCTACTTATTAGTTATTATTAATTTAAGGGCATTTGACTTTTTTACTGCACGTATTGGCTAAAGAAAGAAAAGAATAAGCCCATCATGCATTGCAAAAGGAAACCAAGTTCTAACTCACAACTCACAAGTGTCTACTTCCACATACTTCTTTGTTTTTCTTTGTTAATTTATACCTAATCACATAGCAAGGAAGTTTCACAATTGAATTTTGTGTGGAACCCATAGGTCTTACGCAAAGTATTGAAACTATTTAGGCAAGCATTCTCTTTTATATAAAAGAACACCGATGTTCGAGTCAGCATGTACACACCTAAATTATTTCATCGGACACCTTCTTCCTTCTACCAACAATACATTTGTTATCAAGCAACTCATCACTTTCGAATAACATAATGTCCGCTCAACTTTTCTGATGTCCAAAATGAGAATATATGGTGGAATAGATGAGATAAGCCATATTAATGGAGGGAGAATCTAGCTTTCTTAGCCTTTGGAGAAGAACCAAAAAAACATAGTGACATACATGATAGGATAAGTACCAACTTTTGTGTATATCTCCATTTGACAGCTTACTTTTAGTTGTTAGTTGCCTCTGCATAGTTGTTGCAATCTTATTCAATAATTGCACTCTTAATTTCTTGACTTTTCCTCTCCCCAAGCCCTGATTTTTGCATTTGAAGTTCACTTGACGTTCATGCATCCATAGTTTAAACATGTGCCGGCACATATGATATCATTTCACGAGTTTACCAAATTACTTGAGATATAACTTGGTCAATTTTTCAACTTATAAAAGACATGCGATCACATCATCCATATTCTACTAGAAATCCTTCACTGCTTCGTACGTTCAGTCTGGTGGTCGACTGACTGTATATCCAAGAACATGTTCAACTGAAAATTTGCTCCTCCAGAAATACTGCATATTTTGGCTAAGAAGAATACCACATGCAATGCATGTGAAAAGCCAAGTGATTGACAAAAATTTCTCCTCATTTATTGGGAAAAGGAAGTTCAAATGTATAATTTAAAAATTTACAGATTGGCAAACTAAAAACTAAGCAGAAGTGGGACAGAACAAGAAAAAGAATGTTATGAACCACCAGCAGGCAGGAGCAACCTCATATTACAAAAAATACAACACCTGGAAACAATGTCAAGAACCTACGAGAAACAAAATGTAGCATTGAGTCATTAACCTACCATTGATTTGGAAAGGCTTCACGGTAATTAGCATCCTCAGCCACCGTTAACTGCCGTACTGTTGCATCTCTAGCACAGCTGTTAAGAACTTTGACAAAATCTATATTTGGCAATTTCTTTCTTTTTTAACATAGATGCTAGAGTTTCTTTCTTACTTGTGGACGAAGATCTAGACAAAGAAGATTTATCCTGATCTTCTCCAGCATATAAGAATCTTGAGGATGATGCCAATGCAGTATCACATAGAACTTCTTGATTATGTTCTTGAACTTTTGCAAGCTTTGCCCGCTTCAAAATCTGTTTGTCATGCTCTCTCTTCTTTGTCTCCTCTTTGTCTCTTTGTCGGACATTTTTTACCGCCTGCTTGGCTAATTTTTCCACAAGTTTGTCATCCAAATCATGGATTTTCTCCACTACTGAAGGGCATGCATTGATGGGCTCTTGTTGCTCCACCAACTGGGCAGCCTGATCTTCTATTGATGAGCCTGTATCAATTGGTTTGCCTTCATCATCTCGAGGAATAATAGGTCCATGAAATGGACAAAATTTCAAATCTTTCCTCTGACAAAGTCCTCCATTTCTCAAAGGGGCCTGACATGGTTGGATTTCGACGGGATCTTCCCTATATACAGTTGCATGGACTTTCAATTCTGCAATTTTTTCAGCAGGAATCACCGCATCATGATCCACCCTACCCCAATGGCCATCAAGATCTAATCCTCTTTGGTTCACCAGAACATCCCTGCTGTTTGATCCCCAATCATCCAAGAAAGAACCCCACTTCATAACGGGAGCTTCAGCTAAAAGCTTACCTCTAGAGGTGTCAGTTTCAACGCCACCATTGGCCACCTGCGACTTTTCCTTTCCCTTTACTTTAAGATTACTACATTCAGGAGCTTCAACTCTCATTCCACTGAAATTCAGATTCAAGGAACAATCCTCACCTCGGCCAGGCAATTTAAATGATTTTCCAATTTCTGGTTCCACATTACCCTCTTCCCATATGTCTTCTTCCTCTACACTTCTAGTTTTAGGCAGAGTACAACCAGATTCTTCACATTTTTTCGTAACTGATTTGAGATGATTACGAATATCAATAAAACCATTTAATGTGGAGTCCCTGAACCTAGTGTCTGTTGTTTCCACTCTTATGAGAACAGAGATCCATTCTTGCATTGTGACCATATGTTTTGTTACTAGAACCTTGAATAGTTCCCCCAATGCATCAAACACAACTTCATTTTCACTGTCCTCTTTAATTTTTTCCCCCCTCCTTCAAAGAATCAAGATGGATTTGTCGGAGTTCAGAGTTGCGGAACTCCACAATTTCTTCATCATCTAAAGGAGCCAGCAATATATCTTCTTGATCCTTTGTGCTTAAAATGTTCAAACACTCACCAATTTCATCAACTGTGGACTGAATTTCATCTTTTATAGAAGCAAGTTTATCCTTCAAGGTTTCAAACTTCTTCAGAAGGATCTCCTTTGTCCTCAACTCTCTTTCCCTCCTTTCCTGCCGAATCCTAGCTGCATTTGCTTGCAAATTTGGAAATTGAAACCGGGGGGTTGTTCTTCAAATAGTCATACCCCAAACCTGAGCTGCCTATAATGAATGCCAAATGAAGAATTCCACCTCTCTAAGAACTCAATTGCTTTGGGGCGTAAACAGAGGCAACAGAGGCAGGAGGCAGAAGCGGCAGATTCCTTCTGAACCCAACCCTTAAAGTGAGTAATTGATCCAAGCTCTCGACAACAATAGTTCTAAAAAGTTTTGAGCGCATGAAGAGTTCATCTATTATGAGAAGAGCGAGAAATGGTACCTGTCAAGAGAAACACATAACTCAAGTTACTATCTGGAGACGATGCACAAATCTGTCAATTTATTTCTAAACATCATTGGATGAATGTAGCTTAGCACCGATTTTTAATCCTATCACAAGAAATAGTTTGTGAATCAGGAAAATATCCTAGACCATAACTAGGGAGAAACCATGCACTATACACTTTTGGAGGAGTGATCACATAATTGAAAGTCATAAGCACTTCCCATGTTAGAAAAATCATCCATGTAAGTGCTCCCACTCAAATTCTACTAAAGTCTTCTTGAGAAATGAAAAGACGTACTACGGCACTGTTCATTATATTTCATCTTGGACTTTAACATGCTTCTTCGGAGAAAACCTTTTACATGTGCATCATTAGGTGCTAAATGTTTGAACTGCCAGTATATATGACAAGTACAAAAATGAATAAATATTACACTAGGAGATTGGACATCATCCTGGCATATATGCCCAACCAAAACCCATAAAACCCACACATGCTGAGGACTATGTCATGAACCAGTTTTTATCTGAGATCTAAAAAGTGAGTTTTCCCTTCAAAGAAGATGTACTAAACTAACTTTTTTATCAATGATCAGAATAATCACTCCACTGAATTTATGAAGATGTCCTCACTTAGCTCCCAAAAATGTCACCCAAACCCTCCGCGGTAATTCTACATCTTTTTTTCAAATCCAACATGAATAATCTTCAATGCATTCACTTGCACATAAGATTGACATAGAAAGTTTCAGAGGATTGCAGTGATAAAAGATAAGAGGAATATTTCAAAGCTAATGCCTCCCGTTGATAACTAACAGATAACTTTCTCATATATATCCATGTCAAAGGCCCTCAAATATATTATACCATGAAAAGGGAGTTTAATTGAATCATTGAAACTCTCTTAGGTGGATTACAGAATCGATGGAATTGTACCAACAAAACTTGTGTTTACTGATAATACTATAAAAGTGAATGGACATACTCAGCTTCTATCTCCAATATAATGTCATACCAAGGATAAGAACCCCCATACGATTCTGTGAAGAAAGATATCTGCTCAATGGAGTCTTTAACGTAAAGCTAACAAATAGAGAAATTGCTGTTTCTCTGTTCCGGGGCAAAGGAATGCAGCAGAACATAGATACCGTTGATAGAGTATGCATCATATAATGAACGTTAAACATCGGTTGGTATGAAACTAGAAATTCCTATGGCCTTCAACTGAGAAGATGTCTTATTTTTCTGGCAACCAATAGAACTGGTAAAATTTTAGCTGAATCAATAACTGACAACATTGCATTTATCCTAATCAATCAACTAAACCTCAATCCAAAATAGTTGGGGTTGGCTATATAAATTCTCTATATTCAATATGCTCTATTCAGACCCATTGCTTTCAAATTAAAGTTTCTCTAAAACTAGAAATACTCTACATCCTACACTTAGCATTTATCCCAAACACCACACTCTCTAAATCCTGCACTTACCGCTAACACACAAGTCTCTGACCAAACTGAAAAAACAAACTAAAAAGACTCAAGTCTCATTTTGTCCCATGGCTCAGACATAGAAAAAACTGCTACTTTAATCACCATAACAAGAACAAGAACAACAACAACAACAACATACCCAGTATAATCACACGAGTGGGGTCTGGGGAGGGTAGAGTGTACGCAAACCTTAACTCTACCTTGGCAAGTAGAGAGGTTGTTTCCAATAGACACTCAACTCAAGTAAAGCGATCAGATAATTCTTACTTACCATAGCATCAAATTACAAACCTTGGGAAGCGCACAATTGCAAAATCAACAAAAATACAACACCCTTTTAGTTAAGAAAGAACCCCAAACACCATTATCAATCAATCAACTACGTCTCAGTCCCAGACTAGTTTGGGTAGACTAAATATATCCTCTATACCCATCAACTCTACTCGGGCCTATTTCATTTCAATACTAAATAATTTGGCTTAAATTAGGGTTTAAGAGGAATTACGGGTCAACCAAGAAGAACGAACTATTAACCCATTGTATTACGGCCGGTGAATTAAGATAGAATAACATACGAAGACTAAAAGATGGACGGACCTGAGAGTGGTCACGTTTCATGAGGGACATAAGGGTATGGGCAGCAAGTCGGAGCTCCGAATCAGAGGAACGGACCACCGATTTGATGGATTTGAGAAGTCGGGGCTCCACTTCGGGTCTGGTGGAGTTGGTGGCCTTATCAATTAACCCTTCCACCACCATTTTCTTTTCTGCCTCCATCGCCGTTACCAATTTCACGGCTTAATCTCCAATTTTTCTTTCCAGACAAAAAGTTTAGGTTTTATCTCATTCTATTCCTAGTTAAACATGTATAATTTTGGAGATGAGGACAGCGTTCATTGTTGCGTGTACTAATCCCTAACCGACTTTAACTACCAAGGAGCTCAGTATGATGTGTATATTTAACTTTGTAACGAAATATGCGAGGAAGAATATTAACGATAGTAGAAGGAAAAAGAGTTTAGTATAAGCAACTGAATATATGAATATACGTGGATGAGAGTAAGATGGTCCCTTAGATATAGAGTTTTGAGAGGGAATTTATAGGCTAATTGTGTTGCTCGGAAGTATGTTAAAAAGATAGGTTGTCAGTTGTAATGCATAATGCTAAAATGATGAAGATGGAAACTTCTTTTGGAGCTCCATTGTCCGGTTCCGAAGGCGGCGTTGGTTTATTGTGATAATATTAGTGCGATTTATCTCTTCAGGAAATCTGGTTCAACATCCACACTAAACATATTGAGCTTGATATTCACTTTGTTCGCGAAAAGATTACTCGTGGACAAGTACGTGTCTTACATGTCCCGTCACGTTATCAGATCGCCGATATTTTTACAAAAGGTCTTCCGCTGGTTTTATTTGAAGATTTTCAAGACAGTCTCAGCATACGTTAACCTCCCGCTTCGACTGCGGTAGTGTGATAGAATAGGAAAAAATAATTAGTCATAATTGTGTATATTTTGTATATGGTAGGTATATATTTAGTGATTCATTATCTTAGCTCTAGTCTAGAATTATGCTTGTATGATGTGAATATTGTTGAAAATTTACTAGTGTGGAATTAAGTTTATCCCATTATTTATGACTCGAACAATTGGGGCCCCGCACGTCGAAAATATCATTTCCACACACGTGCAATCTTAGTGCCAAGTATCGTAAATTTTGTTAATGAAAGAGATATTGGTACGTAAGTGAAATGTTTGAGACATAGAATGATGGATGATTATTGGCTAAATAACAAGTGTTCCACGTTGGTAAACGAAGGAAGGATTGTGCGATGTGTAACATGGTACGGGTCAAACCGCGGAGCCGAGAAGAGTCGCGGCGCTTGGTCGGCAGTGAGCCTTTTGGCTAATTAGAGTCGCGGCACTAATGCTTCAGAGTCGCAGTGCTTCCCATGCAGTGTTTACTCGACGGAATCCCAAAGGTTTGGCTGTTGAGGTGGTTTCAATGGCATTGAATCCACTCGATAATGGACATTACTTGGACCTTTATGTTATTGCATTACTTGGGGGATAAATGTCATCAATTACATGGCAATTGAATGTCATTATGGGGCATTTGAAAGGCCATCTTGCACACCTATAAATTGAGGGCTTTGACTCAATTCTATAGATGGAGAAAGAGACACAAGTTAACAACACCACAAAGAGATCAGATTTTCCTGATAGCAATTCTTCTCTTAGCAATCTTCATTATTCGTGTTCTTCGCTGAGATCATTTATGTAGGCTTTGCACATTTGATAGTTTGTTGTTTCATCTTGGGAGACTATTGTCCACACTTCCGTAAAATCCTATATACGGGGGCAATATTGTCTTAAAGACAGAGAGCCATCTCCCGACTCAACCGGTGGTGTTGTGATTATCTAATTGGTTGCTAAGTGTTTCAGGAGTGAACTTGATTCTCAAAGGACTCTAACCGTTCGGATTCTCAGCGGATCTACAAGCCACAAGTGTAGCAGTTCATGTTCTTGTATTTCCTAATACAAGATCCATATTTGTAGTTCCAATTCAAGATCAAGATTGTCATCTTTGTTGTCTATCCTTTCGATCACTGTAATAGTTATTTACTATTCTCGTACGGGCTTTACATATCCAACATATATTTACTACGACTTTGGAATGAAATAAGCAAGTAAAATATTTCTTACCCAATAAAGAAATGTATACACTTTTTGTCTTGTAATTATGGTTAAGTTAATAATTAAAAGAACAGATAGTGAGAAGGACAATAAATTTATAGAAACGATCGTGATGAAGGAAAATACTTTAGAGATAAAATAAATGTTAGGTCATTACACTAAATTAAATCAGAGAAACAAAATTGATAGACTATACTAAATTTTACCCTAAAAAGAAACTATTTTAAGATCGTGATGAAGGAAAATACTTTAGAGATAAAATAAATGTTAGGCCATTACACTAAATTAAATCAGAGAAACAAATTGATAGACTATACTAAATTTTACCCTAAAAGAAACTATTTTAATTGCTTACAAATGATTCGTATATTCAGATTAAATACTTTTTTGTGCAGTAAGAGTGCAGGTAAATTTCTTCCATAAAAATTAGAATGACGAAGAGGAGTATCAGCATAATGTTTTTTACTTGCTAGTATATGTTACTTTGGAGACTATTTGTCTTTGACTTTTCTTTTCTTTTTTTAATTATTTCTTTGTTCTTTCTCCATTTACCCGCAATTGCAAATTGCAATTGGTCAATGATGAAACAAAAGGGATTATTTACACGGGGTGGTTATTTTTGTGACGATGTATTTAGAAGATGACCAATTTTAATAATAAAGTCGTGATAAAAATATTAGTTTTTGGCTTTTAAAGAGAACTCGAACACTCTTTAGTTTGAGATTTTGAGTTTCATGTGTCTATATCATTTCTCCCTAAAATAACAACTTTATAGTTCATATGAGGTGGCACTTTCAAACTTTACGCCTGAATTAATTGTTCAAGAGTAACCAATTTCTAAATGTAATTATACTAATGGAACTATTTGTGTAAATCAGCCAAAAAATTACCTTGCCAAATTTACCTCTCATCTCAATTCTCAACAGTACTAATGGCTGATCTATAGGTGAAGCCAAGCTAGCCCAAAGCTAAATACAAGGCTGAAAACTGTAAGGCCCTCACTGTGTTTTCTTGTCTCCCAAGAAAACGAAATGAAAAATGAAGGCCCAACTCTGTCCCGAAAATAACAAATCCCAACTGTACAGTGCACAGATCCAATTCTTTAGCCTTAGATCCAATCCAACTAACCAATTGCAAAAGTTTGCACAAATATAACACTCTGTGGAAGCTATTTAAGTTTCGGCCGCGTTGAAGAATTAGAATAAAAAAATGACCTTCGCTGCTCTAAAACAGATACATCTTTGCAAATCTGACAAGATTTGTGAATAATTTAATATGATAAAGAGAATGAAAATTATAGTAAAGTTATGACGCACCCTCATAACTTGTAAAAAAATTTAAAAGCATGCATGTTTTATCAATCCATCAAAACGTGTAAACAATTTAACAACATATGAGGATAAAGGTGGTATACTAGTATTAAAGTTATAACACATCACAACTTGTAAATAATTGAACACATACAAGATTGATTAATTCGGTAAGACTTATGAATAATTTAACAAGATAAAAGAATAAAGATTGTACTAAAGTTATGATCCATCGTTATAACTGACCAATTGAATATCGGTCATTAAATGATCCTCTTTCTGTAAATCATCCCGTCGATTTTGTGTTCCAAGATTGGAGATATCAAGATCACGAATTTGACCTTTCAACATCAAAGCATGGTTACTAATACTTGAATGACATGGAAACAACTCTGGTTAGTTGATCAAGAGGTTGCAATTCCAATTTCTGCGTCACTAGTTTAATTTTTATTGATGCACCAATATCGATGAGTTTAGGGCTTTTCTCAATTTCATTAACTTCTAAACATCGCTTTTGTCTGCTCCATAAGAACTATGTTAATCTACCAGCTTGAGAGTCAAATATTTAAAAGAATTAAAGAGGGAAAAAAAACCCTACACTTGGACCAGAGTTGAATTCGGGATTTCAAGAGTATGGGTGCACCTTTAAAAAAGGAAGACACAAGTGTAGTAAGTTGGGTTCGATCCTAGACCTTAAAGAATTAAATTCAATACTTGATCAGTGCACAACTCAGCCTCATTTGATCATGTGTTCCTTCAGTTAGTATTAGATATATTTTAAAATTATACACAAAATATACCGAGTTTAGTCGAATCACTACAAGAAAGTATACAATTGACAACAAAACTATAGCAACAACAAATATATTGTTGCTAAAAATATTAATGGCAACAAAAACTTAATATATTATTGCTAAAAAACGTAAATGGCAACAAAAGAAATAATTTGTTGGTGCGAAAACTTTTTACATCGGAGGTTATTGCAACGGGATGCAACATTTTTTGTTGTTACGAAAAATACTTTTGACAACAAATCTAATATATGACAATAAAAATATTATTGATAAATATTTTTTTCCTTTTAGTGAGTGATCATAAATTCACTTGAACCTTATTTATATCTAAAATCACCCCTGACTTGGACACGTAGCCCCACCCCATGTTCTAGTAAACTTTGTATTAAGGTTAGCTAGGAATGTCTTTATTACAATGCTCGATCTAGCAATAAATGCTTTTTGGGACACCTACATTGTAGTAGGTGACAAAAAAAAAAGTTCCCTTGGTTGTTACATATGGATCAATAAGTAGTCGAAAGGATATCTGTCAAATCCCACATGGGGCTCTTTGTAAGAGATTTGATGATTATTTTTCTATTTATCTTCACATGATGGTTTTGTATTGTCACGCGATAAATAGAATAGAGTACCATAACTTACGGATATTGTCCTATAATTGTTTAATGTCTGGACTTGGACACTTGTTGATTGCTTTAAAAACATTATTTTTTCAATGGGAACATAGAACATGCAGCACTTTTCACATTCTAAAATAATTGCTAAAAGGTATTTTAGATGAGTGTTATACTTTTTCATCGGCTAATACGAAAAGAAGAAAAGTCTGAAAGACAAGATATCACAGACATTAGTCTACGTTTAAATGTGAAAAGAGAAGACATTTCATTCAATGAGAACAGAATATTCTCACACTTTAAACTTGAAACTAATTGATTGAGAGAACATTTTTATGAACAAACCAAGTTCCACATATGAGACTAGTATGGGACAATTTGTTTCTTGAAAGAAAAAAATTGATCATATACATGAGAGATCCAGAGTGTGTGCTCATCTATCCTAATAATAAGTAGTGAAATGAACAATTGTATATCAATCCCTCTAATATATCATATCTGTATATCCAGTAGTAGAGATAACTATTAATAGTTATAATGGGATGATAAGCATCCTTCCATCTTTAGTTAAAAGTATCAAATTCAAAATTTGACAATAGAATAGCTTTTAATAAGAGTGTTTTACTCGTCAAAATAGGATTTGTCAACGCGAATTAAATTAGTTGGAGCTCAAACTAGTTTCCTAACATTGGGTGAAAACCCACAAAAAAATAAATATATTTATCCATCCCTAACTATGGATGATTAAAAGACCGGGCTATGAGTAAGAAGATAAAATAAAATTGAAAACTGATAGTAACATGTTATGTTGTTCCAATTCTTTAAAAATTTCATGAGTCTGATCTCTGAAAATGTTATATTTTTAAAGAATTCAACATGAAAATGTCAATACCTTTAGAATGAGAGTATGAAACATGACCCAGCACCGAAAACGTCCAAGTAAATAACGTGAAGAAGAAAAAAAGATCATTGGGTCCCAACAGCAGAAAAGCAAACAAAACTCTAAGATCAACTGTATCAATTTTGGAAGCTAAAATAGATTAATTTTCTTACAATTAAAATTCAAAAGTCCCAATGTAACAACAAGTCTTAAAATGGTGGTAAAGAGAAAAAAAGGCAAGAAGAAGCTAACTTAATTTGATTCTCGAGAAATCGTAACGTTTAGAATCATAGGTTCACTTTACAAATTATAGTATTGTACGGAGTGGGACTATTCCCATTTTTTTTTATTTCAACAACAAGGCAGACATATATAATTGTCACCATCCGTATATATAACTTGGTTCTTATAGTATCCCTTCCAGAAAATCTTTAAATCGCGCGTCACTTTCATTAATATTTGGATTTGAGGTCATGTGAAATTGGACATATAGGTAGATCCCCGTTTGATTTTTATACTCATTTCGTCTTTAAGTTGTGATAATACAAAAAGATAATACTTCCTCAATAGTATTACTTTTCTTTTTAATTCATTTAAAAAATAATATATTTTTTTAACAATTCTTTCTTTCAACTTTTTGCGTAAAATATTTATAAGATTAAAAGTTATTTTTTTACATTCAACTCATCTTATTTTAAATTTAAGATCACAAGATTGAAAAATATTCTCCACTTTATTAAATTTTGTGTCAAGTCAAACCAGATAATCTTTTTAAAATAAAGGGAGTATTAATTAGAAAGAATATTTAACATACTTTACTCTTATTTATGTTTAAGTTATAATCTATTTCCATTAAATGCTTACTTTATTTATGTGTCATCTTTACTAATGACAAAGAATAAAATAAAAAATAAAAAATTAATTATGTCTTAAACTTTTAAAATAATAAATAATTTGAGATAATTAGTTTTAATAACCACGATAAATATTTTGAGATAAGATGAATTAATACCTTGTTTCAAGTGCCAACAATTATTTAGGTAAATAGGTCTTCCTCACCTCAATAATTCTCAATTACTGACGGTATTGCAATTTATACTATATTGCATGACTTACAAAAAGTCAAAGAACTTGTGCGAAAGAAATTCACTTTTTGCACTACCAAAGCAGGCCATTAACTGCGCAACCATAGTAGTTCACCAACTGTAATTTTAAATGCCACTTCCTACTCTCAAAATTTCACCATAACATAATATTTGATTTCAAGTTTCAACTGGGCAGAGTTCAAGTTTTAAGATATTCTTTAAACTGTTGGTAGATATTTTGTATCACAAGGTTGAAAAAAAAAGCGTCTCAAACATTCCGTGGTTTTTAACAGGGTTAAATAAAAATCAAGGAAACATCTTTATGTTCAGTTACTATTTAAAGAGAAGAAAATGATGGTTCATCTCTTTATGTTATTTTCAGTATCTTTTATATATAAAACAAATTTATAAATGACTACAAAATCAATTGATAAGTATTAAAGCACCAAGCCACTTCATTTCACAAACAATTGTTCTAATTTGACACTGGAGGAAATCATCTAAGTTATAGTTGCAGAAATCTCAATAAAGTCAGAACTCAAAGAAAACAAATATATAAAGCAATGCCAAGTTTAAGCAGCGACTATCAACTTCGCCCATTTCACAGAAAAGCACATTTTTGTGTTACAAATTACAATCTACACTAACGTCACTACATAGTTGTAATTTTGCTTCTTTCAAAGCATCTCTTGAACCCCTGTATTACAACATTAATTTAGCACATAATGCAAACAAACAACATGTGATCTTTGTTCTCCTATTTTACCCTAACCAAAGAAATCAAACATAACACAAACCTGGGGATTTTGGAAGCAAATTTTGAATTTTTTCAGTGTCATCAATTTAAGCACACCCACGAGGAGCAAATCCTAAACGAGAACCAGCAAGATCAAACACAACCCTAAAACCTTGCTGCTGAATGTTACCGATAATTGACAATCCACTCATAGTACCTGCAAATGCAAAGCAGAAAGTGCCATCACTGTCCACTGGAATCAAGTAGTTCGACGCTGGCAATGACACATCAGCTCCTTTAAAATGCAAAACCACCGTCGGCACCTTCACTTCCGTCTTCCCCGACAGATCGAAACATGTATCGAACAGTGAGAAATCTGGTGCTCTCTTCAGATTTCTAGCACCCATTCTGAAAGCGTCCCTTAAAGCAACGTAGGCGGGTCGGGTCAATCGGGTCACTGAAGTTCCTGAATCCACTATGACCCCCCCATCACCAGCGGCGTCTAGCTTAAACAGCGACGGCCTAATTGCAGGAACCCTAGTGCCGCCGACGCTGATTCCGGTGAGCTCCACGTAGTAAAACGTGTCGAGTTTTGGGTTGTTGACGAGTGGGGTAAATACGGCGGTTCGAGAAACCGCTGATTCGCCGAAGACTAGATATGATGGTCTAGATGAAGCGGACCGGTCAACTAAGCAGTAAGAGAATTTCCGGCTGAATCTCCGACCAGCTTGAGTCGAAAATGATAGTCTTCCCCGGCCGAGACCCAGTAAACCGGCAGCTCCGACGAATAAACCTTCGTTGTCGTGACCACATCCAAGAGCAACATTATTGACACGTGTCCGCCGGAAAGTTAATGTTTCAGTTGAAAAATCACCGACGGTGAAGGAACCGTCGCCGTAAGAAACCTGGTAAAGACACTTTCTGCGGTTACAGCTCGCTGAATCCAACTGCTGGCACAAAGGCGACCCACATGAAACACCAACGAAGGAAGACGATTTTGTCGGGTCAAAAATAGGATCGGATTGAGTGTAGCATTTCTTGCAAGGCGAACATTGAATCCAAACGACGTCACTTCCCGTGTCCAACACCACGTAAGCATATTTCGGAGGAGTACCAACACCTAGGCGCGTGAAGTACTCTCCACTACCTTGAGAAAGTCCAGAAATGATAGAAGTAGAGAAATCTCTGCCGCCGGCGTGGTGCCGTCCGCCACGACGGCCTCTGGTTATGTTAGAGGCGGCGATAACTGAAAGTGCCTTAGTTCGAACAGCGTCTCGTTGGAGACGGAGTTTGAACAGAGCATGTGGTGTAGCATTGAAGGATGAAGGAGATGCTAAGTCTACATGATGCAACTGTACAGAGAGTGTAGTATCCGTATCCGGATCCGGATCGGACGCATCGCCGGAAAATAGTTGGGCATCGAAATCTTGGGACTGAAGTTGAGTTTGGGGGAGGGAGTGTAAGACTAATGTTTGGTATTGAAGGGAAGTGGAAGAGACATAAATAACAAAGAGGGAAAGAAAAAGGAAATAAATGGAAATGGGTTTTCCTTCCATCTTTTTTTACAGGGAGAGGATAAATGGTGAAGGGAAAGAGCATTGGGAGTATAAATAATGGTGACAGAGACAGTGGATTTTTGCTCTCAACTGTACGTGGCGGTGATGTAAAACAAAAAACAAAAAGGGATTTTCCTGTTTGGAGTTATATGTTGGATAATTTTTACTACAAAGATATTATAATAATATATCTAAAGATAGGCCTTTTTTTTTTTCCTATAAAGTGCATGTGTTTTCGTCTTTTAGTTAACACGATCCTATTGTAATAAATTTTCTATTTATAATTAAGCTTTATTAGGTTAGTCGGCAAGAGCCTTCGGAGATTAAAAAGGCTCATGTAATAATCATGTGGTATATAATATTAGGAGTTTCCAATTTAGCTAATGACATATAATTATCTAACTAGTTTCATGTTGAGTTAATTAAAAATATATTCATCAACGAATCAATTTTAGAACGTTGCCGAGAGTTTGGGTCAATTGTGAATTATTTTGAGAGAAACATTACTAAAAGTTCTTCTTACTTACAAGACAATTACGTATCATTGGATTACGTATAGGTTTTAATTTCGATTTCCACTCATACAATATAGTAAATCGATAATCATTGTTTGATAATATCAAGTAAAATTATGACTTCGATTTTATCTTGTTAAACAAATTGAGAATGTAGCTTACGGATTAGCTTTTGTTGAAAGATACACCTTCTACTCGACTTATAATTGGTAACACATTATAAATTTGCAAAATAAAATAACCATATCATTTGGAGCAGCAAATTTTATCATTTATATGATATCTTACCCATCTAGGAGTCACAATTTCCTACAAGTACACACTTGTACCGTAAACAAAAAGTATCCCTCAAACTAAAAAATCAAGTACTCAGTCCAAAAGGAACAACAACATACCCAATATAATTCCACACAATAAGAACTGAGAGGTTAAGATGTACGTAGACATTATCTCTATCTTTGTGGGGTAGAGATGTTGTTTTCTATAGACCCTCGGCTCAAAAGAACGTAGTTTATGCGGAAATTCAAGGAAATTAAGACAACAAGATATTACAATGACAAACGAAACAAAGCAACACATAAAAATACACACACAAAAGTATGAATTTACGCAAAGCCTAAATAATACAACAAAGAATTGGAGAAAAGGAGATAGAGAGGCTAGGCCTCTACACCTCTCACACACAGTGCAACAAAACTCAACTACCTACTAACCTTCTATTCTAATCCTCGATCTCCAAATCTTCCTATCTAGGGTCATGTATCCTCGATCTCCAAATCTTCCTATCTAGGGTCATGTCCTCAATCAGTTGAAGTTGTTCCATGTCGTGTCTAATCATCTCTTCTCAGTTCTTCTTCGGCCTACATCTACCTCTCTTAACTCATGATACCGACAATCTCTCACACTTTCTAACTGGTACATCCTCACACCTCCTTTTCACATGTCCGAACCACCTCAGTCTTGCTTCTCTCATCTTGTCCTTCACAGAGACCACCGACCTTGTCCCGTATAACTTCGTTTATGATCATTTCTCTTCTAGTATGATAACACATCCATTTGAGCATCCTCATCTCCGCTACATGCATCTTCTGCGTGTGGACGTTCTTAACTGGCCATCATTTTGCCTCATACAACAACGCCGGTCTAACCACTACTCTGTAGAACTTACCTTTCAGCATAAGCGATAGCCTCTTATCACAAAGCACCCTAGAGGTGAGCCTCAATTTCATCCACCATGCACCAATACATTATGTGACATCATCGTTAATCTCCCCGTCTCTTTATATTATGGACCCAAAATACTTGAAGCTTCCTCTTTTGGTTATAGTTTATTCCCCAATCTTAACTTCCACATCTGTCAACTCCTGAACTTGTACTTTATATAATGTCTTAGTCGTGCTTAACCTAAAACCTTTAGATTTTAAGGTTGTTCTCCAAACGTTCAACCTATCATTAACCCCACCGCGCGTCTCGTCAATCATGACTATATCGTCTGTAAATAACATACACCACGGCACCTCCTTTTGAATATGTTGTGTCAATTCATCCATCATTAAGGCAAATAGAAATGAGCTAAAGGTTGATCCCTGATGTAACCCCATCACGATCAGAAAGTGCTCTAAATTACCTCCTACTATCCTAACCCGGGTATTGGCATCCTCGTACATGTCCTTAATCGGCTGATGTAAACCAAATGCACACCTCTAGACTCTAAACATCTTCATAGAACCTCCAGAGGAACTTTATCATATGACTTCTCTAAATCAATGAACACATGTGAAGATTTCTCTTTTGGTCCCTATACTGTTCCACCAATCTCTTGACAAGATTCAAGCGCCCCGGCATGAATCCAAACTAGTTTTCGGATATCGGCACATCCCTGCTCATCCTCATCTCAACTATCCTCTCTCAGACTTTCACAGTGTGGCTTAGCAGTTTGATACCCCTATAGTTATTGCAATTTTGAATATCGTCATTGTTCTTGTACAACAGGACCATTGTACTCCACCTTCATTCCTAAATATGACATTAAACAATCCAGTCAGCCACTCCGTATCTGCCTCCCCTGCGTTCTTCCAAAAGTTCATCGGAATCTCATTTGGCTCGATCGCTCTTCCTTTCCTCATCTCACGAATAACTCCCCTAACCCCCGCAACCTTTATGCACATACAATACCCAAAGTCCCCAAAGGCATGCATTGGCACAAATAAAAAAAATGACCACAAATGAAGTTGTCAAAGTTTCGACCAATTTATATTGTATTTAATTTATATATAATTACGTATTTAATTTATATTAATAGTAAAACTAAATAATTATAATCAGAATGAATTACGTATCTTAAAATTAATTAAATTACTACACTAATTATAAATATAATATATGAATTATATATGAAAATTTTGTTATTTGATTATATATATGAAATTCTGTATCAAATATCACAAATTTTCTAAATGCATAATCATTGCTATACTTAATATCAAAACATCACAATCGGAATATCGAACTTTTATATTCGCTACGGTAATTCGCTACACGCCTCCACATAATCATTCAATTAAGCACAATCAATTAGGTTATAGGCAGCCATAATCATTTTCCTACAATTTCGCCAAATGGGCAATTAACCTTACCAATCATTTCCATTTGCACTACCATCTCTTCCAAAGATTTTTATATCAAATTCCCTTCAAGACGATTTTTCACTCAATTTTCATCTTGCATGTCCGAGAACTTAAGTTCAACTTTAAATGTTGTACGATCTTCTTCCTCCAATTTCTCTTATTCATAATTTCATCTTTTTTCCCCCTTTTTTTAGTACAGAGAAAAAAAGAAAAGGAAAATACATTTTCCAGAAAATCACAGAGCATCCATGCATGTAGTCATTGATGAAATTATTAACGTGTATACCAAAATTATAATCCATATATTTTGTAATATTTAGTGTTATATAATTATGATAGATTTAGAATCTCTATTGTATTAAGATTCTCATTGTACACACTATATATATATATTGTATTAATGAGAAAGACTCTCAAATTCTTAGAGAAATGTTTCCACCAGATTGTCTTAAAAGCTAGTAGTAAAAATAAAATCTTAAAAGGACATGTGTTCTAACCACCTAATGTTGGTTGGCCTTTAACTAGAACTCCTCTGTATCTCATCTGCAATTCCCTTGTCACGATCTTCCAATCTTTTCAGGCACATTAACATAACATAAGAATCCATTTACATTTCTTTATCAAATATGAAGCTACCTTTATTTAAGTAAAAGATATTGTGTGAGTGAAGTGGGTTTGGTGGGGCATTAATTGAAAATCCGTGCCCTCTTATAACACGGGCGGATCTAGGAGGGAGCAGCAATATCGGATTCAAGATCTTCATTTAGAGGGTTTGAAAACAACCACAAAAGCTAAACATAAAAAATAATGGTGTACACGAGAATTAAGCTCAGGATGATAGAGACAATTTTGAACACCCTACGCTACTTGAGCTAACATTTTGTATCTGTTCAGGTTATTAAAAATCTACCCTATATATACATTATAATTTTTTGCCTGAACACCCTCACCACAGCCTAAATCCGCCCCTGGGGTGCAGGGTATTCACCCAAACACCATCTACAAAAAATTATACTATATATATAAGATAATTTTATTATTTTTTATGTACATATATAATTTTTGAACCCCAGATTAGGGATTTGCTTAGTGGTTTATGGGGTTCAAATTCACCTGGATGTTTCAAGTTCAAATCTCAATTATATTTTGTTGGTTAATACAAAGATTGCAGGAAACGGGAATTACAAGTAACTGCTAATGTAAGAATTGAAATTACAATTCAACTAGAAATCTGAAAAATTACAAAGATGAACAAGAAAAACTGAAAAACTGTTTTTGCTTTGAGTCGAGTGTGGCACTCTTCTGTCCTTAAGACAATATTGCCCCGTATGTATCATTTATACGTCCTGGACAATTTGTCTCCCAAGATAAAACAGCAATGGAACACTTGAGCAAAGGAAACTCAAATGCTACCGTGAAGAATATTGAACAATGAAATGATGCTAGGAAGAAACTGTTTTGCTTGTGTATTTTCGTGTATATTGCAAGTATGTTAAGTGTGCCTCAACAATGGTGTAAGGGGTGTTTATATAGGTGAGGGAGGGTTGTTTAACTGCCTCCATAACAATCATTATTGGCCAAATAATGGTCATTATGGAGGTAGTAAAGCCACCAAAATAAATGGTGAAAGATCAACGGATTTGGCCATTATAGGAGGAGTAATTCAGCCAAAATAAATGACTGAATTGAGTGCTTGGCGTTTCTGCTTTGACCGTCGAAATTCTGACTTTCTGAAAACTTCAGGGACAAAACTGTACATCTGAAAGAATTCTGGTCCAAACTGTACATCTGAAACTTCTGGGATCAAACTGTACTTCTGGCAAAGTTCTCTGGCCCAAAAAGATAATATCAGAAGGCCTACAACCCACAGCCCGTGGCCCGGACGGGCGGGCGGCGGCGGCGGCGCGCGTGTGGTCTTTCCTCGAACCGAAGCACATCTAGGTCCTCCCTCCTTTAAACACATGGGATACCCCTTGGGGTCCCAAACCCCAAACCAATTTCGAGTCCTATATACACAACAATTCTTTCTTCTTCTACCGATGATGGAGAATTGATCACACACCACACTTTTCCATGCTTCAAACACCTTACTTCGTGAACCAATATCTCTTTCATTTCTCAATGAAATTTGACGATTCTTGGCCCTACGGTTATCTACGTACTTAGTAGATCATGCATGTGTGAAGAACCGGATTCTCCAACATACGTAACACTAGTGTTTAAGCCGTTAAAGTTGGTCGGTCGCAACTCCCGCCATAGACAAATTTCCAACATATTTTTATTTACGAACCCCTCGGTGAAAATCCTACACTAAAAACACTCCTTATCTTGAAAGAAAAATTATTCATTACTTTAAACGGATACCCGTTTTCTGCATTTATTATACTATCGTTTATGCAACTTCTAACAGCACCTCCATACCTTGGCTTGAATTCTTTGACTAAAATTGTCACTATTTTTTTGTAACGTATGACGTTATATTATAAAACAAAACTATTTATTAATTATGTTGAGAATATAATCAAATATTAAAAGTGTGTTCTATCTAACAGCTTAAGCTTTTAGATCAGATGGTCACACACTTCAATATGGTATCAAAGCAAGCCAAAGGTCCTGGGATCGTACCTCACCACCCCCATTATCAAAAAAAGAATTTCCACGTGTTTGGACCATGAAAAAAAAAATCAGGCCAACACGTGAGGGGACGTGTTGAGAATATAATCAAATATTAAAAGTGTGTTCTATCTAACAGTTTAAGCTTTTAGATCAGATGGTCACATACTTCAATAAATTACTATTCAGGACACAAGATATCGTCTAGAGAAGCTTTATAAACTATATCATATGATGATTAAGGCTGCAACTGCTAAGATGTAAATGCAATTCAAGTTTGATCCTCTCAATATTTGGGAATTGGGTGTGAGTGAAGAGCAGCATCAGATATATCAGAAGACTACTAAGTACTAACTAACCGAAACCTCAAGAACTCAAAAAAACATAGTGCCACATAAATACGCTGTCTTTTTAGACCAAATTCCCAAGTGTGTGGACATTTTTACTTATTATATCAAAGTTTAAATATAGGTTAGGTAGATCTTTCAAGAGGATCAGTAACATTTATAGATTGACAGCTTTGCTTTATTAGAAAATCTAATATATGCCTAACTTGATAACAGTTCGATGAAGAGAATTATTATTTGTGTTACATCGTTAAACTTTTTAAGCGTGTTCAAACAAATTAAAGATCTTCTGCCGGTATTTTGTTCAAGTTAGTTAGTCACTCAAAAACACTTTTAGTAGGAGTATTTTTTTTCGTGAATAATTTGATCAAACACCTTCACTTTATAAATTAAGCACTTTTAATTTTCTGAAAATTTGACCAAACAAATTATAAAAATAAATGCCGTAACGCATTTGCGTCATCTAATTAATAAACAACTATTTTGGTGTGATTGCATCAAATTATTAAATTAGATAAATAGTTTACATTGATGTTGATGAAGCTTAGGCAGGATCGGTACTGGAGAATTTTAGGATTTTACCTTTATTGTGAATTTGTGATAGAGTGCTTCTTAGGCTTTATCGGATAGGTGGACATCATAAGTAAATGCTAATGCGATTAAACGCACACATGATATTGTTGGTCGAAACTCCAAATTCAACTGTTTGGACTTCACGCAACTAAATAAAAAAGGAAAGTCCGTACCACAAAACATTCGGTGTTAGTAGAGTTTGAAAAGGGTTGCATTCAAGGAATGTGGTTAAATAACCTATGATAATGCAATCATTAATGATTGCTGACTCACCTATAAATCAAACCAAGACAATTTAACTGTTATTCCACTTCACTACACATAACTGAATGACTAATAAAATAAATAATTGTTTCATTTCCAAATAAGATGTGATATGAAATTGAATAATATTATTATAAAGAATTGATTTTGGGCCTAACTCAACCCAAAAGATAGCTTGTAGGGTGGGGATTGTCCAAATTCATATAAAGATTCCATTTTCATATTCGATTTCTGACGTAAGACTCTTAACAATTATACCGACTTCAACACAAATTTAATACTCTACTTTTCTTCTCCTCATATTTTTTCTCTGCTGTTTGACTATCAGATATGCAGAAAAAAAGTGACTTGATGACTAAATTAGATTCGCACCGATAAGTCCATTGTTAGACGCCTCGGATATATCAAAAGATTCTCAATTTGTGAGGCTCAAACTCAAGAATTTTGATTACGAATAAAGTGATATTTCAACCATCTGACTATATTTTGTAGCTGGGTTGGGGGACACAAGAAACTAAACTTAAGTAAAGATATTTCAGCATGATGGAAACTGGAAAGTTTGACAATTAATTAAAAAAAAAAGCTTTGTTCACTAAACAGCGCGGACCCCTAGTTCACAAAAAAGAGAAAAGGCACCACTAGTAAATTATGGGAAAAGGATTTTTCACCGCAAAGGGCAATATAGTTGTCATCACAAAGATGCCAAATAACATAACGTCTAAAGTTTTGATAGCTCATCCAACAATTAAGAGTAGACCTGAAAATCAAGATATTTCATAAAGGCAGTTGTAAGTTGTAACACCTAGAAATACACTCATTTCTGATGAACATGTCGGGTTGACCCACACATATGTATATGGATGATCCAAATCTAATTTCCTTTCGAATGGCTAAAGTCACGTGCTTTACACATTATTCTTTTATCATCTATCTCATTATATGAGGTAGAGCAACAATAATGTGATGGTAGAAGAATTTTAGCCCCAAAATGTAACTCACCCGACATGTCTCTATACTTAGACAAGCTATGCTAAGACTGTATTCATTGATGATTTAAGTTAGTCTTCCAATATATATTGCGTCAATTTGGAGCAAATTGATCCCTAAGAAACTTGGCCGAAATATAGAAGGAAATTCTTTTGTTTGGTTTGTTGTATCAAGTTAAGTACTTATCCTGAAAAAAGAAAAAGAAGTCACTTTATATGAAATTAAACGACGTTATAGCAGCATGATACACATTGGGACTTTTTTCTATTCAATAGTTGAAAATGGAAGAAAACCAACAAAAAGGAAACCATTACAGCTTTGTGAAGCTTATGTTGAAGAGAAAAGTATCTGATTCACTGACTAACTCGGACTAGTACATGAGTATACAAATTTCTTCGTACTTGGACTATTAAATGACCCTAGATAGCTATGTGATATACCACAACTTTGAGGGGAAAAAATTGGCATTGCCCAAGTAAGCTATATAAGTGAAGCTACATTATGTTCCAAAGGGGTTGCCTTTTATCCAAAAATTATAATGTGCAGGGTAAAGATGGTTAGTGTACATATTTTAATGATGCCTTAATTATTGATGCACGTACAAAAAGGATCTAGTTGGAATTACAAAGTTTATTCTTAAAGAGAAGAATATTTTGTACAACTCCAATTAAGGAAAAGCCACAATATTAGAGGAGTCAATATTCCGTAATAATACACAGAAGATCTTATGTGCATAAGTCAAGGAAAGTGTGAAGGCTCATTAAAGGAAGTAAGTATCAAGACCCGTCAAACCCTAAGCCCTAGAAAGAAACGAGATTGAGGAGATATTCAGAAGATCAAGAATTGCAGCACTGATTGAAGAGATATTCAAAAGATCAGATCAATGACAATCAACTAAGCTCTTAACTTAATTCTTGAAAATATGATCAATTCAAGGATCAAATCTCTTGAATTGCTATCTATGTCTACCAACGACCACTTACTTGAAGGCCATATATCAAAGTTCAACAGGAGAAAAAAATATACTTTAATCTCAACCTTCTAAGTTCTTTGCTTACTTTCCATAAATATGTCATGCTTAATTTCATAGTACAAATATACTGAAATCTACAAAAGGAGGAATGTATGAAAGTGGCATGCATCATTCATAAAAGCACTGACGACCTTAGCTTAAACTCGTATAGTGGACTTTGCCTTTTAACATCGGATAGAATATGATCATTAATTTGTCTCTCAACCATATATAATTCCCCATTTCTGCCGGGACGGAATTACCGTTTAGGTTAGAGGTTCGATCAAATTTAATAGCTTTGATCAATCTAAAATTTTCATTTTTTAAACAATTTACATAATACGCATAAATTAATTTAAAATCCATTAACATTAAAAATAAGAATTTGAATTAGTAAACTTTAAATTTTGATTTGCTCTCTACTTTTGATCAGTCGCAATTTTTTACTCAAACCTGCCATCTGTAATGAGGATATGCTTTGAATCATCCTTGCACATGTCATATACTAATTATAGGCCAACATAACACCTATTACTCTCAAAGTCTGTCAAACATATGGAATTTGGTCGTCTGGATAAGTAAAATTTGTATAGTCAAAGTTTACTAAATGAGTTACCGCCCAATTACTGATCAGCTTAAAATAATCTCTTACATTTGTGTGTTTTTTCAGTATCTAGTTACAAAATTTGACTGTTTTAGAATCATTTATTATATATCATTGTTTGCTATCTGCTTCTTTTTTTCTTTTCTTTTTCACAATTGTTTTTTTATGGGTTTCTTTGGACTAGTAATATAAATTGACTCCCATAAGATTTGTTGGGTTAAGACGAACGGATTAATTTGAGCTGAATAATGAATCATAACCATCTAATCAACTCAAGATCGTTTTTTTTTTGTTATGTCGTATATAATTTGATTAAGTAATAACTCAAACTAACAATAGCTCTTTAAGTTGCATAATACGACTATACTAGCTATCCCATCCAATAAATTTATTTTTGTTGGATTTGATAAATTTCTTATGAGTCGTTATATATGCGGCATAATTGGTTCAAGCTTTACAATTATGTCCAAATTCCAATCCGACCTTAAATTTGGAGGAATTAGACAAGTGACATTTCATGGGTTAAAATCAAATAAAATACCTATCCACGTTTTATTAGTTTGTAGTACGCGTTAAATTGAGACACATAGCTAAGTCCACGTGACATGTGCCAACTCGGTGTCATGGACATTGTGATCAGACCTAAAAGATCCTTGTCACGTAATGATCACTCTTTTGATAATGTTTTTATGAGAGACATCCACCATTAACTAAAAAAACAAGAAAATGAAAGAGACATCCACCATTTGAGTTTGCCCTTTGTTATAGAAAATAATCAAAATGATGTTATAAAAAAGAAAATCAAAATGACAAAACGTCAAGATAAGTCCTTTAAGGTATAGTTAACTAGGAAAGTTACCATCGAATACCGTTCTGTCATCTAGTTTACAGAATATGTACACAATGTATAGGTAATGTATACTTTATACTAAATATACATATTCTATACATACAATATACATATCTATACACAATATATATAACTAGAATATACAAATAGTGTATACTCGGACATGCTGATAAACTAGTTAGCAGAAGGGTACATTTACTTAAGTTTCCCAAATAAAACTATACCTATTAGACTAGTAAACCAGAGAGTATTGCTTTCAAAGCAGTATTGTGGTTACGACATTGGTTCGTTGAAAATGCACCCACTATTTCTCTCAAGTTCAGACTCTCCTCTGGTTGGGCCTTGGTACAAAGTTCATTAAAAAGGCTTTGAGCTTATCGGGCTGGCGCTATTGGAGAAGGTTGCCAAGAAATAGGCCACCATTGTGGACCAGATGGGAGTAGATTACTTTCCTCTTGAATGAACTTGGAAACGAGAAATAGCCCAAGAAAGATCAAAACGAACTGATCAAAGTATCATACCAATAATGTTATTTTGGGTTGTTTGATATTTTTGAACAAAACGACAATATGATCTGGATTGGAATTTATACCCCCTTTCAGGCACTACGTTATTACTTATTAGGTACAAAAGTTGTTTCATCTTTACATGTTTCATCTAAACCCTAGTGGACTCTCATTTCTTGTTGTTTCAAATGGTACATTGGGATTTGCTATCACAATCAGATAAATTTACATTCACTTATATTAGAATGCGTCAACCCAAAAATATAACATTCAAAATGATATGTTTGGGCATGGTTGGCCAAACCCATGTTGGAGGCCCTTACAAGAACATAAAACGACTATATATTAAAAGTGTAAAAGATGGTTCCAATTTATGTATGCATGGCGACATATTGAGTGAAAAATAAATCAGAAAAGTGAAAGGTTTATATGTATCAAAATAATTTCTCCTTAAAGTTCACAGTTTCTACTTGGCCCTATTTTTTTCTTTTCTAGGCTTTCCCACTGCCTAAAATAACATTGAGAAATCATGTTTTTTCTTCTTCTTATATTTCTCTTTGTTCAATTCCTTGTGAAACAAACTACTCCTTCCATATCTATTTATATAGCAATACTACTAGTTGTCTCAAAATATCTGATACATTTTCATAATTATATTATTAAATACAATAATTGAGATTTTCAATTCATTTGGCTATTTAGATTTTAACATTTAATGTGATATTCTCTGTAGAAAAATTACTTTTCAAACATTCACTCAACATTTTAGTTCTTCTTATAATAATTAGTTATATAATTACTAATACAAATACAGAATAGCACATGGTTCCATGGTCTAGTGGTCAGGACATTTGACTCTGAATGCAGTAACCCGAGTTAAAATCTCGGTGGGAACCTCTCGTTTATTTTACATTATTAATTAATTTTCCTTTTACGTTTTCTAGTTAGCTCTTTGTAAACAGTGGAAAAAAGATAGTTGTTAGTAAATATAAAAAAAATGGACTACAAAGAAAAAAATGTTAAATAACTGGAATAGACAGGGTTCAATTTTAAAGGCCGGATGAAACATTTGAAGTGAGATGTTCATGCTCACTATTGCTTTGTTATATTAATTACTTTAAAGTGCTACCAGCTCCATATATTTACAACTTTTGGATTTCATTTTGCTAGTTTATAGTTCGTTGATTTATTCTTGCTTTCCATTTGAGCCACTAAGACGTATCTTGTCCAAATTAATCCTTCGAATATCAATTATGAACGATTGTCACGTTTTGTTTTCCCTACTAATTAGTGTTTACGTCAATTATTTTAGTTAATGTTAAAGATTGTAAACATCATTTTGTCATCAGGACTACTTTAGATTAAATGAAATATAGTATGTATTAAAGTCTTTTTCTTGACTTGGTCTGCCAGCCTACTTGACAAAACAAGTCACTTACTAATTATCATTCAACAAATAAAACGTGTTTTCCCTTTTCCTTTTTAGGGCAAAATAACACGTTAATAGTAGAAGAAGTCTTCAGGAAATTGTATTTGGATCACCATCAAACATGATGTACTTTTAAAAATTACATGATTTTTTTATGCCATTCCACCACTAGTATTTCTCTTTCTGGTGGAGTAATAAAAAGTGTGGAAAACATAAATATAATAATGGAAACTACTAGGGATTTGAAAATACTTAAAGAAGTGGGACCTTTTACGAGCTAAAGAAGAAGATTTTAAAATTGAATGGAGGAAGGCATGGCCTTGTTGATGGGCACAAAAAAAGGATAAAGCTAGAAAAAGGAAACTTATGGTGTGCCAGAATTGTCATTGTTCAACAAAGAGTCCATTAATATTCCTTTTGTCAGAAAATTATACTTATAAATTTACTATTTTTATTTATATATATTATTTGTTGAGTTTCTTTGACTTTTTATGTTTTCATTATTTATATTTTGAATCTTTTTAATGAAAAATTTAACCCGTGCTAATATATATATTTTTTTTCTCCTTTCTTTAAGCGCGTCTTCTCAAGAAAGAAGTGAACAACTTTCTGTGTATACCTCGTGACTTGTTCATCCTCATCCATCACTATTGGCTCCTCTTTACATTCTTTCTTTGATTGGATGTAAAACGCTTTAATTAAAAAGAAGCATATTTTCTCACTTCAGAATTTTGTTTCTTTGACAAGAAAATAGATTGATTCCTAGAATATATCATCTAATTGGAGAAGCAAAGTTGGGAGGGCAATGAACACATAAATATTTGCTAGTATTATTGATTGGTGCAGAGATATTCCACATTCATCAATTTATAATTCTGAATTCGCTAGTACTGAATTGAGGTAATTTAGGGATTGTAGTCTGTAGATGACATCTGTTTCAATGAAATTGTTACTTAAACTTGTTGCTGCTAACGGCTGTTCTTCATAGTACAATAGCTTTGTCTACAAGAATGTTCTCATCATTCCCACCTTTCTTTTCTCAGCCAAGTTGTATCCTTTTTTGCCCTTCAACTTCTGATTTCGTTTTTTTATCCTAAAATTCACAAACCTTGCTGTAAGACACTTGCAGAATTCACATTGTTCTTCCTTTCTTGTTAAAGGAAAATATTCCTATATCCTATACGTACCATTATCCCATTCGATCTCATTTAGGAAAGATATGACACAAACAAAGAAAGAAAATCTATATATTTAGTACTACTAATTAATAGATATATCGTGATGAATGATAATGGTAATTATTGATAGTAATAATTTGTCGTGATGATTGTAAATGATGTCAATAGTAACAATCGGCTTTGGTAATTAGCATCTTGATGTGTGGCTGAAGACGGACTGTAGTGGATGGTAATTGGTGATGGTTAATAATAGTGTGGCGTAGTGATTTGATGAAATGGATGAAACAGTGATAAAATTCCAATATATAAATTCTTGAATGAATTAGCATTATAGTTATATTAACACTTTATTAATATTATTATAAGCTATTAAGATCTTTTCAAACTCATTAAGCATATTCATATTTTGTAAATATGCACGCAAAACAGTTTGTCGGCCACGTATGATTGCGACACAATATACATTTGCCCATAATCGGGTCTACCCGGCACATAGGAGAAGAACTTTGTATGAATATGTTTCTTTCATTTCATTGATAATTGTGTATAATATATATATATAGTGTTACATCATTACAAACTAGGTAACTAAATTTTCCTAATTACAATTGGAATATAAATTTACATAATATAAAAGATATACAAAATATGATAATATTCTATCAATGGTAATATATAAGATATGGTAATATTCTATCACACCCCCGCAGTTGAAGCGGAAGGTTCTCGTACGCTGAGACTGGCTCGTAAGTCATCAAAGAGTATACGCGGAAGTCCTTTAGTGAATATGTCAGCAATCTGATATCGGGAAGGAACATGATGAACACTAACTTGTCCGCGGGTAACTTTATTACATACAAAGTGAATATCCATTTCAATGTGTTTAGTGCCCTGGTGTTGAAGAGGTTTTGCCGGAAAGATATATCGCACTTGCATTATCACAATAAATCATTGTAGCCTTATGGAATGGGCAATGAAGCTCAAGTAGAAGGTTGCGTATCCAACAAGACTCAGAAACAACATTGTACTCAATTTTGGCACTGAATCGGGACAGAGTAGGTTGTATTGTAGAAGACTAAGAAAGCAAGTTATCTCCAAGAAACACACAGTAACCCGACGTGGATCGACGAGTGTCCGGACATTCACCTCAGTAAACATCGTAATAAGATGTGAGACCAGATAGTGAGGACTTATACAGGTGTAAGCCGAAATGAAGAGTACCTTGTACATATCACAAAATACGTTTGAGGGCATTCAAATGTTCATCCGTCGGGCTATTCATATGTAAGCATATTTGTTACGCGGCATAGGATATATCTGGTCTCGTGATAGTGAGATACTGCAATGCTCTTGCTAAACTACGATAGTGAGTCGGTCGGCATACATAGAACTCGAAGAGGCACTGAGTTTGGAATTAGTATCAACCGGTGTGTGGGCCGGTCTGCAAGACGGCATGCCTGCTCAGTCAAAGATCTCTTCGGCATACTTCCTTTGACAAAGAAATAAGCCACATGTATGTCTCATAACAGTAATTCCCAAAAATAGCTTAGGGAGCTCAAATCGTTCATAGCAAACTCAGAAGCAATGAGTGACATAATGGATCGGCGAAATGCTTCAGAAGATGTGGTGAGGATGATATCATCAACATATAGTAGGATGTATGTCATGTCATTACCCTTGCTATATATGAACAGTGAATGATCATATTTGTTATGTGAAAACCCGATAAAGGATACAAAATCAGCAAACCGTTGGTACCCATGCACGAGGAGCATGTTTCAGTCCATATAATGGTTTCTTCAAAAGACACACTTAATATGAATGAATCGGATCATTTAATCCCATAGGATGATGCATATATACAGTTTCATGAAGGTCTCCATGCAAGAAAGCATTTTGGAAGTCAAGCTGATGAATAATTTGGACAAACAATATTAAGAACGGTTCGAATAGTCGTTGCTTTCACCATCGAGCTGAAAGTTTCATCACAATCCACTCCCACCTGTTGAGACCTGCCATCACCTATAAGACGAGCCTTGTGCCTCTCAAAAGAACTATCATATTTTTTATATCAAAAAATCCACATAGAATGAATAATATTAGCATCAGGATGACAAGGTACTAGATCGCACGTCTTATTTTCAATAAAAGCATTATATTCGTCAATCATTGCATTTTTTCAATTAGGATCGGGCAAGGCATCTTTCAGATTATGTGGAACAGGGGAAGGGGCAACCAAAGTGGACAAGTTAAATAGCTGTTTGGGTTTGGAAATGTCGTGCATAACATGGGTTGGCATTTTTCGTAGGTGTGCCATGAGAGGTTGGATAGGATTGGGATGGGGTGGCCAAGAAGTGGAGGCGGAACTGGGTGGACTGCCGAGATTAGGGGTGGAGCCGAGAAGGGGCAGTAGCGTCGGGGAGAGAGGGTTGGCTGAGAGACAGCCGAGACAGAAGGTCATGATGGGCTATTCCGAGGCTCCCGTTGCGGGGCTGGGTGGACTGCCCACCTCGGGACGACAGTGGTGGGGACGGTTGCTGATCTCGGTGATGACTGATTTTGCAAGTGATGAATTAGATTGGTATTTTGACCATCATTTAGGAATTCAAAGGAATTTGGGGATAGAGACTTGAGTTTGGCAAAGGGGAATCAAGGACTCATCAAATATGACATGCTGAGAAATGATTATTTTTCGTCTTGACAAGTCGTAACAATTGTAACCTCGATTATTGGGGGTAGCCAAAAAAGACGTTAGGGATGACTGAGGTTGCAGTTTGTTGATTTATGTGGAGGGATGGAAGGGGTAGCACAGACATCCGAAAGTTCGTAAATGCTTATAGGAAGGATCCCGAAGATATAGAACTTCAGTGGGAGACTTGTGTTTGAGAGACTTATTTGAGAGAATGTTCAAGAAATAGGTTGTCATTGATAGAGCGTAATGCCAAAAATTGGGCGGATAGAGGTGTGAGCAAGGAGGGCATGAATAAAGTTGTTTATGGTTCTAATTTTTCGTTCGGCTTTGCCATTTTGTGGAGAGGTGTGGGGACAGGAAAAATGAAAAATAAGGTTGTGTTTGGCGCATAAAAGTTTGAATTGATTATTATCGAATTACTTCCCATTAAAAATATTTAATATTCTTTTCAAATTATGTCTTAATGAAAGTGCTGAATGACGAAAAAGTAAAATAGACTTAGGGCTTATTACCAATGGGAAACGTCCATATGAAGTTTGAATAATTATCTAAAACAATACATAGTATAGATGTTCGGCCGTGCTTAAGATAGGAGAAGTCTATAAATCAATATGTATTATATCAAAAGGCATTAAAGTATAAGTGGATGAAGAATAAAATGGCAACTTGACATGTTTCCCAAAAATACAAGTTTCACAAACAAGAGGAGAAGAGACATGTTTGTAAGAAATAAATTTATTTTTGCTAGGGGAGCGTAAAACAGAGTGTCCCGGATGTCCTAATCTATTATGCCATAAAGGAGACCAAATTGCTGCAAAGGTTGATGGAGAGGAGGTTGGATGGCTGACAAGGTGGTGATAGGATAAAGGTCCCCGGTGCTATCACATCTCAATATTCGCATCCCTGTCATAAGGTCCTTCACAGAAAAACTAAATTGATAAATTTCAAGAGAAACATTATTGTCGGTTGTGAAATAATGATTTTTTTATAATTTCGGGGCATGAAGCACATTGTAAGGCTAACGGGGGGTGTGGTGGGGAAAGAGATGATTGTCCATAGCTTCAACTGCGAATGACTTGTCCACTACCAATAATAATATTACGATTTAAATTGCACATATTGAAAAAAGATGAAAGAGTACCTTGGGATGCCGTCATATGAGATATGGTGCCAGTGTCCATGTACCAACTGTTGTAAGGAACGTTAAAACACAATGTGTTCATAGCTGCCTCAACATCCGTCGATGCGTAGGTTGAAGAAGAAGAAACATGTGCATTGTATGCCTGTTGTGGACGTGCGCGGAGGATGCCGAACTGGGCATGTCGGGCCGGAGTTTGGGCCCAAGAGGACGTTGGGCAAGGGAAAGGTGGAGCAACCCGTGCCGGTGGGGCCCACACGGCCCATGCGCGGGTCAGCAACCCACGGCGGAGGCTGCTGCCACTATTGTTATTGTTGTTGGTGGCTTTCAGCCGGCGGGGGCTGCCTCCTGCCGCTGCTGCCACTATTTCTGGCGTTAACGCTGTTGTCGCGGTTGTTCCCAAAATTTCTTCCTCTGTTGTTATTCCGGGAATGTGAGCCACGTGTTGGATCGTTGGCTTGCATGTGGGATGGGGCGGGAACCTAGCCTCTCGGGTCAACATGGTTTTTATCGGTGGCTATAAAGGCGGCGTCGGCTGTGCTGGCATTAGTCGATATCCGCTTTGTTTTTCGAATTTCTTCAAGAATCAGTCTCGAACGGGCCTCTTAGAACGGAGGCAATGGCGTACTTTGTTGGAGGATGGTATCGACACCGTCATAATTTTAATTCAAATCTGCAACAAGTTGCATCACCAATCGTTATTAGAGACTGATGCACCGACGTTGGAAAGTTGATCGGCAATCATCTTAAGTTATTGACAATATGCCGACGCATTAGGAAAATCGTCCTATTGAATGACCTGAAATTATTTTCCAGATACAAGGCACGTTGTGTCTTGTTGTCATGAAAAATACTTTCCAAGCGCTGCCACGTTTGTCGTGTAGTGGCGTCGGTTTCAATGATTGTATGCAATAGATCGTTCGAGATCGTGTCGTAGATCCATTGTTGGACAACCGCTTCTAAGCGGGACCAAAGTTCATTGTCAGAATCATCAGGTATTTCTAGGGGCTTTGATTTTGGAGGGATGATATGGTCAATGACTTTGTAATTTGTATACACGACAATGAATCTTAAATAATTTCGCCCAAGATGAATACTGAACATTTTCCATCTCAAGAGTTATGTGAATGAAATTCTTGATGTTGTTAACTGCAAGAGCATGATGGAAGTTAGGTTGTTCAGCCATTGAAAATTGGAGAGGAAGAGAGGAAAGTCGAAGAAAGAAGGGAAAGGGCTGCCGAGGGGGGAGGGGCGGCGGCTTAGGGAAAAGAAGAAGTTAGGGTTTGGCTTCTGATATCACGTTTGTCTTTCATTGATCATTGTGTACAATATATATAGTGTTACGTAATTACAAACTATGTAACTAAATCTTCCTAATTACAATCGGAATATAAATTTACCTAATATAGAAAATATATAAAATATGATAATATTCTATCAATAATAATATAAAAAATATGATAATATTCCATCAAACTTGTTTGTCAAAAAGCATGTCGCGCACTGAAGCTTTTAAGACAATTTTGAATGATTTTAGCATCAACCCGTTCCTTATTATTCTCAAACAGGATCGTGTTTTTTTTAGTGTGTGTTTTTTCCACTTTTTCCTATTACTAAGTGCTTTGTTTACTACATGCTTATCTTTTTGGAACTTTACTATATATATGTTGCTTTCTGGAAATGTTTACAGATACCTCAACAACCGTCATGGGCCAAAGCACTAAAGAGAGAAGCCCACAACTCCATCTCTATCTTTTTTCACCTGCATTTAGTGAGGAGATGATAGAATATTACCGTTTATTATTTGAACGGAAGAAAATGATCTACAATGATCTCTTATTTGTTACTTATTTTCGAATCTTATATAAGAAAATAATTCTTCTATTTAAAAAAGATTGATTCACTTTTTTTTAGTTTGTCATTAAAAGAATGGCATATTTCTTTATTTGGCAATAATTTAACATTAAATTTTATTTTTTTACGCAAAATGAGATGATTAACCACACAAAAATCTTTAGTTTATTTTAGACCATAAGATTCAAAAATCTTCCTTTATTTTTTAAAGTACGTGTCAAATGAAAATATATCACATAAATTGAGACGGCATGAGTATTAAATTAAAAATAAATTTGAAAACACTAAGTAGACCTTCCCCTTTGATTGGGTTACTACAAAAACTTCCATTTACTGTTGACATCCAACTTGAAATGCTTAACAAAAAATAGTATTAAAAAAGATTATCCCATTTTCTAATTTCCTTCCAGCGTTACATGCACTTCATAACTATTCCACATGCCAAACAGATCCCAACAAATATTTTTGCGTAACATGGCAATTATTATCTTAAACTTTGTGCCCAGTCAAATCTACATCTTATGAATTGAAACGGAGGGAATAATATTTTTCCACTTCTTTGTTTGTATCTTTGAAATATGGTAATTGGCATTGATATGTGTGTAATCCAACAAAGGAATTAAATTAATTATACCCTAAGTTATATCGGTTTGCCTTACCATTTGTGCTACTAATCTTAAGGGAATTTTAGTTTAGATTCTTTTTTATTATATTTAAAACAGCCAGTTCTGACCAAGTGCAGATCACTCCCTTTTTTTGAAGAATGATTCAGCAGTATCTTTTACATTGTTAGTACTATTACTTATTAAATCTAAACTCTTTTCCAAATCTTAAGAAGGCGATCCCGCGTCCTCCGGGGCATAGTCCAGTGGCAAAGCCTGGGCGCTATAAGGCGCTCTGGCATGGACAGCGTGGGTTCGATTCCCCGCAAGCACGAGGGATACCTGTTTGTTGGGGAATTTGACCTTGTCTCATTGTTCAGTTGTACGCTCCCAGAAACTGGTCACCGGAGCACATCCCGCGATTTACCTGGTGATAGTTGCTGAAGGACCGGTGCTATTACCTCCAGGACGTCTGGGTAATACCAACAAGTAGTCGGGCGCAAGCCAAAACCTGGATCATCAAAAAAAAAAAAAAAAAAAAAAAAAAAAAAAGGCGATCCCGCAGTGGTGAAAAAGGTCAAATCGTTACTGCCTACCATACTTGTTGTACATTGTGTTTTAAGGGCCGTAGTTGCCAATTGAGTAACAAAAAAAAAGACTTTTGAATTATGTGGTATTAAATGACCAAAGATATTTATGTAGTTATAAATCAACTCGTTAAGAGTAAAAGTTAAATAGTTGTCAAATAAAGAAACATGTCATTCTTTTTTAAACTGACTAAAAAGAAAAGTGTATCATATAAATTAGGATAGAGGAAATATATTTTTCATAAGTGTGACAGGTAAATCATAACATACCGGTATGACTTCATGTATGTTGAACATAATTGACATGTTTGACTAATCACAAATTATATCGGAACGTAATTTCCTAAAGCTACAAACAAAGGACGAAAAAATATACTAGTATAATTTAACATATATATAACATAATTGTCTCGTTGAATTACTCACAAATCTTATCAAACTGTCATTGTCAAAACTATTTGCGTAGTCACTGAAACGCACCGGCTTATATTACAACTTACAAGAGCAAATATGTCATTTGCCTAGTTTATAAAACAAACACGCCTATTTTTGCAAGATATGCAAACGCGAGGACAAATATTAAATGACAGTCGCACGGGCACTCCCCGAGCAATTTCTTTCTAAAAAGCAAGTACATTTTATATGTTCTACGCGTGATTAGTAACCTGAAGATGAAGCTACTATTGCTCTAATTAGGGGTGTCAAATGAGCCATTTGAACTGAAGTTGGATGGTTGAAGATGAACTAAATTAATAGATGGTTCAATGTCCAATCCTGCCCAAAGCTTATTTGGGCTAAGATGGGTTGGGTCAAAATGAACTAAATGATAGGTCATACCCAACTATCCCAATTTAACCCACTTTTCAAACATTTTGATAAACTAAAAATAAAAAACTATTTAAATATTCAAATAATTTTTTAATAAAAAATTAAATTTAAAAATTTAAAAATAAAAATTATTTTAGAAAATTAAATTAAAAATTTATTTTAAAAGAGTTAATCATATTTTGTAATTTTTGATGGGTCATTTTGGCCTCATTTGATGGGTCAGTTTGAACTGATGATTTATGATGGGTCAAATTGAACTAGCTCAAATCAACTCATCTTCAAAATCACTCTAGCCCAAACTCATTAAAATTTGGGCGGATCAAATGGGTTTGGGCTAATTTTGTCAGCCCTAGCTCTAATCGACACTACTAATCTTTAAATTATATCTACATTGATACTCCCTCCGAATAAAAAAGATGAACTTAGTCATTTGCACACCCCTTAAAAAAATATTAACTTCTACGTAAAAATATGTAAACTAAAATACTCCTAATTAAATTAAAATTAAAATTTGATCACCTAACACTTATAATGGCAAATCAAGAAAAATAAGATTAACTTTTTTTTAATTTGATAAATGAATACTTTTTTACTCAAAAAATAAAGAATAAGTAGACACTTTTTTTTTTATCAAGAGTGAGTACTCTATTATAAAGGTCGGAAAAAGTAAGTAGAGAGAAAAATGAAAAGACTACTACTCTCTCTCTCTCCCAATTTATAAAACATATTTTTTTTTAATCAGTCAAAAAAAGAATGACATTTTTCTTATGATAGAAATTCACTTTAAATTTTATTTTTTACGTTTAGCGAGATTATACACAAATGTTTTTAATTATTTTAAACTACAAGATTCAAAAATCTTCTTTTATTTTTTAAATTTTGTGTGAAATAAAAAAATATCATAGGAAGGACTATACTATTATTAATGGTGAACATGTACTAATTATTGTTGTCATATACTCATATCCAAAGGCCCGCTGCACAGTAAAAGCAACACAAGCACACCCATAATACGATATTCAAAACGTTGTCGTCACTTTCTCCTCGTTGAGAACTTTTACCACGACTACCACTCTTTCCTTCACATGTTTTTGTCATGTTCAATAAATAACAATTACTCTACAACAAACACGCAACCCCAGTTTACCCAATCTGTTACACTAACTCAAAGGAGAAAATTCTTTCAAACTGCCTTTTACACCAAGGAACAATATTCTCCAATACAAATTCTTCAAGCAACAAATTAAACTATAATCATGTATCATGGACTCGCCACAATACAATATTTACAACGTCAACATGGTACCAAGTTAAGAGGAGTAAACAAAAGTCAATTTATCAATAAACTGCACGTCCATCCCAAACTAGTTAGGCCCGACTATATCAATCCTCAATATTAACAAAAAGTAAGATCCACCAACCCCAAAACCCTAACCTAGGATTCTCAAGAAGGAAGGGAAAAACATAGATTACATCAAGAATTCAAGATAAATTAAAGTAGAACACGTTAGTTTCTAATGTACCTTTTTTTGCGCATTCTTGAACAGCTTGTACATCTAGGAATCTTAGATGATATAAATTGGTCTATAGAAGTACTTTAAGAATTAACAACACCAATGAATTATGAACAGTACAAAAAATGGTATGCAAAAGATAGTTAAACTTGCAACTAATTCATCTCGTCTTTCTTATGGTAGAACATGTATACTACTATAGACAGACAGAAAATTTGCTGCTACTTTGTCAATAGCTAGTTATTGCCCACCTATCTTGAACTGCTGTATACGAAAATTTCTGCAGAAACTACGATATCGATTCTTCACTACATTTATCCCTAACAACTAGTATAAAACATGATACTGTTATTGTCCTACCGATGAAAGTTGCCTTAGCGAGTTTGATTCGCTGGAAAATGCAGCCAGCAACTTTTCCTTCGTCAGCTGTTCAGATCCACTAGACTTGAGGACAAATGTGTGATATACAGTACCATTCCCCGCAGAAAGTTCTGATTCGACAACATTGATTTGTGCCTCTTTGAATGTTTGGATGACTCGAGATATTGGATGGGTCTCCAGTGGGCAGCTCACCCTTACAATGACTTCATCATTGGCAGATTCTATGTTGATGTCGGGTCCTCGGATTTGAATCTCGGAACTCAGGCTGTCTTCTGAAGCCATCGCTTCCCTCGAAGTGCTTCCTAATCTCAGCTCCCTCTCAGATTCAATGTCTCTCAGTTTTTTCTGCAGCTCAGTTATGTAAGCAATGGCGTCTCCTAAGAGGGAAGCTTTGTCCATCTTGGAGATATTCGGAACAACAGCTCGTAATGCATAGAATCGCTGGTTCAGCTTTTCCCGCCGCTGCCTCTCTGCCTCTACATGATTGAGAGGCTCTTCCCTTCCGTTGGCTGGCTTTCTTCCACGTTTCCGAGGCCTCTTTTCATCAACCGGGCCTGCACGATCTTCCTTACTACATGAAGCTTCTACATCTGAATGCTCAGACTCAACAGTGTGTGCTGGCGAAACAATGGGCCTCGAGGTTGCTCCAGTGAAATCAATTTGCATTCTAGCTGGCTTTTGATGCTGAAAGTTGCCACCATTGATTAGGTTGTGTGCTGGGGTCTGAGGAGCATAGAGCTCCACTGGCTTTCCGGGCCTCACATTACTGAATTGAGCCCAAGAAGCAGCATTTAAACCATTCTGTGCGTTCACGAACTGCATCCTGTTACCATTTTGGTAGACGTCCCATGGCCCCTCCTCCGCTTTCCTAACAGCAAGTTTTTCCCTAAAGTGAGTACCGGAATTCAAATCATGCCCAAAAATCTTAGGAATTCCATTTGGTCGTTCACTAACAGCGCCTGAGTTGGAAAATGGGGGATTGTTTGCCTCTTTTTTCTCAGGCGCAGCTGATATACCTGCTGCTTGCTTAGCCCTAACAAGGGGCAAAAACGACGAGAAGCAAGATTTTACAGACTGTAATAGCTCCAAACTTTCTGGAATCAATCTCACTGACCCCAATTCCACAACTCCTACATCAGTTGGGATCAAAACAATAGTTTGCATACCAGCAGACTTAGCTAGGAAAGATCTAGCACAATAATCTAGCGAAGATTTCAATGCATCTGATAACCATAAATGCTTACCGGATCCAAAACACTTCCCGGGACCTCCCTCTCCTAGGGGGAACGAAAAGTACATCGAAGCAAGGAAGAACATTTCAGTATCAGTAACTCTATCTAATCCAAAAGCATAGTTATCTTCATCTGTTCCACCAAATAACATATGCAAATTTTGAAGCACCCTTTTCCTCATCCTTTGTTGAGCCTCATCATCAAGACGTAGATTGAAAATCCTTTTAAATTCGCGCTCCTCTCCTTCCCTAGGTTCCCTGCAACACCCATCTCCCCACCCTAGCACCAACTCCCCCGATTTAGACCGCGAAATTTGCCAGAAAATAGCATAATTCCAGCTAAAATTAGCAGGGTTTGGGCGTTCCACGAGATCTGATAGCTTATTCTGCAAATTCTGATCATTCCCTATTGCCATTAAAGAACATTCTGCTGAAACTGAACTAGACATCAAATATTCAAAAGCTTCCTTCCCTAAAACCGCCGCCACCGCAGTCTTATCCTCATCACTCCACGACATATTCCCATTAACCATCTCTACCTAATAAAACAAAACCTTTTGAACTACAAAACACACCCTAGGCCCCAAAAAGATTCCAAATTTATATACCTAAGATGAAACAAGAACTAAAAAGACAATTCTTTTTTACCCCAAAGATTGAAACTTTTAACACATTTTACAACACCAATTAACCAATTCAAAACAAACCCATCTTAACTTGAAGAAAAACAATTGATCTTCTTCTTCTTACTGAACATCCAATTTTCCATACCTCTACTTTCAGATCTCAAAAGCTTGGAATCTAAAGGGTATCAGTAGCTATAAGAAAATACCCAGAAAAGATACAAGCTTTGACATAATAATGCATATATGGATAAAACAAGATTGGTAATAAATCAGGAAAAATACACACCAGTATATTTGCAGTCAAGAAGCAAAACTTTTGAGCTCTGCAACAAACTGGGGTTATATAGTTGAGCTAGAATTCAATTGGGAAAACTATTATAGTTTTGCCCCAATAAAGAAAGATTGGTTTATTTTTCAGGAATTAAATGGGAGATGCTGTGTTTTCTATTTTCTTGCAAAGTAGAGAGCGGAGGGGGGGGGGGGGGGGGGATTTTTTGGGTTTCTCTAAATCCCAACTGCATGTGTGTGTGTATACACTAGTTAGGGTGGGGTTTAATAGGTTAAAAAAACTTAACCCATGGTTGGGTTAAACATGAACATGCTTTTTCGTCATATGGAGTATTTTTCTTTTCGTTTTTCTTGTTTCATTTTTTATGTAGTAAAAGGAAATTTACTTTGACACGTGTTTAAGAAAGGATGATAAAACATGTGAACGCTTTAATAGTTTATAGGGCTCCCTAGATTTTGATATCTAACCTAATACTACTACTCCCTCCGTCTAAAATTATATGAGCCTTTGTTGTCTTTATACGTTAATTAAATATTTATTTTATTTATATACTATTTTTATTAAAAATTAAATTTTATTAATTATGTTTTGAATTTTTCAAACAATAAATAATTTGAAATGTCGGAATTTCCATCAATTTAGATTTACATTTATTTTGAATCTATTTATGATAAAAATGAGTTTTCGATCACATCAGATTTTCTCCATCTCAAAATGTTTATCCACTCATCAACATACATGATTAGCTTTGTAAAGGGATGAAAAAGCGCACGTGCGCCCTCAATTTAGAGCACTGTCAGATTTAATCTAATATTTCCCCTTAATTTAAACTTTAGATTCATCTGAATCTATTTATGATTATATGAATAAATCTTCAATCACAAATTGCACATTTTATCTCAAAATATTTATTTAAATTCTGCTAATTCATATTTTTTTTAATGACGGTAGTGTCCATGTACCTTGTGCGCACCTCAACTAATTTCATCGATATCTGTTACTTTTCACTTGCAATAATCGTATTCTATCTTTTAGCTAACGATGTGTTGATGCAACAACAACAACGACATATCCAGTATAATCTTACAAGATGGAGTCTCGGAAGAATAGAGTATACGCAACATATCTTATCCCTATCTTTGAAGATGGTGAGACTATTTTAGAAAAATCCTCCGCTTAAGAGAAAACATGACTAATATTTTAAAATGAATCAATTGATTTTTTATATATGAAAAATTGTAAATTTTGTACACTTGCATCAAATCCAGTACTCTCATATAACACAGAGTTTTAAGTAGAAATAGAAAACTAAGCTACATATAAAAGATATTCGTATAACTTGTGGTTTAAATATGTCAAGGACATTTTTACGGTATAAGAGTATGTCATTAATATTAACATAAAAATTAAAATTAATAATCTCTAGATATAAAATAATTTTTTAAAGCTAACAAGAAAAGATATAATAAAATAAAAGGAGCGTTAGAATTAAAATAGTCTAATTGATTTTGCTATGACAGGTCAAATAGACCATGGGTAAGTAAAAGCCAAGCAAATTAAGACGGATGGACGACTATTTTTGTAGACAATTCCGATAACTAATGCCATGCATGCGGTTTTATAGAAACCATTATACTATATTACTATAATATTTTGGTGCTATTTCTTTAATACCTCTAATGGATGGGGCTATCACTTTTCTTTAATTTCTATTATTTATTAATTTTATTTAATCTGTTGTTAATATTTTCCTCCCTAAATGAGCAACAAATTAAAGTGATAATATGATGCCATTGTCAACCATGTGATCAGAGATGGCAATGGATCCTGGACCCGGTCCGGATCCGGTGTATCCAGATCCGTTTTATGGGATATGGATCTTCAAAATCCGGACCCGACGGATCCGGATCGGACCCGGATCCGTTTCTGACCGATCGGATATGGATCTGGATCTTGTATTTGAGATCCGTATCCGGTCCAGATCCGACCCGTGGATCCATTTTTTATTAAATATATTCATAACGTAGAATGTAATTTTATAAGTATTTTCTTAAAATTGCTAAGCACATCCTTGCAAGTTTAATTCTCATAACAAGTTTAATTTATTCCCGCGTTAACTCAAAAATAAAAAAATAAAGAGGTAACATCGATAATAAAATCAATGTTATATTAGTGAATGACTAACATCTCCATAGACAAGTAGTTAAAATTATATTCACTTCATTTATGAAGATTCCAAGCATATGCAAGTTCTGCATTGTGGAAATACTAGTCAGCATTTTCCACAACTATCGTCATTGTCCAACATTTTTAATTAATAGCTCACAATCAAAATGAGACAACGAACAAAATATCTCATATGAACATTTCAAAATTGAAAAACAGTAAACTGTTACTTAAGTAAAAATCGTTTGTCAGTTCAAAAAAAAAATTCTTAGCAAGGTTACATTTTTAGCAAGGTAAAATTTTTTACATGTGGATCCAGATCCGATCCGTGGATCCGGATTTGGATATGATTTTTATGGATCCGCTGGATCTGGATTCAGGTATGAAAAACGGATCTGGATCTGGATCTGGATCTAGTAGGATCCGGTCCAGATCCTATCCGTTGCCATCCCTACATGTGATAAATATATCATGAAGTAAAAGGGCTAAAGCGAAAAGGAAATCCTAGGTAACAAAAAAAGAAGGGATTATTATTAGCCTTTTTTATTTTGTCCAATTTATAGCTTTTGATGAAGATTAAGGGACAAATAAATCTCTAACAACACACTAATAGGCCAGCTTGAGTAGACTCTAAGGCTCCTAGAGCTGGTACTTGATTCCTCTACCAATGTTCTTCATTAAGATGTGGGGCTAGCTACCCTAATCACTATTCATTTCATTACTATAATAATAAATTAACCTAAAGTTTTCAGAGTCATGTATTATGTGGACCCCACGGCTGCCCCACTTGGAAGAGTCAATTAAATCATAATTCGAGTTATCAGTGTATTTTTCCAATAAAATTTTCTTAAAGGAAAAGATTTAAATTTACTCGCGTGTTATAAAAAATTGCTTTATTTTATCTTCCATTATGATTTTAGTCTATTCACACTTTTAGAATCAAAGTATCTAAATTTTGTAATGAACAAAAAATTATTAATTTTACCCCTCAACTTTTGATTATGATTAACTTTCATGTTGGGATTTTTCATAAGGTCAAGAATAAAATTGTTAGATTTTGAATTGTGCATGAACAAATTTGATTAATTTCTTTTTAAAAAAAAATTACAATGGTTTATTATCATTAGAAGAGATTATATTTTGTGAAATTAGAAATCGAAAGTGATCTTAGACGCAGTATATTACAGTATAATTTTGAAGTACCGCCATAAATATCATCATGCTTTCATCAATGATGCACTAAGATACCTCCCTATTTAAGTAAACTACAAAAATTAAACTGCAATTATAACTTTAATCATGGCTAATGTAGTTCCGTTTATTTCAGTGGTTGTCAAGATGTTGAACAACTAAAAGAGCGGGATTACGTAAGCAAGGATTATCAGAACATGGGATTAGTAGTGCATTATAGTCGTGATTTGAGGTTAGATTAAATCTATAAAACGAGAACAATCTGAAAAGGAAGAAACTCGTGAAAACGTAGATCATCCTATTTGATGACATGTGACCCAAAATAACCTGTCTGGCAAGTGATGCGACAAATGTTGCTTTCTATTATCTCAACAAAACAAACAATAAGTGGTTTACAATATTTTTCCTTGTTTTTCCTAATTCGTGAAAATTAGTTTTTTTTGGGTACTAAAATGTCAAAAATAAAACATTGCGCCATTCCAATTAAATGTACCTATTTCGTCAAAGAACGACTCATACACTAGTTTGATTTTCAAGTCAGATTCAAATTTTGGATATGATATGTTAAACTTCAAAGTACAGTGTGTCAAAAGAAAAAGAAAGGGCAATATATAAATATTCTATAACTATGATGATTACGGTAGATACAATGCCAATTTAATTCTACATATTCGAACCTCATTTTTCAATTTAAAATATTAAGAGTAGTTTAGATTAGATTGCGCATCTTTTCTTTGACCCTCGTTCCTGATTTAGGGTGTATTCTCGCTCTTTTGTTATCTCAACTAGAATATCCTCTTAGCAATAGCATTTATAACCATAATTATTAACTCTATATTGTGAAAATAAATAGGGTAAGATACATAACTATGAACTCTGCACTAGCCTAGAAATTCTAGAGTGAATTATCGGTGCGAGAAAAAAAAAAAGGAAAATAATGTCCTTACGAGTCACAACTTCTAACTTATTCAATCTTTTCACTTTTAAATTATTCTAAATATTTTATCTTACTAGACCAATTTAAATAACGTTTTAATAAGAGAAAAGAAGATGGATATGAAAGAAAAGGAAAAAGAAGGGGGGAAACATAAGTAAAAATCTATTTATAAATATTTTTAAAAAAAAAAAATTATTTTTATACCAAAAGCCAACTAGGTAATTAATTTTTGGGGTGTGATTAATGAAACACGCGGAAAATTTCACGTGAAAACTGAGTGGATGCGTCACGCACCGCCAGCTTGTCTATCACGACTTCTGGGTTCTCCTTTTACATTTTATCTAATCCCTACTTTAATACTAACAAAAGGAAATAAAAATAACACGTTCAGCACAGCACTACTTGTAATTCATCTTTACGTGGCATTCATGCAACAACTCACTACCACGTGTCCTCATCTCAATGACCTTGAATTTGATGAACCAAAAAGCACAAAAGTAGCCTAACAACTGTTAGGTACTATTAATTCTATTAACCATTTTTATATTATTAAACAATTTAATTGGATATATTAAAATTGTATCAAATATTTCTAAGTTATCATCATGTTATACAAATGTTACAAATATGTCAACTTTAACCCAACCAAAAAAAACTTGAGATTAAATTTATAATTAGTAAAGTGCACAAAACTTAGGGTTTGTTTGGCAAGGAAATTATTTTTAAATTTCTCATGTTGGTTGGTTAAAAAAAATTTTAAAAAAAATCTTGAGAAAATAACTTTCAGTTTCACTCCTCCAATTCACCATCATACCTCAAATCATATCCCCATTCATTCACCTCCATCGTCCTCATTAGCGCGGGCAGAAGTCAGAAATTTAATAGTGTGTGCAAATTTTTCTCACTTGTATTAAAGATGTGTAAAATTAAATATACACTTATAATAACTACCGTTGAACATATATACACAATATAATTTTTTAACGAAGAGTGTGCACTTGATCACCCTTCGCCTAAGGTGACTCTGCCCGATCATGGGTACAAATTAGCGAAAATAAAATTACATAATTGAATCGAAATGTATCGTACAAAGATTTGATTTATCGTATCGGACCAAACTTTAAAAGTTCGATACTTAAAATCTACAGAGTATTAAAGTACCGATTACTGAATTATCGAATTGAACTTTAAAAATACCGAACCAAAATTGAACATTCACCTCTAAAGAATTGCTTACCCCCCCCCCCCCCCCACATAGATATAACATTAGCTAGTGATTTGGGTGTCTTGATTTGTATGTGACGTAAAATTCATAATGTTAGGATTTGAGAGTGGAGATCTAACCTTTATATGTTGAAAAATTATGAGCATATTTTTGTCAATACAGCCATTTATTTAATGCGTAATTATTGAATTATCATTTCAAAGTTATATTATAAAAGAAAGAAGAACTAATTTTCTTTCTTTTTTTATTACCTTCCTCGCATATGTATAAGACCGAATCCATTCGATTTTTAAAAAGGATTACAAATCCTTAACTTTTTGAGGAATCCTTCATCAGTGGTTGTGGTTGTGAATGACTGATCTTTTCAATCTTTTTGACCTTGATTTCGTAGGAGCAAGTCAGAAAGATTGAGAAATAGAACCATCTGATTTAATTCGTCTCAATAGCCACGAGATGATCATCTTAGGGTGATCCTTTTGGCGATGATATATATATATAGGACTTGAGAGCTGAGATCTAACCTCTATATGTTAAAAATTTATGAGCATATTTTGTTAATACAACCTTTTATTTAATGCGTAATTACTGAATTATCATATCAAAGTTTTATTTACTCGTCAGACCAAACTTTTAAATTTTGATATTTGATATTTACTTTTAATTTCCGACTATCGAATTAAAGAAATCGATTTTTGAAAATGAAGACCAAATAACGTATGGCTATCCATAGTCCCTACGCCCTTACCCAATTCCACTTTCATAGTTTTCGTCTTAATTATAATAAAAATATTTCTGGAAATTTCTTTTTAGATAATTAACAAATACCAAAGATAAATAAGAAAAATCTTTTTTTCCTTTACACCAAACACATTCTTAATCTTATTTAGAGCTTGTTTGACCTAAAAATTGCTTATTTTGAAAAATATTTTTTTGAAAAGTGTTTTTGATGAGAAGCAGTTTGTGTTTGATTGTTTCATTTGAAAAGTGCTTTGGAATGTTTTTAATAAGCAGATCGTATTTGGATCATCTTTTTAAAAAAAATATTTTGGGTGTCAAATTATGAAAAAAGACAAGTATCAATAAATGCATACTATCAACATTATTTAACAGAGAAAAATTATTTTAAATAGCTATTATGAAAGACTTTAATTACATTTTTTACTTTTAATAAATTCAAATTTAAAAAATTAATATAATACATAAACAAATAAATAAATATTAACTATTATTATAATATAAACACGATGTTTTAAATATAATAAACTACAATCAAAATAAAACTCAAAATCATTCCACAAATTAAAATTCAACATAAAAAGAAGTAGAATCCTTCCTACATCACGAAGATTCTCAATTATTTCATCCCTGATAGATTAATGAGGGATATACTTAGTAAATAGATATTTATGCTACTGATATTTTGTCTTAGAAAAAATAATTTTTGCTTCTCCTTTTGCTTTTTTTGTAGAAGCAGAAAGTCGCAACCGCAAAAAAATTACCTCTATTTTTTCTTTAAAATAATTTTACTAATTTAATAAACATCTTTAATATTCAAAAAAACGTTTATAACCTCAAAACCGTAGGCCAAATACGCTCCTACTATGATTATTTGAAGGCACACACAAACGCAGTGCCGTAAAATCCTCGTGAACTGCATGTGACTATAACGTGAATCAATTTATGTCTGCGTGTATCACGCACGTGATCTGCATTTAATTTCCTTCCCTTAACTTTTTTGTCCTTTTGTATTTTAAATTTAATTTGTTTTTGTAAAATAGAGATAGTAGTTGTTGGTCATGTGGACCTTAAACCGCATTGTCCTTTTGCTTTTTGGGTGATGCTGATCGTGTCGTTCCTGTTTCTTTGCTCCAAAAGGTGGAATCTCCCACCCTAGGAGCCTCCACACCCCTGTCGGTCCAAAAGGTGGAATCTCCCACCCCAGGAGCCTCCTCCACACCCCTGTCGGTCCAAAAGGTGAAATCTCCCACCCCAGGAGCCCCCACACTCCGGTCCGACAGGTCTGTGTCGTTCCTGTTTCTTCTTTCCTTTAATATTGTACCGGACGATTGAAATTCTGTGATTATAGGGTACGAAAACCCATGTGAAGGTTGAGAAGCAAAAAGACAATTATGACCAGCTATTTTTTAAAATATTCCGAATAACACTCAAATTTTCATTTAACAATAACTACTCTCACCGTCCCATATTAATTATCTAAATTACTAAAAATATATGTCTCAAAATAGTTGTCACTTTATAAATACAAGATAGAATAATTAAAACTTTTCTATTTTATTTTTAACATTAATTATTTTTAAAATACTCAATATTTGATTAGAGTGTAATTTACTGGAGAGGAATAAAAATAATGTAGTTAAAGGAATTTATTACATGCCTTTTCATTCATTATAATATATAATATATAGTACAAGTTAGGCGACAAACTAGGTAACCAGTTTGACGTATTACAATTAGAATATTAACTAATCAAATATAAAATATATACAATTATATGGAAATATTCTATCACACCCTCGCAGTTGAAGCGGGAGGTTCTCGTACGGTGAGACTGACTCAAAAATCATCAAAGAGTATGCGCAGAAGTCCTTTAGTAAATATGTCGGCAATTTAATAGCAAGAAGGGACATGAAGGACACGAACTTGTCCACGACCAACTTTCTCACGTACAAAATGAATATTCATTTCAATGTGTTTAGTGCGCTAATGCTGAACGGGATTGCCGAAAAGATATATCGCACATACATTGTCATAGTAACCCAATGTGGCCTTGCGAATTGGGCAGTGAAGTTCCAACAGAAGGTTATGTATCCAACAAGACTCGAAAACAACATTCGTTACGCCTTTGTACTCTGCTTCGGCATTGGACTGAGACAGAGTGAGTTGTCGTTTAAAGGACAAAGAAAGCAAGTTATTGCTGAGGAAAATACAGTAACCCGAAGTGGATCGTCTAGTGTCGGAACATCCACCCCAATCAACATCAGTGTAGGAGGTGAGATCAGAGACTGAGGACTTGTACAGTGCAAGCCAAAATGGAGAGTGACTTGTACATATCGCAAAATTCATTTGCGAGCATTTATATGTTCATCCTTCGGGTCATGCATATGTAAGCATATTTGTTGCACAACATAGGATTTATATGGTCTCATGAATGTGAGATATTGTAATGCTCCTGCTAAACTGCGATAGTGAGTAGGGTCTTCATATGGAGAACCAAAGATGCACTAAGTTTAGATTTAGTGTCAACTGGTGTTGGAGAAGGTTTAGAAGAAGTCATGTCGGCTCGGTCAAGAATCTCCTCGACATACTTTCTTTGACAAAGAAATAAGCCACTTACATGTCTCGTAACGGCAATGCCCAAAAAATAGCTTAGGGGGCCCAAATCATTCATAGCAAATTCAGAAGCGATGAGTGACATAATAGATGGCAAAGTGCATCAGAAGAGGAAGTGAGTATGATATCATCAACATATAATACAATGTATGCCATGTCATTACTCTTGTGATAGATAAAAAGTGAATGATCAGATTTGCTATGTGAAAAGACAATAGAGGATACAAAATTAGCGAATTATTGATAACATGCACGAGGAGCTTGCTTTAGTCCATACAATGATTTATTCAAATGACATACATAATCTGGATGAGTCAAATTCCTGAATCCCATAGGCTGATGCATAAGTTCGTCATGCAATAAGGCATTTTTAACATCAAACTACTGAATGTGTCATGATTTGGATAAAGCAATATTGAGAACAATCCGAATAGTTTCTAGTTTTACCACCGGGCTAATAGTTTCATTGCAGTCCACATCAACATGTTGAGACCTGCCATCACCTACAAGACGAGCCTTATGTCTCTCAAAAGAACCATCACATTTTTATGTCAAAAAACCCACATAGAACGAATAACATTAGCATCAGGATGACGGGGCACTAGATCCAACATCTTATTTTCAATAAGAGCATTATATTCGTCTAACATGACAAATTTCCAATTTGGATCGGACAAGGCACTTTTCGAGTTGCGAGAAACAGGTGAATGGGCAACAGAAGTTGACAAATTGAATTGTCGTTTTGGTTTGGAAATACCATGTATAACACGAGTTTCCATGGTCCGTAGAGGTGTCGTAGGGGGGATGGATTGGTGCGGTCTGGATGGGTTGTGACTGGTCTGGATGTGGGCTGAAATGATGCTTCGTATGGCTGGTTGCGGATGTGGGCTAAGAGGAGCCATGGGAGCTGGGTTCAGGAAAGTGAGGATATGCTGCATGCCAAAATAAGGAAATGGCAGACCTGGGATAATCTGTAGCTTGGACATGACCTAGGACAATGATGGGTGGGCTGTGTCGTGTTTCCCTTGGCCGGGTTAGGTGGCCCACTCGACACTGGACTGTGGGAGTTGGGTCAGGCTTCGGTAGGTGCTGTGGAAATGGTAGCGATTGATTGTGCAATTGATGAATCAAAATGGGATTCATGCTTTCATTTATGAAGTCATATGAATTCAGAGGTGGAGAATGCAGCTTGGCAAAAGGGAATTGTGACTCATCGAATATTACATGCCTAGAAATGATTATTTTTCGGCTTGACAAATCGTAACAGTTATAACCTCGATGATTGTACGGGTAAACAAGGAATACACACGGGTTAGAACGAGGTTGAAGTTTATTGATTTTGGTGGAAGAATGAAAGGGGTAGCATAGACACCCAAAAGTCCGTAAGTGCTTATAGGAAGGATCCCGAAGATAGAGAACTTGAGTCGGGGACTTGTGTTTGAGAGACTTGTTTGGGAGAATGTTTAAGAGATATGTTGACATTGATAGAGAGTGATGCCAAAAGATGGGGGATGGAGGCGTGGGCAAGGAGAGTACGAACTAAGTTATTTATAGTTCTTATTTTTCGTTCGGCTTTGCCATTTTGTGGAGAGGTGTATGGGTATGAAAACCGAAAATTAGACCATATTTGGTGCAAAAGAGTTCGAATTGTTTATTGTCGAATTCCCTCTCATTGTCACATTGAAAATATTTGATATTCTTCTGAAATTGTGTCTTAATTAAAGCACTAAACGATGAGTAAATAGAATAGACTTGGGATTTATTGCCAGTAGGAAAGCTCCAGAAGAAATTAGAATAATCATCCAAAAACAAAATATAATATTGATGCCCAACCGTGCTTAAGATAGGAGAAGTCCATAAATCACTATGTATGATATCAAATGACATTAATGTGTTGGAGGATAAGAATAAAATGAAAATTTGACATATTTTCCAAAAACACAAGATTCATAAATAGTAGGGCAAGAAAAATATTTACAATCAATAAACTTATTTTTGCTAAGGGAGCGTAAAACACAGTCTCCCGGATGTCCCAATATGTTACGCCAAAGAGCAGAGAAAATTGCTGCAAAGGTTGATGGAGAGGAGGCACGATGACCGATGGTGGTGGTGATAAGATAAAGATACCCGATGATATCACGTCTCATTATTCGCATCCCTGTATGAAGGTCCTTCACAGAATTACTAAAAGGATTAAATTCAAGAAAAATATTATTGTCAGTTGTGAAATGACGCACAGATATCCAAATTTTGATAAGTTTCGGGGCATGAAGTACATTGTTTAAAGTTAAAGGGGGGTGTGGTGGGGGAAATATGATTGTCCATAACCTCGAATGCGAATGTTTTGTCCACTGTCAATAATAATATTACGATTTAAATTGCTCATATTGAAATAAGATGAGAGAGTACCTTGAGATGTCGTCATATGGGATGTTGCACCGGTATCCATGTACTAATTTTCATCCAGAACATTGAGAGACATCATGTGCATTGTCGCCTCAATATTTGTTGGTGTGTAGGTTGAGGGAGGAGAAACTTGTGCACTGTATGCTTACTGTGGGTGCACCATGAGAATTCCGGGTTTGGGCTATCAAGCCAGAGGACGGGCCCATGAGGAAGTCGGATAGGGGCATAGTGGAGCAGCCCAAGCCTGCTGTCCCCACGCAACCCAAGGTGGGTACACAACTCACTGGAGAGGCTACTTCCACTGTGGCAGCCGCTGGGAGTGGCCGCCAGACTGCTGGGGCTGTTGCCTCCCCCTATCGTTGCTACTGCCACCGCAGCCTTTACCAGAAATTTTGCCTTTGTTGTTATTCCTGATGTGCTGACCTCGTTTTGATTCATTGGTGTGTCGATGATGTTGGCCGTAAGTCGAGCCCCTTTTATCGGCAAATGAGCCATTGGTGGTAAAGAGGGTTGTGTCAGTAGTGCTAGCGTTAGCCGTTGTCCGCTTGGCTTTTCAAGTTTCCTCAAGGATAAATCTCGAACGAGCCTCATAGAACGGAGGCAACAAGTGCTTTGTTGGAGGATTGTAGCAACACCATCATAATTTTCATGTAAATCTGCAATTAGTTGCATGACCAACTGTTGATTTGTGACTGGTGCACCGACGTTGAAGAGTTGATCAGCAATCATTTTAAGTTGTTGACAATAGGCCGACACATTAGGAAAATCGTCCTGTTGAATGTCCTTAAATTGATCTTCTAAATACAAGGCACGCTGTGTCTTTTTATCATGAAAAATACTTTCTAATCGCTCCCATATTTGTCGTGCAATAGCGTCGGTTTCAATGATTGTATGTAAGAGATCGTTCGAGATTATGCCGTGGATTCATTGTAGAACAACCGCATCTAATTGTGACCAAAGTTCTTCATCAAAACCATCATGTTTCTCCATGTGTTCGTCAATGGACTTGGGCTTAGGAGGGATGATGTGATCGATGACTTTGTACACACGATAATGAATCTTAAATAATTCCGCTCAAAATGAATACTGAACTTTTTCCATCTTAAGAGTTATGGCAATGCAATTCCTGATGTTGTTAACTGCAAAAGCAGGTCGGAATTTAGGTTGTTCAACCATTGAAAAGGGGATGAGGAAGAGGGTTTTCGAGAAGAAGAAGAGGGAGGAAGATGGCAGAGTATGGGAGGACAGCGGATGAGGCAGTCGGCGGCTAAGGTAGGTATTAGGTTTAGGGTTTGGTTGACACCATAAAGTAATATATTTTCTGCCTTTTCATTCATTATGGTGTATAATATATAGTACAAGTTAGACTACAAATTAGGTAACTAATTTGACTAATTATAATTAAAATATTAAATAACTAAATATAAAAGATATACAAGAATATAAAAATATTCTATCAGTAGTAATTTTTTTTTTTTTTTTTATGATTTTCTTAAAGAATGTGTACAAAATAAAAGTGGACAAGTAATATAGAACGAAGAGAGTGTTTAACGTACTTTCTCTTTACTCTTTATAATATCTTTTACACGAATTACTTGTATGTTTGTGTCTACATAATAGTATTTTCAAATATTGTAAAAGAAATCTCTAGTTTGTTTAAAAAGAAGACGTTAAAAAAAAGTTTAAAAAGAAGAGAAAGAATCGCCGGTTCAACTCAAGTCACACTGTTCACGTGCTCCTTGAACTTGATGGCGTCAGAGCATCACGTGATCCCCTAACTGCACTTGGTCAAAAGTTATGGTTTTCTTTTTGAAGTGCTCCTCCCATATCAAACAATTTACTACGTAGTACTATTATTTAACTTGGTCAAAAGTTCTACGTGGAAGTTTTAAATGTGCTAACTGCTACCTATTGTTCTTGCAAATTACTTACAGTACTTATCTTTGCCTTGATTATAAAACTCTAGGTAGTAGTATTAGTTTTTCCATTAATTACTAAAAGGAGGAAAGGATGATGGGAAAATAAGAAGTGACCTGTCGAATATGAACACATCTATTAAGCTAAGCGAGGTGTAACTTAAATTTACAAGTGACATAATATATGAATAGATATTAACTTGCAATTAAATACTTTAACTTTAAAAATATACATTTAAAAGCATAAACTCGTTTTACTATGTCTTGTGGACACCCGATACTGACGTAGCATATAAATTATGGAGGTGTCTAGAAGGTGATTTTGTAAAGTTGGACCGTTCAACTGATCATTTGTAAGTTGGAGTGTTCAACTGATATTAGAGGCTAAATTTGAATGTTTATCCATGTATTATGGGGCAATTTCAAGGATAGCCGAATTTAGGACCCCTGTCCAAGGTGTAATTAACTTAGATTTATAAAATTTTGTCAGTTGGTTATATTTAAACTTAATTTTAATCTTATGACATTGAAGTTGACAAAATTCGAATCTGAAGTTACGAACTTTAGATGTATCCAAAGCCAAACTTTAGACAACTAGAAAGTAAGTAAACTTGGGAATTTATATTTAAAGTTTGGCCGGACAATCTTAAATTTTGTTATGCAGTCTCAAACTTCAGACATTTTGTCTGTAAAATGTGAAATACGTCAGACATTTTCGGTGGCTTATAATGAGGTAATGTAATATTGTTTATTTACTGCAAATGTGATGTACGTCCGTCCTGGAAATACATGTAAAGCAATTCAATATAGTATAAGTTAATTAAATTTGAGGAAATACTAATTTTGGAATCAAGTGGGTGATACAGACTTGAACCTATAAACTTATAAAGTATGTAGAGAAACATGCATAAGCAAATGTATATAAATTGCTTGTATGGATTTTATCCACTTTTCTTAAACAATCATTTGATTACTTGAATATAAAATCTACTCTAAAAATGATGTAACTGAGACTGTATGGCATATTTTAAATTTCAAGGGAGATTTCTTTATTTTTGAGATAAGGGGTTTAAATATGAGGTGAAAATAAAGTATTCATAAACAAAGTTGAGAGGTGGATATCTTCTGAAGTGCATGGGCCATACTGTCAATGACTGTGTGGGCCTAAACCCCCAAAAGCCCCAATCTTTTGGTGAGGTTATAAGTATCGTTCAAGCTTTCAAATATATATGTTTTTTTTTTTGAGTGGATTACCTTCGTTTGAACTGGTCTTTAATTTTTGCCCCTCAAATCACTGATCTTTAATTTTTTTTCTCCTAATTTTTATTTAATGAAAAATTGTGGGCTAAAGTACCCTTAATTCGTTGGTCTATGAAATCAGAGAGTCTGGGTTTGATCCCAACAGAGAAAAAGAAAAATAATTTCGTAAGAAAAGATTTTCATAGAAACTATATCTATTCGGCTAAAGTTGTATAGAGATTATGCCCATTGGGGAATAGTTTCTATGAAACTAGCCAGACAAGGCATAATTTTAAGTTTCTATATAATTATGCCTTAAAAGGCATAGTTTCTATGTAACTACATATAAACTACGAAATCAGAGAGTCTGGGTTTGAACCCCAACAGAGTAAAAAAAATCGCAAGACAAGTTTTCATAGAAACTATGTCGGGCACGGCATAGTTTCTATCAAGTAACATGGAAACTATGCCTTGTCCGACATAATTATGTAGTACTAATTCTCAAGGCAAATTTTCATAGAAACTATGCCGGACAAGGCATAGTTTCTATGTACCTTTTAGCGAATAAATATAATTTCTATCAAAATCTTGCATTGCGATTTTTTTTTAACTCTGTTGGGGTTCGAACCCAGAATCTCAAGGGTATTTTTGGTAATTTTTTAAGCGAAAGTTAAAATTAAAGACCACCAATTTAAGGGACAAAAATTAAAGAGCACCCCAAAATAGGGGCAATCGTACGAATTACCCAATATATATATGGGCGAGTATATTAGGACGCCAATTCTTAAAGAATAACTAATGTTTTAAAAGTTTAGCCACTTCATAAATAAATTTAGATATACGAGACTATAATTGAAAATCACGAATTTGAAATTTCAAACTCACGAATTTGAAATTTCAAACTTTAATGCTTCGAGTCTAAAATTTGAATGACATTTTGAACTTCAACCTTTCGGGTTCAACATTAATAAACAATAACAACTTAATTTCAAGGAGGAAAGAGTAGAATGTGGTATACAAGAAGCACCAGATGGTCTGATGTTTTTCGAAATTAGCTAAACTTTAAATAATTTTTAAAAATTAGATATGTTTTAAATTGTGCTCTTACAATATGTTTACCTTATACCTAGTACCATTTCTACAACAATACACACACGTACGTGCGTGTAGGTAAAAAACAAAAAAAAAAGAATCATCACTTAGTAAATAATGACAAGTTTATTTCAATGCCGAACGAGTAGAATGTAATTTACAGTATGCCGTTAGTCTCAAACGTGAACCAGAAACATCCATCTATATGTGAAAGACAACCGTGTATATCAATTAGAAGGATTTTGTATATAATTAACCATATTTGTAGAATTCTTGTACAAGTGTAATTATGTTAGTAGTATTGCATTAGGAAAATATATTAGTCTTGTATTAGGAAAAATGTAAATTTATTTTCCATAATTAGATATTGTATATCATGTATATATACCTCTTCATTAATGAAAATAATCAAGGGATTATTCTCTCATGGTATCAGAAGTCTAGGACAAAAATTCCTTCTACCAAAACACCTTCCGCCGCCCTCTTCTCCTCTCGGATTCCGAGTTTTCCGGCCACCGGCCGACACCTCCTCTCTCCCTAAATTTTCTTCCAAATCCCTAATTCTCCTTTTGTTCTTTTCTCATGAAAACCTCAAAGAGCATGTTTCATCCCGCCCTTACAGTCCCCAACATCAAGAACCACATCCCTATAGTTCTTGAGATGGAAAACGTCCAATACGCGACGTGTGTAGAATTATTTAAAGGTCACGCATGCTTTCATCGAGTCCTTCATCACATCGTACCCTCGAACATAGGCAAGGAGAATGTGCTTACCACCGATGATGACACTGAGTTATGGGTAACTCTTGATGCTACGGTGCTACGGTGGATTTATTCCACTATTTCTACGGACCTCTTGCAGACTATTATTGAACCCGACGCCACGACAATGGACACTTGGGAATAGGTTGTGTGATATATTCCACGACAACAAAAAATTTCGTGTCGTGACCGTTGAGCAGGAATTCTCCCACATCAATATGAAGGATTTTTCGAATGTCTCCGCCTATTGTAAGAGGCTCAAGGAGTTGTCGGATTAACTCAAGAACGTTGGCGCGCCTGTCACAAATGATCGTCTTGTTCTACAGATGGTTTCTAGCCTCCCCGAGGCTTATAATGGCATTGGGACACTTCTTCGTCAAAGTAATCCTCTCCCGCCGTTCTACCAAACACATTACATGCTCACTTTAGAAGAAAAAGGCTTAACTAAAAAGGCGGCAACCGACACCAATTCCTCCATGATGGTAACCACATCCAATGACCCTCACTGCTTCTCGGATAATTCTAGCCAAAATCGTAACAATAGTGGCGGCGAAAAGGGCCAAAATCAGAAAAATGGTGGCAAAAATAGCGGCGGCGACAGCAGTGGTAGCAGACCGACGGCTTCTGTGTTTTTGGGTTATCCGTCTAATCATCGTGGTTACAAATATTTTGATTTATCTTCTAATAAAATCATAATTAGTCATCATGTTATTTTTTATGAAACCCAATTTCCGTTTGTTAAATTGTATAATTCCGTATCGCATTCTTATAGATGATGGACTCACACCGTACATTATCCATCATTTAACCGAACAGTCTTGTGACCCAAATCAGCCAGCAGGCCCATTGTCTGTTGGCCCAATAATTTCGAGTCCAGAGTCAGTTTCTCGGCCAGTAGGAAGTGGGCCTGCTGGCCCAAATTCGTCTATCTTGGATCCAGCATCTCGATCAGCAGGCCTACTGCCTGCTGGCCCAACTTCCCAATCTTCCGGTCCAGTGTATCGACCAGCAGGCCCACTGCTTGTTAGCCCAATTGCGTGTCTTCGGGGTACAGTGTCTCGGCTAGCAGTTGATAAGATCCGGCTTGTGGAAGACACGGATTCAAACAACAAAAACGCAAAAAACTAAAGGAACAAGGAAATTTGGGATGAGAATTGAAGAAATTAGGATGATAATAGAGGGATAGAAGCAAGACCCGATTGGTAATGAATTTATGGACAAACTTGGATATATGAAATTCAAACCCTTCCAATTGAATTCAACCAAAAGAACTTATACTATTCAATTTGAACAAAAAAGATGATTCAAATGAATCCACAAGTGAACAACTCAATTATGAAATTGATGGAATTGAGTTCAATAACCAACTTAGAAATCCACCATAATTATTTATCACTAAACACTAATTAACACTACAAACTATCCTAAGATAATACTAACACACTCATATGAGTTCAACATTCATCTTCAAGCTAAGGATGAAAATAAGGCTAAGGGTTCCTTATATAGTATCTCTATTACAACAAAGATCCAAAATTGGCATTTGCACAAATAGTCCAACATGGGCCCTTCTCCTCTTGAATTGCAATCCTATCTTCGAATTTGCACTCCTAACCACGAATTGTATGAATTGCATTCCTAACCACGAATTGCACCATTTAACTATGAATTGCACTTCCAATCATGTTTACCCTTCTAACCACATTGTGTGGCTTCCATCAATTGCCCCTTATCTTTATGACTCTTCCAAGAAATCATCCACACAATATATGCCTTAATGACTTGTCCTTCCATGGCCTCCAAAGGCACTGTCTCCATCACCAAAAGGCATGTGGCATGGAAATGCATGTCCGAAGCTCTATAACAGGTTTTAGCCTTCATAGTCGCCTATGAGCTTCCTAGGATCATATCATCATCCCATTCTTCAAAAGGATTCGTCCTCGAATTCGTACCTTGCAAGTCATAGAAGAGTATGAGTGCATATCCTCGGACACAACAAACAAGGTTATCATCATAAGGCAAATGATAATACCTAAAGCAAGCAAAACATGCAACCAACACACTAAATGACTCACTTTTATGATATAACCAAGCATCATAAGGACCTAGAAAGACTATGTATCCCAATAATGCCCAAGACACTCAGCTATTCAATACATATTGACACAAGGGTAAATTAAGGAACCCAATGCATTTAGGAAAACAAACATGCAAGTTCACATTGATCCTAGCATTCAAGAAACACATATCTTCCCTTAAGTCAAGAAACAAGTGATCTCCATCACAGCTAAGTGTAACATCACGAACAAAACCAACCCAAGTTAAGAGTCTAATTATTACACTAGCCTATCCCAAGAAAGGATCCACTATCAAGTCAATATCGGGGTCAAATACAAAGGTATCCCCCACACTATTTTGCTCACATTCTACATGCAAACCCATCATAAAATCAAGTAATAACACTAGTAAAGAATCACATGAACGACTAGAAGCATTACTACCATATTCATCATACAAAGAAGTTACCTCCATGGCTTTAGAAAGCCCAAGAATAAGCATGAGCCACGAATACATACCGTCCTCGAAGGAAATATAAGATGTGACATCATACCAAGTTGTTGGCCAATGAGGTTCCCTCCAAAAGTCCTCTTCCAGTCTCCTCTTTTGATGAAACTTCACAAACAAGTTAATCACATAATCAAGTTCATCAAGAGAGAGAGTTTTACCTTTAAGCTCATCGATCATATGCCGAGCTTTGATTAGCATCTCCTCCCCCTTTAGGTTAGAAGATCTAGCATAGTCCTTCCAAAAAAGTATGTTCTTTTCCTTCCAAATTGCTCTCTTTCTTTAAAGAGCACTCTTCATTTTCGAAGCTTTTTCCACACACGACATTGGTCTATCAAGTGGGCCAAAATCCCTCAAGAAGGACTTTCCGTCATCGGGGAGGGAATCATCCTCCCATAGTGGATTACCAAATACTTTGTAGCCTCCAAATGTGGCTTCATGTTCATCATCATAACACATACCACTATGCACCTCATTTTCACTAGTCATGTCATCATCAAATAAGACATTATCTGTAAAGAGAGAACAATCCATGAATGATGAGGATTGCAAACATGTAATTCGCTGACTAGGCTGCTGACTGGCGCCTTGATGGCGCTGCCACGTCGGCTGGATGCTGACGTGGAATATATATATATATATATATATATTATTTTTTTAAAAAAATTGGGCAGAATTTTTCTGATTTTTTGAGATTTGCTTGGGCCCACAAACACTTTTTTAACCTTTGACTTGAAGATATTTGGATCAAACACCCTCTTTTGGCTTATCTTCAAGATAAATGTATGAAGATGTTCAAGAACATGTAGAACACCCAAAATTCAATCCACTTCAAACCAACTCCAAATTGCACCAAATTCTAAATGTAAGCTCTCCTTGATGTAGATAACAAAACCCCAACTTTTGAAGCCAATATCACATTCTTTCACCAAAACGCACTTTCAAGTTTCAAACCTTGAAGTTCCAAACAATGGTAGAATGCTCAAAACACCTTCAAATTGAACGAAATTTGAAATTTAGGTTCAACTAACCCTAGGGAACAAGAATCTAGTGTCAAAACAACAAAATTAACACAATTTTGTTTTTGGGAATTTTCAGAATTTCATTTTTTTTGGATTTTCAAAATAGAAGAACATATGATTAAGAAATGTAGATACAATCATTTAGCATAAGCTCTGATACCAAATGATACAATTCGGCTTGTGGAAGACACATATTCAAACAACAAAAATGTGAAAACTAAAAGAACAAGAAAATTGGGGATGAGAATTGAAGAAATTGGGATGATAATAGAGGGATAGAAGCAAGACCTGATTGGTAATTAATTTACGGACAAACTTGGATATATAAAATCCAAACCCTTCCAATTGAATTCAACCAAAAGAACCTATACTATTCAATTTCAATAAAAGAGATGATTCAAATGAATCCACAAGTGAACATCTCAATTATGAAATTGATGGAATTGTGTTCAATAACCAACTAAGGAATCCACCATAATTATTTATCACTAAATACTAATTAACACTACAAACTATCCTAAGATAATACTAATACACTCATATGAGTTCAACATGGGTTCCTTATATAGTATCCCTATTACAACAAAGATCCAAAAGGGGCATTTGCACAAATAACCCAACATGGGCCCTTCTCCTGTTGAATTGCAATCCTATCATTGAATTTGCACTCCTAACCACGAATTGCATGAATTGCATTCCTAACCACAAATTGCATTCTTTAACCCTAAATTGCATTTCTAGCCGTGTTTGCACTTCTAACCACATTGTGTGGTTTCCATCAATTGACCCTCATCTCCATGATTCTTTCAAGCAATCATCCACACAATATATGCCTTTATGACTTGTCCTTCCATGGCCTCCAAAGGCCATGTCTCCATCACCAAAAGGCATGTGGCATGGAAATGCATGTCCGAAGCTCTATAACAGGTTTTAGCCTTCATAGTCGCACATGAGCTTCCTAGGATCATATCAGCAATTCCACTGCCTGCTGACCTAAAAAATTCCCAATCCTTAGTCCAGTCTCGAGACGATCCCACACCGATCCCAATCCAGTCCAATTCTACTCCGAGTCCAAGACCCGTTACTCGTAGCCAACGGGAAATTTTTAAACCTAAAAGACATTTTAATCTCAATGCTAATGTCACTAAATCGTCCTTACCACATAACCCAGTGTCTGCCATTCATGACCCGAATTGAAAAATGGCCATGAATGATGAATTTAGTGCTCTTATTGAAAATAAGACGTGGGAGTTGGTGCCCCATCCGTCTGGTGTCAATGTTATTCATTCTATGTGGATTTTTACTCATAAAGAAAAATCTAACGGTTTTTTTGAGAGGTATAAGGCCCGTCTTATAGGTGATGGCAAAACTCAATAGGTTGGCGTGGATTGTGGAGAGACATTTAGTCCAATGGTCAAACAGGCAACCGTTCACATTGTTCTCAGTCTGGCTCTCTCAAAAATATGGGCCATTCATCAGCTAGATGTGTAAAATATTTTCTTACACGATGATCTCAAGGAGACAGTATATATGTATTAGCCCTTGGGTTTCAGGGACCCCGATCATCCTAATCATGTCTGTTTGCTCAAAAAATCCCCGTATGGACTTAAACAGGCCCCACGAGTGTGCTATAAGAGGTTTGCATATTATGTATCTACTATTAGGTTTTCTCACAACATGTCTGATCATTCTCTGTTCATCTATCGTCGTGGTACTTCTCTGGCATACATTCTATTATATGTGGATAATATTGTATTGATTGCCTCTTCTTATAAAGTGGCAAGTCTATCATGTCTCTTCTCAGTTACAAATTTTTCCATGAAAGACTTGGGACCCTTAAGTTATTTTTGGGTATAACTATCACACGTCATGCAAGTGGTCTATTTTTATCACAGAGGAAGTATGCGGCTGAGATTATTGAGAGAGCTGACATGTCATTCTGTAAGTCCTCTCCTACTCCGGTTGATATAAAATCAAAGTTGAGTGTTAACTCTAGCACACCTTATGATGATCCCTCCCGTTATCTTTATCTTATAGGGGCTCTTCAGTATCTTACTTTCACGAGGCCTGATATTACTTATGTAGTGTAGTAGGTGTATTTATTTATGCATAATATGAGGGACGAGCACATGCATGCTCTTAAACGCATTATATGTTACATACATGCCACTCTTGATTATGGTTTGCATTTATATCCATCCTCCGTCTCGACTCTTGTGTCTTATGCAGATGTTGATTGGGGTGGATGTCCATTTACTAGACGTTCGACATCTGGCTATTGTATATTTTTTGGTGATAACTTGGTCTCTTGGTCGGCAAAACGACAAGTTACTTTATCGCGATACAGTACGGATGTCGAGTATCGAGGGGTAGCCAATGTGGTGTTTGAGTCATGCTGGCTGTGTAATATTCAATTAGAGCTTCACTTTTCTATTAAGAAAGATACCTTTGTCTATTGTGATAATGTTAGTGCAGTCTATCTCTCTGGAAATCCGGTCCAGCATCAGCGCACTAAACATATCGAGATGAATATTTACTTTGTTCTCGAAAAGGTAGCTTGTGGACAAATACGTGTCTTGCATGTCCCTTAACGGTACCAATTTGATGACATCTTTACTAAGAGTCTTCCCTTATTTCCGTTTGAAGATTTTAGGGACAGTCTCAGCGTACGACAACCACCCGCTATGACTGTGGGGGTGTGAAAGACACGATATACATGGTGTTGACCGTGTATATCAATTAGGAGGATTTTGTATATAATTAACCATATTTGTAGAATTCTTGTACAAATGTAATTATGGTAGTAGTATTGCATTAGGAAAATGTGTTAATCTTGTATTAGGAAAAGGTAGATTTATTTTCTATAATTAGATATTGTATATCATGTATATATACCTCTTCATTAATGATAATAATCAAGGAATTATTTTCTTTCAATATGTAATTAAATTAATGGAGAAGGAAACTGTGTAACTAGATGTTGAAATTCATTACTATTTGTTTCTTATACAATGTAATATGCACCTACCAAGATATCTAATAACAACGAGACATATACGCAGTAGATATCATTATTTTCAAATCCAACACAAAATTTAAATTTATCTATCTGTCACATTCATATAGCCATTTCCCTAGCAATATTATAGCCATAGAGGTAGTATTGAACTATTGATTAGAAAATATAATTGTATGTACGAGATTGACGATTACTATGCCAAATATCTGATTAGACAAAATATTTATGGACGTCAATGGAGAGGAGATAATGTTGATCTTGTCACATTCTCTTGTCCTACCTATGATGCATCGTCGTACCTTGATGAGTGAAGTCACTAGCAATTAAGGCATGAACTGATGGATTAATCAAAACATAAATAATATAAACTTGTGGTAGGTGGTTGTCCAATGTCTTTGCTCTCCTTTAATTATTGGGAAATTTACGTTGTACGCCCATGAGGCTCATTATAATTTCCCAAAAACTAGTCATTTTAGAATTGCTACAGTGTATACATATTTAAAGAAAAATTATAAAATATTCAGTAGGTATGTACGTTACATACCTTAGGTAGGAGTATATGATTCACATGTTGTGTACCTTTATAGTATACAACACTTTGATTCAACTATTCGTACCGTTGTATACCTTCCGTATATACAACTATGTGAGTTGTATATCCCAAAGGTATGCAACATACAAAATTATATTATGCAATTTTTTAATGCGCAAATTTTGTAAATCGGTATTGACAGATAATGTTTTTACTCCGCCTTATGTAATCATGTAAAAGTCCGTTTATTGTTTTCTGCTTTGGGCTATTTTGTAACAGGCCTACATTTATTTGAACCCAATGGACGTGTCCATTAACTTACTTGTCAGCCCTTGTTTCTTCTTGAATTTTGGTTGGACCTATGCAGAAAGAGTTCATATCTAATGACGTTTATCGTAAAATCAGTCCTAATACAGCTAATTGAGACGAACATTTTTACTATTGTCACGTCCTAATTAATCTTAAGGATGAGTACAACGAAGAAAGATTTTGAACATTGTTTAACAAGACAAATAAGTGATCGAAATGTGAAAATTCAAATAGCAAACTCATAGGCTCAAGTCCATTATTGGGTCCTATCTCTTTACCTGCAGTTAACTTAACAAGAGATTGAGAAAGAAAAGATCACGTGGCAAGTGAAAAATAATTAACTAAATTTGTAACTACTACATATTAAATGTAATTATCTGACATTTGGTACTTAAGTTATTTTGGGTTGGTAAGTTGATTGTGCTAGTCAACCTACAGTTCTATAGTGTAACATAATGTCACCTCGTGATTTGATTGCACCGATCTTTTATGTGTAATTATTATAGTCGAAACATGTCTAATAAATTCTTTAATCAAATGTTGGAAGTATTAAGCATTAGCGAATATTATTCGAATATTCACCGTATATTTTATAATTATGATAGATGTATATTTAAGGTAACTTAGAATTCTAATTGTATTAGGAATCAACCCTTGTAAGGTAAGTTAAGATTCGTACTGTATTAGAAATCAACCTTTGTACAACTATATATATTGTGAATAATGAAAGGAATCCCTAAGGGAAATTATTCTATCTTACATGGTATCAAGAGCCTAAACCCTACTCTCCTCTCCAAACAATTCTCTCGGTCGAAACCCCCCCATTCTCCCTTCATCTCGGCCGGCGGCACCAATTGCCCCCATGTCTTCCCCCACAAATTTCGGTTCCTCCACTGGCACTTTGGACAACCCCTCTCAACGTTCATCGTCTTCTTTTCACCTGGCTTTCGCCGTTACAAACATCAAGAACTCTATCCCTATAATTCTTGATCAAGAAGATTGTCAATATTTCATGTGGACAGAATTGTTCTATATTCATGCATGTGCGTACAACGTGCTCGACCACATTGATGACTCTGTTCCTCGTCCTACCGACATTGTCGAATCGACATGGCGTCGCCTAGACGCCATCGTCAAACAACGGATATACGACACCATCTCCAAAGACTTGTTGTGTACCATCATGAAAACAGGTGCTACAGCACGTGACCTTTGGGTGCGGTTGGAATAAATTTCCAGGACAATAAAAATACTCGGGCAGTGTATTTGGAGGAGCAATTCAACAATACGCATCTCGAAAATTTTAACATGTCTGAATATTGAAAACAACTGAAACTCATAGCCGACCAACTATCCAACGTCGGGATTCTGTTTCTAAAACCAAGATGGTACTCCAATTGGTTGCAGGTTTACCAAAAGGTGAATACGATACACATGCAACAATGATTCAACAGGCCGACCCACTACACAGTTTCACCAAGGCACGATCACAACTCTTGTTGGAAGAAACCCGTCGTGCTAAACAAGAGAAACATAATCAAAAGGCGTTAGCCGTTGACGGGATGGCAACACCGGCGGCCAACACCAACCCGCCACCACCACAAGACCACCACCAGCAGCAGTCCCGCGGCGGAGGTCGTGGCGGCAAAGGTCACGACAACAACAACAAAGGTAAGGGCCGCGGAAAGGGCCAACACAACCAGTGGGTTGGACATCAAACATACCCAAACACTGGACAACAACAATTCTGGACCAACCAGCAGCAGGTCTGGCCCAACCAGCAGAACTGGGCCTCGCCTGCATGCCCATACTCGACTGTAGGGGCCCAGTTCCAGCAGCCTGTATGGTCGACCAGCCTCTTGGGCCCTGCCCCAGCCACCATGCAGGCCCACCACCACCAGCAGCAGGCCCTCCTGGTGTCGGTCCAACAGCAGCACCCCAGCAGCCTGGCCCCCACTGATTTGGGCCAGGCCTACCACACCGTGAACCTTCAACAACCTGACGAAAATTGGTACATGGACACAGGAGCCATATCTCACCTCACCCGGTCGTCAGGTAACTTATCTCAACTACTCGGTTAAAGTGTCCTCAATTTATACTGTCGGCAATGGTCATCGCATTTCAATTGAAGGTTACGGTAACACACACACCAAACATCCACACCCGCCTTTCTCTCTAAACCACGTCCTATACACCCCTAACATCATTAAAAACATAATCTCTATTAGAAAATTCACTAGAAATAAATTTGTGTCTGTCGAATTTGACCCTTTTGGTTTTTCTGTGAAGGAACTCAATACGGGAAAAATTCTTACACGCTGCAATAGTGTGGGAGACCTCTACCCATTTACTCAGTCTTCCGCTGTCAAACCGCAATCACCTCTATCCCTTGCGGCGATCTCTCCCTCAACTTGGCATAACAGACTCGGACACTCCGGAGACCCAATTTTTACTTTTCTTAGGACTTCTAAGCGTATTCAATGTAATAATGAAAAATTGCCCAACACTGTTTTTCTTGCCCATTAGGCAAGCATACTCGTCTTCCATTTATGTCATCAAACAGTGTTACTTTTTCTCCGTTTGATATTGTTCATGCTGATTTGTGGACATCTCCGATTATTAGCTCTTTGGGTCACAAATTCTATCTAGTATTCTTAGATGATTTTTCACACTTTGTCTGGATTACCCATTGAAATTCAAATCTGAAGTTTTTGCCAAATTCCTTGAGTTTTAAAAAATTCATTAAAACACAATTTGAAAAATTTATCAAATCATTCCAATGTGATAATAGACGTGAATTTAATAACTCGGCATTTCACAATTTCTGTTCTAAGTAAGGCATGGTTTTTCATTTTTCTTGTCCCTATACTTCTTCCCTAAACGGAAAGGCTGAACGAATTATACGTACCATCAATAACATGGTTCGCACCCTTCAGTTTCATGCTTGTTTACCACCGCCTTTTTGGGTCTATGCTGTTAAAATGGTAGAATTTCTCCTTAATATTTTACCAACTAGCATTTTCCAAAACAAGACCTCTACCGAAATCTTATACCGTAGGCTACCATCATATGATCACCTACGTATTTTTGGATGCTTATGCTACCCCAACATAACCTCCACTGCACCTCACAAACTTGCCCCTCGCACACTGCCCTGTGTCTTCGTTGGTCTATCTCCTAATCATCGGGGCTACCTATGCTATGACATTGCCACTCGCAAAATCATCGTCTCCCGTCACGTCACCTTTGATGAGACAACCTTTCCTTTTTCAAATATCCAAAAATTTCAGACCACCGATTACATATTTCTCGATGAACCGAGTCCACTGTTCCGACAGTCCCCACACTGTCCAGCACCACCCTAACAGACCCCTGCCTTCGGTCCAACACCCCGACACCACCCATGCTGCCTCTAGTCATGTCTCCTGCAACCCCAGCAGCCCCTCAGTCCCCGAGTCCAGAAACCAGTCCCGTTGCACTACTGCCCACTGGTCCAAAACCAGTGGACCAACAACCTCACAGCCCCGACCCACCAACACTGCCTTCTTATCGCATGGAGACTCGTGCACAACACGAGATCTTCAAACCCAAGGTTCAGTTCAATCTCTCCACACAAACCTTATCACCCATTCCAAAAAATCCAAAACTAGCAAAACTAGACCCAAATTGGAATGCAGCTATGTGCGAGGAATTTAACGCTTTAACCAAGAAGAACACTTGGGATTTGGTACCTAGACCAGACGGTGTGAATGTTATCAGGTGTATGCGGCTATTTCATCACAAGTTCAGAGACAATGGTGACTTAGAGAGGTATAAGGCAAGACTGGTTGCCAATGGCACTAATCAGCATGATTGTATTGATTGTGGTGAGACATTAAGTCCGGTTGTTAAACCAGTCACTATTCGGACTGTTCTTAGTATTGCTATGGGCATGCATTGGCCGATTCATCAACTAGATGTCAAGAATGCATTTCTTCATGGGGATTTGAAAGAAACTGTGTACATGCATCAGCTCCCTGGCTTTGTTCTTCCGGCAGTTCCGCAATTTGTATGTCGTCTCAGGAAATCATTGTATGGATTGAAACAGGCACCTCGCGCTTAGTATGATCATTTTGCCAGATATCTTCTGCATATTGGTATTATATGTAGTAGGTGTGATAACTCTCTCTTCACCTTCCACCGAGGTAGCAACACTGCATATTTGCTATTATATGTCGATGACATTGTTATCACTGCATCGTCTGACGGTTTGAAGAATGAAATCATTGCTCTACTCAAAATTGAATTTGCTATGACTGACTTGGACAAGCTGAGTTATTTTTTGGGTATATCGGTGACCAGATCGGCAGCCACTATGTTCATGTGTCAGCGTAAGTATGCAGAAGAGATAGTGTATAGGGCCAAGATGGCAAATTGTAAACTTATGCCAACTCCGGTGGACTCAAAATCCAAACTTAGTGCCAATGACAGTGTGCTAGTTTCTGATCCCACTCTATATCGGAGTCTTGCAGGAGCTCTTCGGTATCTTACATTCACTAGGCCTGATATTGCATATGCCGTTCAGCAGGTGTGTCTGTTTATGCACGACTCCCGAGAGTCTCATTTTTCCGCCCTCAAACGTATTATCAGATACGTTAAAAGGCACACTAGACTTTGGATTACATCTATACCCCTCTACCCCAACCAATTTGCTAGTCTACACAGATACAGATTGGGCAGGATGCCCCAACACCCGTCGCTCAACCTCTGGTTACTGCGTATTTCTTGGGGATAATCTTATCTCATGGTCCGCCAAGCGGCATGCCACGCTATCCCGTTCGAGTGTTGAAGCAGAATATCGCGGAGTTGCTAATGTCGTTGCTGAGATCTGTTGGCTCCGCAATCTTCTATTGGAGCTCCAGTGTCCATTTCGCAAGGCGTCTATAGTCTATTGTAACAACATATCTGCCCTCTATATGTCTCATAATCCGGTCAAACATCAGCGGACTAAGCTTGTTGAGATGGATATCCACTTTGTACGAGAGAAAGTTGCCCGTGGTCAGGTCAAAATTTTACACGTGCCTTCCTCCTATCAGTATGCAGACATTTTCACAAAGGGACTACCGCGACAGCTCTTCACCAACTTCCGATCCAGACTTAGCATTCGGCCTCCTCCCGCTCCGTCTGAGGGGGAGTATTAGCGAATATTCTCTGAATATTCACCGTATATTTTGTAATTATGATAGATGTATATTTAAGGTAACTTAGGATTCTAATTGTATTAGGAATCAACCCTTGTAAGGTAAGTTAGGATTCGTACTGTATTAGGAATCAACCCTTGTAAGGTAAGTTAGGATTCGTACTGTATTAGGAATCAACCTTTGTACAACTATATATATTGTGAATAATGAAAAGAATTCTTAAGGGAAATTATTCTATCTTACATTAAGCTTTTCAATTAGTAAAGTAATTTAGGTTCAATCTAGACAACCTCGTGTTTCATTAGTGACCTTTTTTCTCTATATTCCCTCGAGGGCCTCGACAATTGCTTCATATTATCATTTATATAGTCATATATTTAAAATTGAGCGCCTTTTAACTAACTTAGCCTTCTTACGTTAACAAAAAAGTGGCAAAGGGGGATTAGAATATTAATGGCAATAGTGTTACTCTCTTGAACCTTTTCTTTTTTCCATTTCATTTTAGAGAATCTTGATTTACTTTCATAGCAACCTTTGCAGAAGAGCTTAAAAAGGTTTAAACCATTTGGTCTTGTTTATCACTATGGTAAACAGAATGCGAATAATCTCATCAAAACAGTAGTCAAGCTTTAAAGTTTTACAGAAATTTTACGGACCATAACTCTTGGGAAATTGCAATTTTCGGATATTAAGAAAATATTTGGACACATTCACATGAACCAACAAAATGGTACAACAAATTTTGTATAAATGGCACGTGATGGCCAGTTTTTGCGGCTGTTTTTATATTCAGTAGTTGTTTGAAACATAATTTTAAAATAATCATTTTTAATGCGAGTTTGAAGTTGATGTTCAAATGGTCAAATTTATAAAAGACCAATGTGGGTTCCTGGGCGGATTTGAACACCTCAACTCAATTTGTTAATCTTTAATTTTTGCCCTTTCGCTTTAAAAAGTGGTTGAAAATATCTCGAAGTCTCGGGTTTGAACACCCGCTTAATCAAAAATAAAAAATAAAATTACAAGACAAACTTTAAATTTGCAAGACAGGGTTTGCCTTTAAACATTAGACAAAATTTGCCTTAAGGCAAACTCTGCTATACCTGAAGGCAAACTCTAAGACAAAGTTTGCAGGCAAACTCTGCATTGTGAATCCAAACTTTGCCTTGCAAATTGTTTAAAAAAATTATTAAGCTGGGGTTCAAACCTAGAATTCAACGATTTAGGCAAAGGATGACCAGCCCAAAAGAAGGACATTCGTGTGAATTTGATGCATTGGCTATAACTAGGGCTGCTTATTGGGCGAATCGGGCGGATAAAAATGCTTAACAGTTTGGCTTATCGGTTATCGTCTTTTATATGTACTAATTTGCTAGCCAACTGATAAGATATCGATTGGTTCGATATCAGATTAACATTTATCGGGCAGTGTATCGGCTAAAGCTAAAAGACAATAAAAATTAAAATCACAACATATAATCCAACTTTCACCGATAAAATTAAAATCACAACTTTCAATTGTTTTACGCAACTGCTTTATAAAACAACACAGCCTTTTTATTTAAAAGGAAACAAGGAGGAGGAACACAACAATGTTGATCAATTGTTTGCTCTGATTCTAGGCAGTTGAAACTTGCAAGAAATATTGGAAATGCTAGTAGATTTGAAGAAACATATATTGTATTGAACAATATTTTTAGATTTGTATTTTATATTTTTCTTTTTTGGGTTCTCAAATCAACACCCTTCCCTCTTGCTTCCCACTCTACACATGTGCACTAAAAACATAACTTGAACTTATGTAATTTTTCTGTATCACGAAAACAAATAGGTAATTCTTGAATAATTAATCCAAACAAACTAAAAAGGGGCTTTAGCTTCTAAGAATAATTATATAAATATGATAATTCTTAACATGTTAACAGTTTGTCCGAAAAGAAAGTTGAGTAATCTTCCCCCGCATCGATAAATCGTTAACTATAAAAAATTAATTCGTTCACCATCCGTTAATCCGATAACTCAATACCAATAAGTCAATTTTGCGGTTGGATTATTAATTACATTTCGATTTTGAACAACCGTAACTATAACCTAGTCCATATAAAGGGAATAAAGCTTTTTTCTTTTGTGCGAATTCCCCTTCCTTTGAGCTGGTCTTCATTTTTTGCTCCTCAAATTAATGGTCTTTAATTTTTGTCCCTAATTTGCATTTAATGAAAATTTGTGGGCTAAAGCATTCTTTATTCCCTGGTCTACGAGAGATTATGGGTTCGAACCCCATCAGAGTAAAAAAATAAAGAAAAAAATTCGTAAGACAAGATTTTCATAGAAATTATGCATATTCGGCCAAAGTTGCATTGAGATTATGCCTCAAGGGGCATAATTTCTATGTAACTAGCCGGACAAGACATAATCTTAATTTTCAATGAAACTTTGCTTTCAGACATAATTACATAGAAACCTTGCCTTAAGGTATATTTTCTCTACAACTTTGGCCGAATAAACATAATTTCTAATAAAATCTTGCCTTGCAATTTTTTTTATACTTCAGGCATAGTTACATAGAAATTATGCCCTTAAGGCATAGTTACTATACAGCTTTGACCGAATAGACATAATTTCAAATGAAATATTATCTTCCGATTTTTTTCTTTTGACTCTGGTGGAATTCAAACACATAAACTCAGAGGTATTTTCAATAATTTTTTAAGGCAAAGGACAAAATTAAAGACCACCGATTTGAGGAGCAAAAATTAAAGACCACCTTTAAAAAAATAAGGAAGATCGTGCGAATTGGCCGGAAATAAAGCATGAGAGGCCCAATAGTAAATATAAGACCAGGCCCATTAATTGACAGCTAGCTTAAATTCCAAATTCCCCCTAATACCTCCTTCACTCAGTTATTCAAACTTTTTCATTTCTCTCACGCCCAATCGCAAATCCATCGCTCCTACAAAAGGTAACTCTTCATCTCCATTGCTTCTCTTCTATTTGCTCCTTTCAATTCCATAAAACCCTAATTATATCCATATACTATACGTATATCTATAGATTTTACATCTCCAATATAATACTCTTCCGGTACAATCTCTGTAAAACCCTAGAAATGGAGTGGAACCCCGAAACCGCACAATTTCTGTCCCAATGCTTCCTTAATACGCTATCTCCGTTACCGGAACCTCGCCGTCGAGCTGAAACTGCACTCGCCGAGGCCTCCGAGAGATCTAACTATGGCCTCGCAGTGCTTCATCTTGTAGCTGAGCCTTCTGTTGATGAGCAGATCCGTCAATCTGCTGCTGTTAACTTTAAAAACCACCTCAAGGCCCGTTGGGATCCGTCGCCTCCTAGAGAGCCCAATCTTCCAGCCCTAAACCCCATTTCGGACCCTGAAAAGGCGCTTATTAAGAGCTTGATTGTTTCTCTTATGCTTAAGTCGTCACCTAAGATACAATCTCAGCTCAGTGAAGCGTTGGCTGTGATAGGAAAGCATGATTTCCCGAAAGCTTGGGAAAGTTTGTTGCCTGAGCTTGTTGCGAACCTTGATAGTTTAACACAAGAAAATGATTATGTTTCTGTTAATGGTGTATTAGCTACGATTAATTCACTGTTTAAGAAGTTTCGGTATCAGTTTAAGACCAATGAGTTGCTACTTGATTTGAAGTACTGTCTTAATAACTTTGCGAAGCCACTTTTGGAAGTGTTTAAACGAACTGTGAATTTGATCGATCAAGCTGTCGCATCCGGGGCTGCAAATGCCGCAAACCTTAAAGTGTACATAGAGTCTCAGAGATTGTGCTGTAGGATATTTTATTCCTTGAATTTTCAAGAGTTGCCGGAGTTTTTTGAGGACCATATGGATGAGTGGATGATTGAGTTTAAGAAGTATCTCACTGTGAAGTACCCCGTGCTTGAGGACACTGGGAATGATGGTCTTGCTGTTGTCGATGGCTTGCGTGCTGCAGTGTGTGAAAATATTGGTCTTTATATGGAGAAGGAGGAGGAACTATTTCAAAAATATTTAAGCGGGTTCGTGGAGGCTGTATGGAGTCTTCTTGTGGTTTCATCTACATCTTCTAGTAGGGAACGACTTACTGTTACTGCAATCAAGTTCTTAACCACTGTTAGCACTAGTGTTCATCATACTTTGTTTGAAAGAGATGACATTTTGGAACAGATTACTCAGAGTATTGTTATTCCGAATGTGATGCTGAGGGACGAGGATGAGGAGTTGTTTGAAATGAACTATATTGAGTTTATTAGACGGGATATGGAAGGGAGTGATCTTGACACAAGGAGGAGGATTGCATGTGAACTGCTCAAGGGCATTGGCATGCATTACAAAGGCAAGGTCACATCGAAGGTTTCCCTTCAGATAAAAAATTGTTTGGGCTTGTTTTCTCAGAATCCAGACGCAAACTGGAAATACAAGGATTGCGCTATCTATTTGGTTGTCTCCCTTGCCACTAAAAAGGCAGGTGGTAGTTCAGTATCAACTGATCTTGTAGACGTTGAGAACTTTTTTGGGTCAGTTATTGTACCAGAGTTGCAAAGTAGGGATGTGAATGCTTTTCCAATGTTGAAGGCAGGTGCATTGAAGTTCTTTACTATGTTCAGAAATCAGCTGCCAAAGACTGTTGCAATGGCATTACTTCCAGATGTTGTGCGCTTCCTTGCTTCAGAGTCAAATGTGGTTCATTCTTATGCTGCGAGTTGCATTGAGAAACTGTTGCTTGTCAAAGATGATGGGACACGAGCAAGATATACAGCGGCAGATATTAGTCCCTTTTTGCTAGTGTTGATGACTAATCTTTTTAGTGCAATGGAGAAGCCAGAATCCGAGGAGAATCACTATATAATGAAGTGTATCATGCGAGTGCTAGGAGCTGCTGAAATTTCTCGTGATGTTGCTTCAGCTTGCATAACTGGTCTGACAATTGTTCTCAACAGAGTCTGCCAGAACCCAAAGAATCCTATTTTCAACCATTATCTCTTTGAATCAGTAGCTGTTCTTATTAGGAGAGCCTGTGAGAGGGATCCTACTCTTATATCCGCTTTTGAAGGAAGCCTTTTCCCTAGCCTCCAGATGGTCTTAGCTAATGACGTGAGCGAATTCTTTCCTTATGCATTTCAGCTGTTGGCTCAGCTTGTTGAGTTGAATAGACCTCCTGTACCTCAGCACTACGTGCAGATCTTTGAGATTCTCCTTTTACCGGAATCATGGAAAAAGTCCGCAAATGTTCCAGCTCTTGTCAGATTGCTCCAAGCATTCCTTCGGAAGGCACCCCATGAACTTAACCAGCAGGGCAGGCTGTCTAATGTTCTGGGTATTTTCAATACACTGATTTCGTCTCCCAGCACAGATGACCAAGGTTTTTATGTGCTCAACACGGTTATTGAAAATCTTGGGTATGATGTAATATCACCTTTTATGGGCCACATTTGGGTTTCACTTTTTAACCGGCTGCAGCAAGGCAGAACAGTGAAGTTTCTGAAGAATCTTGTGATATTTATGTCTCTTTTCTTGGTCAAGCATGGGTTACAACATCTTGTGGTTTCAATGAATGCTGTTCAGAAGGATGTATTTCAGACCATTGTGGAGCAATTTTGGGTACCTAACCTCAAGTTAATCACAGGATCTGTTGAACTCAAGCTGACATCAGTTGCTTCAACTAAACTAATATGTGAATCTTCAACATTATTGGATTCCAAGGTTCGAGGCAAAGTGCTTGACAGTATTGTTACTCTTCTCTCTAGACCGGAGGAAGAGAGAGTGCTGGAGGAGCCAGAAGTTCCAGACTTTGGGGAGACTGTGGGTTATAATGCTACTTTCGTTCATCTTTATAATGCTGGGAAGAAAGAAGAGGACCCTTTGAAGGAAGTGAATGATCCAAAGCAATATTTGGTGGCTTCCTTGGCGAATCTTTCTGCTGCTTCCCCCAGAACATATCCACAGCTTATTAGAGAAAATCTTGAGGCAGCAAATCAAGCAGCACTTCTTCAGCTCTGCAAATCCTATAATCTCTCAATAGTTTGAGAAGGATCCATGCGGTGGTATGCATTCTTCTTTGTGCTTTTTGATTCTGTTTAATTGTCATTTTACGCTGTGGAATAAATATACCTCATTTTGAAGGATCAAACTTTAACTGTATGGTTTGAGTTTTGTCTAGACTGTGCTACCCCTTTGATTATTAGACCCATAGAAGAGAAGATACATTGGATTTAGCTTAGAATCCAGCATTCAGGTTGTCAGCAATTATTTATTCTACTGCTGCTCTAATTCAAGGAAGGTGAATTGGTATACCAGATATGCATGTTACTGATAAAAAAAGAAGATATAGTACTAATAGATATGCATGGAGATATTACCTACCTAAAAAGTGATAAGATAGTTGTTTGAGTTAACAATCTTTTTATTTACTCTGCACTTCTAGTTAAAACTATAATGAACAACTGCTTATTAAGTTGTAGAGTCTGGTCATGTTATTACATTAAGTGCTAAAAAGTAAGACTATTTAACTTATAAAAAAAGGGTAGGACGTTTACTTAGTATTGTCTAGCTGCAATTCTTGTTGTGGGAATTGTGATAGTTTAGTGCGCCAAGTTGTTGATATCAGATATTCCTTACGGTTGATTTTCTCTTTTTGCTTATGATAAGTTTTAAGTTCATTCACAAGCTGGTGTAGGAGGAGAAGCGTTGCTCTTTATTACATATGCTGATGAACTTAGGCCTTTGTCCATTCCCCAGGGCTTTGGTTCTATGGTAAAGATGGTACATCACAGGATGTTTTTGTAAACTTACATCATGAGTTCAAACCTTGGTTGGTGGAGCAGGTCTAGTATTTAAGTGGAGAAGGCGGAGAGGCTTGCCCATTATCCACCAAGTTTGAAAGCTAAAAAAGCCGTGTTTCGCTGTTACTGGTAGAAAACAGTCTTTTCTTCAGAAGCTAGAAAGTTGTCTGCTGGGGATTTTTGACTTAGTCGAAAGAATTGTATTTGGTAACCAATGGAAAGACACAATTACCTCTCACTGAAAATAATTTAGTGCTTTGTGATAAGAGTTTTTGGATAAAAAGAATTAACTGTTGTATTAGAAAATGCACTAAGCTAGTGCTTGAAAACAATAGTTACAGTTTGTGAAATTCCCCATGTCTAACAAGGAATCTGGATCCTGTACAAAAACCAGTTTGCACCAAAAAACTTACAAATAAAAAGCTCTAAACGTAAGGCTAAGTATGCTTTGTGAAAATATTAATCTGTAGTGTTTGGTTCCGAGCCCATGATTTGATACCTGTAGACACTCTTGAAATAATATCGCTCGATCTGCTGATAGGGACACATTTCTGCATGCTTGTCACAAAGTCACAGACTAACCTTTCTATGCCTTAGTTTTAACTTTGTCCTCCTCGTGTTTCAAACAATGATCCAACTTTTCACAACGTCACAGACGAACCTTTCTATTTAACTTTGTCCTCATGTTTCAAAGAATGATCCAAGTTGACTTCTTGTTTGTATGTTTGTTATTTTGTCTAGCTTCTGTGCTCTATCTCTCTGTTTGTACATTCCTTTCTTTTCCACTAAATGTGGAACTTCTAAGTTGGCTATGTCCATGCTTCCTCCAGCCTTAGTTTTGCCTCTTGTTAACCTATTTGCAGGGTTCAAATATGAATTTTATTGCTTCTTCTATCAAATCAGAAATGCGATGCTTTTATGATCTTTGCATTTTAGCATTTGCCTAATTTACTGACTAAACTTGCCTAAGATTTTGCATAACCTATCTCACGATGCATTGGCATCAGTATATACTGGTATTCCTTTATGACTGCGTATTGCTTAGTTTCTTGTTTGTATGAACATTTCCTACATTTATCACAGGAGAAAAACCAACAGCTTCAACTACAAATATCTGTTTGTCAGAACATTTCCTACAGTTGATGATTTATGACAATTGATGATTTTCTTTTGTGAATCTTCTGGTGTGCTTGGTCATATTGATGCTGTTTGGCTTCAATTTTGTGGTGTTAACATTGGATCTTCATTGTTCTCCTTCTATTCATACTTCTCCCCCTCCCCACCTACCAAACCCCAAAAAGTTGTACTTCTATTCGTGCTTAAGACATGAAAGTGGGTCAGGCACCTAGTTTTTACCTTTGTTGTAGAATTTTGTCTCATAGTTGCATTTTCCATCTCCTCTCATGGTTTGGTTCCATTATTTTGTTTTGGGCTATTACTTCGCTGCTTATGGTCTTAATCTATTGTCTGGACTCTATTTTCTCATTTCCATACATCTGTGTGATCTACTTATCCACAGGGTTCGTTTGAACTTATATGCCTTTTAAGTTACTTTATATACCTAATTATTCGCTGGTTGAACTCTTCAGGACATGTGGTCATGAAGACTGGTTCGTGGGGTACTCCGGAATCTGGTTTTTCCGTCCTTGCACTTCTCTGATTATGTTGCTTATGGATCTGATGAAGCATGTAGCTCTTGTCTATCTGATTGGGTGAAGCGAATAGTTGATCTAGTTTGCAGATCGTCTTTTGCTTTTGTGGAGTCGGCATTGAGCTTCCAGTTTTCCTTCTATCGTCTTACTGTCGCCAGTGGCAGTAGCCTCTATTGCCACTGATCATTTGGTCGGAGAAAGTTTTTTGTTTTTTGGGGTGGAGTGTCCGAGCACATGTGATTCTTAGTCATGATGGGAGTTAATCATGGATTTGCTTCATTAGGATTTTGAGGACTATGTGGTCAAGTAAAACAGAAATGGTCAAACACCTATAATATTTGGGATTGAGCTGTTGTCATGGTCATTTTGCTGTCTTCTTGTGCTTGTTAAATTTTGTGCTCGCTGCATCTACGGTGGAATATAATGATTGCTAAATCTGGATATTAGATCAGGAGAGCAATTTTATATGTTTTTCCCCTCCTTTTAAAAGATTTTATTTTCAAGATCGTTTTGCATTGAATAATAACCTGGATTTGGGTAAGTGCTCTTCGTTTTAGTTTGTAATTAGCAAGACTAAAAGATCGAATAGCTATTATGAAATGAAAATTATAGGGCAGTTGATGTTTTCAAAGGCATAATCTTTTCTTCCTCCGTGATGCTTTAGCATTAATGGGTGGATGCCAACAATCCTATAACAATAGCAATCAGATTCTTGGCCTAAACAGCCAAAAGATTCAAATTTATCAGAAGAGTGTGACGAAAGGTGGGGCCTGAATATTCATTCTGATATACTTTCTTCCTATCCAAAACTAAAATACTTTTGGGATCACATCTTTGATAATTTCAAACTACTGAAAAAAACAACCAAATCGTTGTCTTTTATTTCGGATCAAACCAAAAGTGTCAAACCTGACATCATTATTTCCTACAAGCTTGCGGAGTAACTTTTATCTCTTTGGCCCTTCGTTTTAACAAGTTTTGACATATTTACCATCCCTCGCCGTAAATCTTTTATAAAATTTTGTCAATGATGTTCAGCCTTCGCTTGTGGGATTACATTGAGTTGTGTATGTTTGTCAATCATATGTTTTTTCTTTTTTTCAAAATGTAAAATTTCTGCTGTGGTAATTTATTCTGTTAGTATTAATATACATACGTAGCTTCAGAGATTGTTTTTTCAAGAATAAGACACAATCCAAACATGACTTTTAAGAAGATACTTGAAAGACGGCCGACCAAACATATAAGTTCTCTGAAAACTTTTCTAAGAATCTTCTCCAAAAATAAGTTCTTAGAAAATTATCAGAACACCACCAAAGTAATGAATTAAATCAATTAAATTCCGTTTTCGACCTCATAGCCCGGTATAATCCCATGAAGTGGAGTTTTGTAGAAGGTATGATGTACGCAGATTTTACCTCTATCTTTGTGGGGCAGAATGACTGCTTCCGATAGAATTTGATCGGATGATCTCTCCAGTAAATACTTTCCACCAAGGTCCTCGATAAAGTTAATTGATCACAACTCATTTCTAATGGGCTCCCTATTGCAGAATATTCTTGTAACTTAAACCATTTCTCTACTTTCCAACAGATCTTAAGTCACGTTTAATATAAAATAAATGGTACAGTAGTATAATTTTTCCACACCGAAGGATTTCTCTTTCTAACATCATGCTAATGACATGCATGCGCCATAGCCTACATAGAATATTTGGGGTTGTCTGTAGTTTGTTTCATAGAACAAGTTAAGTAGATCATAATGTCGAGATCGATTATACTCATAGAAAGGGGGAAAATGGTTCTTTATGTTTGGGTAGATCCGAAATAGTCCTTTAAATATACGCATGAATAGTTTTCGTCCTTTTAGTTTGCCATATGGGCACACTTTTGATTTTCGATTTAAAGAAATTATGTCTTTTAGATTTGTACAGGACCGTGAGAAAGAAGATTTAACTAGGAACACAGGGAAGTTTTATCAAATTGTAGAAGTTCCAACATAAAAAACTGCAATAAAAGATCAAAAATAGTAGAAATTGCGCCTCAATTGTATCTAAGACTTTGGAAATAGACCAAAAAAAGAAGAAGAAGAAACTGCATCCCCAAATGTGAGTTCTCGCTATTTTTTTTATTTTTTCACATTCTCCTCGAATCTAATAACAAGATTTGTTAAATATTTGACAAAGTCAAAAAATATTACTCATTTTTAATAAACTTAAAAGATCAAAACTGCTTAGAAGTGTATTTAAGAAACTACTTTAAACCTACCACAAACATAAGGGACCATTTCTATTATTTTTTCATAATACATATATAGCTCATAATTTACAACAGAAGGACGAAAGATACCAAATTTGTACTGGGATTTTTTTTTCCTAATCGCACCAACCGAATGACCTAGGGTAACTAGTAATATTGCATTCTTTACATATTAAATTTACTTAAATGTGTTTTTCTTTGAATTAAAAAATAATCTCTTTAATGATTTACAGTAGAATAATTTAGTACTCTCCAATAAGTGACTTTAATTGTTGTCACCACACCCTCTTTACTTAACTTTTAGGTTTTAGCTCATGAGGTATCGGAGTTCAATAATATTAATCATGATTGCGTACTTTTGTTCCACAGGGCCGCGGTAACTGCCGAATCTTCTACTGGTTAGTATTAATTAAATATAGACCCTGCAAATGCTGTGAATCTTCACGTTTGCCTGACTTCCACTTCAATAACCTATTTTTAATTGTTTCAGGTTATATAATTTTGCCTTACGTTTGATTGAGATAAAACAAAGAATATATGTGCTAATTTGAGGAGTGGAAGGACAAAATAAGATTGGTTCGGTAATTTCATTTGCTTCACAAGGAAAAAGATGTAAGTAAAATTAGAAAGATCGAACAATTTTTTAGATGGCTTTTTAATTAATCAGCCTAAAATTATATTTCGCTTTCAACTCGGTAATTTATATCGAGTAAATTGTCACTAATTCGCTAAAGAAAATATATCAGTTAATTGTCCTCTAGGAACCAAACATCTCCACAAAGCGTGGTGTGATGATTATGATCAGCTTATCCTTAATCAGTAAGTGTCAAGTTTAAGTTCAAGAATGAAGAGATTCCTTGTAAATATGCCACCTTTTAGTGAGCCTTACGTAATATATGATTACTAGTTAATTATGTCAGTGGATTTCGAATTCCGATTTTTTAAATAAAAACATTATAGTCTTAATAATTTTTTCAGGACGAAGGAGCGTTTGGTTATTCTAAAGTTGAGTAGCAAGTGGTAGTAAAATTTGTGGAAGGAAAGTTGCCAAAACATTATGTAGAAGTTTGTAAAATTCATGATGTTGTAGCCAACTTTCGGAGCACCAAACTGAGGTGACCCAATCAGAATATACTGGGAATTCATTAATTGACAAGTGGTGAATATACCTAATTTTGACCAACACTTGACTTATTAGTGCTTAGAATTCACCAAAGTAGGCGTAAAGTTACCTGGCCCTAGAAATTATGTTTGGCCAAGAGAGACATGCAAATCCAGTCCATTTTTTTCTGGTTTCCCCCCCGTTAATTTAGTATTTTATTAATCCTTCCATTTCAAAATACTTCTCGTCCTTACTATAAATACTTATCTCAAAATATTTATCATTTTATTTATCTAAGATAAAATTAAGTAGTTTTTTCTCATTTTCCCTTGTATTAATTAGCAACATTCCATTACTAGAAAATCACTCTTTTCCCACTGAATTTCCCACTAAAAAATGTTCAGTGACTATTCCCATTAAATATCGATGGAAAAAATTAAATAATAGTGTGAACACACGAAAAAATTAGAATTTTTTAGTGTTTCAATGAGAATCTATTTCTCAACATGCGTTTTCCTAATGATTTTTTAATGAGCTGGTTCGGCGGGAAATCATGTTTTATAGCACAAATTTCTCGTTGAATATCAGTGGAAAAACCTTTTATTTATAGTAGTGTTTAAGAGGTTCTCATCATTGATAGAGTAAATATTTATTAAGGAGAGATAACATGATAAAATATGTTAAGGATAAAATAGTGAAAATGCTACCTTATAAATGTTTTTTTAATGAACGTGTAAATGAAAAATATGACAAGAATTTTGGGATAGCTGGAGTAAGGTAATACACTTTAGAAGAAAGATGGTCTAAAGAAAAATAAGGAGAATAATGTTACAATCATGAACACATTTTTCGATTTACTATTGGTGAATGGAAGGTATTTTGGCCGAGATATATAAAACTTTTGGTCCTTTTAAATAGAGACAATTTTCATATACAATCAAACTTTCTATAATAGTTTTTTATATAATAACATTTTATTATAATAATCATATTTTTTGTGGAATCAATTTTTCATGTTATTTTATTAAATATTTCGCTTATAGCAATCAAAAATATCAGAACAAACTATTATATTGTAGAGAGGTTTGACTATATAAACTTTTGATCCTTTGTTATTGTTGTTTATGTTGTTTTCGAATTGAAAATAAGGAAGTATTTTTCCCGAGCAACTTTGTATAATTGGATTTTTTTTCCTGCTACTACTAATAGACTCATATATAGCTCATTATTAAGATAATGAAAAAAGTGGTAAAATATTCTGCAAATCCACCTACCAAGGAATTTCCTCAGCTAAAAATAACCAAGGAATTTGTTGGGTCGTTGGAAGCCGTTAATACCTTTATTTGGAAAAAACTATTGGATTTTTATTCTTCTTTTTAGGTCAATATTCTTCACATATGGACGCATGATCATTTTTTTACTATATTCTTCTCTGTTTGTTGACTAATTCACTGGTTTAACTTTTTCTATAATTGTTCAATGAACTAATCATCTACCCTTTTGCATCGGGGTACCATAGTGCATGTTAAAAATTAATAATTATGCTACTATACATCTTGATTCTATTCCAAGTAGAGAAGTTGTGAAAAATCAAAACTATAACCTCTTATTTTTTTAAAAAATTATTCATGTAAAGAAAATGATCATGAATTTAACTTAACACTGAATAAAGATCATAAAGTCAGGATTGTTCAAGACTAGATAATTAAGAGACAAGAACACAACGGTCACGACATCTTGTTGATATGGATTGAGTTGGAGGGACTTCCGCTTGGATCCACTAAATGGACCGACGGAGCACTGAATTTGCCCAGCCTATTAAGAGCATTCTAAAAACTCCCGATAGTTAAACCAGAGTTTCCTTTTCAAAAATTAAAACCAACCTAAAGATAGTTTTCATAAAAATTCACTCCTTAATCTTATTTCAGAAAGATGTATTCTTGACATCTAATCCTACCACATAACTTCTGTTCAAGATTATTTTTTGTAGAAACAAAACAAAAACCAAAGTACCACCTAATTAACTACTTTTTTCAGTTAGCAGTTTAACACACTTCAAGCCATGATTAACTTATTCTAAAATTTAAATCCTTCATGGAGGCTCGGAGTAATTTCACATAACATAAATAATTAATACGGAGTAATCTATTATCTCTAATCTTCCTTCTCAACTTCATGGCCGATGCAACAATGAATATAAATTAGTTGAGTTAACTTTAACGTGTGGTCCCATGATTATTCAACGACGCAATGTATAAGAAATTTAGAAGATTCCATGGATATTCCACGCCCTTAATTAATTAAGAATAATATTTAGAATTAAAAAAAAAAAAACATTGGGAGAAGGAATCAAAGAAGAATAAATTTAAGCTAAGCAAAAATCTTATAGCAACAAAGGCTAGGTAAGTTAATTAACACAGTTTTCTCCATTTTCACTTTGAACTTTCATCAGATACACCGTCGAATATAATTATCTTAATTAATTTTGACGATAATATCTCCAAGTATAAAATCTTGCTAATCCAACTGGAATCTACTGATGATAAAGATAAGACATGGTTGATTCCACTTTATTTATTATTATAATTATCATTAATTATTCTTTGTTTGGGAGTGATTAGAGAAATCAAAGTCCGTAACCTTTAGAAGGGGCCAGGAGTCAATATTAGACAAAATTAATTATTTTACCATTATTAACAGTTCTTGATATATTCTATTCTCGGCTAAGTTTAAACAAATCGAATTTCAAACTGACTTTTTGTCTATGTGCTTGTAGTGGAAAATTTACCCAATAGCATTTTACATATAAAAAAGTACTTGTCTCTCATGCCAAGAATATATATTTGATAAATTAAGCATCTAATCATGCCATTACTGTCCAAAAATGTCTCATGATCACAATGAGTTTAAGAAACTATCATGAAACTTTATTTTTATTAAATTCAATTGAGTGAAAATCATTTACACACTCTCCCGCCACTTTGAACAATAGATATTCAGACCCTTTTATCCCATGCAATATCTGTTGTGCCCTTCATGTTTTCAGTGCTCCAGCTATGTAATGGTACACATTGACAGACTCCACCCGCAAGGATAGCTAAGTTGGTTAAGCAGTAGAGCGCGGGATCGCAAGGTCACGAGTTCGATCCCCTGCATAAACCTTCTTGGTTGAGCCTGTCACACATGGCTTGCCAAGTATGGTTAATCGGTTGACGTGGTTTGCAGGCTATTGCGTCAGTCCGGGGTTTACCCTGTGCGCACTCGAGAGAGTAGCGACTGTGGGTTCCTTCGTAAAAAAAAAAAAAAAACATTGACAGACTCCATGGTACACTCACTTTTTTCTTTTTTATAATGAATTTACTTGACCAATGAAAAATCTCGGTATCAAATTACTTACAATTTGCTTCTAAATTACCACTAGATATTGCTTCTTTGTGGCTTTAGCTTACCTACTAATAAAATGTCTCTACATTTTAATGTGATTTTCGTAAAGTAAACAAACAATATTGTTAAAAATAAAGATGTTGAGAGAAAGAGGGGTTAAGATTGCAAAGAATCAGTTGCTTAATGTTTGCAAGATACAAATTACAAAGTTGAGGAATCAAATCTCAGTTTCAAGATTGACAAAAGTTGGGGTCTACAAAACACATTCTATACTTTATCTCTTAAATACACTTTAGAAAGGGCTTAAAAAGAAGTATTAATAGACAACAATGATGCATCCTATCATTGATTCATTTCACACATAGCTTCCCCCTCCCCACATGCAATATGTATTAAATAAATTACTAAATTCTCTTAAAGAAAAGGCATGTAATTGATTTATGAGCTTAAAATATTGTGCATACCGCCAGATTAAATTACATAGTAGAATAGTAAGTACAGTAACTATTTATAACAAACATAGTATGTTTTATAACCTAAAAAATAAATAAATAACCTAATATAAATTATGCTTGATAGTATAATTTTTTACACAATCAATATATATAACTTAAATCTTTCATTTGCTATAAAGGTTCTAATCTAAAGTTGTGAAAGCATAAAATAAAAAAAAGTTGGTCACGGAAAGTGCCATGTAAAAGTGAGTTTAACAAGGGTTCATGACTCAATCCTAATTAAGAGAGGATGATTTATGATTTACAATAATTTTGTGATTGATATATACAATTGCTCCATTGTCTAAACTAAGTGAAACACTAAAGCTTAATATAAGGACGGCTTAAAGGATTAATTAATCAATAAAATAATTAGCAGTACTTAGGACCCATGATTTGGACTCCACCCTTTCCCACTCACAAATATTATTCTCCCTCCGTGAGGCCTATAACTATATTTTAATATTTTTTGCATATCAAATTGTCTCCTCTCTAATTTCACTTGTTTCAATTTATATTTAATATATTACTATTAATACAAATTATTAATTAACTATTTAGAAGGGGGTCTTGGCGTAACTGGTAAAGTTGTTGACATTTGTCTACTAGACCTTTGTGGTTCGGCCCTTCCCAGGACCCCACATATAGCGAGAGCTTAGTGCATCAGATTACTTTTTTTTTATTAATTAACTACTTGATTAAATTCTTGACTGATATTATTTTCGTGTAAAAAATATTCTTATTTTGTTTTATTACTCAAAGTTAATCAAGGGCTGACTTTCTTTCCTTTCTTTTTTCACGTCAAACTCTAATGATAATAGTATCCATTTTTATTTTTAACATTAAACGAACTTCATTTATTCCATTCATGTAAATGAATATTCTGGACTAATACATACCGTTTAATTTGAGGTCATAATCAACTTCTATAGCATATAATTCGTTATTCGATCAGTCTATTGTGATGGGGAAAAAAGATCTGTCTATTTTAATTATATCTATGTAGTTGGGAAGGAGAAAAAGAAAAACACATATAGTGATCCAGCTAATAAGTCGAATTTTACCACAAAAGTAACATATTTACGTGATGGTTGTAACTTGTACATGCCACTTATATGAGTATAATGCATTTCTTGTCAAAACGCAAAACTAAAAGTAAAATGTAAGTAATAGACTTCTTTAGACATTTAAAAATCCATAATATGTGCAATTCAGTACGAAAAGGCTAATGTCAATCTCACTTATTGTACGAATGTTAATTTATTATAATTTTAGTGAATAGTAATACCCATTATATTATTATTGCTAAAAAGTCAAATATGCTTGATCGACTTTTCTTCGCTACATTCAACAAGTATTGGGGAGGCGTATAAATATGGTGAGGTTCTAGTTTGATGGAGAAAATCCCGATTAGACCATTAATTAGCTTTGAGTAGTACATATAATTTTTCACTTGGATTTGCTCGAAAATCTATAGAGATGATGAGTAATAGTAGGATTTTTCACTTGGATTTGCTCAAGAATCTATAGAGACGATATTAGTTACTCCATTCACTTTTATTTGTCGTGTTTCAATTCCTAAAAGTTCATTTGACTAATTTTTAAAGTTAGATTAAATTTAATTAATTTAATATTTAATTAAAATTTTGATATTAAAAAAATATACGAAAAATACTATAAGTTGTAATGCTTCTCATATTAATATGATGAAAAAATACATCTGAAAATATTGGTCAAAATCCATATATATATATATATATATATACTCGAGAAGTGAAACATGACAAAGTAAAAGTGAACGGAGGGAGTAGTATTCCTCCGTCCCATTTTAACTGTTGCTTTAGCTCCTTTAAATTTTACGAATTTAATCTTTAAGATTTTTGTTATTGAACCTATTATGTTAAAAGTTATTGGTCAAACTTACTAATTATTATCTCTTTATAAATTCTTATACATAAATTTATACTTCATATCGAAAAAAGAATTCAAATGAACCAGATGAAATCTGCATATGCCTCACTCGGTACAATAACAAAAGTGCCATCAAATATTATAATCAATTGTCCAAATGGAAACTAATATGTTTCAAGAGTAATATTTAGGAGTCTTGCATCAATCGGAACTCTATGATAGAATAATCATATTAATAATGATTATTCTATCACTATAAGCTAATTTCAGACACAAAGAAATAAGACTTTCCTTTTCCTTGTTCCAAATTGAGTGTTAAGCTTTCTAATTCACATTAACTTAATATCTTAATTTCCATTTTTTTTTAAAAAGTCAATCTTATATGGTCGAGAAAGGTCACATGAGATCCACTTTTTATTCCTTTTTATAAAAAAAAAGTGTCTTCAACTTGATTCCTACTATGTTTAGAAAGCTACCACTGCATTTTCCTTCTGATCACAAGTACTACGCATGCAATTCAAGCTTCAACTCTTTTCTTAATCGCCATGCAAGCTCCTAATTAAACCATAATTAAAATAAATGGATTTCTTTGGTTACAATTATTTAACATCTAATAGTAATTTAGTTACTTTATCGATTTTTGATTTCTGACGGTTAATAGTTTTGCTGCTTTGTTAATTCCAACAGTTGATGTAAGGTTATCAATTAACTCTATGGATGTGCAGTGGAGAAACTAATTTATCCATTAATCTCCTTTATGGTTTCCAATTATATATTCATATTGGAAATGGAAAAGTAAGAATTGTTGGAAATTTGCCTTTGGCGGGAGTTGCGACCGACCAACTTTAACGGCTTAAACACTAGTGTAACGTATGTTGGAGAATCCGGTTCTTCACACATGCATGATCTACTAAGTACGTAGATAACCGTAGGGCCAAGAATCGTCAAATTTCATTGAGAAATGAAAGAGATATTGGTTCACGAAGTAAGGTGTTTGAAGCATGGAAAGTGTGGTATTGTGTGTAATTCTCCCTCATCGGTAGAGGAAGAAAGAATTGTTGTGTATATAAGATTCGAAATTGGTTTGGGGTTTGGGACCCCAAGGGGTATCCCATGTGTTTAAAGGAGGGAGGACCTAGATGTGCTTCGGTTCAAGTAAAGACCACACGCGCGCCGTCCGGTCCGGTTCCGGGTTCACGGGCCGCGGGCTGTGGGCTGTGGGCCTTCTGATATTATCTTTTTGGGCCGAAAACTTTGCCGAAGTACGCTTGATCCCGAAGTTTCGGATGTGCGCTTTGGACCGAATTCTTTCGGATGTACGCGCTTTGGTCCCGAAGTTTCAAGATGTACGAGTTTGGTCCCCGAAGTTTCAAGATGTACAGTTTGGTCCCTGAAGTTCAGAATTTCGATGGTCAAAACAGAAACGTCAAGCACTCAATTCAGCCATTTATTTTGGCTGAATTACTCCTCCTATAATGGCCAAATCCGTTGGTTCTTTCACCATTTATGTTGGTGACTTTACTACCTCCATAATGGCCATTATTTGGCTATTATGGAGGCGCTTTTCAGCCCCTCCCTCACCTATATAAACACACCCTTACACCATTGTTGAGCACCACAAAGAACAGAAAAATAACAGTTCATAAAGCTCACGAAAATACACAACAAAAACAGTTTTCTTCCTACAACTTCCAAGCATCATTTCGTTACTCAATATTCTTCACGGTAGCTCTTGAGTTTCCTTTGCTCAAGGGTTCCATTGCTGTTTTATCTTGGGAGACAAATTGTCCAGGACGTATAAAGGATACATACGGGGCAATATTGTCTTAAGGACAGAGTGCCACACTCGACTCAAAGAAACCGCTTTCCATTTTTTCGTTTTCAACAAAATTGTAATTTCGCTTTGTGGTTATCTTGTAATTTTCAGATTACTAGTTGAACTATTGAATCTTTGTTTATCCTTTCGAATACTTGTAATAGTTATATACTTCCCGTACTGCTTTATAAAGTACCATAGAGCAAAATCTCCCAACAAGAATTAGTACATTTTTTTGTGCGGATTGTCCCTCAAACGCACTGATCTTTTAATTTTTGTCCTCCATATATGTGGTCTTTAATTTTTGTCCCGGTTATTTATTTTATGAAAATATCCAGGTCAACTTTACAAGACATAGTCTCTATAATATTTTTTTCTTCAAAAATTGAATTTTTGCCTCGTGCGGCATAAATTATATAGAAATTAAGTTATGCAGAATAGTTTTATAATAATTTTTAAATTATATTAGAGTGTTGAAAATTATGTTTTATCCGACATAGTTTGTGTGGATGCTATGATACATATATTAAAATTAAGCGCTAATTATGCCCGCCTAAATCTGAAATTATGTCTTCTTTCATATTATGTTGAGTGTTGACAGTTATGCCTTATTCGGCATAATCTGTGGGTTGTGTGTGATATATATGCCAAAAAAAAATATACTAATTATGCTGAGCGAAATTTTAATTATGCCGCGCCAAAAATAATAAAGAGCAAAAATTTAAAAAAAACTCAAATTTGAAGGACAAAAATTAAATACGACCCCAAAATAGGGAAATTTGTGCGAATGATCCGAATTAGTACTTATCATTTAAGCTTTTGATTTTCATGACATTCATATCCAACCTAACAACCTATTGTCTAGTTTTTAACGAAACTATAATATTTTTTGAATGATTTTGGACAAAAAGTGAATCTAGATTGTCATTATCTCCTTATTTGATGCCCCAAAAAATGCATAAAGAATCTGTTGCATTTGAAGGAGAAAACGTGGATATTACAATTTATGAAATAGAAAAGTAACGCACTATACCTATTATTGGAGTCTTCGAAAATTTATATGTACTTTAGGCTGATGGTCACCAACTCATCCTCCTATACTTTCAACAAGTGTACACAAATTAGCTATTTTACTTAAACCTTTTCCCTTAAAAAACGTGACGCTGTTTTTATTTAAAAGTTAATACTTTCATCAAATATTTTTTTAATATCCTTGAATATTAAAAGAAATAATTCTATAATTATTTTTATTAATGAAAGAGAATATATACAATATACAATTTCCTTAATAGGAAATCTTATTCCTATTCTAATCTCAAAACTTTATTCTAGTAGTACAAGAATCCTACAACTATGGTAAGTGTACAATACTAATAATTACAATTAATTTACACTAATGTATCATCCCTCAACCGTGATATACACCTTATATATGATAAGTGTATATCACGGTTTAACCTAGTACAAAAGACCAAATAGACCCGTGATATACACTATGTATATCACAGATATATATCTTGTTTAACACACATCCGCAGTCATAGCGAACGATCTTCGTACGCTGAGACTGTCCCTAAAATCTTCAAAAAGGACCGAGGGAAGACCCTTTGTAAAGATGTCTGCAATTTGATACCTGGAAGGGACATGACAGACTCGAACTTGTCCACGAGCTACCTTTTCGCGAACAAAATGAATGTCCATCTCGATATGTTTAGTGCGTTAGTGCTGAACTGGTTTACCAGAAAGATAGATGGCACTAACATTATCACAAATAAATCAAGGTAGCTTTATGAATAGGACAATGAAGCTCCAAAAGAAGATTACGCAACCAACATGATTCAGAGACCATATTGGCTACCCCTCGATACTCGGCCTCTGCACTAGAGCAGGACAATGTCGACTAACGCTTTGCAGACCATGAGACCAAGTTATTATCAAGAAACATACAATAACCAGACGTAGACCGTCTGGTGTCCGGACAGCCACCCCAATCAGCATCTGTATACGAGACAAGTGTAGACGGCGACGAAGGATATAGATGTAAGCCATAGTCAAGTGTTCCCTGGATGTACCGAATAATGTGTTTGTGCGCATTCATGTGCTCAATCATAGGATCATGCATAAACAAACACACATGTTGTACATCATACGTAATATCTGGTCTCGTGAACGTATGATAATGAAGGGTCCCTGCAAGATGCAATAGCGGGTCGGATCCTCATAAGGTGAGCCAGCCTCAACACCCAACTTGGGTTTAGTATAAACCGGAGTGGAAGTGGACTTACATGATGACATCCTAGCCCTATCGATGATCTCAACTGCATACTTCCTCTGGGATAAGAACAACCCACATGCATGACGAGTGACAACAATCCCTAAAAATAATTCAAGGGCCCCAAGTCTTTCATAGCAAACTCAGAACTGAGCATCGTCATGATAGACTGACGTAATGCATCAGAAGAGGCAGTCAAGATAATATCATCCACATATAGCAATATATACGCCAAGGAAGAACCACGACGATAGATGAACAATGAATTATCAGACCTGATGTGAAAGAACCCAATAGTCTAAACATAGTCTGCAAACCTCTTATACCAAGCCCATGAGGACTGCTTAAGCCCATACAAGGACTTTTTCAATAAACAGATATGATGAGGATAACTGGGATCCCTAAACCCCAAGGGCTGATGCATATAGACTGTCACCTAGAGATCACCATGTAAGAAAGCATTCTTCACATCCAACTGATGAATGAGTCATGCTTTCGAAAGAGCCAAGCTAAGCATAGTACGAATGGTAGACGGCTTGACCATCGGACTAAAAGTCTCACCACAATCCACACCAACCTGCTGAGTCTTACCATCACCTACAAGATGAGTCTTATGCCTCGCAAACGAACCGTCATAATTATCCGTATGAGCAAAAATCCACATAGACCGAATAATATTGACACCAGATGGATGGGGCACAAACTCCCACGTCTTATTATCAATAAGAGCATTATATTCATCGGTCATAGTAAATTTTCAATTTGGGTCATTTAAAGCAAACACAGGATTACATGGTAGGGGTGATTTAAGAACATTAGAATTTAAATTAAAATATCTTTTTAGTTTAAAATACCCCGTTAACTATGAGTGAATGGTCTATGACTCGGGGGAGAATTGAGTGAATTTTTTGTAGTGATGGAACTGGAACTGGATTGGGCGTAGCGGGACTGGGCTGGCCAGCAGAAGTGGGCCTGCTGGCCCAAAAACTGGAACTTTGACTGGAGCAGTGTGCTGGATTGCGGGCCCAGTTTCGAGAGATAGATTGGACCGTGAGTCTGGCCTACTGGACTGAGGCGGGAGAATTGTGGGGCCAGCGAGCCGTGGGCCCGTTGGCGAATTTGGGGTGAGGGATACGTCCGAAAATTGGTGAATAATATACGGAGATATACCATCATCCAAAAAATTATATGATCTAGTCACAAGATTACTAACCTTAGCAACGGAAATTGAGATTCATAAAAAATTACATGGCGACTAATGATGATTTTATTAGACGATAAATCAAAACATTTGTAACCGCGATGATTTGGCGGATAACCCAAAAACACACAAGAGGTAGACTGGGTCTGGATTTTGTTAATTGTGGTGGACGGAAAGAGTGGATAACACAAGCACCCAAAGATCCTAAGATATGAATACGAAGGAGTCTTATTATATAAAATTTGAACGGGGGATGAATATGTCAAATCTTTGGAAGGAAGAATGTTAAGAAGATATGTAGCCATTTGTAGCGCATGATGCCAAAAAGAAGGGGGTACGGAAGCATGAATCAATAAAGTGCGGATAATTTTATTAATTGTACGAATTTTGCGTTCTGCTTTTTCATTTTGTGACGACCTATGTGGGCATGAAAAACAAAAATTGATCTCATTATGAGCACAAAACTCCTGAAACACCCCATTATTATATTCTTTGTCATTATCACATTGAATATTTTTAATTTTTCGTTCGAATTGAGTTTTAATGAATGCTCTAAATTTTAAGAAAATTGAAAAAAATTAAGATGTTTTCGCTATCGGAAAAGTCCATAAAAAATAAAATAATCATCTAAAAATAGAACATAATAGCGATGACCCAAAGAACTAAGAACGGGATATGTCCATAAATCACTATGAATAATATTAAATGGCATTAAAGTATGATAATTAGAGGCTATAAATGGCAATCTAACAATTTTTCCTAAAGAACAAGATTGACAATTCGGAGTACCACGCGTACCCTTACTAGAAATAAAATTGTTTTTATCTAAGGAAGATCAAATAAACGACCCTAAATGACCTAGACGAGCATGCCACAAGGAAGGATCCAGAGCTGTAAACATTGATGGCAATGCGTAACTCGAGAAACCGGTCGTTGGCGTGATAGGATAAAGATCTCCCCTACTATCACACCTCATGAGAGGACTCCCCGTCTTGAAATCCTTCACAGAAAACCCAAACAGATCAAATTCAATAGACACGGAATTATCAATGGTGAATTTTTGGACAGACACTAAATTTTTAATCAATTTAGGGGCATGAAGGGTATTTTTCAAGATAAGGGGTGGATGGGGGGAGACAACGTTTTATGACCATAACCATGAATTAAAATTGAATTACCATTACCAACAATTATGCCACGAGGGTTGCTCAAATTGGAATAAGACGAGAGAGTACCTTGATCGGATGTCATGTGGGTCGTGGCTCTGGTGTCCATGTACCAATTCGGGTCTAGTGGATTTAATCCAAGTATGTGCATTACGGCTTCAATGTTGGTTTGTGTGGGGCCTACGGAGGCTGAGACCCAAGTACATTGGTTTGCTGCCCCGACCCATAACCTGGTAAAAAATTTGAGACTGGACCCGAGATACTGGGCGTGGGTTGTTGAGAAATTAGGGCCCAGTTTCCCGGGTAATATCCTGGAAACCCGCCACTATTTGGCCCATATTGGCTGGCCCAATTCTGCTGCATAGGGTCCCATTGTTGGGCCCAAAATTGCTGCTGCTGACTGCCCCGAGGGTCGACACCGTCACCACCACTGTTCTGACTGCCACTTGTGTTGCTGCCGCTATTTTTGCCATTATTTTTCCGATTCTGACCCTTTTTGCCACCACCGTTGTTGCGGTTTTGGCCTGAGTTATTGGAATCGGAAGGAGGAAAATTGGACTCGGTCATCATGACTACGGGACTAGCACCGATAGCCGACTTTTTGGCCAAGCTAGCTTCTTCGAGTGTAAGCATAGAGGGAGCCTGATAAAATTGCGGAAGAGGGCTGCTTTGACGAAGAAGCGTGCCAACACCACTATATGCCTTAGAAAGGCCTGCAACCATCTGAAGGGCAAGACAGTCGTTGGTAACTGGCGCACCAACGTTGCGGAGTTGGTCTACCAATTCCTTTAACCTTTTGCAATATGCTGAAACGTTAGGGAAATCTTCCATATTGACGTGGGAGAACTCCTGCTCCAAGGTGACAACATAAGAATTTGATTATCTTGAAATATATCACGTACTCTATTCCAAGTCGCTAGCGCCGTAGCGTCTGGTTCGATAATTGTTTGCAACAGGTTGATAGAAATAGTGGAATATATCCACTGAAGAACAGTAGCATCAAGTGTGGTCCATAACTTAGGATCATCCTGGGGTTTTGGCACCTCTGTATCTGTAGGAGCTGCGGGGATAATGTGATTGAGAACTTGATGCGAGCGTGCATGAACTTTGAGTCGGCCCACGTCGCATATTAGACGTTTTCTATTTCAATAACGATAGGGATGTGATTCTTGATATTAGAAACATCAAGGGCAGGGTGAAACGTGTTCTTAGTCATAATAGCAAAGCAAGACGTGATGTAGGGATTTGGAAGAAAAAAATTGGAAGAGAAAAATAATTTCCGTGCACGGAAACCGAGGAAGGGAGCTCGGAAACCAGATTGTTTGGATGGAAATTGGGCTCGGAAACCAATGTATGTTATCGGGAATAGTGCACGACAACTAGGAATTTTGGGAGAGGAAAATTTAACCCAGACTTCTGATAGCATGAAAGAAATAATCCCTTGATTATTTTCATTAATGAAAGAGAATATATACAATATACAATTTTCTTAATAGGAAATCGTATTCCTATTCTAATCCCAAAATCTTATTCTAGTAGTACAAGAATTCTATAACTATGGTAAGTGTACAATAATAATAATTACAATTAATTTACACTAATATATCATCACTCAACCGTGATATACACCTTATGTATGGTAAGTGTATATCACGGTTTAACCTAGTACAAAAGACCCAATAGACCCGCGATATACACTATGTATATCAAGTGTATATCACGGGTATATACCTTGTTTAACAAATATAAATAAATAATATTTATATGCATTTCCAAAAAAAACAATTAAAATCAATGTCGACATTTGCATAACAAATTAGATTTGTTGAATATCATATTTTAGAACTTTTTACTTCATAGTGAATGAATAACTTATATTAGTGAAAACACTAATACAATTGAAGCAGTTGATGACAAAAATAGATCTCTGGGTTAAATCATAGGTTATTAATCTAAATATTCATACAATTTTATATCTTATCTTAATATTAATATGCTCATATAATGTCTAACAATTTCTCTTAGTCACCAAAATGAATGTTATATAAAAGAAAAAGGAGGTCCAAAAACAAAAAGAGAATTTTTTTCATTATGGTGTATTTATCGAAGTCTGAAACCACAGTAAAGATGAAAATGTTTAACCAAAAAAGAGGAGAAAACGAAAAATGGGAAAAGGGAAAAAAACGTGGTGCCTTTGTGTTTAATAAGCAGGACACAGAATGTCCTTGCCTTGAAGAAAGCAGACTAGTGTCCTCCCGGGCATAGTCCAGCCAAGAAAGCCCTCACAAATAAGCGCTTCTGGCGTGGACACGTGGGTCGATTCCCCGCAAGCACGAAGAAACCTGGATTATCAAAAAAAAAAAAAAAAAAAAAAAAAAAACAGCAGACTAGTAACAAATCGCTATAGCAAACCCACGTGGCGACCAATTATTACTGAGTCCTGCTGACTTGTCAAGTAGGACACATCTCCTTACACAAAATTAAGGAAATAGTCAGGCGCTTTAATGTTTAATGCTATGTATCAGAATTTGCACGGTTAATTTTATGATGCACTTGCTAGTTGCTACCCCCGATGATCACTAGAAAGCATTCTTAGTGGCATAAATAATACTTTAGATTTACTAACTAAATTTGATTGTGTGTGTATATTCTTTATAGATTTTTTTATACATATAAACATGTATAATACGAGTTGGGTTGATGGGTCGGATAATTCTTACTTAAGATAGTTGGATATTATGTTTATTATTTTTAGCTTTTAAATATTGCATGGCACATCATTAAAATAACTTTATGACTAAGAGTGTATTTGGTACAATATAACAATGGTAGAATGATTTTGTTGTGATTAAATAAAAACTTATTACATAATCTTTAAAGTATTATAATTTTTTATTACAAAATAAAGTTTGTTATACTATTTTTAATAATGAGTAACCATATTATTTTATTATAATTATATGAGCAATCAACTACGTGTGTAATATGGACTCCATAAGTTTCGAATTAAAGGTTTTCCTGGACAGTGCACCACATTACCGTAAAGGCGCGTCGACTACAAACTTGAGGCTGAGGAAGGAAGCTTACATATAGGTGGGGCCTCAAAAGGACAGTGGCAGGTCGAGTAAATTAGGTCACTTACAAGGTTTATTTAATGTACGGACATCCAACACAGATAAATAGAAAATCACGGAGGAAATATATTTTGCCGGGTTTACTGATTTAGTGCAGACTGCAGACAACGAAAGAGACGGTATAGATCCCCGTCGTAACGTCGTTAAAATTAACAGTTTCCGTTACAAAACCCCCTATATGATGTGTTTTTATGATAGAAAAATACTTCCATCAAAAGTTATGTGGGGGATGGCAAAGGTTGTGAGAGAGTATATGGTCATCTTTAATTAGAAATATTGGGTTAAGTTTTGAAAATAAAATTATCTTTAATAAAGAATATTGTACCTCCTAAAATAAAAAATTTCGACGTAGTAGAACTGTATTAATCTTCCTTGGAGAGTAGAATTATACTAATCTCTCTTGGAGGGTAGAATAGTATTAATCCCCCTTAGAAAGTCTTTCTCATTTAATATAAATATATATAGTGTGTACAATGTGAAATCCTAATACAATAAGGATCTTATTTCTACTATAATTATACAACACTAATAATTACAAAATATATGGTGAATATCCTCTAATATTCACTAATAGGGAATGTTGTCGGTGTGGGGTTTTGACGGTGAGAGTGCAATGGGTCTGAGTGCGGTCTGATATCGGAATCGGGACGACGGTTGGCGGGGGATGGTATCGAGTTGCGTGATGGGTTGGTGGGCCACTGTGTAGGGGAGTCAGTGACGGGAGGGATGCAGGCGTTGGGAGAGGCGACTGGGTAAGTATGGCAGTGGAGAATGTGGTGGTGACAGAGGAATCGGGACGACGGTTGGCGGGGGATGAAACGTTCAGCCCGATCGTAAAGCCCGCAACCATCCGAACCGTCCTCAGCATTGCTTTACCCAAGTTTTGGCCCATTCAAGAGTTTGATGTCAAGAATGCCTTCTTACATATGGATCTTCATAAAACGGTATATATGCACCACCCTATGGGTTTTATGGATCCTATTCATCCGGATTATGTGTGTCAGTTGTGAAAATCGCTCTATGGACTGAAACATGCTCCTTGAGCATGGTACCAGCGGTTTACCGATATGTCTCTTCTATCGATTTTTCATACAACAAATCCGATTATTTTCTGTTTATCTATAACAAGGGTACAAACATGACTTACCTATTATTACATGTTGATGACATCATCCTCACCACATCATGTGATGCTCTCTGCCAATCCATTATGTCTCTCATTTTCTCTGAGTTTGCTATGAAGGATCTGGGCCCCTGGGTTATTTCTTGGGCATCTCTGTCACTCAACATTCTGGCGGCCTATTTCTGTGTCAGAAGAAGTACACCGAAGAGATCCTTGACTGTGCAGGCATGGCATCTTGCAAATCATCCCACACGCTAGGAGACACCAATTCCAAGTTCAGCGCTCATTCCGACCCCTCATATTCAGACTCGACTCAATATCGCAGGCTGGCTGGGGCCCTGCAGTACCTCACATTCACAAGACCTGATATATCCTACGTCGTGCAACAAATGTGCCTACATATGCACAATTCGATGGAAGTACACATGCATGCCTTCAAACGTATTTTACGATACGTCCAAGGTACACTTCACTTCGGATTACATCTATACAAGTCCTCGCTCACTGGTCTCACTGTTTATTTTGATGCTGACAGGGTGGATGTCCTGACACCCGACGCTCCACGTCTGGTTACTGTGTTTTCCTCAGAGATTACATATTGTCTTGGTCTTCCAAAAGGCAACCTACACTATCCCGATCTAGTGCCGAAGTAGAGTACAGAGGTGTCGCCAACATCGTCTCTGAGTCTTGTTGGATTCGTAACCTTCTACATGAGCTTCACTGCTCGATTCAAAAGGCAACACTGGTCTACTGCGATAATATTAGTGCGATATATCTTTTCGGCAATCCGGTCTAACATCAGCGCACTAAACACATTGAGATGAACATTCATTTCGTTCGCGAAAAAGTGGTTCGTGGTCAAGTTCGTGTTCTTCATGTTCCTTTCAGATGTCAGATTGCCGACATCTTCACCAAAGACTTCCACGCATTCTATTTGATGATTTTCGAGCCAGTCTCAGTATTCGTGAACCTCCCGCTTGGACTGCAGGGGTGTAATAGAATATTTTTCGAATATTCTTTCATTAATTGTATATCTCTTATTCTAGATAGAATTGTATTCCTATTATAATTAGATCTCCTATTTTAGATAGAATTATATTTTTCCTATTGTAATTAAATTAATTAGTTAATTAATTTAAATATTATTATACTACTATATATTGTATATTATTGAAAAATACAATTAAATAACATATTCCTTTAATATGAGCAAGAAAAAATGGTTTTTGGAAACCCAAAAAGGTGGTATTGGGAAAGAGTGGTTTTGTAACTGAAAAAAGCAAGCTAGCAAAAAACAGTAGAAAGAGCACAAAAGCTGTTACATAACACTTAGTATATGTGTTTACATTTAGAGAGAGAAATAAAGAAGGAGAGCTGCAGAAATGGTTGATTAACTATTTTGTTTGCTAGTAAAATATGGAGGTTTTTGTTTGGATTTGTAATGATGATAATTGGGTATGTTGAAGTGCGCGAACACTACTAACAAAGTTTCTTCTTCAAGCTTTGTTGTTACCATTCTTTTATCTTCTATTGTACTGTGAAATTTCTGGGAGCCTTTAATGGTACTGGTTGAAGGTTTTAGAGGAGCTTGTGTGTTAAAAAGTCAAAATACAGGTGAAGAAGGCTTGCTTATTCGGTTCTTATTTGTTTTTTGTTTTATGGGTTTCTATGAAAATTTTGTTGTTTTCTATGAAGGGGTAGCAAAACTTGACTCGGCATCTGTTTTTGTTTGTTTCTCTTCTTCTTTGTCTTTTTTTTTCCCTTTAAATTCTCAACTGCTAATTATGCAGCTGGATAAGTCTTTAGTTACTGCAATTTGCTGATCATTTTATAAAGCATTAAATTCCTGATTTGTGATAAGTTTTGTTTTAATGAAAAATGTAGTTTAAATAGCAGTTTCTCTTCCTTATTTGAGTGAAATAAATTTCCAGAGTCTCTGTGGGTTTGCTTCATTTCTTAGGCAAGCTCAAGATTTTTGGGTTATCTATTTTTTTCATTCTAATTATGTGTTTTTATGTGAGTTTGATACATTTTTTTTGGTTAATTTGTGTTTTGAGTAGGTATGGGAAGTGATGATTTGTATACAGAGCTGTGGAAGGCATGTGCAGGCCCTTTGGTTGATGTTCCTCGGTCTGGAGAACGAGTTTACTATTTTCCACAGGGTCACATAGAACAAGTAATTTTTTCCAAACCCCTTTTATGATGCTAAAGTTCCATTTTTCTGTAAAAAATAAATTTTTATATGGTTGTGTATTTACTGATGCTTTTTGTAGTTAGAGGCTTCGACAAATCAAGCTGTGAATCAACAAATTCCTCAGTTTAATCTTTCTTCTAAGATACTGTGTCGTGTTTATTACGTCCAGTTACTGGTATGTTCTTGATTCTGAATTCTAGCCTTTGTTTATTGAATTTGTTGCCAATGTCCTGTTATGGTCGAAGGAGAAAATAGAAACATTGATCCTATTCAATTGACAGGCGGAGACAGAGACTGATGAAGTCTATGCGCAGATCACGTTGCACCCTGAGGCAGTGGTAACTATCAGTAGCAATTACTTTTATTTTATCTGTATTTTTTCTTAAGCATGGAACATATGATGCTGTTTAGATTCTTTAGTTGACTAATTCTCGTGTTTCATCACCTTTATTTCTTCCTTGTAGCAAGAGGAACCGTCTAAGCTTGATCCCTGCCCTCCTGATCTGCCAAAACGCACGGTTCACTCATTCTGTAAGATCTTAACCGCATCAGATACGAGCACTCATGGAGGATTTTCTGTTCTTCGGAAGCACGCTAATGAATGTCTCCCGCAACTGGTAATTCTTTCACTTTGTCTTCACTCTGCCCTTTTTGTTATCAGAGAAAAGATGGATGAAGAAAATGGGTTTAAAAATAACTATATGTACAATGTATTTTTTCAATATCAACAACTTTTTCGTAAGATTCAAGCTTCTTGATGTTATAGAACAAAATTGGCTTGAGAGGAGGTTGATTATTTTTAGCAAATGTTTAGAGGGTTATATGTTCTTGACATTTGGACTGGTATGTGGCATCAACAGGACATGACTCAGGCCATTCCGACCCAAGATTTGGTCGCCAAAGATCTTCATGGGTATGAGTGGCGATTTAAGCATATCTTTAGAGGTAAGTTTTACTAGTGTACAGTAAGAATTAATCAATGTCGGTGCTTGAGTTATTGAAGTTGAGAAACTCTCCCGGTATCATAAATATTTTTACTTGAATTTAGATTCTGGTATATGTATATTGTCTTGGTTCCTTAGTTGGCCTAGCTACTTTTCAGGCCAACCTCGAAGACACTTGCTTACTACTGGATGGAGTACATTTGTAACATCCAAGAGATTGGTTGCTGGTGATGCTTTCGTATTCCTGAGGTGCTAACTCTCTTTTTCTCTCTTTTTTACTTGTTAGGAACTGGTACTGGTTCAGTTTCGATAAGATTAAATCATATTTTATTTTCCATGAAATAGATGTGATGTATATCTTAAATATTGCAGGCATGAGAATGGAGAACTGCGTGTTGGGGTTCGACGTCTTGCTCGTCAGCAAAGCACTATGCCTCAATCTGTGATATCCAGCCAAAGTATGCATCTTGGAGTTCTTGCAACTGCATCTCATGCTATTACAACACAGACTCGGTTTGTTGTGTATTATAAACCAAGGTATTCCTCTCTCCATGTAGATGCACAGAATAAAGGATTACACGTGCATATTATATCACATCTTCCTATTCTTCTGATACCATATGCCGTCAATCAGGACAAGCCAATTTATAGTTGGATTAAACAAGTATCTGGAGGCTGTGAGTCATGGGTTCTCAGTGGGTATGCGTTTCAGGATGAGGTTTGAAGGAGAAGATTCTCCTGAAAGAAGGTTCACTATTCATTTCCTTTTCTTTTGTTAATTTGAAGGCCATGCTGCTGTTGCAGCTTTTGATTTATGCGAGTTTTAATTTTCAGGTTTACAGGAACGATAGTTGGAACTGGTGACATTTCCTTGCAATGGTCAGAATCTAAATGGCGATCCTTGAAGGTTAAGAATATGTTTGGTTTCATAGATGGAGAAGTTTGACACATTCTTTGTCTCGTTTTGACACTTGTTTCAATTTTGCTCTCTTCTAGATTCAATGGGATGAACCAGCATCCATAGTAAGGCCAGACAGGGTTTCTCCATGGGAGATAGAGCCTTTTGTTGCTCCTACTTCTGTAGATGTTGTACAACCAGGTATTAAGAGCAAACGACCCCGTCCTGTTGAGCTTCCCCACACTGGTATATAATAACTTCTGCACTCGCGTCTCATTTTTTATTTCCCCTTTTACAAGCCCAGTCATTGAAGTTCAGCAATAATTTGATTGTTGCAGAAATTGCAGTTGCCTCTGCCGCTTCTCCATTCTGGTACCCTGGATCTGGTCCTACTGTTGAAGTGAGCCACTTAGGTAGTGTTGCTGAAGTGCAAAACCATGATAACCAACTATTCTGGTCTTCGAAACAAAATAGCAGCCTCTCCAATGGCGTGAGCAACACTAGTTGTAGGACACATCTCAGTGGAGCTTGGCAGCATAGTGTGCTTGGAAATGGTTCCCTCAATCTGCTCCGAGACTCTATTGAAGATAACAAGCAGCTGATCACACGATCAGCTCTGTTGGATTATAGTTCTCCGATGTCATCAAGGGCAAGTAATGGCCTCTTACATGACCAAGTGGATAGGGGTAATAAGAGCGAGATCTCTTCTGCTTGTCGCTTATTTGGTATTGACTTGCGGAACAACTCTGTTGGGGAGAAAGAAATGCTTGTTCCTAATGTTATATCCAACTATGCTGATGATGCAACCATTGTGCCTGACGAGTCTGAAGTTGCTGAGGACCAGAATGTAGAGCATCTGAATCCTTCAGAAGAAAAGAAACAAGACCAGTTGGAGGCACTACCAAAGGATACACACAAGCAGGGCCTCACTTCTTCAAGAACTCGTACTAAGGTACAGAAGATAGTTTATGTTAGCTCTTAGATTGTTGGAACCATTTGTTCTCTTTACTTATCCGTAAGCATACATGATTATCCAATTTAGGTGCAAATGCAAGGAGTTCGTGTTGTACGCGCGGTTGACTTGACTGCATTAAGTGGTTATGATGATCTTATCAGTGAGCTGGAGAAGATATTCGATATCAAGGGAGAGCTTTGCCCTCGAAACAAATGGGAAGTTGTGTACACCGATGATGAGGGTGACATGATGCTTGTGGGGGATGATCCATGGCCGTGAGTCTTGCCAACTGTTTTGATAGTCATTTGCTTTTCTGTTGATTAAGTGTTCTAATTTAATTTTTTGATTGCAGGGAGTTTTGTAAGATGGTCAGGAGGATATTTATATATTCTAGTGAGGAGGTGAAGACGATGAGTCCTAGATGCCAGCTTCCTATTTTAGCATTAGAAGGTGAAGGGACAATGCCGAGTGTAGAGTCAGAGCTAAAATCTGAAGGATGATGAAACTTGCACAAACTTGTTGATATAAAATGGCTACAAATATATATGGACTTTGTGATTTGCTTCAAAGTAGGAGAGTACTGAGGAGCTGGATTCATGGATTAATATTAGACTTTACTAATCTTGTAGTTAAGGAACTTGGTGAAGGTTAGTTGTGGAAAATGTGAATACTTTTGCGGTATTTGACAGGTTTTGGTGCGGTTTGATTTGATCAGTCTGAAAAAAAAAAAGCAAAACAATTGTAGACATGCTTGTTTCTTGATGGCAAACTATGGTTGAGCCATTTCTTTATAGCACTGAGTGACAGTAACTGTAACATAACAGCTAATGGGAGTTTGTGGCCCCCCATTTATCTTTTCAGGCGCTGCCTCTACTCCGTAGTACTAATTATTTGGCACATTACTACTGACTATACAAAATATATACAGTTTTTTACATAGATTGATTTTCAAGGCCAAGTGCATATGCACATGGTTCCCAGTAATGGTCCTTCTGTGCTCTGCAAGTGATCCTCAACTAAAGAAAATTATACTTTTAGGCCTGTGGTCCTAAAAGCTTGGAGTCTCAATCTATTCATGTTTTCTATATTAAATCATTAGTTGGTGTTTGGTGGGATTACAAATGGCAGCCAATTAGGGTGGTGGCATAAGAATTAGAAATTTAGAATGTGTGAGTCTAGTCTGTTTGTGAAGAAACTGTACTGAAGTTTGCTAACTAGTGCTGTTGTGTTCTCGGATTCTTTCTTGAATATGAAGGCAAAATAGTTGATTTCTCAAAAAGATTGGTTGCTTTGAGAGGAGATAAAAAGAAACGCACAGTATCTTTATGACAAAGAAGTGAAGTATTTTCAGTTTGGGGGACGTCTTTTTCTCTAATTTCAAATCTTTCAGGTCGTCATCTTCGTGCTACTGAAAATTTGCTTAGACTTTTTTGGACTGTCCTTTTGTTTACAAAAGACTGATACTTCGACCTTTAAAGGGGGAGAGACGGAGGGGCGGTGTGTGTGTGTGATATAATTTGGACTGTTTCATCAACTTTACCTTGAGAGCTCAATGCTGGATAATGGGCCAATAACAACAATACAGTGCAATTAGGTATGGCCCCCGCACACTGGACACCATGTGACATGCTGTACCCTTCTAGCTGTTGGATCCTACCCTAGGCTAAGTTGTTTTCAGAGTGGCAAACCTGTTAACTGACTCTCTAAGCCGTGCCCCGTGCCCGCAAGGTAACCCCGAACTAGCTTGAGGAGCATGCCACCAAGAGCCTGTACCCCCACATGGTATAGGGATGCGCCAAACATGACACCACTAGGTATCGTTAGCAATTTCATTCTTCTTTTTTAACCTGATACCTTTCTAGATGCTTATCTCAATGAAAATTTGCTTGCATTAATACGCTGAAGGAGATTGTATCACTAGAATGATTAGCTATTTGGATGGGGTTATTAGGTCATAGTTTACTAACTCGGACATTTGATGGAGCACAAACACTTCATTCTCGTTGGACATGGGACATGACTAGAATTGATCTAATCTGATCATGTTATCGAAGAAGTGTTTCTTCAATCTTGCTAAATACATGAATGTACTAGTATGGATATGATTGCCTAATTACATGTATAAAATCGAAGTAGAGGTCCCCTATTGTTTTTCGTGCCCTTCGTTTAGGAATCAAAGGACTTATCTTGAAGTTAGATGTTCTATATTTTGATCCGTATTTTAAAAGGCGTGTGCGTAAGGCAGGACGTTTTACATATGTCTCGGTGAAGCGTAAGCCTCGAGGCACGGGCGTAAGCCCATGGATATTTAATTTTTAGTATTTCATAAAATAATATAATTATAATAAATATTTTTAAATAGATAAAATTACATAAAAATATTTTATATATATATATATATATATATATATGTGTGTGTGTGTGTGTGTTCGCGCGCGCGCTTGATCCTTACAAAAAACTAATCAAAGCAATCCATAATACGCTAGTACAACTTGTAATTATATACTACATAATTTTACAAGTATAAACAATACAATACAATAAAATAAAAGCTATTACGAAATGCAAATCAACTCTAACATATTAACTTTCATGAAAGAATCACAATTTCTTAAAACAATATTACTATCATACTATTCATTTTAACTCCCTATAAGTAAGTAATCAATAAATTTTATCAGTATTATAATTAAAATGTAACTCCTTCATGAATAAAAATAAAATTACTTTCAAATAGCGAAATAATAAAATATGATAATTTTGACAAATAGGACAAAAGATCAATGATAAGTGAAAATGTACAATTCCGCTATGTATTTTTAAAAGAAATATTAAGTGATAGTCACCCTCACGATATTCTCAAATAGTAAATACGCAATATTACTACTTGTTATTTGAGTTACACCCAATCTTCTTATTTCTATAGATGAAAAATTATTAAGTATCATTCATTTGTTAAAGAATTATGAGGGTCAACGATTTTAATTAAGGAATTTCACATATAATTTGTGTAAGAACTGTTAGGCGAGTCCAAGCGTTGGGTGTTAGACGTGTTTAGGACGTACAATCGGACGCTTATGACGTCTCACAAGAACTAAGCCCCGCACGTGAGTTCCGGGGCGTTTTGTCGGTGGACGAGTCCTGAAATTGCTTTATAAAACACTGATTTTGATGTTATGGAGTTTTTCTATTATCATATTCAATCCATGTTGTCTGCATTTTATATGTTTAAACAAAGCATATAAAATGTAATTTTCAAATGGTTACCAACATCTGCCCAAGTTCACAAAAATCCGATTTTGGGATCATTATTTAAGTCATACCTCCAAAGCGTAAACGTTAAGTTTATCGAAAAATAATCCCTTAATTATTTTCATTAATGAAAAGGTATATATAAAATTTACAATCTCTAAATATGGTAAATCCTATTCCTACTATACAACTAATCTCCTAATTAAACTTGTACAAGAATTCTATAATTATGATAATTGTGTACAAAAATATGGTAAGAGGAAAGGGAAACCGAGACTATGTATCCACGGTATATTCCGTGTATACTTATTGTGTAATCTATCACACCCCCGCAGTCATAGCGTGCGGTCTTCGTACGCTGAGACTGTCCCTAAAATCTTCAAATAGCACCGATGGAAGGCCCTTGGTAAATATGTTTGCAATTTGATACCTGGAAGGGACATATAGGACCCGTACTTGTCCACGAGCTATCTTTTCGCGAACAAAATGGATATCTATCTCAATATGTTTAGTGCGTTGATGTTAAACCGGATTGTCAAAAAGGTATATAGCACTAACATTATCACAATAAATCAAGGTAGCTTTATGAACAGGAAAGTGAAGCTCTAAGAGGAGATTACAGAGCCAACATGATTCAGACACCACATTAGCCACCCCTCGATACTCGGCCTCTGCACTAAAGCGGGATAAGGTAGCTTGTCGCTTGGCAGACCATGAGACCAAGTTATCACCAAAGAACATACAATACCCAGACGTAGAGCGTATGGTGTCTGGACAGCCACCCAATCAACATCAGTATACGAGACAAGTGTAGCCGTCGACGATGGATATAAATATAAACCACAGTCAGGTGTCCCTTGGATGTATGGAATAATGCGTTTGAGCGCATTCATGTGCTCAACCCTGGGATCATGCATAAAAAACACACTTGATGTACAACATATGTAATATCCGGCCTTGTAAAAGTAAGTTACTGAAGAGCCCCTACAAGACTACGTGTCGGATCCTCGTAAGGTGAGCCAGCCGCAGCACCCAACTTGGGTTTAGTATTAACTGGAGTGGAAGTAGACTTGCAGGAGGACATACCAGCTCACTCAATGATCTCAGCTGCATACTTTCGTTGTGATAAGAACAATCCACCTGCATGACGAGTGACAATAATCCCCAAAAAGTAACTCAAGGGCCCCAAGTCTTTCATAGCAAACTCAGAACTGAGTATGATCATGATTAACTTGTGCAAAGCATCAGTAGAGGCCGTCAAGATAATATCACCCACATATAATATAATATAAGCCAGGGAAGAACCACGACCATATATGAACAATGAATTATCAGACCTGATGTGCGAAAACCCAATAGACGAAACATAGTATGCAAATCTCTTATACCAAGCCCATGGGGCCTGCTTAAGCCCATACAAGGACTTCTTCAACAAACAGACATGATTAGAATATTTGGGGTCTCGAAAACCCAAGGACTGATGCATATAAACGGTATCCTTGAGATCACCATGTAGGAAAATATTCTTCACATTTAACTGATGGATGGGCCAAGCTTTCGAAAGAGCCAAGCTGAGCACAATGCGAATGGTAGTCGTCTTGACCACCGGACTAAATGTCTCACCACAATCCACACCAACCTATTGAGTCTTACCATCACCTACAAGACGAGCCTTATGCCTCGCAAAAGAACCGTCAGAATTATCCTTATGAGTAAAAATCTACATATACCGAATAATATTAACACCAGAAGGACGGGGTACTAACTCCCACGTCTTATTCGCAATAAGAGCATGATATCCGTCGGTCATAGCCAATTTCCAATTCAGATCATTTAAGGCGGATACGGGGTTACGAGGTAGATGGGATTTAAGAACATTAGAATTTAAATTAAAATGTCTTTTCGGTTTAAAAATACCCCGTTGACTACGAGTGATTGGTCTGTGACTCGGGGGAGAATTGAGTGAATTTTGGGAAATTTTGGGACAAGTGACGGACTGGCCAACAATCAGTGGGCCTGCTGGCCCAACACGGGAATTGAAAACAGTAAACGACGCAGAGACTGGATCAGGGGCAGAAACCAAAATTGGGCCAGAACTAGGCTGGAGAGCCAGCCCAATTTCTGGGCCCATGACGGTGGAGTGTGACAATGCTGGAGAACCAGCGGGCAGTGGACCCGCTGGCGAATTTGGGGTGCGGGACACGTCCGAAAAATGATGGATAATATACGGGGATACATCGTCATCTAAAAAATTATACGAACTAGGCACGGGACTACTCACTTTGGCAAACAGAAATTGGGATTCATCAAAAATCACATGGTGAGTAATGATGATTTTATTAGACGATAAATCAAAACATTTGTAATCACGATGATTAGACGGATAGCCCAAAAACACACAAGGGGTAGACCGGGCCTGAAGTTTGTTAATTGTGGTGGACAAAAATAGTGGATAACATAAGCACCCAAAGACCCTAAGATGTGAATACGAAGGAGTCTTATTATATAATATTTGAAGGGGGGAGAATATGCCAAACCTTTGATAGTAATAATGTTAAGGAGATAAGTAACCATTTGTAGAGCATGATGCCAAAAGGAATGAGGTGCGGAAAAATGGACCAATAAAGTTCAGACAATATTATTAATGGTACTAATTTTGCGTTCAGCTTTCCCATTTTGTGAGGACGTATGAGGGTAAGAGAAACGAAAATTGATACCATTATTACCATAAAAATTCTGAAACAACCCATTATCATATTCTTTCCCATTATCACATTGAATATTCTAAATTTTCCGTTCGAATTGGGTATGGATGAAAGCTCTAAATTTTAAAAAAGTGGAAAAAATGTGAGATTCTTTCGCTAACGGAAAAGTCCATAAAAATTAGAATAATCATCCAAAAAAGAACATAATAACGATGGCCCAAAGAATTGATAACGGGAGATGTCCATAAATCACTATCAATAATATCAAGTGGCATTAAAGTACGAGAATTAGAGTCTACAAACGGCAATCTAATAATTTTCTCTAAAGAACAAGATTGACAAATCAGAGTACTACGCGTACCCTTACAAGAAATAAAATTAATTTTATCTAAGGAAGACAATATTGACGACCCTGGCTGACCTAGACGTGCATACCACAGGGAAGGAGCAAGAGCTGCAAAAGTAGATGGCAATGCTTGACTCGAAAGACCGGACGTGGGCGTGATAGGATAAATATCTCCCATACTATCATATATCATGAGAGGAATCCCCGTCTTGAAATTCTTCACAAAAAATCCAAAAGGATAAAAAACAACAGAAACAGAATTATCAGTGCTGAATTTACGGACAGATACCAAATTTTTAATTAATTTTGGAGCATGAAAGGTATTTTTCAAGGCAAGAGGTGGATGTGGGGGGGGGGGGGGGGAGACAAAGTTTTATGACCATAACCACGAATTGGAATTGAGTTGTCATTACCAATAATTATGCCACGAGTATTGCTCAAATTGGAATAAGACGAGAGAGTATCTTGGTCGGACGACATGTGAGAGGTTGCACCGGTGTTCATGTACCAATTTGTGTCTGGTGAATTTAGTCCAAGAGTGTGCATTGCGGCTTCAATGTCGGTCGGGGTTGCGGAATCCACTAGGCCAGGTCTGATTGGGCCGAGAAAATTGTTGGGCAGCCTAATTTCCAGGGGCTGGAAATGATGTAGCATAGGGGTTGTTGGGCCACTGGCCACTGCCCACTGGCCCAAGCTCATTGCCAGGGGCCCAAGGTTGGGACCAGTGGGACGGTGGCCCACTACTGCCTGGACGGGGTCCATTGCCATTATTCTGGCCACCGCCACTACTGTCGGAACCTCCGCGGTTTTTGCCATTATTTTTCTGAGTATTCTTGCCGCCACCGGGAGCACGGTGTTGGCCCAAATTTTGAACAAAACCTGGAGAATTAGTGGAGGACATTATCATGACCATAGGACTAGCGCCGGTAACCGCCTTTTTCGCCAAACCGGCTTCTTCGAGCATAAGCATAGAACGAGCCTGATAAAATTGAGAAAGAGGACTGCTCTAACGAAGAAGCGTGCCAACACCGCTATAGGCCTCAGATAGGCGTGCAACCATTTGTAGGACCAAACGATCATTCGTAACGGGCGCGCCAACGTTGCGGAGTTTGTCCGCCAATTCTTTCAACCTTTTGCAGTAAGCCGAAACGTTCGGGAAATCTTCCATATTGACGTGGGAGAATTCCTGCTCAAGAGTAACAACTCTAGAATTTTGATTATCTTGAAATATATCACGTATTCTATCCCAAGTAGCCTTCGCTATAGCGTCAGGCTAAAATCATTTGCAATAGGTCGGTAGATATAGTGGAGCAAATCCACTGAAGAACGGTAGCATCAAGGGTTGTCCATAATTTATGATCATCCTCGGGTTTAGGCACCTCCGTATTAGCAGGAGCTGCGGGGATAATGTGATGAAGGACTTGATGCGAGCGTGCGTGAACTTTGAACAGTTCGTCCCACGTAGCGTATTGGACGTTTTCTATCTCAAGAACGATAGAGATGTGGTTCTTGATGTTAGAAACAGTAAGGGCAGGGTGAAACGTATTCTTAGTCATATTAGCAATGCAAGACGTGATGGAGGGATTTGGAAAATAAATTTGGGAAGGGAATTGCACGGAAACCGAGAGTAGTGGCTCGGATTTCGATGCACGGCGGAGAGAAATTTGGGAGAGAAATATGAAACCTAGACTTCTGATACCATGAAAGAAATAATTCCTTGATTATTTTCATTAATGAAAAGGTATATATACAATTTACAATATCAAAATATGGTAAATCCTATTCCTACTATACAACTAATCTCCTAATTAAACTTGTACAAGAATTTTACAATTATGGTAAGAAGAAAGGGAAACCGAGACTATGTATACACGGTATATTCCGTGTATACTTATTGTGTAATCTATCATTTACCAACTTCGGAATAACTTTAGACAAGTGATCCGAAGTTCATATTCTCAGAGATGTGACTAGATCTGCAACCACTATGTTCCTGTGTCAGCGAAAGTATGCAGAAGATATAGTGTACAGGGCCAATATGGCAAATTGTAAAATTATGCCAACTCTGGTGGACTCAAAATCCAAGCTTAGTGCCAATGACGGTGCGCCAGTTTCTGATATTGCATATGCCGTTCAGCAGGCGTGTCTGTTCATGCACGACCCCCGAGAGTCCCATTTTTCCGCCCTCAAACGTATTATCAGATATGTTAAGGGCACACTTGACTTTGGTTTACATCTATACCCCTCTGCCCCAACCAAGTTGCTAGCCTACACGGATGCAGATTGGGCAGGATGCCCCGACAAACGTCGCTCCACCTCAGGGTACTGTGTATTTCTTGGGGATAATCTTATCTCATGGTCCGCCAAGCGGTAGGCCACACTGTCCCGTTCGAGTGCTGAAGCAGAATATCGCGGAGTTGCTAATGTCGTCACTGAGATCTGTTGGCTCCGAAATCTTCTTTTGGAGCTCCAGTGTCCATTACGCAAGGCGTCTATAGTCTATTGTGACAACATATCTGCTATCTATATGTCTCATAATCCAGTCCAACATCAGCGGACTAAGCATATTGAGATGGATATCCACTTTGTGCGAGAGAAGGTTGCTCGTGGTCAGGTCAAAATTTTACACATGCCTTCCTCTTATCGGTATGCAGACATTTTCACAAAGGGACTACCGCGACAGCTCTTCACCGACTTCCGATCCAGCCTTATCATTCGGCCTCCTCCCGCTCCGTCTGAGGGGGAGTATTAGCTCTCAGAATATTCGCTGTATATTTTGTAATTATGATAAATGTATATTTAAGGCAACTTAGGATTCTAATTGTATTCGGAATCAACCTTTGTAAGGTAAGTTAGGATTCGTACCATATTAGGAATCAACCTTGTACAACTATATATATTGTGAATAATGAAAGAAATCCCTAAAGAAAATTATTCCATCTTTCACATATTACTAAAGTTATTTTGCCTAAACTTTGGCCATACAATTCGAAGGTCCTTCTCTCTCTTCAATAAACACTGAAAAATGAAATCCAACACTTAACCTCTAATTTCTGCCATTATTCTTTTCCTTTACGTTGCTTGACACTTCGCTTTCTTGAAATTTTGCAAATACAATAACAATTACTTACATTGACCCATAGGTTTGTACCAAAAATTAGAAAATCTTGATTAATTACCACTTAGCTCTTATTGGATTCTAAATGAACTTTGGAGAAAGTCTGAAATTCCAATTAAAAAGCTGACCATCGAAATATATTGCTACTCCTTTGCCCCTCCAATTCCTCTAAGCAATTTTAAAAGTCTTTTTACATCTATCCCTTTAAGTTTTCTTCTATTTTCGGGTATAACCACGTTTTAGAGCTTAATTATTTGTTCGGTGATATGAAAATGTTCAAGTAAATAAATATGCAAAAGCAGAAAATAAGAGAATATTAAGAAAATGCTTTCTCCAAACTTCTTTTTTCTGCTTTGAATATAAAATGTGAAAGTTTCGTATAAAGCTAATAATGATGTGAATCCTAACATGGGTTTCACATGAATAAGTATACTAATAACAGAAAACTAATGTATAATAAAGATATATCGCGTGTTAATGCTTAAAATAGTCGGTGTCGTCAAGTTCTTGCTTTCTCTATGATATTTCCTAAATATAATAATCAAACAATCCAAATTTTTAATAAATTTACACATTAAAATTTACGTGAAAGTATTATAAGTCATAATGTATTATTAAAACTATTTTTAAAAATTAATAAAATGCAATCAAAGAAGCAAATTGACTTCTCAAATAGTAATAATGTCATCTTTCTTTACAAAAGTACGTAAGTTATATCATCGACTTCATAATTAAGCGCTATTTTTTCTTCGGTGCTCGAAGTTGTTAGCCTTTTCTGAGACTAATAATTTAGCGGAATAAGCTTTTCTTTATTTATATGTGGTGTTGCTTAATGTACCTTTTTTCGCTATCGTCTCCATCTTTAAGAAAATAATTTAACTTTCAAGCACTATTCATGTTTATCACGAATTCATATTATCTTTCGCCATTTCCATTTATTTAGGTAAGAATCGTTTGTAACTTATAAATCACGACATGTTTATCCCATCAAATTAATTATAAGTAAAAATTATCAAACCATATGTTATGGTAAAAATGAATCTTGGGCCTAACTCAACCCCAAAAGCTAGCTTGTAGGGTGAGGATTGTCCACGTCAATATAAAGACTTCATGTTTCCATTCCATATCCGATATGAGACTCTTAACACTCCCCGCACGCTCAGATCTTGTTAACTGGAGTGTGAATAATATAATTTGGGGCCCCAACATCGGTGAATAAAGAATTGGAATGGGCCTGACTCTGATACCATGTAAAGAATGGATCTTGGGCCTAACTCAACCCTGACGTGCGGGGAAATATTAAGACTCTCACATCGGATATAGAATGAGAACATAGACTTCTTATATGGACTTGAGGATTGTCCAAGTCTATATAAGGAATTTTTCTATTCCATATCCGATGTGAAACTCTTAACAATAAACTCTATATAAAATTGTCTCAAAGAGACATATAGAAGAAATAAAGAAACGAAAGACCAAAGGCCAAACAGAATTGACAATGAAAATAAGGAATTGACTAGAAATGAATTTTCAGACGATTATACGAGCTAAACATTGGTTATTTTTTAGTACACCTCAGCCAACTTAAATATCTAAAGCAACTCCTAATCTCCAATAATCTTTTTTGGAAAACTTCATCCGTGATTATCCAAGTAAAGATTCATTACACAAAAGTCATTATTTTAATTTTTGACACAAAAATCATCCAAGATTCATTGCATAAATGTCACTCTTTTACTCTCTTTTTTATATGTAAATTCATTAAATTAAACCCGATTAAGTCATAAATAATTATAAATAAGACACCGAAATTTATATTTTTTTGCATCGAACCACATCAGATGCCACTTAACACCTCAAATGTATTAACCCATTTTTTGTACATTTTAAAGACTCGACTCCTTGACGAAAAACAATATTGTTAAAAGTGAACCTTACCCATTCTTGAATTTGCTTTTGCTTTAGAATAAATTTTATCAAGTAAACGAGCGTCCAAAAATGATTTTATTACTTGAGAAGATAGTCACGTTCTTGAAAAGTCTCTCCGATTGGCCTCATTCCTATCTCTTAATTGTATGCTACGTACTTCATCTAATCCTTAAATTGTCTTTGCTATTAACTTCAATTATTCCAAGGTACGAAGGTGAGTCTTGGAGCAACGGTAAAAGTTATTTCCGTATATGACCTATAGACAGGAACGACTCAACAAATATGGTGGCCTAAAGCGAAACTTTAATAAGAGGACTAAATTGTTTTTTTTTTTAAAAAAAAGAATCATATACTGTATATAATTTCTCTTCAAGTCTATTTTTCTAAATTTTTAATGCAAAGTTGGTAAAAGCATTTTATTTGATTTGTTCTAATAATTTTTTTCAAGTTCTAATATATCCGATTCTTTTAATCTCTCTTGAAAATATTTTCTAATTTTTGTTGTTTCTTGATTGTAGAAAATTTATCGACGGCTCCTTCTTAGGATTGTAATTAAGTTTCAATCCTTCTCTTTTATTTTTGTTTTTTGTATACTCCTCATGTCATTGACATCATGCGCCTATTTAAATAGATTTCGCGAAAAATTAGCTATATTTAATTTTTCAAAACGAATTAATATATGTAAATGTAATTTATATAACTATCAATGTAGATAATTTTTATACCATTAGATCATATTTGTATATTGTAGCACCTATAATTATTGTGATTACTTTGTATTAAATTTATTAAGTAAAAGCAATGAAACTTTCCTTCATTTTACTCATTCAATATATATTAGGCAAAAGAAGAGTGATGTGACAAATCACATTTATTTTTTTCCTCCTTTTTTTTGCCTTTTTCTTGATTTTTCTTAATTGTTTTACTTTAAAAAGCACAAAAATCATTTTATGTAACTTCTGATGCCTTTTATAACTATCACATTTAATCGAGGGTTTCTTAGAAACGTTGTCATCTTTTGGATAAAGGAAATTCACCCAGACATTTTCCAATGTTATTAAAATCATAGTATTATGTAACTAGTCCGCTTGGACAGCTCAATTGGTTATCAAGAGGATATTTGGAAAATAGTATTATGTAACTTGTGACACCTTTTAAATTCAAAACTAAATGCAACACTTCATATACTTAACTGCCATATTTAGTTGAAGAATTCTAAGAAACGTAGAATTTTTTCATCGAGTAATTATAACTCAATTATTTCTCCTATTTTTACACCCACGTTCTCTTCCCCATTAAACCTAATTAATTCATCAATTATAGTGTAAATTCTCTTCCCCATTAAACCTAATTAATTCATCAATTATAGTGTAAATATTAACAAAAACAACAAGCCCATAAATATTGTACTATTCAAGTAGCAATTGATTTCAAATACAATTCCTCTCTTACTTCAAATTGTTGGTTACAACAATTGCAGAAAATGGGAAGTAAGTAAATATTACAATAGCCAGAAAGGATAAACTACTAACGATTACAACAAACTGGAAATAAGAACGATTACAACCACTTAAAACTTCGTTGAGTCGAGTGATAACACTCTGTCTTTAAGATAAGATTGTCCCGTATATATCCTCTTACGTTATAGGCAATAGTCTCTCAAGATAAAGCAGCAACTTAACAAATGAGCAAAGAAAACTTAAGTGTTAATCTTGAAGAACTTTGAGTAATGAAATGATGCTAGAGAGGAAGAGGAAGATTTCTGTAATTTTTCTCAAGTGTGGAACAATTGAGCCAAATGCTTCAATTTATAGTGTAAGGAGGATGACCTCTCAACTAGCCAACTAATGACTTTCAATAGCCATGTAATGACACTTATTGAGGGGTTACAATCAGCCAAATAATGGTCGAATTCAAGTGCCTAGTAATGGAGATTCAATGCTCCAAAACCAGCCCAAGAGGCAGAAACTGTCTGCCTTCCGCCTCTTCCCAATTTTATCTTTCCTGGAACTCCATGAACCAAACTGTAAATATTAAGCAATTTGGGTCCAAAAATATAATATAAGCCCAAGCTGGACCGGACGGGCGGCGGCGGCGCGCGCGTGACCTTAGCCTCGAACCCAAGCACACCTAAGTCCTCCCTTCTTCAAACACATAGGTTACTAGGGATGACAATTGGGCGGGGCGGGTACGGGTATCCCCTCCCCCACACCCGTACCCGTTAGAAAATTTTATACTCGCCACCCGTGGCGGGTACAATTTTCAACATCCATACCCGCCTACGCTGGTATATTCCTAAATCTACACCCGCTCCACCACCCTAGTGGATATCCGTCACCCGCCAATATCCGCTTGCCATATTTTGTAATCAATTCATTTGTGATCAATTAGTGATCAACATGATCTCAAAAATTCAAATTCCAAAAATTATCCCAAAATTTTGAGTCAAGAATCAATACTGTCATGGTCTCATTTTCTTTGGGAGAGAGGGAGCAGAATTCCGGATTTTTTCACCATCAGAATTTCCCACTTTTTTCACCTTTTCCCCCTTGCACAGCAAAGAATCAAGAAAATAAAATTTCCAAGAAAACCCAAAAATTATCCACCCAAATAGCTATATATTACAAATGTAGACAAAACCCAGATATTATTTCATCTATATAAGCAAAAGTTTTTCAACTTTTTCAATTGAACTCCACAAATCCAATGGGTAAAACTTAACAAATGCACAAAAATTGACATCACCAAGACAACCCCAAAGCACAAAGCAAAGACAATAATATTTTCCAATATTTCTCGATCAACATCTCCTTTAAAGAAAAAGGCAAAGACGTTGAGGTGGTTCGTGAAAAAAGTTTGTGATTTTTCCTTTAAAGAAAAAGGCAGAGACGTCGAGAATGAGAGAGGGAGGAGAGACGGCGTGAAGGGGAACGAGAGAGGGAGGCGTGAAGGACTGAAGAGGCGTAGGGTTTTGAGTTTTGTTGGAGAATGAGAGACTTGTCATGACTTATGGGCTAAAGGCACGACTTATGGGCTGCTAATATTTTGAGCTTGGGGCGGGTATAAGGCGGGCGGGTAGGCGGTTGGATGCGGGGCGGGGGAGGCGGGTATGACTGCAAATCCACCACCTACCCGCCTACCCGTGACGGGTACATTTTCAATACACATACCCGCCTAAGTTATACCCATACCCGCCCCAACTGGGGCGGGTGCGGTGCGGAATCCGCAAAACTGTACCCACCTGCCATCCCTATAGGTTACCCCTTAGGGTCCCAAACCCTTATCTATTTTTGAGGCTTATAAAATGAACATTTCTTCCTTTCCTCACCGATGAGGGAGATTTGTTCCACACCATATTTTTCATGCCTCCAACACATTACTTTGTGGACCAATATTTCTTTCATTTTTTAACGAAATTTGACGATCCTTGGCCCTACAGTCATCTACTCACTTAGTAGATTGTGCACGTGTGAAGAACCAAAGTCTCCAACATGCGGAACCCTAGTGTTTAAGTCATTAAAGATGGATTGACGCAATACCCATCAAAGACAAATTTCCAACACAAACTGACTTTAACTTTTGGCTTTACGGATTCTGTCTAATTTCTTCTTCTTCTTCTTCTTGTGATAATTTTCTTTCTCTATTGTTTGATGTATGTGGCGAGAAGAAAAGAAGAGTTACATAGATGACGAAGAAGATGACAAAAGTCATCCTTTTCTTAACCTTCTTTAATTTTTTTGCTTGGTATTTGAATAACAAAATACTAGAAAGGTGAAACAAAATTCCTGTACTGCATGGTATGTGTTTTTGGAACTGCACGACAATTTCTTTCGATGGGGAATGTTGGTTAGACAAGTTGTTTACCCGATGACGAAAGTTCCAGGTTCTTCATTTTACACCAAACTTCAAATTTTTATCCATCTCTGCGGGCTTATGTTTACTGTTTTCTATTTTCATTTTATTAGTTATACTCCATTTATTTCAATTTACGTGTGTTGGTTACTATTTGGAGAGTCAAAGAATATTTTCCTTTTTAATTAGAGGAAGAGGAATAGAAAAAAAGAATAATGAAAGAAAATGAGAAGATATAACGAAAATGTAATTTAACGGACACTTGGGTCTTCCTTATTTCTTTTGTTTTCTTCCCAAGTACACCACACCTGCACTCATATATACATCTAAAAGTGAAAACAACTTCTTCTTTTTTGTAACTAAAATAAAACCTTATATTTTTTTCCTTTTTAATTTTAACAATGAAAATTGCAGTTCATCGAAGCTCCAATTGTAATAATAATACTATATTTGTGATTCCATCGATTAAAAAAATGAAGAGCAATGAAAAAAAAAATTGAAAACGGAAAAATAATAGAAAGAGAAATACATATAATCGAAATGCAATTCAGCAAATTCAGTCAAGTTACTGCTTATTTCTTTTGTTTTTGTTTTTTCCTGCGTTTAATTTGTTTACTTTTATTTGAACAGAAAAAAATATTTGAAAAGAAGATTTTATGTATACTATCCGATGAATAAAAGAAAAAACAACATGAATGAAAGAAAATCACATACTTATTTAGTTATTTATATATATATACGCGCGCGTGTGTGTATCTTAGATTAAGAGAGTCATGTGCTAAATCCACACACAATTATCTATATAGTATATTTTTCTTTGATTTCATGCCTAAAGGAATCTGGTAATGAAAGATGCCTTTCATTTATGATTTGATAATAATAATCATATTTATACTGTGATTTTATAAATATATAGAATAATTTCGGAAGTGAATTGTTTTACGTCTTTCTTTCGACCAAATTTATATAAAATTTATTTTAAATTAATAATGTACCGCGTAAAGCGCGGACACATTCACTATTAGCTAATTAAACGAGTGTAATAATTTACAATTTTGGCAAGAGAATCAATACACACTTGAATGAAATTGATTTTTTCCTTCTTTTTTTACGGTCATCATGTTTATTTTTTTTATAGTTTTTTTCTTCCATATAATAATGGCAATTCTTGAAGAAATTTACAACTACCTCTATTTTAGAAAATGTCATTTTTATATATTTCGTTTAGCAATGTTCTTAAAATAATGAAGCGAGGAGAGGTGAAAATGGGAGGGATATTAGTTGCGACTTGTGCATACCATAAAAATTATTGACAAAACAATTGCCAGCTTATTTCTATAAACATTGGCTTGATTGGAGTCTGGGGCGAATTTACCTATAAAAAATAGGTGATGTGAACTCATTGTCACCCGACTAAACTCGATATATTATATATAATTCTTGCAATATATCTACTATTATCTTAAGAAACGCATGGTTAAAAAAGACTATGTAGTGCACTGGTTTGAACGCGGGTCCTAAAGCATAAGGTCAAGGGATCAAGTCCCTTTGATGTGTCCTTTTTTCTAGGGGTGGGCATAAAAACTGGTGAATCGAAAAAACCGAACCGCCGGTTTGAATTCGGTTAAATAATTATAAAAAACTAAATGTATTAATGTTAAATAATTCGGTTCGATTCTTTAGAATTGGTGATGAATCGAACCGAAAACCGATGGCAATTTTGTAATTAATCATAACATATATAAATGAAAATTGAATGCTTTGATTATGAAACCCTAAAAATTTACTTTGCTCTATGGATTGAAAATTGAAATAGAAGCAGCGGCTGCCGGTTTGATAGGAAGCTGAAAACGCAATCGAACGGCACCCTCTCTTTACGTTTTTGAACTGTAAGTGACAACGCCGATCATTTTCTTTAATTCTTATCATAGTATTTTTTCTCTGTCTGATATTTCAAGTTTTGTTGATTGTGATTGGATTTTATTTACATAGGGTAAGTTTGAGATTGATAGTAGGAAGGTCGGTGAAATTAAAGCTGATATTAAAGACTTGTTACGGTTATTTGTAAGATAATGATGATGGCCCAAATAGTGGTGTGGGTAGTAGTTCATATGTTCAATTAAGTGAAGTTTGTGATAGTGACAACAATAGAAAAGAATCAATTGATCCTTTTCAACTGTTTAAAAAGATGAAAGCAAGTGCAAATGATGATTTTGGGGGGAAGAATGATGTTGTGAAATATTTGTTAGAGCGGAATGAAAGTCCTAATGATCCGAATTTTGATCTTTTGGGTTGGTGGAAGATGTATCCGTCTAGATATCCTACTTTGTCAAAGATTGCCAAAGATATTTTGACAATTTCAGTGTCTACCGTGGCTTCTGAATCAACATTTAGCACCGGGGGGGGGGGGGGGGGGCATTCTTGACCCTTTTAGGAGTACATTAACTCATAAGACAGTTGAGACATTAATTTGCACACAGAATTGGGTTCGCTCAACTCTTATAGGAGAAAAAATTGTGCAACCAACCGAAGAAGAAACTAAGTTTTATGAAGAAGTTGAATTGGGTAACAATACTATTTTTTTTATATATTATTTTTAATAGAATGATTATACTTTAATATTTTATTTATTATATTGACACTTTGGTAAATTATATGTAGACTTTGAGAAACTTTCAATCGTACCGCAATCACAAAAAACAGAACAACCACACGCAGTGGAGGACTTGACAATGGATTGATATTACTTGTTGGAGGTATTGTTTAACAAGCTTGTTTATTGTAATAATTGTCACTGGTTATGTTGCCATGGAATTGAATTGAAAAATTCAAGATAATGTTTATTTATATTTGCTGATTATGATACACTTGAATGAAAAAAACCGATATAAACTGATATAATTTTTTTTTAAAGTTTGATTCGATTTTTAAAAATAAAAATTGAATTTTATTCGATTCATACTTTTTAAATACAAAACCGAACCGAACATATATGCCCACCCCTACTTTTTTTCTTCATTTCCTTTCTTTCATATCAACTTATAGGTTTTTCTTTTTCTTTTTTTATTCTACTTCTAAACTTAAGTTCCACTTTCCATCCTTTAATCAAATGTTTATCTCTAAACTTAAATTTCCTTTTCCCTCTTCCAATACAAATAAAAATGTAATGCTTGAGATTTGAACTTGAAACCTCAAGTGAATCTTTGAATCCCATAAACCACCAAGCCAACATCTAGTCTTATGTTTAGGGGATTCAAAATTTATATATGTTATTAAAAAATAAAAATATTATCTTATATATATAGTGTAACTTTTTATCGAGGGGGTTCAGGTGAACACCCTCCCGACCCCTTAGATCCGCACCTATCCGAAATCCTGGATTCGCCTCTGATTGGAATTAATTAGATTAGATCATTATAATGTGAAAAATCGACCCCAATTGTGATATTAAGTGTCGGGAATGCATTTTAAAAAAAAAGACCTATTACATTATTGACAATGAAAAATCAACCTTTTAAGGAATATAAAATGTATAACTATTTGCAATAACCTTTTTCACGTAGTAAAATGATTAAATTAATCCTCTTCTCAGCTTTTCATTAGTAATTATAAAAATGGATCTTGGGCCTAATTCAACCCCAAAAGCTAGTTTGTAGGGTGAGAATTGTCCAAATTCATATAAGGAGTCCATGTTTCCATTCCATATCCGATGTGGGACTCTTAACACTCCCCCGCACGCCCAGACCTTGTTAACTAGAGTGTGGATAATATAATTTTGGGGCCCAACATCGGTGAACAAAGAATTGGAATGGGCCTAACTCTGATACCATGTAAAGATTGTATTAATCTCTCTTGGGGAGTCTTTCTCATTAATACAAATATATATAGTGTGTACAATGTGGAGTCCTAATACAATAAGGATCATATAACTATCATAATTATACATCACTAATAATTACACAATATATCATGAATGTTATACTAATATTCATTAATACACCTCCTCGGTCAGAGCGGGAGGAGACCGGACGCTGAGACTGGATCTGAAGTCAAGAAATAGTTGTCTAGGTAGTCCTTTAGTGAAGATATACGCATACTAATACGAAGAAGGCACATGCAACACATTAACATATCCAATGTGAGACTCTTAACCGTAATCGAGCGAAGTTGTGGCATGAAACTAAATAAATTGCAAAGCTTCATTCAAAAATTACTAAATATTTAAATTTTATTATGTATCACCTAATACGTTAGGTCTGATGTCTAATATAGCTCGAATATTTTTTTTAATTGAATTTACCAAACCTTAACGTACACGAGTGAATCCATAACAACTAGGCTTTGATTCAAAGTAGTAGGTATCACCTATATACATTCTTTTCCGTTATTCATTAAATGATTTAAACGACGTATATTTCGTAAAACTTTTGTCACAATAATTTCTTTCTATTCAAGAATTTTCTCGCCTATAGTGACCACAATTTTATGTTAAAGAGAAGTTAGTTGTGAAGGCATCAGTCTTTTATTTAACGGTGTCACATTCGATTATTTGTAAACCAAATGTATATATCGTAATATTATTAACTGTTAAAAGGTTCATTTTAATGTACTAAAATTGCCTTCTTTTTCAACAATACTTGTACTTAACATTTTTGTTAATTTCCCTAATCTCAGCTTATCCTTGATCGCATGCAGAGCATCTGCTCAGTTACATACTGAATTTAGCAACTGAAAATACAATGATGTGTGTGTTTCAAAGTAGAAGACGAAGATATTTTGCGGAAGCTTTTCTTCAATTTTCTATATCATGCAATGTGTCCTACACACTTATTTATACATGTATGAAATAAGTAAGAAATGCCCAAAATAACTAACTCCCAACTAATTTCTAATTCACTCTAACTGACTCCTAACAAACTAGTGCATAGATATTGTTGTGTGTTGCTGCGCAGGGATGTTGTTGTGTCTCTCTTGTTGCGTTTCTCTGCACCCTTTCTTGCTCTGCATCTCAACACCCCCTGCAAGCTAGGTACTGAAAACATATGTTTCATACCTAGCTTGGACAATAAGTGACCATGAACACCCTGTGTTAAACTCTTGGTCAGTAAGTCTGCAGTGGCTATGTATAAGGTAGATACCAGACCATGATGGACCTTTTCTTGAATGAAATGACAATCAATATCAATGTGTTTCGTGCGCTCATGAAACACTGTATTAGCAGTAATCTGAATAGCAGATTTGCTGTCACTATACACTGAAATGGGAAGCTGCAAACAGACACTCAGTTATGCAAATAAGCCTGAAATCCACACTACTTCTGCCACTACTGAAGGCAAACTTTTGTATTCAGCTTCAGCAGAACTTCTGGATATGGTGACATGTTTCTTGGACTTTCAAGAGATAAGACAAGAGATAACAAATACAAGATATCCTGTTATTGACCTCCTAGTATTTGGGCAAGATGCCCAATCTGCATCACAATATGCTGTCAACATGTTGGTATCCCCTGCAGGCATAAAAATACCTAAGTCTGGTGCTTGTTTAACATAGTTAACCACCCTTTCAGCTGCCACCTAATGAGATGCCTTTGGTGCATACATGAATTGGCTTAAACTCTAGACTGCAAATGCAATGTCTGGCCTTGTGTTGGTCAGATACAAGAGCCTTCCAATCAACTTCTGATAACCAGTGGGATCTTCTAGTAATGGATCACTGATCACACCCTTAGTGCCTGCAGCAAATGCTTCATTATTCACATGTTGATCATATACAATAGAAGTCAATTTGACATTCAGCTCCATTGGTGATTTTGCAGGTTTAGCTCTTGTGAATCCCATATCAGCAATTAACTCAGGAGCATGCTTCCTTTGATGCATCACAATGCCGCTCTTATTCCTGGAAAACTCAAACTCCAGGAAATATCTTAACTCTCCTCAATATTTAATCTTGAAATGTTGTTATAATGTAGTCGTAGTCTCAGTTATCAGCTTGCTATCATTCCCAGTGATGAGTAAGTCATCAACATAGATTAATACTACCACAATCTTTTTTTTGTCCCTTTTTGTGAAAAAGAGTAGTCTAAATGATTCTGAGTAAAAACAAGATGATATCAAGGCAGTGGTTAGCTTAATGTTCCATTGTCTAGAAGCCTGCTTAAGTCCATACAAAGACTTAAGTAGCCTGCATGCCTTTCCATACTCATGTGCGAAGCCCTGAGGTAAACACTTGTACACCTCTTCATTAAGATCTCATTGCAAGAATGCATTAAACACATCCATTTGATATATGATCCATCCTTTTGCAGCAGCCATAGAAATGACTAACCTGACAGTCACCATTTTCACGACAGTCACCATTTGCAAGAATGCATTAAACACCTCTTCTAGTTATAACATTTTGCCACCAACCTTGCTTTAAACCTCTCCACTTCACCTGATGTCTTGTATTTAATCTTGTATACCCAATTACAGCCTATTGCCTTCTTGTTACTTGGCAAATCAACTATCTCCCAAGTTTTGTTCTTCTCTAAAGCTTGAATTTCAACTTTCATTGTTTCTATCCACCTTTTATCCTTAGCTGCATCACTGTATGATTTTGGCTCATGTTCTTATGATATTTTGGCAATAAAACCATGATATGATACAGATAAACCAGCATAACTAACTACATCTGACAAAGGATATGGACATACTTTCCCATTTCTTGTAATCTCAGTAGGCTTAATAAAGTCTTTCATCTATGTTGGTTGTCTTCTCTCTCGTAGACCTCCTAGATTCCAAGCTATTCAAGGGAACATGATTATGTAGTGGTGACACATTCTCATAATGATTCTGTGTAGGGATTTCATCATCAGGTGTAGGATCAACAACACTAGGCCTTTCATCATCAATGTTTGGATCTAGTACTATTTTTGTTAAAAATGATCATTGCTTGACATTCTTTCTTGCTCTGTAGCCTCTTCAACCAAAAACTGGTCCTGCATAGTCACATCAGTATGAATAGGAAAATAATCAGCACTTGTCCCTGCAATATGTGTCTCCTCCTCAACTTGTCTGACATGTTCAAAGGGAAAGATATCTTCTTAAAAGGTTACATCTCTATTGACAAAAATAGTTCTATTCTTCAGATCAAGTAACTTCTATCCCTTTATTCTGACTGCATAACCAAGGAATACTGATTTAGTAGCTCTAGCATCAAACTTATCCCCTTTTATCATATTAGTAGCATAACACAGACACCCTATTACTCTCATATGGGACAAGGAATGTGCTTTCTTGAACGACTTCTCATAAGGTGACATATCTCCTATTACCACAGATGGAACTCTGTTGATCACATAGATTGATGCCTCCACACAATCACCCCAAAATCTTGCTGGCAAGTGACTTTGAAACTTGATGGCTCTGGCCACCTTTAAGATATGTCTATGTCTCCTTTCCACCACTCCATTTTGCTGTGGAGTGTATGGACAAAAGCTGAGATGAATAATTCCATTATGGCTGAATAACTCAGCACATGAACTGTTAATAAATTTTGTTCCATTGTCTGTTCTGACATTCTTCACCATTACATTATACTGTGTTTTGATTAAAGCAAACAAATTCCTAAGAACAATGGACACATCATACTTAAACATACATTAGGAACACCCATGTCCATCTAGTGTAATCATCCACCATTGTAAGAAAATATCTCATTCAAAAATAGGTAGAAATTTTATAAGGTCATCATACATCAATATGCAACAAATGAAAAATAGAATCTGACCTTCTATTACTAACAGGAAAAGGTTTTCTTTTCTGTCTAGCAAGTGGACAAATGTCACAATGCTTTATTGCAAAACTAGATTTATCTCCAATATTATCATGAGCACACTCATTGGTACATGTCCCATCTTTATGTGCCAGATCCATGCCTGCAGCTCAGAGGTTATAATTGTAGTTGACATGTGTGTTTGTGCTCCTCCCAATTTAGAACCCCTTCTTTGTGACTCCAACATGTATAATCCATCCATTTCCATACCAATCTCCTTCACCTTCCCAGTGAAGAGATCCTGTAGGACAAAGAAATCAGGAAAAAAATCTTGCACTGTAATTTAATTCCTTTGTCAACTTTGAGATTGAAAGTAGATTAAACTTAAAGCTTGGTACACATAACACATACTTTATGAGATCACCTCATGTCAATCTGCAACTTCTTATTTGAGTGATTGTTGTTGTATCACCAGTAGACAACTGTACTTGTCCTTCATTTTCTATGAAATCAATTTATTCTATCATGCTCTTATTACTTACCATATGATTTGTGGCTCCTGAATCTACTATTCAACTACCAAGTTCCTTATCAAACACAGGTTTACCTGCCATGTGTACTCTAGGAGCAATTGCATTACCAGAATGTGTATCAGCAGGTATTGCTTGATTGCCATGATATCCATATGTATTTGCTTGTTGACTCATCATTATAATCACTTTATCATATATGTCTGGAGTGCATGTTCTCAACATGTAGTTCTTGAGATAGTTGTCTCTTCTCTCCTATGTTCTTCTGGTTTGGATGTCCTCCATAGTACTGATGTTGTGATTCATCAGGATCTCTGTGGTGAGCACCTGTCATGACCATATTGACCTTTTTCTTCCTTTTAAAATAAGAAGGATAGCCTATGATCCTATATCAATTGTCCCTAACATGTCATTTGTTCTTACAAAAGTCATACAACATCAGTTTGTAACATATATCCCTAGTGTGTCCTTTCATTTGACAGAAATCACAGAACATATTTGGAGAGTAAGACTTCTTCTGCTTTAACTGTGGTGACCTGCTGAACAAAACAACATGTTCCATTTGTTTTCCCATACTTGTGTATTTTCCTGTAATCATTTTCTGACTCTCATCCTGAGCAATCATGGCATAATCTTGGTTTACACTAGGTGTAGGTGACATCAACAGAATATGACTTCTAGCCTGATTATAGTTGTCATTGAGTCCCATAAGTAACTCTAGTAGCCTCTGATTTGCCAGATGTTCAATATACACCCTAGGACTGTCACAATCACATGTTGGAGGAGGAATAATTGAATCAATTTCATCCCATAGATCCTTCATCTTCGACTAGTAACTAGATACATGTGATACACCTTGATGTAGCATAGCTAGTTCATTTTTCAATTGATATACTCTTTGAAATTGATGAAATTGTTATCAAACCTTTCCTTCAAATCCTTCCATAATGCATGTGCAGTGGATCTATATAGAATTCCACTCAGTAAATTCTTGTTCACATTCCTCATTATCCATGAAATGACCATTGCATTGCATCGATCCCATTGTTTCACTTGAGAGGCACCAAATGTATCTCTCTTAACAGTTCCATCAATGAATCCAATTTTATTTTGTGTTAGCAGAGTCAACTTCATAGCTCGACTCCATAGAGTGTAATTTTCCATTCGTACTAACTGAATTTCTACTTGGACTGCTCCAGGTGTATCCGAAGCACTAAAAATAGTGGATGATTGTGGTCAACAATGTTTGAGTTTAAGCTCGAACTTTCAGCGACAGTCTGTGAAGTGTTTGGAGATGTATTCTCCATCTATTATAGTTGCAGTTTACAACAAGGATTGGAAAACCAGAAATCGAACAACAGAAATGAAATTCTAACAAAATTGACTTGTAAATCTCACTGATCCACTATGCAGTTAGCTCAGAACTTCAGTGGAGCATCCCTCGATCTCTGGTCGACCTCCGGTCAGAAAACCCCTCGATTATCCCTGCAAATGCTCTGATACCATGTTAATTTTCCTAATCTCAACTTATCCTTGATTGCATGCAGAGGATCTGCTCGGTTACATACTGGATTTAGCAACTCGAAATACAGGGATGCGTGTTTTTCGAAGTAGAAGAAGAATATGATATTTTGTGGAAGCTTTTCTTCAATTTTCTATATCATGCAATGTGTTATGCACACTTATTTATACATGTATGAAATAAGTAAGAAATGTCCAAAATAACTAACTCCCAACTAATTTTTAATTCACTCTAACATACTCCTAACATACTAACAAACTAGTGCAGAGATGTTGTTGTGTGGTGATGCGCAGGGATGTTGATGTGTTTCTCTGCGCTCTTTCTTGCTCTGCATCTAAATATTTGAAACATCAAATTTTAACCATGAATTTAAAATACTTCTTAAATATGACCAAGAAGATCTGAGTTTTTTTCACCACTTGCATATAATTAAAATACCACCTTTTCCATAGTACAATAATGATGTTAAATTACAAGAGTATTCAAGTAATAAGTTACTCATAATACTGTATACTTGAATGCATATTTATAAGTCTGCCTTCCTCTTTCGAATTAATTATTAGAAAAAAAACTTTCCACATCTGGTAGGAGTAATCAAATTGAATCTAACTTGACTAGGTAACATAGATGTTCATTTCGTTTCTTCTTCTTTTTCCCTCAATATTTTAACTAGGTATTTTAAATTTTAAGGTTTGATATTTCTCTTTCTTTATTGAGTACAATTCTACAGATCCTTTTATTAATTCCGTCCCCTTTATGACCTTTTTAAAGTGGGTATTATTTTGCTTTGGGATCAAAAGTTGGAAGAATCTAATTGCATAAAGTCTAATATCACCTCCCAAAATAGAGAAACTTAACATTTCATTTGTTGATAGGAGTTCACAGTGTCATGATTGTGTTTGACATCTTGAAGGTCACTGGTGGCCATATATGGTTGATTACTTTCTTTTTCTCTTGAAATTTCAACATCTTATTGGTTGTATTGCACGTAAAATAGGACCAGGGAGGGAAAATGGGCTCTTCTTCTTCCTCCTCCTCACTTTTATCAGGTTTGGTCAAGTCAGGGCGGCTCAATTATATCGGAGACCTAATAACAAACTCTAATGAGGGGCCTTAATTTAAAAAAAAATTATATATATTTATTTATCTAAAATTTATTTTTCTAATTTTTTGAGACGCAAAGTTACTACTAGTTTTTTTTTATAATCAATATCTTCTAATAGTTTTTTTTTCAATTGACAATATAACTAATTTTTTCAATCTTTCTTGAGACATATTCAGATGAAATATTAATATCAATAAAAAGTATGAAAACTAATAAAAAATAGAAAGATAGAACTTGATTCAAGAGATAGATAACTTAATTTTAAAATAATTTTTGCTCTTCAAAATCTACAACCCTTGAAACTTGAAAAAGAAATCCAAAGTATATCTTTAACTTTTTTTTCTCCCAAAATAGTGTCTGATCAAATGATTTTGAACATATAGAGAATAAAGATTGAAGAGTTTGATCGGAGATTGAAGAATAAAAAATCAAAGAAAACTTTTGTATTTGATAGGTGATGAGTATTGAGGAAAAATTAAAAAATGTTTAGAAAAAGCTAAAAAGTTAAATATAAAGTACAATAATCTATTAGAGAAAAGTTGTATGAGCTACATTGTCTTTATTCTCTCCCAATTCCAAATATCAAACGGTCACTTTTCTTCCCCTTTTGTTGATTCCCTTTTTTGTGCAACAACCCAGTACGTGGTAATTTTTTTCTAAACTACTAGACATTTTTTTCAAAAAATAGTATATATAAAATAATATGGGGCCCTATAATTGTGGGGCCTAGGCAATTGCCTATGTGGCCTATAGGTTGAGCCGGCACTGGGCAAGTTTCTGGGAAGCAGTTTTGAACCTTGACCAACACAAAGTATTGCTCTAATATTAATAAGTATTTTAAAATTAATTAGTTAAACATAATTATTATTTTTCAAAAGTACTTATAGCACTTCTGACAAAAAAAATATTTTTCAAAATTAGCAAATTTTGGAAGCCAAATAGGCTATTCAACTCAAATTATTCTTTATCGATTTAAATGTTAAATATTATTTTTTCAACTTCAATTAAATATTATTCGAATGCATAATTAAATTAATACACTTTTACACGAAAATACTACTCTGAGCCTGTTTGGCCAAGCGGTTTTGAGGCTAAACTAGTTTTTTTGGAGAAAAATCATTTTTTTTATATTCGAGGTGTTTGGAAAATTAGTAAAACGGTGGGAGTGGCCTCGGTGGAGGATAATATGCGAGAAGCTAGGTTGAGATGGTTCAAACACGTGCAGATGAGAGACATAAATGCCCCAGTGCGGAAGTGTGAAAGGTTGGCTATGGACGGGTACATGAGGGGTAGAGGTAGTCCGAGGAAGTATTGGGGAGAGGTGATTAGACAGGATTATGACGCATGTGCAACTCACTAAGGATATGGCCTTAGATAGGGGGGTTATGGAGGACACGTATTGGGGTAGAAGGATAGTAGGTAGTCCAGCGTAGTCTTACCTACGATTACAAACTGGTAGTTGTAGTAATATTATTGTAGGCTCGCTTAGCCTATCATATTGCCTTATAGTCCCTTGTCGTTTGATTTATGCTACTATGTTGCATTAGCTATTGCCTCTTTTTGCTTCTTTCTTTTTCAGAATGCGTTGTCATGACTTACACACTTTGTGTGTCTTACTTTGTTTGGGCTTGTGCTTTGTCTTGAGCCAAGGGTCTCTCGAAAACAACCGCTCTACCTACCAAGGTAGAGGTAAGGTCTGTGTACACTCTACCCTCCCCAGACCCCACATTGTGGAATTTCACTGGGTATGTTGTTGTTGTAAGTAGAAGCTTAGCAACAAATATATTTGCTTCTACATGTTTTGATCGAAAAAATCAAGGCGTCATACGAAAGCTTATAATTGCAAAGAACAACGATAAAGCAGACGACAAAGAAAATATACTAAAAGGGGCATAATATTCTAATATTATTTGATCAATTGATATACATATAAAAAACTAATATAAAAACATAAAACTATTGAGAGAAAAGATCTTTCTCTAAACGAGACTCTTTAAACGACTACATTATGGATGTTATTGTATTGTGTATGAGAAGAAAAGATCTTCTATTTATAGAAGTCCAAAACTTCATCTCCAAGAAAAGGATAAATATGGCTACCAAGAAATCCTTTTTTGAAATAAAACATAATTATGGTAGAATCCAAATAAGGTAAGAAAATTCAGGGCAAATCCTAACAAATCTCTATTGGCTTGAATTTTATGGCAAAATAATCCTGATTCTTCATTTTCACATAATCTTCATCAATGTTGCTTGCCGTGATAAAATAAGATTAAAAATATTATGGGTTAAAAATTGGTTTAAAAATATTTTGCTTTATTTTTAAAGATGTAGTAGCAGAGATGTTAAAATATATGATTGAAATTCATCTACACATGTAGTACTTCTGGATAAAATCTTCATTATGCTGAAATTGGTTGCTTTTGATTTGACCCGGATGCCTTGCATGTTTTCAAGCCCTTGAATTATTAGCTCTGATACCACTTGTTGGAATCGAAATAATCAGGGCGCTACACAGAATATTATAATTACAAATCTTGAATAATGATAAATCAGACAACAAAGAAAATATACTAAGAGGATGTTTGGATTGACTTACAAGCTGGTCAAGCTAACCAGCTTATAAGCTCTTTTTAGTGTTTGACAATATTGAAGAAGTGCTTAAAATAAATAAAAATGTGCTTAAAATAAGTCAAAAGTTACAAGTTGGTCAACCCCAACTTATTACTTTTAAGCTATATTGAGTTGACCAATAATTTTACTTTTGTATCCTTATAACTTTTCATAATTCCAACATTCCTAATCTACTGTTATTTTCGTTTCTTCCTTCCACATAATTCCTCTCTTGCTGATGTTTCCTTCTCTACGTTTTATCTCTATTGACGGCCTTCCTCTCCATTTTAGGTGGGTTAACTATTAGTATTTCCTAATCTACGTAATGTTTCTGTCATTTCTTTTGTATTGGTTTTCCATTTTTTTTTTGGGTGGGGGGTGGGGTGGGGGGGTATGTTTCTTTTTTGCTGCATTTAAATATCTCAACTTGTATCTAGAGGATAAGTTTGATATGAGATTTTCAATGGAAGGATTTAGAATCAAGATAGCTTGATACATATTTTAGTACCTTTGTTTTAAACATTGTAATTTAACAAAATAATTATTTGTGATTTTTTTTTTAATTTTTTACATAATTTTTGAAATATCATCAATTTAGCAGATTTAATTACATTTCAGTAATTTTAACGTAAATAGTTGCTTATGCAAACAAATAACTGTTTATTTATAAAATCAACACCAACACTTAAAAATGTCTTTTAAGCACTTGATGCTTAAAAGCTACTTTTTTTTCCGGCTAATCCAAACGGGCTCTAAAAGAATCATAATATTCTAATATTATTTAATCAATTGATCTACATATCAAAATTAATATAAAAATATAAAATTATTGAGAAAAACAACTACATTGTGGATGTTATTGTATTGTGTATGAGAAGAAATGATTTTCTATTTATAGAAGTCCAAAACTTCTTTCTCAAACAAAAAGATAAATATGATAGAGCTCTTTTCCACAGAGAAAATCTTTTCTATCAAAAAATCATTTTTGAAATAAAATACAATTATGATAAAATACAAATAAAATAGAAAATTCAAGACAAAACTAACACTAAAATGCTTCTATTTCATTGTTCAAGGAGCTTAGTCACACGAACTAACATCATGATGTAACAATTATGAGAAGCACTAGATAATTAGAAGGATTTTGTAATCTGTAGTGTGGATATTTGGAACAAGTAGCCAGATTGACAAATAAAATACTAGCTAGAACAGTAAGGAATATGACAGCTCATAATATGACAGACGTGAGAGTAAGGCTTGACACTCATGTCATTTCAAAGAAAGAAAATTTTAAGTATTTGGAGTCTATTATCTAAGAGGATGGAGAGATTGGTAATGATGTCACACATCGTATTGGTGCGGGGTGGATGAAGTGGAGGCTCACATCCGATGTCTTGTGTGATAAGAAGATGCCACATAAACTCAAAGGTAAGTTCTATAGAGTGGTGGTTAGACATGCTTTGTTGTATGGGGTAGAGTGTTGACCAGTCAAGAAATCCCTCGTTCAGAAGATGAGAGTTGCGGTAATGAGAATGTTGCGGTGGATGTGTGGGCATACTAGGAGTGACATGATTAGAAATGAGGATATACAGGATAAGGTAGGAGTGACCTCGATAGAAGAAAAGATGTGGGAAGCGACGCTGAGATGGTTCAGGTATGTGAAGAGGAGAGGAGCAGATGACCCAGTGCAGAGGTGTGAGAGGTTGGCTATGGAAGGCTTCAGGAGAGGCAGAGTTAGGCCGAAGAAGTATTGAGGAGAGGTGATTAGACAGGACTTGACGCAGTTGCAGTTTACCGAAAACATGATCTTAGATAGGAGATTGTGAAATACACGGTTTAGGATAGTAGAGTAGTAGGAGTAGAGAGTTCCATACTAGTAGGCGTAGTTCTTCTGTTGTAGTTTCTTGTTCTTTGATTGCTGTTATTATTTACTGTTTCTCGTTCATGCGTAGCATATTATTTTGTTGTAGTTACTATTCCTTTCTTATTTGACTTGCTTTGCTAGTGTTCTACTGCTCTATTGTTATTGTTGTATTGCGATACTCTTAGCTGAGTGCTATCGAAAACATCCTCTCTGCGTTCAAGTTAGAAGTAAGGTCTGCGTACAAACTACCCTCTCCAGACCCCACTTATAGGATTACACTGTGTATGTTGTTGTATAAATAATAATCAATCCTTGTGGCTAGCGAACCGACACTAAACGACACGTATATATAGTACAAATTGAGTCCATGACAAAAAAAAAATCTAATTAATTATCGGACATTGATTCAATAGTGACATCAATTTGCCAGATAGTAATGGATAAACTTATTGTTAGAAATTTGCCTTTGGCGGGAGTTGCGTCCAACCATCTTTAATGACTTAAACACTAGTGCTCCGCATGTTGGAGAATCCGGTTCTTCATACGTGCATAATCTACTAAGTAAGTAGATGACCGTAGGGCCAAGGATCGTCAAATTTCATTGAGAAATGAAAGAGATATTGGTCCACGAAGTGAGGTGTTTGAAGCATGGAAAAAGATGGTAAAGACCAATCCTCCCTCATCGGTGGGGGAAGAAAGATTTGTTTAGGTTATAAGTCTCAACATTGGCTTGGGGTTTGGGACCCCAAGGGGTATCACATGTGTTTAAAGGAGGGAAGACCTAGATGTGCTTCGGTTCAAGGATAATCCCAGACGCGCGCCGCCGCCGCCCGTCCGGGATCATGCTCGGTCTCGGGCGGTGGGCTTCTTCTGATATTATCTTTTTGGACCCAAATTATTTTATATTTACAGTTTGGTCCCTGAAGTTTCTGGTAAAGGTAAATTGGGCAGAGAACTTGTGTTTTTGCTGGCTGTTGGTATTTGGAACGTTAACCGGCCTTAAAATGCACTCAATTCACTCATTTATTTTGGCTGAATAACTCTCCCTAAAGGCTAATCCGTTGCACATCAATTCACCATTTATTTTGGTGAATTACTACCTCCATAATTGCCATTACTTGGCAAGATAAGAATGACAATTATGTGGGCAGTTGGTAAGTCCTCTCCTTCAACTATATAATGAAGCTTTTGCACAATGGTTGAGACACACATAACATACAAACGAAATCAGTTTCTTCCTACTACTTTCCAGCATCATTTCATTACTCAAAATTCTTCAAGGTAACACTTGAGTTTCCTTTGCTCATTTGTTGAAGTTGTTGTTTTATCTTGAGAGACTATTGTCCAGAACGTAGAAAGGATATATACGGGACAATCTTGTCTTAAAGACAGAGTGTCATCACTCGACTCAGCATATCAAAACTGCTCCAATTTCTTGTTCCAGTTCATTGAAATTTCAGATTGTTGTAATTTCATTGTGTTGTAATACTTAGCAATTACTTATTTCCGTTTCCTGCACCATTGTAACCAACACTTATTCCTAATCCACCAGAAATGATTAAAAATTTGGTTGGTTGGTTAGCCTTGTGATAAAAGATTATCAAGCTGAGTTCAAAGAGCACTTGTAGAGCTACAACAACCGTTTTACAGAATAAAAAAATTAAGCAAGACTAGCAGTTATTTGAATTAATCATTTACTTTATTGAGGAAAAAACTTTATTAATGATCTTGGTTCAAACTTCAAAGGTATGATTTCCGGTATGTCTCCAAATAGAACAGCGACTGGTTAGTCTAACTAATAAATGGTAAAAACAAATATGTACCGAGTATTAATTAAACCAAAGAAATTCTTCTTAGCAGCTTAAAATTAAAGATATCATGTAATCTCTATAATTTATTTTAGACAATTACCATAACAATAAAGGCGTCTGTAGTCCAACGGTTAGGATAATTGCCTTCCAAGCAATAGACCCGGGTTCGACTCCCGGCAGACGCATCTTTTTGCAGAGTTTTGCTGGATATATAGAAAGGAATGATTTATTTTTTTTCGATTTTAGGTTCTTTTCATCCCATATATTAAGATACAATAGGATAATACATAACATAATTCAAATATATATGAAATTAATTAAATATGAAGCAGAGCCTTGGAGTAACTGGTAAAATTGTTGTTATGTGACCAGGAGGCCATTGGGTTCAAGCCGTAGAAACAACCTCTTGCAGAAATACAAGTAAGATTGTGTACAATGGACCCTTGTGGTCCGGCCCTTCCTCGGATCCCACGCATAGCGGGAGCTTAATGCACCGGGTTGCCCCTTTATGACATAAAAATCAGTACTCTTGCCGTTTAATTTATATGATAGTATTTAACTAAGCATGAACATTTAAAAAGGGGGGGGAAACCAACATGAAAAGCACTACATCACTTAGAATTGGAAAAAAAGATGATGTTCAACCTTTGAGCCGTCTTTGTTCACTAACCAAATTGACAGCACTCGCGCAATTTTGTCAAACATTACATCAGTTTTTCATAAAAATCACTGTGCCTTGTACACTGAACAGATACAATTGAATATTGGAGTATAAAAAGGGGAAGAATAGAGCAACTTTTGGAGTCCCTAATGCAGACTCATTTTATATGAGAACAAAGCAAACATTAGATAATCAATAGCAGAGTTCTCAATAATCTAGGGTGGAATTACAAAATCTATGCATTTAGGAAGGAACATTCCGGCGTGCTTCGCTTAGCATCACAGAATATCAACTCAATGAAATGATTGAGACATTGGTAATGCATGTTGCACCAGCTTCTAAAACTTCCAAAGCCTTTAGAGGAAGAAAGAACTTTGACCTGCGCTGGAAGTTTACTGCTGCTGTTCGACTAACTGCTACGGTGGTTTGCCAAAAGGACATCATGGGGTCTTTTAACTCTCTTCCTATCTAGTCTAATCTGCCAAGCGGGGACTCAGAGCTATAATCATCCACCAACCAGAAACCATAATCACGGAAACGTTTTGTCTTCTTCTCAAAACCAACAATATAGTTATTATGAATAATAACATGCATTCCCTTGGTTTCCTTCACCCAAGTCTTGTTTCTGAAGTATAGACCACCCGTTGGGAATCCTGACTGAGGAAGCAGATACATGTCGACCTGCAACAGTTTCATGTATTAGACAAGCAAGTTAACTACTTACCCTGATCAAAGTTATAACTAAAATAGTAACCAAAAGAAAAATGAAATTAGAAAAACTAAGTGTTGGATGCAAAGGGGCGCAAAACTAACATAAACAGCCAAACAGAAATTGGAAGAGCTGTTGTACATGTTGTGGCAACAAAATAGAAAAAGAAAACTGACGACTGAAAGAGCTATTATCAGACTCTGGTCTTGCTTTATTTAGTTTTTTTCCAGAAACAAGACTCAGATAAAGTTAGTGCGTCTGTTGAAGGTTGAAAATAGACATATTCATGTTCCAAGAATGTGATAATTGGATGAGATAAAGCCAAGTGGGCTTTGCATACAGTAGAAGGCCTGCCAACTTTCATCATCTGGTCAGAGATATCACACTTTTATTTGAATGTCTATGTTGTGATAAATTGTATCACACTTTTATTTTAGCTTTGATCCCATATAATTCCAATTTGATTCCGCTGAGAGTTGAACAAAATCCTGCTAACTTATATTTTCTGAAATGGAGCTCCTGCAGAACAGAAAAAGAGGACTAAATAATTCCTATTTTAGCCTAAAACACAATTAAACCAACTATATTCCATTCTCTCAATCAAACAGAATTCAATAACCCCAAATTGGACAACATTTCGATCCAGTAATTTTAGTTGCATCAGTCTGCCATTAAGTTAAAGCTAGTTCCACTTCTTTCTCTTACATCAATCTTGGTATGACCTAAGTTGCTCGGACTCAGGTGCGGGTATCCGATACACTCGGGTGCGGGTATCCAATACGGGCTGAGTATTGGATTCAGCAAAATCTACATTTTAAAATTCGGGGGTGCGAATCCAAGTATGGATACGGGTGCGCGGGGATTCGGCTAAGAAATTCAAAATTATAAAAATAGAGCTATAAAAGGACAAGAAGTCCAAACTCAAAACACGATCCCTTGAATTCTTGGGTTCTCTCTGTTTAGCCTAAAACATGAAGCAGTGAATATGAGACAAAAGGATTAAATCTGTTTTATCTTTCATTTTGAGAAATCAAAATCTCAATTCCTTCCCCCCCCACCCCCAAAAAATTTGTCCATGGACTCCGGTCAAAGTATCCGAAGTTGGTTGACCGAATCCGACACGTATCTCGCACCCGTCCCAGTCTCGTGTCGAGATGGGTTCGGCATAAAAAACAAAGAGCCCGCACAACTTAGGGTATGACTAGCTCACATGAGAAAATGGAAATAGTATCCCTTATGCACTTTTTTAGCAGTATGTTGATCCATAAGCCATGAATCACTCCCTTTATACTTCTAAGGCTGTTGAAGGTCTCTCAGCTCTTAGGCGAGAGGACACATCCTCTATCACAGCTTCAAGTCAATTGAGCTGCTCTTCAAAGTAGTAGCACAAAGGGCTTTGGCACTTTGCTAACTCTCACCGTAATCACCACATGAAGTCCTCTTGTCGCTATTATAGGCACGAGGAGACTAAGGCTCAAAAGGTTCCTGAGAGTTACGTGCAATTACCAATTACCTACTTGGCCCTACTACCCTAGTATAACTCTAAGAATACCAGAGGTGAGCTTTCTGGAAAAGAAAGAAAAGCTAAATCGCTGCAGATCACTAAATTAGCAATCATTATGAAATTAGAAATAGCAGCAAGCAAACAGCAGCTTATTTATTTCAGAAATGCTGCCTAATTCCACAATCAATTAATCTGCCTTCGAAAACGAGATCCAACCAACTGCATATTACATTGCTTCTTCAACCTCAATCACATAAACTTCAGGCTATAATTATTCAGCCAACAGGGACTTACTACAAAGAGAAAATGGGGAGAAAACAAGGGACAGAAGAAGAAAGGAAGGGGTTAAAACATAAAAGGAACTGGGCTATACCTTCCTAAATCATTGGGCTTCAAAGAATACCGGTGCTACTTGAGAAACTAGCTTAGTTTTAAGTTTAGATCACACTTAATTTTGGATCTGAAATAAGCCTGACATTTTTAACATGTCTCGCCGAAACCACTCAATGACCCGTGGAAGAACCAACACCTAATAAGTCATGAATGCAAAGCCATCAAGGATTCCAACTGAAAATGAAGTTTCTTGCAGCTGATTCTGAAGCATGGGAGTAGAATATGAAATAAAAAGAAAACAACGCACCTGTCCAGCAGTTTTGTTCAATGCCCAGTTAAAAGCAGGCTGGTCATTAGCTTTCTTTGCTCTGGACCATGGTTGAATCTGCATTTCCTCAATCCACTTTTTCATGACTAGTTTTGCTCCATCGGTGGGTCGCGCATAGATCATGCAGCTGCAGATGTAAGGCCGACCCTTCTTCCCTGGAGGTGGCAAACCATGAGAGTGATTCAGAGGTTTAACCTGGTGTTCCAAAAGAAAGGAAGAGAGTAGACTTTTCATCATTAACAATCCAATCCACAATGTCAAGACAATAAATTTTGTACAAAGTATAAATTGATTGAACCAAATAAAAACTGTCTTAACTTCTGGAGAATGACCTATCTTCCCAGTTAAAAACAAATTAAGAAGTTGAACTTAAAGGGGGGGAAAGGGAAATAGTGGTTTGTCGCAATGCTTAAAATAGAAAATTTTAGAGTGAACCAAGATGATGAGAGTTAAGAACAACCACCGCAATAAATTAAGCTAGTAAGTTCAATCATGCACCATAACATTCTTAATTTAAATTCTCAACCATTTCTTTCTCAAAAAAAAAAAAAAAAAAAACTTCTGAACCATTAGGCTTATCAAAACTATACAAGGAAGAGTTAAAACATTTGCATCCTCTTCCGCACTCACCGCAGCCATGTCATCCATGAAGTAGATATCATGCTTTCCTTCTAAATATTGAAATGGATCCGCTAACCAAACCATATCAACATCGTTGTACATGACATTATAACCAAGCTCCAAAATTTGCAGAAGATGCCGAGGCCTTCTGGACGTAAAATTGAAGAATCCCTTCAAAATAGAACTATCAATGTTATTTCAGTCGTAACGAAATAACTAACTCAAGCAAGTACAACATTCCAGAAAGCTCTTGTTCCCTCTATAATCTTGTAAAAAGGTTTCCTCTCTAAATCTAAGTACAAGGTTGCAATTCAGGATAGTCAAAGACAGATAGTGAGGGATCAACGGAAACACAATATTCATTATTATTATTATTATTATTATTCTCAAGCTTCAATAATCAGCACTTAAATTTTAAAGCACGAATCAGTTTTTTTTTTTTTTTGATATGGTTAAAGCATTAATCAGCTGAATAATGAAGAAATAATGCAAGAATCTTGCCACTCTCAAACACATTTTACCTATAAAACTGAAAGTATCCAAATATGGAGGGGGGGAAAGACAATTATGCTGTAACTACTCTACATGATGGTCATGAATTTTACTTTATTTTAGAGAAAGATTTAAGAAAACAAGATGGTCATGATTAAATTCCAATATTCATTACTGGGAAAACATTAAGAGTCAAAAATAATGCCAATCTGATATACCAAAATTCCAAGTATCTATTTGCTAATTTGCTCACAGACAAACATAATAGAAACAGAAACTAAAAAAAAAATCAAACCAATGGAGAGTCCGGGCTGTAAATCAATCAATCAGACAATGTCCAATCTCAAATTCTTGAGATTTTACAATATGAATCCTCTACATATTCTGCTTTATTTGAACCCATTTCATTCCAATACTAGTAAACAATTTATTCTTTTATGCAAATTAGGGGTCATCTAAAGCTAGAGGTCACTAAACACAATAAACCCAAACATAAATCAATTAACTACCTGCTCCTCGATCCCAGACTAGTTGAAGTAAGTGATACTAATCCACAATAAGCCCGTGTCCTATTCGGGCCTATTCCATTCCAAATACTGCTAAGTAATTTATTATATTTAGGTCTAATTTAACACAATATACCCAGATGCAAAAGCTCCAAAAGGGTACCTGAGATCCAAACTTATGAGCAGTTTGGGACTCCAAAACAGGAGGAATGATGACAGCATGACCAGGCCACCTTTCATTAACCTTAAACAAAGTAGGATAATCCTCAGCAATAACAAGCACTTTCTCATGATGTTTTTGCCTCACAATACTAATCAACCAGTTATTCAAGAAAGGCAAATAAGGTTCACTAACAATACATACTATAAGAGTATTATTCTTGGACACAAAGGCAGCAGCTTTAGGCAAGGAATAGTCACGCCACTTGGATTCAAAAGGGTTTGATGATTTTGAAGTGTATGAGAGAAACCCATTTGAAGGGAATTGAATATATGGGTAAAGAACACCAAGAATTGCTAAAAGAGAAAGGAGGAGGAAAAGGGTGGTGCGGCTTTGGAGAAAAGAGGTGGGTTTTTGGGAAGTTTGAGAAGATGGTGGGGATATTGGATTTGGGTCTGTGAGTGGATTGTGTAGAGGTCTTTGGTGTAAAGATGCTGATGACATTGTTGTTAGATTTGGATTGAATTACAAGAAAATGATGAATTGTGAGATAGTACTGTGGAATTTCAAAGAAAGAAATTGGGGAAATTGTATAGATCAAGAGGCAGATCTTAGATGGGGACTGGGATTGAAAACACTTGCACTATGAACCGGATCCACACTTGGTGAGTTTATGTTCTTGGTGCTGCCTCAAATGAACAAAGATTTGTATCTTTCATTTTTAATTTTGAAGACTAGTGTAGTGAGTGCCAAAGGAGGAAGAGAGTAGGAGTACTTTATTTTCTTGCTTTAATGTCTCGAGGTTAATCAATATACACTGATATGTAAAATGTTTTATACAGTACATTTTTCTCTCTCAGTCTGGTCTGTTTACAGTTTTGGCATGCAATCAGTCTAATTTTTCAAATAATCAAATCTCATTTTTATGAACAGTGTGACATCTCTATTACATGTATAATATTTTTTTGGGCACAAGTATACATCTCAATCCAAGCAAGTTAAGATCGATTATATGAATTCCCACTTACTCATCTAGATGTCCTTAAATAAATACACAAAAGCTTTTAAGAAAATAACAAATTTTAAAATACGTTTTTGTGCTATTTTTCTCTGGGAAAGTTTTTCAAAAAATTTCTCTAAATTTCTCCGACAAAAGATTATCCAAACGTCATTGTGAGAGCCTGTCTTGTGTTTACAACTTATGGCGAATCGTTAATTACATCAATCATTCTGCCAAAGACGTGGTTTTTTGGTAAACCCATACAGTAATTGAGATCTGTTTGTTATCCACGACACATTTAAATTTTCTCTACTAGAGAAAAGGGTAAAAAAAAATACACGAAATCACCTTCGCGTTCCTGCTTTTATCTCCAGTATTTTGTTATGTCAAAAGAAATTTAATTTGGATAAAAACTGGGGAAAAAAATATTTACTCTACAAGATTGGTCAGAATTGCCGGACATCCTTTTCTCGAAATCAAAATCAACATCAACATGGTTAGTATTATTCATTTCATGAATTGAAAGAACATTGATATGCAAGCATTACACTCGGCTTAAGAATGCTGGACAATGCAGTTAGAGAATTATTTTTCCAACAATTTGTTCTACAAAAAGACAGATATTAACATCTCCTTTACCTTACAAATATACACACTGCTCATTATTGATTCTCAAACGAAACAAATTGCCTATGATCGTGGGAAACTTGAGAATGATCTTAAAACTAGGTGTTCTCCAGGTGATGGCTCAGTACAACTTCTCTTTTACAGATGGAAAGTTAGAAGGATGGCACCTCTTGCTCTCTTTTTAGAGTAGATTACGAGACAGCACTGGTCTTCAACTTAGGTGTCTTATGCTTGACAAAGAAAGCCGAGAGCATACTCCTGCTGCGATTAGGTGCACGGATAATCTCACGTCTTGGATTATCAAATGATCTGTATGGTGTTAGTGGTTTGCTACCCTCCAGGTTACCCTGCAAAGGCAAAATTTCATTCAAGCTATAAAGAAGAAAGCAATTCAGGGGGGGGGGGGGGGGGGGGAGAAGAGAGGCGGAGGATGCTTGATCATTTAAGCGTGCAATCTTGGTCTGGTCCTATTGGATGCTCCACAAGCAAAGTACGTAACTTCAAACAGACTATAAGACCAAACAAGATTTAAGACCAATGACGTTATACAAAGCAAAATTTCAGGACATACAAGATATCCACATACTATTAAATTAGACCACGGAAAAGAGGCAAACTGTCTACATATATACAGACGGTCACAAACTTTTACATCAAAAGACATGAGACGAAATGACAAACAAACCAACTTCAATATCAAACAAGTTATTGCTCTCTTTTCTTACCCCCAAAATATATCTTCCAGATTCAGATCTCACCTCTCCAGCAAAAGTGCATTATTTACCCCATCGAATTAAAAATTCTGGAGAGATGAAACTAACTAATTGAAATATTAATTGTAAGTTGTCTGATTGATTAACAAGTACAATGACAGATTGCAAGACTTCGACTACTAAAACGCAAGTGGATGCTCATATGTCAATTAGGTTATGATCCTCAGATAGCAATGTTAAACAAGGATACTCACACGTCTTATATTCACCAAGTCGTCTAATACTCTTCCCTCTGAATTATGTTTCCTATTCTGCAATTCCACAGTTCTCACACAATTATCAAGGTAGAGTTGAAATGTGGTTGTTTACTTTTAAGTGAAGGTGGCTTTGGTTTACACAATGCAAGTGCGCGCAAACACACAAACTTACTGAATTTAAATAAAGAAAAGTTAGAAGTGCAAAAAGTTGGGCCGATTAACTTTTTCTAGAAAATACTACTAATACATAGTTAAAACTTCTTTCCTGGGAATACAGACATTATTTTGGGATGGATGAAATAGAATGATGGGCATCGAATAGGAACTAGACAGATCCATTTCTCAGAGAGTTCAAATTATATAGTATCTGAATTCTAGAGTATTTACCTTAACATGCCAAAACTAGTCAGAGAAATTCTGATGTTGGCTGGAACCACAAGAGCCAAACATATAACAAGCACATAGATCTTTTAGATTATTGGTCATATTTTTTTTTGATTGGTAAAAATACCTATTTGGTTATATATGATATATCTCATACGCAAACCGTCTAATGGAAGTAGATTAAAACGACAACTGTGAGAATAAATGTATATTCTTTCTTTTTGATGAAATAAATTGTATATTCTTTCTCTAGCTTTAGCTTTCCACCCTTCAAGTGATGCTTTTAAAAGAAGGGGAAGGAGTAACCTGGGTTAAAATCCAGATACCTCTACAACAGAAGAAACTAAACCCTTCTGTTCACCTGTCATGAAATGCTGTTGTGGTAAATAAAAAGTAGGACGAAACCAGCAGGATTTAAATAGCTATAGAAAGGAAGAACAATCCCTGGTGCCCTTTATAACCCCCCCCCCCCCCCCCCGAGGGGAACAAGCCAAGCCAAATTTTTGGAGAAAAATAAGATTTCTAACACATAAACATCAGTTCTGACCACTACCTAGAGCCTTTTGTTTTGATAAGGTAAAATTGTATTTAAAAAGGTACTAAGATGGAACAAAAGACTGCATCATCAGCCGTCAACACCTACAACAGCAGACCACCAATTACAAATTTCCTAACAAATCCAAAAACTCCATATACTGATCCATACTATCAATTAACTACTTAGAGCCCTCGAAGGAGAATTTACTACTGTAGGTGCACAGATTTTCTGAACAAACTTTGAGCTCAATATTCAAGATCATGCTGTCTATAGCATCATAGACATTTCAGTTAGACCTCTTTGTTAATTGCATTGACAATGTTAGACGAATAACAAGTGATCACTAACTTGATATGTAAGCAAATAGACAACTGTCAAAGTACACAGAAAGAGAAAAAGAACATAGGAAAGTGCCGAAATTGATACATTTTGTTACTAATAGCACGATATTTATGCAATAACAGCTATGATCATCATCACTCTATCTCTACTACTTATGGAATAATTACTACCAAACCAAAGTGGATCAACATAATTTCTTCTAAACCACTGGTTAAGTACTATAGAAAAGTATCAATAATCAGTAAAAGAAGGGTATATTGATGTGTCTGATAACAAGATTGACAGCTATCTAAAGGCGTTCTATAAGCAGCTGGCAGTTTCAGGACGGATAGCATACAATATAAGGAAAGATAGCATAATACATGGAACTGTTAATTACTACCAAACCAAAGTGGATCAACATCATTTTCTTCTCAACCACTTGTTAAGTACTATAAGTATCAATAATCAGTCAAAGAAGGGCAAATTGAGGTCTGATAACAAGATTGACAGCTATATAAAGGCGTTCAATAAGCAGCGTGCATATAACAACACTTCGTGCAGTTTCAGGACAGATAGCATGTAATATAAGGAACAGATAGCATAATATATGGAACTATTCTTCCAATTAATGCATTTGACATTACCTGCCGTGTGACCCCCAACGTTTGCATCGCTAGACTTGATGCAGGACCAACATTGGGCGACTGAGGACGAGCTACATATGATTTCTTCCGGGTCTTCTCTTCATCTGGTCAATGAAAATTGACAGTGAGAAGCCATGAGTCTAACGCATCATCACAGAAAGCACAAGTGAACATGGAGCCTTCACATACCTAACAAGTTGAACGCGGCAGATGCTTTTTCAGAAACTTTTGCTTCCTCAGGACTGCAGATGTAAAGAAAGATCAGTTTTCTACAACCTATAGAAATTATTTGAGAATATTATCCAAAAATATGATAGTAATCTCCTTCTCAAAGCTTCAAGAATAATACCACCACTAACCTCATAAAAGTACGTGAAGTCCCTTTCAATGTCGATTTGGTTTCTGTTGCCAGATGCCAAGAGAGAGTTTTTGCAGCAGGTGTACCTAATTCAGAACATATGATAAGAACGGCGCAATAAAATGCCGAAGAGAATACAAGACAGTATCATCAAGAAGTCAGGCCACCTGAAGGATAAAGGTGAGGTCTTGCTTGTAAATGTTGCCTCAAATCCATCTTAACTTGAGGGCTAAAGTGCACCTTCTTTCCAGCGGAATCTAATTGTGCATCAATCAGGAGAGAGAGAAGTGTGCAAGTCAGGAAAAAAGGATGAGGACAACGGCAGAAAACAGTAAGAGCTTTAAGAGAAATGCAATAAGGACTAAAAAGTAGCCGTACTTGGCAAAATATAATGCTTGTGATGCCTTGGGATGATAGCTAATAGCTGTTGCTTCCTGACGCCTTCCTTCTCAGTGTATGTTTTGCATGTCAGAAGTCGCTGAAATAAGAAAAATAAGTTTCGTTCTATCCTGTTTAATTCTCAAATAAAAAAATTGCATTAGAGAAAGATCCAGAAGTTACTTGATCAAGACAAGTGACCTTTAGCTCCATTGTTGTGACATCCAATGTTTGTTGCTGAAGCAAGTCAGTTAACTTATAAGCAACAGTTCCCAGGTGGTCGACCACATTGACAAGAGCTCTTGCAGCATAGTCTTTCAAGTTATCAAGAACCCTGAAAACAAGCAGTACTAGAATATGAGAAGAAAGGAGCAATGAAAGAATGCAGCACGACCAAGAATAAACGTTACCAGAATTTTGGAGATTGCCCTAAGCATAGGAAAGATTCTTGCTGAGAAGGCTAAAATTGTTTCTACCTACTTTTGCTATGACTGCTGTAAAACCTAGGAGAAGCATGAAAGATTGACTGGAAAATATTCTGTACATGGGCATACTCTTACATTTGTTTCTGCTCGTTTTGAAGATAAGACTTTTCACAATATTCTGCAGCAGAATAGAGTTGTGGCCTCAAGTTCTTTAGTTCCTGAGACAGGCAACACGTGATCATTGAGTTAGAACAGAGTTCTTGCAAAGGTTGACAAATGGTTAAGATGGAAACAACCTATAGCAGTAATACAAGGTAAAGCTGCGTACAATTGATCCAATGTGGTCCGGCCCTTCCCTGAATCCCGTGCGCATAGAGGGAGCTTAGTGCACACGGGCTACCCTATACATCAGTATATCAATCAATCACCTTCAAAAGCACATCACTATCAATGAACCAAAAACTCCTCAATCCTGAGAAAAGGTTGGGTTTGCCTATATAATCTTCCGAAACCACTCTGCTCTACTCGGGCCTAAAACTACTATTTTAAGTATGTAGTATACTTGGTAAAAAAGATAAAGCCGTGTTATATATACAGTAATCACTAACTGCATCCGTAACGTGTCAAACCATTCTGTATGTGGTATTAATAAATAAGTTGGCCCTAGCATGTGAACATAAGCAGCCACTCGACAATTCCAGCTTCAACCCTCCAAAGGTATATTTGATGCACATAACTAACCAGCATATACATTACAAACAAAATGATGCTATAGGCAAAGATACAATAGGCCAACAACACTCCACGTCCACATATCAGTCAACAACTACATCTCAATCCCAACTTAGTTGAGTCGGTTATATGAATCTGTTTGCTTGAGCCGAGAGTCTATCGGAAACAGTCTCTCTACCTTGAGAGGTAGAGGTAAGGTCTGCGTACACTCTACCCTCCCCAAGGGAGACCCCACCTTGTGGGATTACACTTGGTATGTTGTTGTTGGTTATATGAATCTATTGTATCTATTCTTCCAAATTCAGACCCATTTTATTGAACACTACCCATAAATTCAACAAATAACCATAGCTATATTGTACACTAGCCGTCAACCTACCGCAACCCTCCTCTTCCTGACTTGGAACCGCTATGCTATGCGAAATGGTTGGAGTTAAAAGTCACTACACATGATACATACACGACTAACTAAACAACAAATAACACCCTGAATCAACCAGATTTAAGGTAATTTGAACTTGTAAAGACTAAAGAGTAACTTCCATCAACTGAGCTATCATCATAGTAATAATTTTACTTTATAGTTTGAGCTCCTTGGACAACAGTTGCGAAAATAACTAAAATATTCTAAGCTAAAACATACCAAACATTGTACTAGCAAACACTGAATAACAACCAGATCTGATCTCATATTTGACAAAAGAGATTAAAAAGTGGTAGTTAAACCTGTAATGCTTTAACGAAACTCTTGGTTCGCTCCATTGACACTTGATCAAACGTCATCGACGTTGAATTCTCAAGCTTCAATTGTTCACTCTTTCAAATATCGCACAAGTTGTCCCAGATCAATCGATCAACAAATCATATGGATATACATTTAATATTTCAAAAAAGTGTTAATTACACAATGAATAATTGTTTTTGAGGTGGATTAGGAGTTAAGGAAAGGGCACGGCGGTGGAAGGTGGAGGTGGTGGTAGGAGAATTAAATGAGGTGTGTGTGTGAGTGAAGCAATCCCGGGAAGTGCGTCGTTGTTATTGGAGTATTTATTATTTTTTGGGGAAGTGGAATTTGGAAGGAGTTAATTGCAAGTGAAAATGACGTCGTATTTATTGTGGGCAGATAAGAGGTGGTTCAACTCTGCAAGTGAGTAGCTCTTCCTACCTTGACCCTCACGGTGGACCCCAAACTTCTAAAGAGAAAAATCGGGGCCATCCAAGTATAGGAAACGACTTATTTATTTCACTCGATAATATTTTAAATTATTTATGTCATTATCGTTATTAAAATTATTTATTCATTTCAATTTTTCATAACGTGAGTTTTACAATATTATTTTTAATTAACGTCGGTATTAATAAAAAAATGATATATATGAGTCAAACTATTAATGAGTGGAGTAAATGAGTCGTTTCTGATAACAATAACATATTTGAGTTTTTTCCCTTATTAAATTAGTAGGAAATGAAATCTTTTGACCTCTTACGATTTGAATAAAAGAAAATATCTTTTTAAGATTTCTTATGTGTAAAAAAAAATGAAGATCTCTTGAAAGAGTTGTAAACCTAAAAAAATGTAAAGGGCCAAAAAAAACATTAAATTAGGGTATTCATCATAAGGTACGAACTGATTTTGAAAACTTTGGTTCATAATTTTTTATATTAATTTTTTTTAAAATTATCATTATTACGTCAAATTAGTTTGGTATGGTTAGTTATTTTAAATTTGATTTTAATTTTGTATTGTACTATAAGTTTATAATTGTGATTTATTCGATTTCGACTTACCTACATCGGAGAATTATGACTCCGACAATTATGAGATTCTTTTATCTTTGAAATGAATGAAAATTGTCTATTGTTGACTAGAAACGACACACATGTTTGGATAAATTATATTGTATTATATATAATTATACATAATTAAGTATTTTATTTATACTTAGTAGTAAAGGTGAAAAGCTTTTAATCGGAAGAATTTTATAGGGCTTTATTAGTTTATATTTAGATTAATGAAATTTTTATCTATGTAATAATAGAACTACTCATATTGGACTTCATATGCAATTAAGTATTTCAGTACAATATTTGGTATCTTAATATTTTACTGTAAATACCGAAATATCAAATTCATTTCTAGTACTTTTATGTGATTTTAATATGCATTCTCTGTATCTTCAAATTCTATTGTTTTTAAAGATGAATCAATTGAGCATTATTTATAATAAGGTTATTAGGTAAACGGGAATATGTCTTTTTCGGCTTTAGACCACTTCCACATGGCTAACATGCCCATATGAACTTACTGAATTATCATTAGGCACCCCCATGGTTTATGTGGAAGCAAAACATTCATGACATTTAATACAACTCATACATTTAATTTTGAGTGTAAATTATGTTTTAAACTGTGGGTAGTACTTAAGCTCTAAATCATTTGGTCAGTAATGGTTTGGGATTTTAACACTATTGGTTTGTTGGTTTTTGCTCTTCGTATGGCTTTTTAGACTGCCGTAGAACCAAAGAAATTAACAACCAATTTTTTGGTCAATAGGAGTACTTTGTTGTTAAGTATGGTACCAAACTTTTTTCCCCTTATGCAAACAATCATGCTACCCAATTCCATTTACTGTTAGAGCTAGTTCCATATTTGATAATCGAGCATTGGGATCTATGCGATAATTTTAAAAGTAAATTAATTCGTAGCAAGATTTACCCTACAAATATATTTATCCTTCTTTTATTTTACTTAGAGCAGTAGAGTATTTACTGACTTCTTGTTATGAGCAGAATTAGAGAATTAAGGGGTCATTTGATAGCTGACTATGCGGTATGTTATTCAAGTATAAAATTAGTACGGTATTTAGTTTACAATTTAGAAACCCGCATTACTAATATATGTATAAGTTATGAGGGAATTAATACATAGATTTCTCATAATTAATCTCTATATTACTATTACCTACATAACTTTAACCATCTACCAAACGAGTGCATATATGAAGTGTCTATATAGTTGCAACTTGCAAATACAGCTTTGACCGCAGCTCTACATCTGTCATTCAACATCGTGAGTGAATTGCTAGTTGTCTATGATCGAAATTGGGTTGTCCAAATACGGACAACTGCAGAATTGTATTAATCTCCCTTGGGTAGCCTTTCTCATTAATACAAAAAATATATAGGTGTACAATGTTGAATCCTTCTATAATAAGGATCTCAATTCTACCATAATTATACAACACAAAATATAGTAAATATGTGCATTGTTGCACGTGCTAATACACCCCCTCAGTCTGAGCAGGAGGAGACCAGACGCTAAGACTGAATCTGAAGTCAATGAAGAGCTATCTAGGAAGTCCTTTTGTGAATATATATACATACTGATAAGAGGAAGACACATGTAATACTTTGACATGACTGAGAGAAACCTTCTCACAAACAAAGTGGATGTCCATCTCAATATGCTTGGTTCGCTCATGTTGAACCGGATTATGAGATAGATAGATGGCAGATATGTTATCACAATAAATCAAAGACGTCTTACGCAAGGGACATTGAAGCTCCAAAAGAAGGTTTCGAAGTCAACATATCTCAACAACTACATTTGCAACGCCTCTATACTCAGCTTTTGCACTCGAACGGGATAGGGTGGCTTGCCTCTTGGCAGACCATGAAATGAGGTTATCCCCTAAGAATACACAGTAGCCGGAAGTGGAGCGTCGCGTGTCCGGACAGCCTGTCCAATCAACATCCGTATATGATAACAATCTGGTCGGTGCTGAGGGGTATAGATACAATCCATAATCAAGTGTGCCCTTAACGTATCGAATGATACGCTTGATGGCAGTAAAACGAGGCTCCCTAAGGGCATGCATAAATAAGCACACCTGCTGAACAACATAAGCAATATCAGGCCTGGTGAAAGTAAGGTAATGTAGTGCACATGCAAGACTCCTGTAGAGGGTGGGATCTGACACTGGAACGCTGACAAAGATATATAGTATCTGCAGATCGAGTCACTGAGATCTCCAAAAAATAGCTCAACTTCCCCAAGTTAGTCATAGCAAATTCAGTTTTAAGTAAGACAATAATCTCATTTTTCAGCAAATCAGATGAGGCAGTAAGCACAATATCATCCACATACAACAATAAATATGCAATGCTACTACCTCTATGAAAAATAAATAGAGAATTATCACACTTGGTGCATACAAACCCAATTTGCAAAATAAACCGTGCAAAGCGATCATACCACGCTCGAGGGGCCTGTTTCAACTCATACAGTGACTTACGAAGACGTAATACATACTGAGGGACTATTGGTTGAACAAAACCAGGCGACTGATGCATATAAACAGTCTCTTTCAAATCTTCGTGCAAAAATGCATATGTCACATCAAGCTGATGAATAGGCATTGTTTACCCATAAATACTCAAAATCGTGCGAATGGTAGTCGGTTTAACAACCGGACTGAACGTCTCACCACAATCAATACCCTCATGCTGATTTGTGTCATTAGCCACAAGTCTTGCCTTGTACCTTTCAAGGTCACCACTATCTCTGTATTTATGACGAAAAAGTCACATGCATCGGATTACATTCACCCCCTCCGGTCTAGGAATCAAATCTCAAGTGTGTTATTTTGTTAAAGCATTAAATTCCTCACGCATGGCCACATTCCAATTGGAGTCTAGTTTGGCTAATTTTGGTTTTTGGGAATTGGTGATATGGTTTAGGTTGATAAGTTAAACTGGACTTTGGGTTTGAAAATCACGTATTGGGTACGGGTTTCCATACGATGGGTGGAGGCAGAGGTATTTTCGGTGTTAGGTGGCGGACGTTGGATCTGGGGGGTGACCGACTGGTGTAATGTGTGGGGGAACTGCGAATGACAACGGGGTGGGGTGTTGGGTTTGTGGTTGCTGGATCTGTCGGTTGTGGGTTGAGGATGCTTGTCAGTGGTGGTGTGGTGAGGGTATCGATTCGAGATCCGAGGTTGGTCGACGATGTGGGAAAATCGATGTGATGTTGGTTAGGTAATGTTGGATAAGGCATCAGGGGTGGGTTGGGGCCTAATCGATGGTTTAGTGGTATGGGGGTGATGGTCCGGATGCCGGTGGTGGTTGGGTTCGGGTTGCTAGTGACTGGGGAGGAGTCAGAGGGAGGGTGGTGTACTGAGAGGTCGGCAATGGTGTTTTTTGGTGGTGGACACAATGGTGTGATGGGGAATCCGATTATCGGTGGTGATAAAGACGATGCGCCAATTGTCAGGAGTGATGGCAGTCGGCGACTGTTGTGACCGAGACAGTGACGGTGACGGCGACGGCGGAGAGACAGTAGGGATGATCCGATTGCCGGTGGTGGTGGCAACTGGAGATGGTTGTGACGCAGAGTGGTGTCCTGGCAGACTGCCGGAGGTGGCAGTGCCCTTGCCGGGGTTTGACGGAGCAGTGGTGGTGGCAGATCGGACTGGAGGGGATGGAGAGCTGACGATCGGACTGTCGGTGGTGGCAGTTTGTGCACCTGTTGCCGCCGGAATAGTGGCAGTCTGACGGAATGCTTGTTGGACAAGCAGTGATGAGTCTTAATCTTCGAGGAATCGGTAATCAGTGACTCAAAATTTTTTAATACTGTCAAACGGAAAAACATACTCAACAAAAGTGATGTGGCGAGAAATTATGATTTTGTCGGTAGAGAGCTCATAGCACAGGTATCCCCTATGGTTTGACGGGAAATCGAGGAAGGCGCACGGAGTATATCTGGGTGCCAATTTGTGGGGGCGTGGATGTTAGATTAGGGTAACACAGACAACCGAAAATTTTAAGATGGTCATAGGTAGGGATCCGACGGTAGAGAATTTCGGCGGGTGTCCTATTTTGAATCGCACGGGTAGGTAAAATGTTAAGAATGTGTTCTACCATTTTTAGTGCATATACCCAAAAAGTAGGAGGGAGAGACGCATGAAAAATAAGGGTACGAATCATATTATTAATGGTTTAGAGAATTCTTTCGGCTTTACCATTTTGAGGGGAGGTATATGGGCACGAGAAACGAAGAACCATACCGTTAGCCGCACAGAATTTATGAAATAAGGAATTATTAAACTCACGACCATTATCACATTGAAATGATTTTATGTCTTTTTCAAATTGCGTTTTGACTAGTGTACGAAACTCAATAAATTTGAAGAACACTTGAGATTTGAGTTTGAGTGGGTATACCCAAAGAAAGTGAGAGAAATCATCCAAAAATACTAGATAATATTTGTGGCCTAAGTAGTTATGAGAGATGTCCATAAATAAAAGTGAATAATATCAAATGGAGATAGAGTAATACTCATAGAAGTCGTAAATGGTAGTCTAACGTATTTCCCTAACTGACAAGAGGAGCAACTATGAGAAAGATTCTCTTTGTTACATTGGATCAAATTTCGATTTCTAAAATAATAAAAAACGTGAGAACCCGAATGACTAAGTCTACTATGCCACATAAAAGGAGATATGGTAGTTAAAACGGTGGGAGGAGTGACTAGCAGCGGATGTGGGTAGGAAAGGATATATGTCCCCCTTACTATTGCATATCGTAAGGAGTTTTCGGTACGAAGGTCCGTTACAAAAAATCCAAACGGGTCAAAATTAATTGAGACAGAATTATCGGTGGCAAACTTTCTAACAGAAATTAGATTTTTGATGATGTTTGGGGCATAAAAGACGTTTTTAAGAGAGAAGTTGGGATATAGTGGTGGGGTAAGGGTATGGCCAAATCCTTGAATTTGAATGCGATGGCCATTATCAACCATAATAGACTACAGTGTATTTAAATTTCGCAGTTGAGTAAGATTACCAGAATTGTTAGTAAGATGAGACGTGGCGCCCATATCCATATACCACGCATTATCGGGCTTTCGAGGAGTCAATGTGTTGAAAGCCTAGCCCAAATTGGATTGGGAAATTCTCGGAGTAGACTGTTGGGCCTAGAATAATGGGCTGAATATAGGTGCCCTGTCTGCAGATTAAAATGGGCCGCAGCTGCTGGGCTTAAGCTAGAGGCCCAGTTCGTAGGCCAATCTCATCTGTCATTCCTACGCGGCTGGTTACTGTTGCTTCCGGTGCTGTTTCCGGCCATGAAGGGTGCCGAAGAGTGGGAAAAAATTAGGGGAGGGGTTCAGGACGTAGGCGCAGTGTATATGGGCAAAAACAGTCGTATACGGGGTGTATAACGGCTTAGGGAGGCTATATACATGTGGTATACAGTGGCAGTGAGGGTATATTAGTCGTATACGAGAGGTATACAACTTAGTTGAGAGATAGGGAAAGAAAGGAGGATGTACATCAGCAGTATTCCCGCAGTATACAATCCTTTTATTAGAATTTGAGGGTTGGGCAACTGTATATCAGAGGTATACCGATGGTATACGATTGATTCGGCGTCGAAAACGAACAGAGGTGGGCAGCCGAAACTTGGTTTTAGGTTGGAAAGAATTTTTGGCTTCTGATACCATGTAGAATTATATTAATCTCTCTTGGGGAGCCTTTCTCATTAATACAAAATATATATAGGTGTACAATGTTGAATCCTTCTATAATAAGGATCCATATACATTTTGCTGCCTGCGGGAGTATATTAGTACATATATACTTGTATGGGTTATGCTAGTTTGGAATCTAGAGCGAAAATTCACCATTTTTTTGGCACCTCACTTGCTATGTTTGGTGGTCTGATTGTTCCTCCTCGTTTCTCTTTAGGGAGGTTAGAATTGAGCCCAGGTGCCGCCTCAGCCAAAAAAAATTCATTACTGGAGCAATGTTCCTCGAGGTAGTGGAAAAGATTTCAAAGAAAGTAGGCTTTGGTGTTGAGGCACCGCCAATATATTCAATTAATTCTTGCACAGCACGTACATGGAACTTTGGAGGTGCATTCAGAGCAATGTTGTGAACTCGGTGCTCATAAATCTTCCCATCTTTATCAAGCTTATACTCTGAAGTGCCATCAAACCGACTGTGGCTCTCCCATGGAACACGGGGAATGCCATGAACAGTCCACCGAACTATTATCATGTTTTCCACAGGCTGCCAAACACTAACAATATCAATCCACAAAGCCCTAAATAACATCCTGCCATGAAATCGTAGAGCCCAGAAGATTGATTTATAATTATCAATGCCAGTAAACATGTTAAGTGGATCTTTGAAGACAATATCATCCCTGCAGAGAGCGGAAGAACACCATTAGCACTTAAAACATTATCTCACTGAAGTCGCAACTGGATACAATATCATCGCACTTGCATTAATTCCCAACAAAATTAAGTTCCATAGTGCATATATGCAATTGACGCAGCATCAAGGAGGCGGAGCAAAATAAGTGTAAATTACTGTGTCACTGTTCTCTAAATCTGCTTGTACAGCATCTACATATAGGAGTAACAATCTTAAGTTCTAATTACATCCTAGTTATGCATCCTCTGAACTAACTACTAGAAAGGGGCCTATGCCTGCCCACTCCTCCTTTCTCCTAGTAACCCCTTGATATAATCAGGTCATCACGAACCAGCTTACATCTACAACAATGAGAACAATGCCTCAACACAAGCTAGTTGCATTACAAGCCAGTTTAAAAGAAAAATGTAAAAGATGTGAAAGCGATCATTCTTTTGATACATTAGGCACTAGGAAGACTCTCTGTAGGTTACTTAATGAAAGTGTGACGTGTGAAGCCACATGTAGTTTGACAAAGCAGCTATTGCTCACCCGCCATGATCCTACAGCATGAAAATGCACCCAAAACAACCAATTCCATTCCCTATAGTCTCCGGGGAAGGACTACCATGATCTGTTTGTTTGCAAATTTGTGTTGGAAGAACACTTGTTTGTCATGATCTAACTAGAATCTATATGATCCTCCCTACGAAACTAAGGACATCCCAAATGGTTCACTTTTTGATCTTATTATCCTTGTTATTATTTGTTTGATGAAGTAATGATTTTATTGATAGTAAAAAGTAAAGCCCAATTACGAGGTGTGTTGTTCTAAATGGTTCATACAACAGAACTCAGTTTAGGCAACCCCGTTCAGGTGTCCAAAGCCCTTAAGACTTCTGTAATTAAAGGACCGAGTTCAACTGCTACAATTTATACTGAAAGTGAACTGCAGCAAATCATAATACTTAAAACTGTTTCCAAAAATGAAAATAGCATTTTTAACCCACTAAGCTTAAGATGCACTAAGCCATTAGTGCATCAGACTCCCTGCAATCTAAAATCTTCAAACAAAATAAGAAGGAAGGAGCCATCAAAAAGAAAATTCACAATTCTTGTTTTCATAGGGAGCTTGAGTTTCGAATAATATGCCTATTTGAGTTTTCATTATATGCCTATGCTCGCTCTTGAAACTCAAGACTACAACAAGAACCAATAAGAAGATTGGAATTATGGTGCTATTCTTTTACTTCTTTGCTTTGGCGACTTAATGCTGAACATTTTTTGGGTCTACTTTGCTGTAAATGCTCCGCCATTTAATAGTTGTCTACGTCACTTGGATCTTAACATGTTCGCGTTTTTCAAATATTCTCAGTCGCTTTTTTCATAGAAACATTTCTTTCCCTAGTTCTGTTTTATTTCTCAACAAATGTGAGGGAAACTGCAAAAAGAAGCGGTAAATTTATTCATTAGTGATTTAATCTCGCCATCTTTAAGTTCTGTGGATTAAGTATTACTTGCTGCAATTCACCCTAATCTAATCTACAAAACTCGAAATTCTCATTCCTCATTAGTGCAAAACAACCAGATCAGCAGCTGCATCAATCAACTTACGCCAGTTCCAAAATAGTTAAGGTTAGCTATAGGCACCTTATGTATTCCACTCCATTCAAGCCCATTTCAGGTTCAGTAAGCATGGCGAAGTTGCAACTTACCAAGGACATGATCATAGGAGGTTGGGGGAATACGGATTAGGATAGAAGGTTAGTAGGTAGTAGAGTGTTGTCTCGCTTTTCCTTACTAGTAGTAGTATTTTTCACGCAGTTTTTTATCCTTCAATTTCTGTTACTATCTATTATAACTTGGTATACACTTAACATACTGTTTTGTTGTAATTAATGTTCCTTTTCCTTGTTGATCTTCTTTATTTTTGCTTTATCCTTGAGCTGAGAGTCTATATGAAACATTACACTGGGTATGTTGTTGTTGTCGTCATCGTCAACCTATTGACTTGAGACTAGGTAAGGTTTGTGAAACTTAAAATAAGCTGAGTTAGGTACGAAATCAGGGATATTTAAAAAAAAAAAGGGTAGCATCACCACGAAATGGACGATTAAAAGCTCAAAACCTGTAGATATCAAAGGCTAGCTCCTTATAGAATAGAGCAGGAAACTCCTCTCGGATAGTCCGAATAACATAACCCGTATTCAAATAGTAATTCATCTTCTCCTCCTCCTCCTCTTCTTCCTCATTCACTTTCGTCGTGCTAGTCTGCACAGGTACAGAGAACCGTGCATAAAGCCCTAAATTATTCCCAGAATTCAAAGGCGGCGACTCCTCCAAATCCTTCACACTCGAACAAACCCTAACGCTAGCACCCCTATTTCTAGGGTTTATGTTAGAAGAAATTCTCAGTGGAAGGCGACCGGTGGAGAATGATGAAACTTCTAGCGACGGTAAAAAAAAGAGTGGCCATCGGAGAATAGATTTTGGAAGAATTTAGTTTGAGATTTGAAATTTTTAAATAGTTATGGGGAGGACGGTGGAAAATTCTCTTATTGGTGGGTGAGATAGTCAAAATATTAAAATTGGAAGGGGTTATTTTAGGAATTAGGACTGTTTTTTCATGGAAATATCTTGAAAATATGTCCAAAAAACATTTTAGTTGAGACACTTTGGTCTCTAACTGCGATTTATAAACGTAGTAAATGAGACTTTTAAATCGCGCCAAGTAATATTAACAAGTCAGGGATTAGAGGTAATTCTCAAAGAAAGCGGTTTAGTTGATTGGCAAATATCTAGTAAACTGACTTATACAAGCCCCATTCCTTTATAACTCCTACTTAAAAAATAACAGACCATAAGTTATATCCATCAAACACGACTTATACTCGCACTTAGTAAATGCTAGTTTCTATTTCTACGTATACAGAAACGCGAGTGAAAGGTATTTAGTCATTAAATTTCAGATTGAATGTATTTAGTCATTCCATTTGTTTGCTTTTGAAGGTGTACAGCAATTAATATTTGAAAGTATATCGTAGAGACAATCATTATTAGAGACAAATGTACTTGAACACATTCGTATTATTAATAAGATTAATATTTATGGCATTTGCAATTATTGAATTATTATTTGCAATTATTCATATATGAGCATCCCTTGAGCTTACGTTGTCATTAATAGAGTGAGATATTAATGATAGAGTGTAACTGTCAAAATAGCCTCGACTAATGATCATCGAGAATGGGATATCGATGATATGTTATAAGTCGACATGTGGTCTGCATCACATTCTTGAAGAATGTAGTATGTCTCATCTGCTACTAGTAATGGTTACTAGTGATGGACTCATGAATACTTTTGTAAAGTATTGGTATACCCTGCTGATAAATTATTTGTTAGACATGTCTAGAGTGTTATCAGTGTGTGGGATATAAAGGTCCTTTGACTTGAGGTCAATACGCACCTTGTTTACAGAGTAATGTACTTTGACCCTGTCCTAAGCTTAAACTCCTTATAGGATAAGATACGGCTTGTGTTTGGTACATTATGATGTAAACTAAGGTGGTAGTTGAGCCAAGAATATGATTCATTCCTCGATTGGATATTCGAGAGAGCACTCAACTTCTCATTGATATTAGGTCGACCAAGTCATTGGCCAATGCAAGAGACATATTTAGAATATGGTCTAATTGTCGACTAACATAAATGAGATAAAGTGATCAAGCCATTTGGATAGACACATGGCAAGTCCTAAGCTTGATCGAGTGTGTCGCGAATGAAAGGAATTTATCATCTCGCATAAAGGTTTGTTTGCTGGATTCATGTAAACGTACTTCACATATTGAGTTCGTCGTACGGCGCAGTCTAGGAGTTCCGTATGGACCTTAATTGGATTAGTGTCAATATATGAAGGCACATAGGGTAATACTATGTCAATTGTGTCTTCGATTTAAGGGTGTATTGAGAAAGTATTAAATATTCGATTTGGAATCGAGATATTTAAATTGATAATAACTATGAGATAATTTTTATTAGATGAAAATTATTTAATTAAGTCAAAATTGAATTTTAGATTTAATTAAATGTGTTGAATATATATTAACGAAACGGAAATGAAAATGACGTAAGGCGCCGCGGCGCCGACCCGACAGTGGACCCAGTCAGACTGCCCACTGCACCTCGGTTTTTGGACCAGGCTTAGAGCCCAACCCTAATCTGAATTTTTGACCTAATTTTAGCTATAAATACAACACAATCTCATTGTTAATAAATACTGATTTCTATTAAACAATTCTAGACTCAGAATCTAGAATAAAACTCTCTCAAAATTCTGTCAAGATTTTCTGACTTTCTTGACAGAGGAATATACCGAACAAGGTACTTGCAATCGAAGGGTTCAATCACGTGTCCACTATTTAGTAAAGATTTCAGATATTGTAATATGTAAGTTTCTTGTTTGAAGTTTTCTTTACAAGTTTTTTATTGTCATATAACCATACCAGATGGAATTGTTAGGGTAGTAAATAAAATTTTAAACTTACATTGTGTTTTATTATCTGTTTTGAACCCAAAAAACCCAACAATATTAACGTGGTTTTTGCTTCTATTGCCAACACTGTTAATCAGCTTACGTGGCTTTATCTGTAATGGCTACAGCCTTCTTTTCCAGTTCTTTTCTCAGTTCCGTACGCGCTTTCAATTTTAGGTAAATCTTCTTCTTCTTCTTTTCCTTTATATCGTTTTGTATTATGCTCTTCGACTGACTTTTGGTTTCGTAATCTGATTTGGATAAATAATGTTGAACTGTTTGATATGGTTTTGAAAAACATATATTGCTGCTATGATGCTCTTCGCCCGACTTTTGGTGACTTCAATCTGTTTCTGTTTCTGTTTTTTTAAAAAAAAAAAAACTTATCTCTTCGAATTTTTGTGCGGAAATGCAACTAACATTTTTGCTTTTCTGGCTAGGAGCTTTTGAATCAGATTTCTTTCCTAAAGTTTGTGGTTAATTTTTAATTAATATGAACTATATTTCTTTTTTATTTATCTTTTGTGGGTTTTATCATCACGAAAGGGCTTCCGCGCATACTTTTTGATGACTTCCTGAACAGTCTCAGCATCCGTGAACCTCCCGCTAAGAGGAACTATTAGCACACGATAATTATGGGAGAAATCTCATATTATCATCCTCCACCATAAATCATGTAATTATAATCCATTAGTAATATTGTAATTATTAGACAAATCAATTAGGTAGTAATTAACATCTTATATTTTAGGTAACCTAGATTATTACTACATACCATGATTGTATATATATTTTATGAATGGAATGAAATACTCGAGGGGATTCAATTTAATACCACCACTAATTGAATACTTCATAAAACTTTTGAATTTTGTATTTGCAGATTCTCAGTTTGATTACTCTTGTCTTCTCTGAAGCTGTCATGACTATTCTGCACCAGAGAATAACAATTGAACATACTGAAGCCAAATGGCAATTGAAGTTGTCCGCACGGGCATGACATATCTAGTTATAATAGAAAAGGAAATATAACTTTCGGATGCATTATAATTATTTTGCTGGTTTAAATTAAATTGTCATATCAACACACCTCACATTTTACCTCATTTTCTAATCTAATGAAGACTCAATGCCAACGACATTGCCCCTTGAGCTCCATACTTCCGAGGCCTACCCCTCTTTCTGCGCACTGGTTCACCTTGTGGCAGTGCTGATGATGATGCACCAATACTACCTCTAGGTGATATTGTTGATGAAGGATCCATTACTAGTGTTTGTGGAATTGAAGCGCCACTACTACTAGATTGAAAAGGAATATTGGCAGTAGGTAATGAAGGATTAATTCTTGGTGATCCCTGTAAACCAGGGGCATTCCCACTCCTACTCATCCCTCTCTGCATATAGGAAGGAGTGGATCCAGGTAACATCATAGCGTCCCTTCGATCCATACATTTATTTCTTTTTTCAGAACTCTGTAAACAATATATCCCCTTCAAACAGTGATTTAAATCTCAAAGTAAAGGGAATCAGAGTCTCAACTCTTTATCCTAAGCATTGATCATTCTTTGCAACATCAAAACCAGTAAAAGTTGCAGCCTTGGATAAGAAAATGGCAAAAAAAGACTGAACTTCTTTAAAAGCTGAAGGGAACTATATTATGCAAATTCAAGATCTCCTTAAATCCCAGAACATATTTAGCTGTGACTTCAATTTCACCTCCACACTAGCACGAGAATAACAACGGAAGCTCGTTCAAGAACAAAGCCTCCCAGTAAATGCAAAATCTGAAAAGATTTTAAAAGTAAAGTCAGTGAATGACTCAAAGTAAGTTAAGAAATACTCCCTCCGTTCCATAATAAGTGGTGTATTATGGTGTTTTAGGCTTTTCATTTTGTTTCAAATTAAGTGGTGCTTTAGGATTTTAAAAAGAAATTGGCCTTATACTTCCAAAATTAACCTTATTTACATAATCAAAAATCATTAAGTAGTCTCTCTTTTCTAGGCATTAATTAGGGTAAGTTAGTAAAAACACTCATAATTTTCTAGGAGTGAGCATTTTCTTAAGGGTATGCATAAGCTAAAAACACAACTTATTATGGAACAGAGTGAGTAGTAACAAACTCAGCAAAATAGATATAGGTAAATACACACTAAAGTAGGAGAAGGAAAGGAAAAGTGTCCTGAGTTCAAAACTTCAACAGAGAAGCAAAACAGGTGGCTAAGAGGTGTGCATAGGAAGGAAAATGCAAGTTCAAAGCAAAAGGGCTAAGGTTAAAGCAAAGCAAGTATACAAGAACTTTTAACAGCTTGACAAACCTATTAAAGGGCTTCACATTGAAGACAAATGCAAAACAAACACAGTGAATTAATATCTTGGCCTGGTCCATTCTCACCTTACCATTCACCAACAACCGTTATACACTAAATTTCTGCTTCATCGTGGTCAAAATTCCACAAACATTTCAACAGAAAGAGACAAAACCCAACAAAGAAATCAATGCCATTGCATAAGGAACAAGAACCCCAGTCATGAACAGTTAATAAAAATCAATTCTTGATTTGCAAATTCAATAAAAATCACAACTTTATAATATTTTTAACCAAGAAACTGACACCAAATTGATTAAAATGCAAAAAGGAGGTGACCCTTATGGGGAAAAAAAGAAAGTTAAAAGGTTAGAGACTATAACCTGTGACAAGTCCTTGGCTGAAATGAAAATGGAAATGAAAATGTGGGGTAGAGAGAGAGGTGGTGTTTCTGTTTGTGTTGTTTGAGAAGGTGTAATAGATATATGTGTGTGTTGTCATTGTGTGGTATGTGAGATTGACTGATGCCAATTTGTTTGAGCAAAGAGATTATTCAGAAGACTGAATTTTTTTCAAAGCACACACTCTCTCAAACCCGAAAAAGGGCGCTGGATGGATAATGCCGATATTTAAATTCATTTAATAACGACTTCTCTAGCGTTTGGTTGGTTGTATGAAAAAAACAATACTTTCTTTACTATGCGACGTTATTGTTCCATGCTATGTCTTTTTACTTCTATACCGGCTTTTCTAAATTATTTTGTTATGTGTTACTCGAGGTCTTTCGAAAACAATCTCTCAATTTAAGATCGGGTCAAATTATGCGTATACTTTAATCTTCTCAAACCCGCATGCAAAAATACATTTGGTATGTTGTTGTTTTCATTGTTGCAACATTATTATTCCCGTATTAAATAATCTATGCATTAAGCAGTGGCGGAGCCAAAAATTTGGCGAAGTGTATGCAAATTTTCTTCTCACTTGTGTTAAGGGTGTGCAAAATTAAATATATATTCATAATATCTAACATTTAATTTATGTACACGACGTAATTTTCCGGTGAAAGGTGTGCACATGACCACCGTTCGCCTAAGGTGGTCGCCATGGCATTAAGACATGAGCAAATTTATATATTATTTTATATTTTATAAAATATTAAATAAGGATATGTGTATTACTCATAAGGGGATTAAAGTGAATGAATTGGTCTACTGAGTGTTATTTGTTATATCACATTTTTTCACACCTTAAGTTTTACTAGTACGTTTATCTAGTTAGATTATGTGTTCTAATGGTTGTCAAATCTCAGAAATCAGAAATCTAAGAAACTGTATTTGGTCTATCCCATTTAAAATTCAAATTATTCGAAATACTATTTTAGGACTGAAATAGTTTTTATTAATTATGATGTTTAAACATAAAATTATCAATTATAAAAATTGATTATAGCATTCTTATGTAATTTTAAATATATAAAATATATTTCAGAAAAGTTAAAACCTTGTATTCAAATTGAGCTCAACTTTAGACTTTGGCCTTTCTACTTTAAAATTTTCACATTATTTTTTTAAAAAAAGGGTAACTTTATATTCCGATTGAACATAAATTTAGATTTTGACCTACTCTAATAATTCATCATTCTTTTTTAGATGGAGGTGTAGGTGGGGTATAATTTGTGGCCAAATTGAGGTGAAAAAGAGATGGGAGTACAACCCACGGATTATGCTAGCATGGAATTAAGATATTTGAGCTCTGAATAGGATCTGCTCTCTCTCTTGTTTGTTCGTAAAATATGTGTCTAAAATCTAATGATAATGAATACTAAAGTCTCATTGGTACGTGTTTACAAGTTAAGTGACGCTAATAATTGACAGCATTTCAAGATTACGACCATAGTGTAATTCATTGGCTACGAACAGTCTCTTAGTATACGTATCGAATTTCCCAAACAATTACTGCTGACGGTGTAGGTTCGGGGCGGCTTAAGAGCGGTAGCCTAAAGCCAAACTTTAACGGGAGGTCTTATTTTATTATTAAAAAAAATATATTTTTATTTGAAATCGTGTTGTAATAGTTTAACATATCTACAAATCGCTAACCAATGAGTTGAACTGATAACATTTAAAATCGAACCGAACCACCTGATAAGCACCTCTAGTTCGAGCCTTAGAATGAAAAAAAAAAACTTGCTAGGGAGCTTCCCTCTTTAATCGGTTTTGCGTGTCTCGAAATTAAATTAATTGAAAATTTTAAAATAAATATCAAACACGGAATAAGAAAAAATTGGGGCCTCTAAACTTTTGAGGCCTAAAGCCTTCGCTTTAGTGGCTTGACCTCTAGCAATAGCATGCTACGCGTAGGTCCTCCTTACTTGTGGCCTTGTGGGAACCAAACTTGTGTCAACTTATTTTTGTTTTCTTTTAAACAAAATTTGCTAACCAGATATATCGATTAACACCAAATAAGTTTAACAAGTGGGTAAACATTATGATTTGCATTACTATCAATCACACAAAACACTGGCATTATTCATCATGTAAACATTTCTCGTATAACAGTTTATTGCATAATTAGTACATCAACCAAACAACACTCAAATTCTAACCATCTGACTTCCAACTGTACCAGCATGGTACAACTGGAAAATGAATTGTAGTAGTGAGTTGTAATTTAAGGAAGTAACTTACTTGTAGTCTTCCATATAAATTTTTATCACTTAGGGGTCATTTGAAAGGAAGTATAACCAAAAATAATTGTGGGATAAAAATTTAGCAATTATTTATCCCTTATTTGGTTCCTAATCCTGGGATAAATTATCCGGTATAACCGAATTGAAATCGTGAGACAGTTCAGTTCTCCAGACAGATCTACTATCCTAGAGAAGGGTTGCACTGTTTGAAATTCTTGAACGAAAAATTGAGTTGGAAAGGAGTGGAAAGAAAGCATACAAGTGAAGACTAAAAGACTCATGACTAAAGAAAATATGAATCTGAAGTATATAACACGACGTTCAGTTTAGTAATACTTGCGAGAATCTTTCATACAATACAACATATGTGCAGTTCAATACTGTTCCTATTCCTCCTTCCTTCTTTCTCTAATCCCCTAAATTTATAGAAAGAATTATTAGAAAATTAAGAATCAGGAGTAAATGCCTTGGGAGTACAACCTCTATTCAGTCAGCAAATAAAATCAGTTGCTGACATTTTAAATATGCACTAGTAAGATATCACAATGTTTAAGGTAACCTTACTAACACGATCGACTGAGATTCATCTCTCAGTTGATCTCATTTGTTTATTTTAACAATAAAAAAATGAATAAAAACATTACTGTAGACTACATTCATGTATTAGCTGGCTCATGATTTTCTTTCCTTATTGGGTTTTCTTGAGTTTATGGAGGAGGTACGTTGAATGGCAATGGGACAGAGCGGGTGAACGGCCTCATGCAACAAACTTTCAAAGAATAGTAATGCATTATTTGTCTTTCTTCTTCACTTCCCTCCCTCCATCATATAATCAATGTGTATTACATCAAACGATTATTAAGCAATCAAGCACACACAAGATAAGCCAAATGGATGAATTGATCAGGGGCTTCCAGAAATTCATGGAGCTCAAGCAGATGGATAGTAAAAGACTGAAATACGCTTTCAAAAGTACTACGTAACAGTAAAGGATTGTCAAGCTAACTATCCCCATTTCCCATCCAGTACTGCTATAGTTAAGAGTGCAGAGTGAGCACTATTTTGGAACAAGTTTGACAGTGTAAAAATACCGCAAAGTGAAAAAAACATACACAAGGCAGAGCAAAATAATGGACAAATAGTAAAACTTAGCAGGCCAAGCTGGGTTGAAATTTTAACGAGTTAGGGTACATCCCTAGAGGTAGGAAAAGATCCACGAATGCAGTCAAGGCTTCCTTTCCTTTCGGTAAAGATTCAAGAAGTAGGTGGCACTCCTTTTCCTTTCAGTTCCTTTTGACTTCAAATGTTTTATATATGACAAAATCTTTAAGAAATATCTAGCGAGAGGCTATAACAAGTTACAAGCCAATAAAATGCCAAATTGGGTTTGGTGGTGGTGGTGGTGGTGGGTGTGGAGGGGGAAGGGGGGGATTTGCGCATAGGAAATCTCATAATGAAAAAGATCTGGCAAATAGCAGGTCTTACACTTGACATTGGCATCCCTAAGGATAAATGATGGTCCATGAAGGTCTCTGCAACATCATGCAGAGTTCACAATTGTGTACCCCGGTTTTATATTTGTCTTAAATCTTTTCCTGCCACCAGGCTACTATTGATCTTTTTCCTCAAGTGTCACAAGCATGGAAATGTCTACTCTAGAGTTTAGAGGGACACCCCTTTTCCTTTTTGACAAGGTAAATATAGTTTAGAGGGGTATCGCAATACCAAGGACAAGCAAAGAAACTTTATAGCATAATGCTCTAGATTACATCAGAATTAAACCATACATATGCATGTAGCTATTCCCAGAAAACATCCACAACAAAGTACAGCCTAAGTCTCCTTTTCCTAGGTTCAACATACAGGAGTCTTCGCAGCTCCAACACAACAATATTAGCTTAAGTCATAACTAACACTAACAGAATATTTCTTTGACATAACCACAACACAACAATATTAGCTTAAGCCATAACTAACACTAACAGAATATTTCTTTGACATAACCACTTCAACTTATAAGATATTTTATTCAGTGTAAACGCTCGCTACTAGAATTATTTGTTCCAGAGATTCAATAAATTTCCACAACATAGATAAATTGCTAAATCTAGAGAAGCTCACAACACCATGCACAAACCTTGTTTTTTTCTGCTGCTCTATATTCCACTCCCTTTTTTGCAGGAATGGAGGATGATTAATTAGCAGAATCCACCTATTTCCAGCTGCGATCAAAGTGTCAATACAACTACCATTTAGAAATCAAATAGACCACATTCTACCTCTTAAGCGGGCAATAAACTGCAAATACAACTGCTGTTGTTGCTCTCTCCTTGATGTAGTTCATAAGCAATGCACTTCTTAAGTAATACCCATTGCTAAGACCTTACTACTAGCTCTCCAAAACTTACACTTAACTAGACTTGATTAAGATGTGATGAATATTTTTTCTAGCCTACTGCTGAAAAATCTTTCTAACTGAAAATATTGTAATACAGCGCCTTCGTGGTGCTTCCAGTAATGAATACAGCTTATCGCTTTCGAAAACGACAAGATCTTTATAAACTCTAACTCAAGGGGCAGGAATGCTTTCAAATGTCATATGTATGTATGACAGTACTGATATTTTTTGTTTTAGAGAAACAATTGTCCCCTATCATTGACATTGTAAACAGAGTATAAGCTATTCAACATTATTTATACCCGTCACTCATTTTCAAAATGCAACTCCAGAACCTACTGTCACGCTTTCTCAGGATCTGAACTCCAAATCTTCGTGTTGTCTCCACACTGAACTACTCAAACTCAGTTAAATATGGTAATACCAAGACCCAAAACATTGCAAAACATAAAAAGAGTAAAAGATTAAAAGCGTAAAAGCACGAGAAAGAATATAGAATAGCAAGATGGAACATGAACAAATATCAAATCTTCATCAACTAATTGCAGAGGGAAAGACGTAAACAGCTTCAATTTCACATACCAAATTGTGAGAAAGAAGATGATGAGGACTAATATAGTTACCGAGAATCAATCGAAGTTTCTGATTAATAATCGACATACATACACCTGAACAAATTACAGCATAATCTCACTTTTCAATCTCCATTGCTTGTGCAGCTTTAGCTTTGGCCAATGGAGTCATCTTTGTCTTCAATTTTTTCTTCCCCACTTGAAATCCACTTCCACCTTTCTTCTTCTTGTCTTTACCATCCACCTAAATCACAACATCATCCAAATTAGTTCCTCTTTCATTTATTTGCTAAATTAAACATCTATCATCATCATCATCATTAAAAAGGAATTCTTTTCTATTTTGATCAAGTAAAAATTTTAGGGAAAATTAGCTCTGCCTATTTTTAAAAACATTTAGACCACATAGCCATACTTAGCTCATATTTGTGTATAAACACCTTTTATACACTATTATACACTTTATACAAGGTTGATACATTATGTATAATACTTTCCCCAAAGTATAATGTTGTATAGAAGTTTAGTAGGTAGTTAAGTAGTGTCGCATTTTGTGTAGGAGATGTAGGGGGCTAGCCTCGTCTTCTCCTTTCTTAGTAGTATTATCCAGGTATCGCATAGTTCCTTACTCTTCAATGTGTATTATTATATGTTGCTACATCTGTTTTGTATCTTGATATTTTGTTGTCTTACTTTCTTTACAAGTCTGCATCGATTACGTTTCTTTTGAGCCGACCGTCTATCGGAAACATCATTTCTAGCCCACAAAGGTAGGGGTCCCGGACCCCAGTAAGGGTAAGGTCTGCATACATACTACCCTCCCCGAACCCCAGTAGGGGTAAGGTCTGCGTACATGCTACCTCCCCGGACCCCAATACACTGGGTATGTTGTTGTTGTTATGGTATTCGGCTACATGGGTAATAATTTTCAAAAGCGGTATATTTTTTAAAATTTCTCAATTTTTATCATCATCGTCCAAATGCACTTTACTATCGAAAAATCAAAGATTACCTAGTAAATATGATAACTTTTCTTATTAAATTAGTGCATACGTCAGATAAATAATCACATAATTAGCAATCAAAGAGGGAAACTATACATATATTACAGACCTTCATCTTGTTCTTTTTTGCTTGGAGCTTCTTCTCTAACTTCTCTTTCTCTGCCTTCTCCCCTATATTTTCACCATGAATCAAAAAATTAGTACCACGCCAATAACAACAACATACACAGTGAAAGGGTAGAGAGTGTACGCAGACCTTAACACTATTTTTTGGGAGGTCGGCACACACTAGTATTTAAGAACTAGCCAATATTATAAAAATTGTAAACAAATTAAGAACTTCAGAGTGAATAATAAAAAGTAAAAAATGGAGAAAGAATTGTACTTCGAAGGTCGTATTCGTGCTGTCTTTTCCGGCGACCCAAATCGTTTTTCTTCGACATCTTGACGACGGTGGCCGCTCTTGCTTCTTCTACCTATACGTTGAACCCTAGGTTTCGTTTGGTTTAGAGGACAATGTAAACTTTTAAAGTTTCAGCCGTATATAAATTTCCACATATAATGTTCCTGAAACTATCATGTGATACTTCGGGTTTCCTCTTTGCTAAATTTTTAAAAATACTTCATGCACAAACTTTTTTCCTATTTTTTATTTCACAATGCTTAATATTTGTTAGTTTTAAATATCATACGTGGATTAATATGTTATTCACATTTTTTTTTAGTAAGTATTATAAAATAATAAAACTAGAACGAGAATATTGTAGAGAAGAGAGAAGAGTTTTGTCAATAAAATGAATGAAGGGAACATCACTTTTATAATAGAAAAATGACTTGGTCCCAAAGTTACTAACCCTAAATTTTCTTGTAGATATATTCATAATAATAAATAATATTTATAACACTCCCCCTTGAATGTCTATTTGGTAGATAATGTGTCTCGTTAAAATCTTATTACAAAAAATTCAGTGAAAAAAATTCTAGTGAAGTAAAAAGAGTACACGTCTCTAATAATACGTATTTTGGCTACCTTATTAAAAACCTTGCAAGAAAATCATGTGGGACAAAACCTTTTAAAGAAAAAAAGTACAACGTTTATTAACTCCCTCTGACGAGAACATCAATCTAAAACTTGAATTTTCGCAATCCAATATTGTGCACCATCTTCTAGAAGTTGCAGTCAATAGAGACTTGGTAAATAAATCAACCATATTATCACTTGAATGAATCTGTTGCACGTTGACATCATCATTCTTTTATAGATCGTGTGTGAAGAACAACTTTGGTGAAATATGCTTTGTTCTATCCCCTTTCATGTATGCTTTATCTTCAGTCTTTGGATAAAGTTGCATCGACATATAATATTGTTGAAATCACTCCAAGTGCATTCCTGACTTGCTTTATAAATAGATGTTATATTTATATGATTTGACTGTCATGTAGAACAACATCGATGTAATCCCTCACAGGGATAACAAAATATATAAATGCATCAATTGCATAAAGATATGGTACTTCAGAACCAAAGAGTTCTGCAAGTTTCTCAATTCAAATTCTTTTAGCAGATAATCTATTGCTTTTGAAAACTCTTCAAGAGTTTGAATAATATTCAAGTAATCAATTCACACTCATAAAGACGTAAGGATAATAGAGTCATGTGTACCCTTAGTCAATGAATATTCATTATGATAAAATCGCATTTACCTTGTTTGATTCACTTCATATAATGAACAGATTTTTAGAATCTGTGTATGTTTCAGACATTTAAATTTCTTCAAGAATTTTCATATAAATTTTGTCAAGTGATAATATATATTAATATTTAAATGTGTGACATTTGTTGTCTGAACAACATGTCCAATAAGCTTGAAGCTTACCAAAATACGTCATTTTACTTGGTAATAATGTATGCATTAGCATGATTTGTAGATGTAGAATTTAGATTCTCACAACTTTTTACAATATTGCGCGTTATATTACAACAAAGATATCGTCGAGGATATATCAGTTGTATTGGTTCGCAATGTGACATGACTGATTGAGATCTCATCACTTTCATTATTTTTAGGTATCTAAACCTCTCACGAGGTTTCATGAAACATTGTGTCGTAGGCTCTTCGAGAGCACATTGCCTCCTTATTGTGATCATTTTGATCATTTGCTCCCTTTTTTTAAGGATTATTTCATTTGAAACTGATTGATCTACCACGCTTCATGCATGTTGTAGACTCTGTCCTTCAGGGACATTAATTTAATAGGAGCATATTGCAACTAAAATTAGAAATTAATTTTGGGTTAGCAAATGCTTCTAACACTTGACTTGAATTATCTTTGAACGAGGATCATACCAATTATAATTCATAACATATTTCTTAGTTGTTTATTATCTCCCCCTTATGTTTGAAAAATTAACATATATACCACATTCTCCGAGGGAATCCATCTTTGTGTATCATGATAGATTACTTAATCATATACCACACATACGAAACTATTATGAATTTTTTTGGTTCCTAACCTTGAACCAATTGTGAATTGTGAGAGGAGAATTTATCATAATTTATTGATTCGAAACATACAACTGTTGTTACATGCAATATATCATATCTCATACTGGCACATGAAGCTTTGTTCTCATAAGCAATGATTTAGCTATTTATCGGAGACATTCAATGTTAAACCAACTTGGATATAAACCAGCATTAACAAGATGAATTATCTTGATTACATAATCTGAAAATTGTGCTCCCAACTCAATAATTTGAAGCAAGTAGCTTCATAAATGTCAAACTTCAGGTTGACGGTAAACGCACATGTGACCGTTTCATAGATGCATCTATTTACATCATCACATGAAAGGTGAACGGGCCCATATTCACCTTTTATATTTTTCTAAAATTTAAGGAATCCAGTCCTAACATTAGCTAGTTTAATCAACTTATCATGAGAACAAGCAACAGAAATAAATTTTTGAAAAATCTTCTAGTTTTCAATATATGTTGAATACTCAATATGCACATCATATTTGAATCAGGATGTCCAAATTGGTCATGCTAATTGATAAACTTATTTATAACTTCAAGTTTACTATGCCATGTGCTATTTATTTTAGTAAACTTCTGATTTATTGTGACATGATTTTTTTGTATCAATAAATTTATGGTTTATCGTGGCATGTGATTTCATCATGCTTGTATTTGCATAGTACAATTTGAGGAATAGAGAGAGTAACCTTTCACATACATAATTCATACACACCATGATTTTAAAGATATTTAATCCCCCATCATTTATAGCTTCAATATGATAGTCATTTACTTTATTAAACTTAAGGTTTTCCACAACTTGTGTTTCGATCATAACAATTTCATATATTACAATTTTTAATGAATGACATAATAGTATATAAGCTCTTTAAGAGCCTTTAATTTATTTTCCATAATCACTTATTGTTTAGACACTGATGGTGTCATGATCTTTTAGATAAATAGTTAGCCATATACAGATCATCCCCGCACTTTCTAGACATAAATCTTGCACCCGGAAAGTGGATTCGAACCCCCGATTGAATGAACCTTACACTTCGGCGGGAAATTTGAAACATAATGATTAAAAGACATGTCAAATGTCATATCCATTCAATGCTTTGAAACGACGGCAACTGAACCATCGCTCTGATCGACAACAATGATGATGCCTGTCTTTTCACCTCCAAACGTTATATTTTTATGACATAAATAGGAGGCCAACTCTCCTCACAAAAGGTAACTACAATCTTTACAACATCTTTCCTTCCTTCTTGATTTTTTTTACCACAATGTCGTCCACCAAATCATCTCCCTCTCATTCTTCTGAGAACCACGATAACCTCCAGGCCATCGCCATTTGGAAAGAACATGTCTCCCATATGACTCGGAAGATTGACTTACACTCCACTGTCGGCCTAGGGAGTCCCCGACAAGATGCTCCAGAGGCAGAGATAATTATTCTCCTCGAAGACCCTTCTAAGCAGAGCTCAATTCCTACTTCTGGTACTGAGATCGGGACATCTGCTTCTTCACGGAAATATCCCAATGCAACCCTTGAAGCTTCCCTTGCACATTTTGCAGATATATTTTTCCAGGTAAAATACTTCCTCATTTTAATTGATCTTTACGTACTTCTTATTTCTTCACCGAACGCAATCCTTTTATCCAGGGTCATGTCACTTCTCTCTCCACTGTAGATTTGGCTAAAGCGATGGGACATTCCCCTGATGAAAAAAAGTTGAAGGAGGAGAACCAGTATCTTAGAGCAGAAGTTGAAGACCTCCAAATTGACATTAGAGACTCGAGCTCTCTTCAGGCCTCACTCCGGCTACGCTTACAGGACGTTGTTGGCTCTCTTCGAGATCGGGAGATTCCCTTCAGACTTTAACTACTTCTTACATGACACTTCAAGGGAGGACAACAAGGTTGGTAGCCGATTTAGCAGAAGCCCAAAGGCAACTACACACCTCCGAGCACAACATCAATAAGCTCCAAGATAAATGCCAAAGATGGAAGCTTTGGAGAGATTTGGTTGTCCTAAAAAGTCGTGTGGACACACTTGAGAAAGCCAGTAGGTCGGGGATTGATATTTCTTTTAAACTCCTGGATGCAAAAAATCGACCTCCATGATGCTGAGTTATTGTTGGAAGCTTTACGAGGAGATGGAGAGGATTCAGACACGGAAGCTGGTGGAGTGGCTAGTGACGGTGTTGAAGATGATGAACCCCATAACTGATATTTATTGATTTTTTTGTTTTTGTTGACAACACTCGAAACACCCCCGGTGGACCATGGAATGGATAGACCATAACCTTTCACGCGAGTTTTAATTTTAGTCTTTTTTGTTTTGTTGCCGGGTCACTTTTGGGCCCGGTTAGTGTCTTTGTAACCAGGTCAATTTCGGTCTGAGAATATAATTGAAGAATTTTTCCTTTTTTGCAATTTTGCTTTAGGCTTTATCCTTCATTTTTTTCCAGAAGCAAGTATTAAATACAATTTCATCTATAAGTTTACAATTACTTTGCTTTCGAAACCTAACTTTGAGATTTACTTTACCGGAACATATCAAGCTTTTGAAGTTTAACAACTTTCCGACACTCTTAATTTAGTTCCAAAGATGCGTTTTCTGTTTCATCTTAGATTGAGGCTTCTCATGGCCTTCATAGTTAGTTCCGGACCTGATTTGGTTTCGACCAACTTTAAACTCTGGTACTTCTTGTACCTAGAGCCTTAACTTTATTGCTAAAGTTTTAATAAGAGAGTGACCTGAAGGACCAGGATCACAGCTGCCTAACATCTTAAGTCTTCACTTGTCACAAGTAACATTGTTTTCCGATCTAGAATTGATAATCACTTTCCTGAAAGAACCCGCAATCACTACCATATAGTCACGTCGAAGTCCAACTTAACTTTTCACAACTGAAGATGAAATCCACTCTCGCACCAATAGCAACCTTATTTTGTCAAACACATCAGATATCAATTTTTCCTTTTCTAATAGCGGAAATTGATCAATCCAAATCCTCTTCCTTACACTCCATCCCATTAACACAAAAAGCACTATTATCAAAATACCCTAAGAAATCTTACTTCGCTACACGTTTCCCACAAAATCGTCCTTCATGTCCTTATTCTCAATTTCTCTTATTTATTACACACGATCACTATACTTTTGTCAAATCCAATGATCCTTACCGAATTTATACTCATCCCCGCATATCCACATACCATGTCCCTGATGAATTGTTGACCTCGAACAAATTATTCTTGTTAAGCCATAAATGCACTTTTCGACTTTCGAGCAACACAACGCTAAAAACATGGAGATTATGTGACCCTTTGTACTATCTCTCCAACTTCTCAATAAACCCCCACAATAAACGAGTCTAACCGCTACCCCACTCAACTAAATCCTCAAGCCATAGCTATAAACTAAACTTGGTCACACGTCTAAATCAGGATGACACATCTCGTACCATACCACAACACTTTTAAAACAACCGATCGCATAAGAATTTAAGAATGTGTTTCCACCATTCGTGGGAGAATAAGACAAGGATATTTAGATACCAATTGAAATTAGGTAGCACAAAAGAATGAAAGAATTGAAAGTTTTCTAATTATCCTATAGCCTCTCGCAGATAGGTACGGAGCTCATCGTACTGATCCACAAGACTCTACTAGACATGCTCTTGTACTTATAAACCGGGTAACCCAGGGCTCTAATACCAACTTGTCATGACCCAAATCACTTATCGCGCGGGCACGTACTATTTTCCCACTTGGTAGGTGAACCTGTCCCTTACAGATTCATCCAACAACATAAATAAATAATAAGAGCAATAGAAGTCTAAAAACATAAATATATGATAATGCAGAATACAACAACTACCCAAAAAATCTGGTCTGAATAGTACAAGAGCTTCTAATTATACAACTGGAATAAAAGTTATAACCACAACCTGAATACAACTTTTGTTTAGAATGAGAAATTAAGCATAAAAGTCTAGATGAACTCCATGATATCCTTGAAGGCTAATCAAACCTCGCTCATGTATATGTAACAACTATACACCTCGAAAATGGCGTAGTAAGGGTAGTATAAGTACAAACACTATGTACTGGTAAGTATCACATGCCGACACCAGTTAGCTAACATATATAAAGTAAATGACTGAAGAATAGACATGCTCGCAATCAAGTACAAACACCACATAGTCCAAGAACAATGACTCAAGTATAGAAATATCACGTCGAAATCCATGAAGTACGAGAATGAAGTAATCATAAGCACATTCACGTAAGACTTGCAGTAATGTGAACCATACTATATCGCAGTAGTCTACAATCATAGCCTAGTCAAAATCCTTAGTCCTCAAATCCATTATGTGTCTAGGTAATAGATTAACAAACACACAACATCTCAAATAAATCAACAACTAAGGAATCAAGACTGAAACGCATCATGCAATACAATGACCAGTATCAGAGATATGAGTGGGTGTAATATGAATGTATGAGCGATGCAATGCAATGCATTGGCCAACTATCTCAAATCGTACACACATGCTCCGAACGGAATATCTCTACGTCCCGGCAGTCATGACCCATGGGGGAGTCACGAAGTCCATGTACCAGTCACTCTGCACATACAGCCTGAAGATGACTCTACCATCCATCACACCGCTAGCCATTCCCCACACAACTCAAAGATGGCTATGCTATCAAATATGTTATAAGAATCACAAATGTTTCCTCCTTACTTATCACCATTATGCCAATCACATGTAATATCAGTGTATCATGAAATCACCATCATGCCAATCACATCTAATTTAATGTATCATGGAAATGAGGATGAATGCATGTATGAATGTCAAATTCAACACTAATCATGAGATGAGTAAACATAACAACATCCTTAAATCAACTACGAATATGAACTTATTCCAAAATCTGTACAATGCCACGTCCAGAACAATTTCCCTTCGGACCACATAGGTAACACCAATTATATACGCAAGAGATGCCATATGAAATACGCACGTAACAAACATCATAATAGTAAGCCTCAGATGTTTCACCTTCCCTCTTATGATTATTAATATCAAATCACAATTCACAACAATATATCATGTATAATGTGTATGAATGACGTGCATGTATGAATCTTAGGTGTAAATCATAATCAATGACAATCGTGCCATCCATAAACACATATCACAATATCAATATCAAGTCAAGTCAAGTCATTTCCTCTATCCATATAATACCAAGATAAGTGAGAGGCAACTATATCACAATGACGATATGACAACTAAGTGCAAATTCAATATCAAACACTAGGCAGCAAGCGAATAAATCACAAGAGGCAACAAAGCCCACAAATCAGTCAACAATACCAAACCTAAATAATTCATCCAACTTCATACCCGAAGGCGTAACATACTTTCTTCGATAATCACTAACTCTACATATGCTTCGCTAACCGAAATCTAACCAGAAGGTAAGCTGTAACCTACTTGGATGCCGAACTGGAGCCACGGACCATCAAACCTTAGCCTTGTCTTTCCTCTTCGGAGAGCCTCAGAATGATTAAAGTCTATCAAATATGAATTCTACATTACAATATGAATCTAAGAATACCCATATTGTCAAAGTTTTACCAAAAACCCAAAAATGGATCCAAAATAGCCAAACTCGAGCCATAAGGACAAAATTGTAATTTTATTAAAAAATTGGTTCAATATAGTCATAATAGTACCCTACGAGTTTAAACGAGTCCAACGATACCCATATTACTATACTTTACCCAACGGAGCTCTAGAAACTCAAGATATGCTCAAAATAAGAATTGAACTCAATCTGACTTTTTTGTACACAAAATTTTTGCCCCAGCGAACCAGAAATCCGCCCTAGCGATCCAGAAGTCCACCCCAGCAGACACACCAGGAACAACAATAGTTGTCCACGCTAAAATGACAATAACTTTCTCATACGAAGGCGAAATGCGACGATTCTTTTTTGCTTTGGCTTCGTAATTATGATACGGATCTAATGGTTCAATCGAAACACAAAAAAGGTCGTTTGATAAATATGATACCCTTTATGGCAAAATAAACTACGATGAAAACATCGAATACGCTCACAACCCAAATCCATCTGAAACTATTCGGAATGTACCGAAACTTGCGGCCAAGTCTAAAATCATCCTACAAACTTGTTGGAACTTTCAAAAAATCAACACGGGGTCATCTTGACCCGATGCTGACCGTGGTCAACTCTAACCCTTTAACTTAACCAGTTCTCCACCAATGACTCAAATCACACCCAAACCCTTCGTGAACCAAATCAATGACTCCACTAAGTCATAAATTACATTCCAAACCCAAATAAACTGTTGGAATTCAACTGCAGACATGTTTATCCAAAAATCAACTATTGATAAAAAAATTCACTTTAAGAATGTAGATTCCACAAATTCTCTCCTATTAACTTCGGGAACCATGTCGCCCATTCAAATAGGTCAAAATCATACTAACGGAACTCGAAAAAAGGTCAACAAGGTAAATGGGTTAAAAACGCAATAACAACCACCGTACCACGCGACCCCTTAGTCATAGGAGTAGTATATCTTTGTTAGATGCAAAGTAGTAATTTGCTGGAGTTAGTAGTGTGAAACCAACTGTACTGAATTCCATCTCCTCCGGCGGCGTTGGCAGAAAAAGTAACTCTCCTCTTACGCGCGGCATGCCTGGGCCAACAATGGAATCGGAAGTGCCAGTGGAGCCACAATCCATCAAGAAGCTAAGTTTCAAATCCCTTAAACGTTCTCTTGACCTCTTTTCCCCTCTCCATGGCCACTTCCCTCCTCCTGATCCTCAAAGGTAACCCCTTTAACTCAAATACAATCGAATTTACAATGTCAATCAATCATCTATATCTGATTAACAATAGCGCAGGCAAAATTTTCAACTAGGGGTTCAATATAAAAGGGTTTCCTTTTTCTTGCCCTAATTTTCGTTTTCTTGAATATGATTGCTTACCCTTTTTTTTAATCCCTTTGTGCAGCAAGAAAATTCGAACGAGCTATAAGGTCAGTAGTCATACTGATTCTTTTGATACATTATAGCTTACCTGTTAAGTAGATGAGAAAGAAAGAAGTTCTTTAGTGGGCATGCTTTACAAGTTTTGGGAAATTGTGTTATTCTTAGGTGTCTATGCAGAGTCGAATCTAGGATTTTTGGAACATGGGTTCACCATTAAAAAAAAAGAAGGAAAGAATGTATTAAGTGGGAACTAGTCCTCTAGGTAAATAACTCAACCTTAGACCAAGTGCACCATTTAGCCTTTTTGCATCATGAGTTCCAACAGATAATATTATACTAATATTAGGAAATATATACATAAAATAACTAGTTTTACGGAGAGACCATGTGTTCACGTGCTCCAATTTTAGCACCTAAAATCGCCCGTGTCTATGTTATGTATTTGGGGATCCAAACTGATATTGGTTTTACATGTAACAGCTAAATGTTGAGTATGGAGGGATAAAAGGCAGCACAGCGGCCCAACCATCTTCTAATGCCAAAGCGGCTGTGCAGAATCAAGCTTCTGCACCTTCCAATGCCCTTGCTCTTCCAGGTATTCAATTTTCTTGTCAATTTAGTACCTTACATTGTACTTTCTTGTTAAAAATTGAATAGGAGAGCCTAACCCAAAGTACCAGCTATTTGATGGATGAATCATTCAGTCTATAAAGCCCTCAGATTTGTTCATTATATTTTTGAAGTGACCCACTTATCAAGAATTTTCATAGTGAACTAGAATCCTCTTTTCCCTTCCATATTGTGAATGGATTTCTGAAATTCTTCGTATAAACCTGCTTGGCAGGTTCTCCGAATCGATTAATTCCCCTTTTCTGAAGATTTTCGTGTGTGAGACAAGCTCCTTTCGCCACTAACCATGCAAAACTTTTCCACTTTCATTGGAGCTTTGTTTTCCCAAATACACTTCCAAGGTCAATGCAAATTGACAATATTGTGTTAGTTTTCTAATGGACAATTTTCACTGGAATTTGGAACCTGCCGTAGTTAATTATATTACTCATTTTTCGGTTAAATTTCTTCTCTCATTTATGATATACATTTGGCTTTCATGGCAGGTCCTGAAAATACAAGAGACAAGGGAACCGGAAATGAACTGGCTCTTGGTCCATCCATACCAGCGAAGGGTCCGTAAGTACTTTCTGTCCTTCTTTAGACACCTGCATGCAACCCACACGGATACCCACATAAATCTTGGTGGTTTTTTTATTTAGGGGATAGGATGTTGGCAGGGGCTGATTGGCCTTCCATACTCAAATCTATGCTTACAATATTGTGAAATAATTTTGTAGGAGTGATGGGAAAAGCAATGCTGTTGTTCCTTCTCACGGTTCATCTGAAAGGTTGTTATGCATGCCTTTCTTTCCTATTATATTTCACTATATTAAATGAGATATTGGTAATTTTTGAAATTGTATCAAGCTATTTTTTTTGGTTGAGTGACTTTGTCTACTAAGCCTTTTTTCGCCTCATCTCCCTACATAGGACTAGGGTAATTTTCAAATTTGGGCAATAAACTTGGACCTGGTTTGTAGGCTCTGTAACTAGCAGTCGGAAAGTGTTTAGAAGACCACTCAACTAGTTGTTTGCTGTTTCCCATGCTAAAATAAGAGTATCGAGATGAGTGGATGTAGTAAACATGATATGAGTTCCATTGTTATTTACTCTGTTGACCTTTTCTCTTTCAATAAAGTAGCACTCTTTACCAACTTATTCGAATATGATGCATTTTTGAGAGAATTTTCTCTGAAGTGAATAAACCTCTGGCATGGATACTTACAAGGCTTCAAGTTTTAAGCACGGGACCCACCAAAAAAGGCTTCAAAGTTTTAAGCAGCTTGATAGTGTTTATCAATAAGCTTTGCGGGTTGGTTTCGTATGTCTGTATATCATCATGGATAGTCAGTGCTCATGTTATGAGATCTTGTTATAGACACTTAAGTAGTAACTATCTGATGTTGTGCTTATAGTATTTCATGTTTTTCAAATACTAGAGGAAGGGAACTATGCAAAACTAGACGGAGGGCTGTGTCAAGCGTGTATTTCAGATTTCATGTTTCTTAACAGATAATTCAAAATTGTTAGAATATCCTTTTTTGTTGTATTCCCTTCTAATGGGAGTTTAATGAAATGACACAAAGAACGTGATGTGTAACTTGAAATATACAAATATGTCTTACTCTTGTTTGTATGACTAATGCAGTACCTTGACATAAATCTTTTTCCAAAAGTTCATGTTCATACTTAGTCTTGGCATTTAGCATATCAAGAGTTCATCTTGAGTGCAACAGTTTAGATGCTTGAGTTAAAATCTGGATGTTGCCATTTTAACAGAGGCACAATGCCGTCTATGTACGTGTTTTTTTCTTTTTATAATGGTGGTGTCGGGCCAACTTGTGCGTACCTCGACTTACCTCTTACCAGAACAAGTATCGGATAACTCTGCCCACCATGTCTTGGTCAAATTGGAAGAAATTATCTAGTGCTTTTTGTTTTTGTTGGGATTTGAACCCTGGTTTTCAAGGTTTACACCCTCTGAATTGAACATCAGGCCACACCCTTGGGTGCATCTGTGTATGCGTTCTTTCTTCTTAACAAAGTTGCTTCTCTGACCTATCATCCAAGACAAAGCTGCAAAAGAATTTCTTCTTTAAGCCATCATATCTTGTACTCATGCGATGAATTCTTTACTTTTATTCCCTTCAGAAATCTGTCAACTGCTGCAATCATGGAAAGAATACCTAGCAGATGGCCTCGCCCAATATGGCGTGCTCCCTGGAAAAATTACAGGGTAAGATAGTTCTGTTGTTGTAGTGGCTTGGCATTATTATACACTGATTAAAGTCTGGCTGTATTTCTATGTTTTTATTTTTAATAAATTTCTTATTGTTCCAAGTTTTCATGTAGTGGTTTCAATTATTCTTTAGCACCTGACTCCAGCTAAATACCCTTCCCGCTTGAGAAGGGCAGTGTGTGAATCAATTTCACCTTCTTACTATTGTCATTTGGTTGTTGTTGTAGTCCTTCAATTTGTTTGTAACTATATCAATTATCTAGTGGAGGGTAGGAACCTACACTCAATATCTTATTTTTTTCCTCCATCAGGTTTGTACTTATGGCCTGCTTTTAGATTACCAAAAAATCATCCCTAAGAAGTTCAAAAATTTCTACTTTGCAGTAAATTATGAAATGTTTAAAACTGTAGAGCCACTTTACCGGATTAAATTGTCAACTTATGAAAATTTGATCTCTAAGAAGATTTGACTTCCAAGCTCCTATTTTGTGCAGTCTGGTCAAAATAGCAAGATAATGGATGGCGTCGTAACAATTTAAACATCTGTCAATTTGAATCGTGAGACCTCCTGTTATGTACTAGTCCTGTAAAGAATAAACTCTATAAATGGGTCTAGTTCATTCAAAGACTGTCAATAATCCATATACATTGTCTTATACTTTACACCACACCTGCACTATTTATGCTGTTCAGTCTTCAATGTGGCATGGCATATTATAGATCTAAGTTCTAATGCATGACATCGTTTAATTGTATAGGTTATCAGTGGCCATTTGGGATGGGTGCGGTCCGTCGCGGTGGATCCTAGTAATACTTGGTTTTGTACAGGATCAGCAGATCGCACTATCAAGGTAAAACAATTGTATCAGGAAATTTCCCATATTGGGAATAAACCTGTTAGTGTAGCTTTGGAAATGTCCTTTTCATGGGGAGATGGAAGTGGTCAAGAATCCAGTTTTTGCAGAGATGAAACGTTTCTCTTTTTTTTTTTGGGGTCAGTAGAGATGAAACAATTATCATGTGGACCATAATTTTTAATTTAAAAGCTGCTGTAATATTGGATATAAGGTGTAATCGCTCTGGAATGTAGCCACACCCTTTCAGCTTGTGCACCGCACCTTACACCAGTTCTACCAGCTCCAAACTGCCAGATAAGGGGTCGTCACATCATTCCTCAACAGCCAGTATAGTGTTGGTCAATCATAAAAAAGTTATGCTGAAAGATCTACTAACATACATACATATGGACCAAAAGATTGAAATGGCACCAATTTACAACAACATACCCAGTGAAATCCCATAGGTGGGGTTTGGGGAGGGTAGAGTGGTAAGGAAGATAAGCGAGACACTGCTCTACTACCTACTAACCTTCTACCCTAATCCGTGTCCTCCACAACCTCCTATCTACGGTCATGTCCTCGGTAAGCTGCAACTACGCCATGTCCTGTCTAATCACCTCTCCCCAATACTTCATCGGCCTACTTGTACTTCTATTGAAGCCATTCATAGCCAGCCTCTCACACCTCTACTTCTCCTGAAATGACACCAATTCAAAAAAGAAAATTGAAATAGTATTGCTGGTACCGGAATTTGTTTTTGAGAGCGTGATAACTGTACTGGTTGTTTTCTCCAAGTTCAGGTGAAAATTAATGTACATTTATGCAGTTTTTATTTGAATGTGGCCTGGATTCTTACTTTGCATAAAAAAGATTTATGGTATGCATGACCAGCAATGAAGATGATTTAGTTGAGAACAATCTACCTATAAGTATCACTTCTGATCACGACTCTTGAATATCTTGGAGGTTAGTTGGAACGTCTGTGTGACTTGATATAAGGCTGTAGAGTTGGTACTCGAGACCAAGTTACATTACTACATTCCTAAGTTATCGAAGGCATGCATGTACTATATAACGGCAATTGGTGAGAACACCTCTTTGCCTGTGTCTTTGTTAAAGTGGTGGGAATTTATTACCAGTTTTCATTTTCATATAGTGATGGCTACACATACATTAGGCATTTGTAATTGGTTGTCCATCACGCACTAAGTATATCTTCTTTTTTCTTTCATGGTACAAGATATGGGATTTAGCAAGTGGAAGATTGAAGCTCACTTTAACAGGGCACATTGAACAAGTGCGAGGTTTGTCTCTAGAAATTTTAGTTGTTCAGAATTTCGATAAAATATTATGACATGTTTGAGGATATTGAGTGCTACCCTAAGATATAGACCAGTGACGAAAGGAGTCTCCTTGCAGGCCTTGCTGTTAGCAACAAACACACATACATGTTCTCAGCTGGTGATGATAAGCTAGTTAAATGCTGGGACCTGGAACAAAATAAGGTAATTATGACAGTGCTGATAGCCATTCACAACTCAGGGTCAATGTTTTTTTATGGGTTCATGTTGGCTTATATGTTTTTTTCCAGGTGATCCGCTCCTATCATGGCCACCTCAGTGGTGTTTATTGCTTGGCTCTTCATCCAACCATTGACATCTTGTTCACTGGGGGTCGTGATTCTGTCTGCCGGGTATCATTACATAGCTGATCCTAGTACTGAATCTTTTAGTAGTTTTCTACTTTTGTACTTTCTATGTTAACACTGCTGCAGTTCTGACTTCTATTTGAATTTTATCCTGATTTCAGGTTTGGGATATTCGTAGCAAAATGCAAATTCATGCTCTATCTGGACATGATAACACTGTTTGTTCTGTTTTTACCAGGCCTATGGTAAGCATTCCTTTATAGTTGGGTCTGATGTTAAATCTATGTCTTTATTATTTTAAGCATGAGGCAATAACACAGCCTAGGACTTAGAGGTACAATAGTATGGAGATTAAGTCATGATAGGAAGCTTCAAAAATCTGGATGTAGGAGCAATTTGATCCTGATTTGAAACCCTAGTTTGGTTAGCCGGAATCCTAAATTTCTGGAGTCTTGATCTAGATTGAACAACCAGACTTACCGATCAAAAAGAAAAGAAATTGGACTATACGCACTCACAAGTGGATCACTTAACTGACCAGACTGAGACAATACCAATAACTACAGAAAGTAGCAAAAATTACTAGAAGAGTAAACTCCATACAACGTTGGAAAATAGAACTCAAGGCTCTACCACTGCAGGACCCAATCATACTCAAATAAGAGCTTGAATCTGGATTTTTGGGGTTTACTGCTCCGCCTAGCAGTGCAAATGAACATAACCAATAACTAAAGAAAGTAGCAAAAATTACAAGAAGAGTAAACTCCATACAACGTTGGAAATAGAACTCAAGGCTCTACCACTGCAGGACCCAATCATACTCAAATAAGAGCTTGATTCTGATTTTTTGGGGTTTACTGCTCCGCCCAGCAGTGCAAATGAACACATATAAAACCTTATATCATGAAATTGTATTTGCCTCTTATGACTTCCTCTACCTATTTCCAGAACCCAATTAACTTCTATTTTTTAATTTACATAGACTCGTAACTTTCCTATCTATCAGATTTTTTCTTTCATCTTCTTTGTCTGAAATTAGGTTCAATTTTATTTACCCTGTGATTATAAACAAATTCTTTTATTTATTGAAGCTAATCGTAATCTACGTCGAGATTACTGCCTGTTAGGAGCAAACTTAATTTAGATTTAGTTTTTTTAATAGGTAATTAGATTTAGTTTTGATCCTAGAAATGTAGGTTTCCTTCTATAAAGTACACTTTATACTTCACATAATATGTACTACTGTATTTGTTACTCTATCCGTTTCAAATGTTTTCACTCTTCCAATTTTGGAACATTCAAAAATGTTTGACACCATTATATTTCCATACAGCTTTCACAACTTTCAAGAATTTAAATATATAAACTAGGCTTACTTCCCAAGTAGAAACTCGTACTTGCACATATTTCTATTCTTGACTCCTCCACTTCATGGTTTCTCATCCAGACACCTCAAGCTGATCTAATTTTTTAAAGTTTCTCAAATGGGTAAAACTAATACATTAAAGACCGACTTCACATTTTTTTTGGTAACTAACGATTGTATTACCAGGGAAAAATATTTACACAATTCAAGACTGAACCCTCTAGAGTTGAACAGCCCCAACTTCTAGTGCAACAGGCCTACATAACTTCTGTAATCTCAATCAATACAACTTCCTACCAGTTAATTCAATGGATAAAAATTTAAATCCTGGAGCACTTTTGCAAGTCTTCTCTTCTTTTCTCCTTTGGCATGGATGTCTTGGATGATCTGACTTTACATTTTTGATGCTACCAAAAGTATTTCTCATTAACAGTCTAAGTTGTCTACACCACTACCCAATTATTTCAAAAAAAAAAAAGAACTGTATTTGTCGTTAACTTTTTGTTGAAGAAAAAATATAAAGAGATTAAATTTGTATTGGCTAAAAATGGGGAATAAAGAGGGTGGGGGTGCAATTTTAAAAATTGAAGGGAAAGTTATAGAAGTTAAAATCACCGGGGCTGACCTTTTGAGGAAACATAAAACATGTCTTGGGTTACTATTTGTTTTATTATTTGTTTTTGGTGTTATTTAAATAATAAAACAAATTGATTTTCTGAACCAAAATGTTTAGTTTGAAAACGAAAATGCTCAACTGCGGTGGTGGTGGTGGTGGTTGTCTAGCTGGTAATCTTACGGAATCTGCGAAGTGTTTCATATAAAGATATATTGTGATTTTATGCTAAAATCTATATGAGTACAAGATTCAAATGGCCTTTTTTGGATACTTCTGGTTTACCCCTAATGTGATGGCTGATGTTTCTTGATAAGGAGGGACGGTACAGACTGCCCATGCAAATGGATACACCTTCATGAGACAGTTAAAGTTTAGCAACTACTAATGTGTCCATGTATCCTGTTCTTTTTAGAAGTCGTCTCTGTATAATTAGCACAATTAGGGTAATTTTGCTGGAAATTCTGTTACTTTAAGAAGCAAAGAACTCCCGGAAGCTGGCTCTACTAAAAACATTACGCAAGGTGTCTCATTTTGATGATGTCATAATCATATATGTTAATGATTCTTTCATAGTTACATTATGGCCTACATTTATCAATCAGATTTCATGATGGGACATTTTGTTTCAGGATCCACAGGTTATAACTGGCTCTCATGACAGTACCATTAAGTTCTGGGACCTTAGATATGGTAACTTGGATTTTATGCTCTGTTTATCTTTATAACGGTTTCAGTTTCTGAATTCCTACGATTATTAATTGTCCTTGTCTGGCAGGTAAGACAATGGCAACCCTCACACATCACAAGAAATCTGTTCGAGCTATGGCTCAGCATCCTTCGGAGTATGTTTATATGACAGATGCTGCATTTTTCTGATTCCGTATCTTCTCCTCGGAGTACACTACTAATTATGATTTTCATTCTGCTGTAGGGATTGTTTTGCTTCTGCATCAGCAGACAACATAAAAAAATTCAGCCTTCCAAAAGGAGAATTTATGCACAACATGCTGTAAGTTTAGTGACATGCCATATGAACTTTACATCTACATCTCAATGTATCTTGCATCATAACTCAGTATCCTTATTTCTTAGTAAATTACAATCTAAAATCATGTCAACATTTTTTTCCAGTTCCCAACAGAAAACCATAGTCAATGCGATGGCAGTTAATGATGATGGTGTAATGGTCACAGGAGGTAAGAAGTAGTTAATGACACCACGCCATCTACCCATTCCCCTTATTTTTTGTTCCGCCCTTCCAATCCCAGCTTTCTTCATTCTGGTTCTTAAGCTGGAGGTCAATGATGTAGTATGCATTATGCATTTCCTTGTGAAGGTGACAATGGAAGCATGTGGTTTTGGGATTGGAAAAGTGGTCATAATTTCCAGCAAGCTCAAACTATTGTTCAACCTGGTATGCGTGTTGATAATTTAATGTCTACTCTTATTGTTTGCTCAAAAATAGCAAAAGGTTTATTTTGGTCTTACCATGTTTCAGGGTCATTGGATAGTGAGGCTGGCATCTACGCTCTCACATATGATGCAACTGGCTCAAGGCTGATCAGTTGTGAAGCTGATAAAACCATCAAGATGTGGAAAGAAGATGAAAATGCAACGCCAGAAACTCATCCTCTTCACTTTAAGCCTCCAAAAGACATTAGGCGTTTCTAGTTACAATCGCAGTTCAGAAAGCGTTTTAGCCAAAACCCTTGTAACACATACGAATCACACCTTTTCTGTGGGTCTTTCAGAGCACGACTGACCCGAGAAAAGCACCATAGTCAGAGTAGTTGGTGTTGATTCGTTTGCCTCTTTGTATTCACCATTATGTGCTGATCTTAACGGTGAGTTGAGACTAGTTTCTGTTGATGTATAAATAGATACTTAAAAGTAAAATCAAAATTATTGGGTGTTTGTATGACTGAAGTCATTTTTGTAAGAAATGTTTTTCGTGAGAAAGTTGTTTTCCGTTGTCTTTTTTCTTCTTCAACTTAAACTTTTAATTTTATATTACTTGTTCCAATTAACCTTAATAATCAAATTTAAGGTTAAGTGTCAGTTCAAAAAACTTGCCTGCATTTGACTTTCAAAAGTTGGGCAAAGCTATTTTTAGAAGGTTTCTTTAATGAAAAGAATAATATTTTTTAACAAAAAAAAGGCAATTAACAAAATTGTAGAGGACTGGACCGATACCCTTGCACATATAAGAGGCATTCCTCCATTCTAATTACATCAAATATTGTAGATCCATTTTTGAAAAATTACTCGTACCAGTGCTTGTTGTACCTAATATTTTGTTCTAACCATTTCGGGATTTGCTTGTAGTTTTAATGTTTATTCCCACTTATAACTAACATGGATAAGCAGAACTGGGTAACATACTTTAGCTTCCCACTTGAAAAGAATATCCTAAGAAAATGGTTACTGTTTTATTCGAAAAATAAGAGTATTAGCTTCCATACCTCTGCCTTTTCTCAAACAGTACATATGTGAGTGGAGAATGAAAATATTAAACGTATGCAATTGCTGCAGCTGAATCGATTTAACTTATATTAAATGGAAAAGAATCAAAAATACCTTTAATATTGGTGATTTGTCTTTTGTTAACCTATCGGCTCATAGAAGCCTCCTAATGTTATCTTCTGTTTCAAGTATACGTATACCTGAACAATTTAAAAAATTCAAGTAGTGAAAGCCACACCAGGGCACCCGGAAATATTCTTTCCAGAATTTCTGAACACACACAGTAACACATCCACATATGTGTGTGTAGCTTTAGATCTCTCCTTTGATGAGAAAACAAAATTGAAATTATTCATAGTAAAAAATAAAACACATGAACCTAACAAAACTGTTCAGAGAGTTGATTTTGTTGCTAAAATGACTTTTTGTTAAGGTTGAGTTAAGTTAAATGATTTTTATTGTTACAAAAAAAATTTAAAAACGACTTTTGTATGTCATTTCTTGGGTCTATTATCAAAGGAAATGGAGAGATTGACAATGATGTCACACATTGTATTGGTGCGGGGTGAATGAAATGGAGGCTTGCATCCGGAGTCTTGCGTGATAAGAAGGTGCCACCAAAGCTCAAAGGCAAGTTCTACAGAATGGTGGTAAGACCAACTATATTGTATGGGGTGCAGTGTTGGCCTGTCAAGAACTTTCACGTGCCGAAGATGAAAGTCGCGGAAATGAGGATGTTGCGGTGGATGTATGGACATACTAGGAGAGATAGGATTAGAAATAAAGATATCCGGGATAAGGTGAGAGTGACTTCGATGGAGGACAAGGTGCGGGGAGCGAGGCTGAGATATGATTCGGGCATGTGAAGAGGAGATATGCGATCAGGGGCAAATTCATGTATAAAAATGGGTCACGTGAATCCACGGTTACTCGACTAAAATCGGTATATTATGTATATAATTCTTAAAATATATCTAAACTTAACTGCATGAACCCACGGTCAAATGAGAATGAGTGGAGCACTGGTTAAGGACTAGGTTTAATCCTTTAAGGTCAAGGGATCAAACCCAACTTGTTGCATTTTTGTGTCTTTTTAAAAAAATATTCTAAAGTAACCTTTAAATGAAATGATGCACATATTCTCGTGAAATTCTGAATTCGCCTATGTAGTGCGATGCCTCAGTGAGTAGATGCGAGAGGTTGGCTATCGATGAGTTTAGGAGAGGTAGAGGTAGGCTGAAGAAGTATTGAGAAGATGTGATTAGACAAGACATGACATGCCACAATTAGTTCCTTGTTCATCGATTTATGTTACTATTTATTGTTTTTTGTTCTTCACTTAGCATATTATTTTGTAGTTATTGTTCCTTTTCTTTTTTACCCACTTTGATATTGCTTTTTTTTTCTCAAACTGCTTTGAATTATTTTCTCTCTAAGTCGAGGATCTATCAGAAACAGTCTTTCTACCTTTCAAGATAGGGGTAAGGTCAGCATACATTTCTCTCACAATCGACTTTGTGGAATGACATTATATATGTTGTTACTTTGTGGAATGACATTATATATGTTAGTTGTTATAGTAGCAGTACTTGAATGTCGTTTCCGTAATTTGGATGACCATTTACGTAATAACAGTAATTTGGTTCACCAATCTTATTGAGTTATCAAATTATTTCTCCTTAATCCGAATTATCAACGATTGCTAATTAACCGGATTGTTAATCGTGTAGCATTCTCCCGAATTACTATCCGCCAATTCAGAACATTTCGCCGCCTATATTCCTATGGAATTGACATGTTAAGAACGCAATTCGTCCACAATATTTAATTGAACGCGACTCCTAGGTATATTTCTATAATAGCGATAAATCCTAGCCCTATTTTAGGGACAATCAGATCACACTCTCTTTAACTCTTCTCTAATCTAATAATATCTTTCCCAAACATGTATATTATATAGTCGATAGAACCTAACTGTTGGCCAAACAATCAAACAATTATGCACAGAATTAAAGAAACAATCAAAATCAATAATTCATATTAAGGTAGAAATAATCCTCAAACGTCAATATTCATGGTTTACCACAACCCTAGAACACGAAGTTTAGCTCCACATAGACATGGAAGAAAAACTACAATTCATACAAAGAAACATAAAAACTAGTAGTAAGGAGAAGAAAAGGTAAAACCAAATAACTCCGGCCTCTATGACGGCTCCAAGCTCTCTCTAGACAGGGTCAAAGTTGTGTAAAAACAATGTAAAATATATATTTAGAGGGTACCAAAAGGCTTGGGCTTTTAAAAACCAAATCCAACAAGGACCGGGGAAATTAGCGGGCTCGCGCCACCCCCGCGTCGCAAGGGTGGCGCAGCAGGCAAAAAAAAAGTTCAGAGACTGTTACTGTTTGCGGCACTAGTGCGTCGCACTTGAAGCTCCAGGTACGTTTTCTTCCTTCTACTTTGCATTGTTCTATTTCTTTGCTAATTTTGTTTGCTGTAACTCCAATCTGAAAGAGAATAATCCCTTGATTATTTTCATTAATGAAGAGGTATATATACAAATATACAATTCCTAACTATGGAAAATAACTCTACCTTTTCCTACTATAATTCTAATAGCATTTTCTAATACAAGACTAATACCATAATTACATTTGTACAAGAATTCTACAAAATATGGTAAAATAATACAAAAGTCGTCCGTTTGATATACACGATTTGTCTGTGTATATCACATATTCTATCACACCCTCGCAGTTATAGCGGGCGGTTGTCGTACCTTGAGACTGTCCCTAAAATCCTCAAACAGAACCAATGGAAGACCCTTAGTAAAGATGTCAACAATTTGGTACCTTGAACATGCAAGACATGTACTTGTCCACGAGCTACCTTTTTGTGAATAAAGTGAATATCCATCTCGATATGTTTAGTGCGCTGATGTTGGACTGGATTCCCAGAGAGATAAACTGCACTAACATTATCATAGTAAACCAAGGTAGCTTTCTGAATCGGAAAGTGTAGCTCTAATAGAAGATTACATACCAACATGACTTAGACACCACATTGGCTACCCCTCGATACTCGGCATCCGCACTGAATCGCGATAAAATAGCCTGGCATTTCGCTGACCAAGAAACCAGGTTGTCACCTAGAAACATACAATAACCGGAGGTCGAACGCATGGTATCTGGATATCCACCCCAATCAACATCAGTATAAGACACGAGAGTAGAGACAAATGATGGATATAAATTCAAATCATAATCAAGTGTGCCATGTATGTATCGTATAATGCGTTTGAGCACATGCATGTGCTCAACCCTCGGATCATGCATAAATAAACACACCTGCTGGATTGCATAAGTAATAACTGGTCTCGGGAAGGTAAAATACTGAAGAGCCCCTGCAAGACTGTGATAGTGGGTGAGATTCTCGTATGGTGTGCTAGTATGACCACTCAGCTTCATTTTGGTATCAACCGGAGTAGCCGAGGACTCATAAGATGACATGCCGGCTCTCTCAATGATCTCGGCTGCATACTTTTTTCTGTGATAAAAATAGACCACCTACATGACGAGTGACAGCGATACCCAAAAAATAACTCAAGGGTCCTAAGTCTTTCATAGCAAATTCTAAACTCAGAATGGTCATGATAGACTTGCGCAAATTATCAGAAGAGGCAATCAAAATAATATCATCCACATATAACAACATACTATGCTAGAGAAGTACCACGACGATAGACGAACAGAGAGTGATCAGACATGCTGTGAGGAAACCCAATAGTAGATACAAAATCTGCAAACTTCTTATACCAAGCTCGTGGGGCATGCTTAAGCCCATACAAGGACTTTTTCAGCAAACAGACATAATGAGGATAATTGTGGTCTCTAAATCCCAAGGGCTGATGCATCTAGACTATCTCCTTAAAATCATCATGTAAGAAAATATTTTTCACATCCAGCGGATGAATGAGCCATGCTTTCGAGAGAGTAAGACTGAGAACAATGTGAATGGTAGCCAGTTTCACCACCGGACTAAATGTCTCACCACAATCCACGCTAACCTGTAGAGTTTTCCCATCACCTACAAGACGGGCTTTATGCCGCTCAAAAGAACCGTAAGAATTTTCCTTGTGATTAAAAATCCACATAGAACGAATAATATTGACACCAGGCGGGCGGGGCACCAACTCCCACGTCTTATTTTCAATAAGAGCATTATATTCATCATCTATGGCCATTTTCTATTTCGGGTCATGAAGGGCAGATACTGGGTTACATGGTAGGGGTGATTTAATGACATTAGAATTTAAATTAAAGTGTCATTTAGGTTTTAAAATACCTCTTTTGCTATGAGTAACGGGCCCTTGACTCAGAACATAAATGAACTGGACCGGGGACGTTGAGGGACTGCTGCGGGATGGGCCATATTGGTGATTTACTGGGCCAGCAGGCAGTGGGACTGCTGGCCTGGAAATTTCAACTGATCCGGGTTGGGTAAAAACTGGGCCAACAGGCCCACAGAACAGGGGCTGACTATGGGCCTGAAATTGGGTTTCATAAAAAATAACATGACGACTAATTATGATTTTATTGAAAGATAAATCAAAATATTTGTAACCACGATGATGAGACGGAAAACCTAAAAATACACAAGCGTTAGACCGAGCTTGAAGTTTATTAATTGTAGTGGACGGAAAAAATGGATAGCACAAGCACCCAAACACACTAAGATGAGAATACAAAGGATCTTTATTGTAAAAAAATTTATGTGGGGATTGATATGCTAAACCTTTGTTAGGGAGAATGTTAAGGAGGTATGTAGCCATTTGTATTGCATGGTGCCAAAAAGAATGAGGTATTGAAGCATGGGCCAACAATGTTCGGACAATATTATTGATGGAACGATTTTTTCTTTCGGCCTTCTCATTTTGTGAGGACGTATGAGGACAAGAAAATTGAAAAGATATGTCATTAGTGTCACAAAATTCTCGAAACGTCCCATTAGCATATTCCCTTCCATTATCACATTGGATATTTTTAATTTTTCGTTCAAATTGGGTACAGATTAATGCTCTAAATTTTAAGAAAATTGAAAAAACTTGAGACTTTTTTGATAAAGGAAAGGTCCATAAAAATTAGAATAATCATCCAAGAATAACACATAATAACGTTGGCCCAAAGAACTTAAAACGGGAGATGTCCATAAATCACTATCAATAATGTCAAAAGGCATCAACGTACTTGAAGAAGAGGCTACAAAAAGGAAGCTAACATGTTTCTCTAATGGACAAGAAGGACAAATTGAGCACTATGCGTACTTTTACAATCAATAAAATTTTTATTTTGAAGAGAAAAAATAATATATGACCCCGGATGACCCAAACGTGCATGCCACAAAGAAGGAGCAAGGGCGGCAAACGTTGATGGAGTGGCTTGACTCGTGGAAATGGTGGTGGTGGTGTTTGGATAAAGCTCTCACCGACTATTTTAGAGGTATCCCCGTCGTGAAATCCTTCACAGAAAAACCAAAGGGATCAAAGTTAACAGAAACTCAATTATTAGTGGTGATTTTCGGACAGACACTAAAATTTTAATTAAGTATGGGGCATGAAAGACATTTTTTTAGGACTAGAGGTAGACGTGGGGGGGGGGGGGGACAAATTTGTGTGACCATAACTATGAATTGAAATTGAATTGTCACTACCAACCATTATGCCACGATTATTGCTCAAATTGAAATAAGATGAGAAGTTACCTTGTGCAGACGTCATATGAGAAGTGGCTCCGGTGTCCATATACCAATTAGTATCCGGGAGATTTAATCCAAGTGTATGTATCACAACCTCAATATTTGTAGGTGTCGAACCAAAAATTGGGCCCGCAGCAGCGAAGGCCTGCTGAGGCCGAGGCCCAAGCAAGCATGCCTGCTGCCTGGGCTGGGACACCTGGAACTGGGAATTGGACCTCTGGCCAGCCCAATTCGCTGGATATGCTTGGAATGTGGGATAGGTCGTGTAGGGCCACTGGCCACTGCCCACCAGCCCTACGACCAGTTTGTATTGGGCCAAGGCTGCGACCAGTGGTGTTGTGGCCCAGCCGACGCACTGCCACCACATCCGCCACCACCGCCACTATTTCGACCATCGCAATTGCCGCCGCCGCGATTCTTGCCTTTATTTTTTCAATTTTGACTCTTTTTGGCGCCACCGTTATTACAGTTTTGGCTAGAATTATCTGAGAATGAGGGAGAGTCATCGAATGTGGCCATCATCATGACAGAATTAGCTTCGGTAACCGCCATTTTAGCCAAACCAGCCTCTTCTAACATGAGCATAGAACATGCATGGTAGAACGGCGGAAGTGGATTACTTTGACGAAGAAGTGTCCCAACGCCATTATAAGCCTCAGATAGGCATGCGACCATCTGAAGAACAAAACGATTATTTGTGACGGGCACACCAACGTTCTTGAGTTGATCCGCCAATTCCTTAAGCCTTTTACAATAGGCTGAGACATTCGGAAAATCCTTCATATTGACATGGAAAATTCCTGTTTAAGAGTGACGACACGAGAATTTTTGATATCTTGGATGATATCACGCACCCTATTCCAAGTTTCCATCGCCGTAGTGTCGGGTTTAATAATCATATGTAAGAGGTCCGTAGAGATAGTGGAATAAATCCACTGGAGAACGGTAGCATCAAGAGTCATCCATAATGTAGGGTCATCCTCGGGGGTAAGCACTTTCTCCTTGCCTATTACCGAGGGGATGATGTGATGAAGGACTTGATGCGACGTGCGTGAACTTTAAATAATTCTGTCCACATCGCGTATTGGACGTTTTCCATCTCTAGAACAATACGGATATGGTTCTTGATGTTGGAGACTGTAAGGGCAGGATGAAACGTGTTCTTTGAGGTAGACATAATGAAAGAACAAGAAGAGAATTAGGGATTTGGAAAAAAATTGGGAAGAAAATAAGGAAGGAGGTGGCCGACGGCCAAGCACGGTTTCCGAGAGGGGTTGCGAAATTGCGTGGAGAAGGAAAATATTTGTCCTAGACTTCTGATACCATGAAAGAGAATAATCTCTTGATTATTTTCATTAATGAAGAGGTATATATACAAATATACAATTCCTAACTATGGAAAATAACTCTACATTTTTCTACTATAATTCCAATAGCTTTTACTAATACAAGATTAATACCATAATTACATTTGTACAAGGATTCTACAAAATATGATAAAATAATATAAAAGTCGTTCGTTTGATATACATGGTTTGTCCGTGATATATCACGTATTCTACATTAGCAATCATTACCAAATCATTATGTCCCTCTTGTCTTCTTCCTTTATTTTATTTCACTTTTTTGTCTCTTTTCCACGTTGTATCCAATTTTTGCTCCAAAATTTCCATCTTTGCACCACTTCAATCCTACACGTTAAAATATAATCATTAAGCACAAATCGTTATAATTAATACTCAAAAGATAATTAAAAGTACTAAAATGTGAGACAATGATAGCTAAATATATGCATTTTGACCGAATATCACCACCCCACAATTAAACCGTTCTCGAGTAAGCATTAAAACACTCTCATTAAATCAAGTCTAAGAACACCACCACTTTGGTTGATACCAACAATTAGGACCTATAGTAACTCAAACCATCAAATATACACTTCCTGATCATTATACAAGATATCCAAACAAACAAACTTCTAACCTCCTAACCTCAGGGGCAAACTCTAACCCATAAAATTTAAGCTCGCTCACCTACTTTATCAAAATAAATCTAATAACATCACCTATCTATCATTAAACAAGTGCCCTCACAAGAAGAAATAGCCCACACACTCAAATCAAAGAATCGAATGTAATTTAAGGACTTAACATCAAAGCACAACTCTCGCACTCACAAAGAAATGCATATGTATGCACAACGAACCATAAGCTTGCCCATTATGTACATCTCCACTAATTTAGCGTGCTTGAATAAAATCAAATAGGACTTTAACTAGTTATAAAATTGACTAGGGGACGGGTAGAAAAACTATATAATAGTGACTTACACTTCCCTAAGCACTTTGCACTTTTAGACTTCATCGCCCATTATTTTCATCTCTTAACTTTTTTTTCTGCCCTCTCTTCATCAATTATTTCACAAGTTTTTCCCTCATATCAAAAACGTTTCAATCATAATTTTTTAAAATATTTTTTTCATGTCACATTCTTTCTAAGAAGGCCTTTTCATCACTTTATAGCTATCATTGATCACATTTTACACTCGACCATTCCTTACTTCAAATTTATCAATTATTATCACAGTCTAAGCTACAATGCTCAAGAAATCAAGGTGCAAAAACTAGAGATTCAACAAAAGGATCAAGGCAAAAATACGGCTTCCAATCGAAAGGTTATGGGCTAAAAGGGCTAATTAGTGGTACAATATCTGAAAAGGCTAAAATTCACAAGACATATCAAAGAAAACCTATCATCATCGTCTAAACAGAGCGACACTTCCTATTTCACTTCAATAACATGCAGGGCAAGTTCCAGTCTAAGATGCAAATTATGGAATATGCAAGAAATCCTCACCACACATGACACAAGTATCAATCAAGATGGATCAATTCTACTCTAAGACAGACAAGGTCATGACGAACTACAAAATAAGAATAAGCTATATACAGAGTCACAACCCTGAGCCTAGGTGTCAGAAAATTTGCTATTTTATTGTCACGATCCAAATCGGAGGGCCGCGACGGACACCCGGATCCCAGACGCCGGGTACCACTAACCTTACAGTCAACTCCTATTCATAATTAAACACGGGCTAAGCCGAAAAAGGACTATATAAAGTTGGATAACCATCTTATATATATATACATACCCAAAGGCCGACAAGGACATATATAACAACTACACACAAGATACCTGTCTACAAGCCTCTAGGAGTCGCAACATCAAAGGTCCGGACAGGGCCCCGCCATACCCATATATACAATAAAAAATGTATCGTACCAAAATTAGACCAACACTCCGAATAAGGGGAGTGCTCCAAAAAAATCCGCTGGATTCGCAATCAACTAACGTGAATCGCCACCTTCCTTAACTGAACCTGCGGGCATGAAACGCAGCGTCCCCCGACAAAAGGGACGCCAGTACGACTGATGTACTGAGTATGTCAGGCACGAATAATAACATAACAGGGATATACCAACAACTGAAACAGGAACAACCGACCAATAGTAAATATCTCTGAGGATGCCTAAATGTTATGCACAATGCAGTATACATATACATTGGCCCCATTGGGCATCTTCCTTACCATAATAGCCTCTGTGGGCATCATTTCATGTCGGCTTCTGTGGGCATAATATGTCTATATGTCATGCATAATGCGGTAAATACATATATACTGGTCACACAAGGCATCTTCCTCCCCACATCATATATATATATATATTGGCCCTTAATCAGGCATCTTCCTTCATTAAGCCACACATGCTTTATCATTATCATATCCCAGCTGATCAGGTGGTCTGCGTTTCCCGTCCCCAATATACGGTCTTGGATAAAATATGAATGCAATGCAAATGAAAATGCATAAATCACAATAAAATATCATGAATGACATAATTTCCTTGTGCCTCCTGTTAACGCCGTAAATATTAACATTTTTTCCGTATGCCTTAATAAGGACTTAAGAACATATTTAGACATGCTTTTAACATATGAATCAATAACATGAATATTCTTAACTACTAGGAGTAGAATAAATTATGGAGCAATATCACGGTCATATTTCGTTACATGGAACATGCCAAAAGAAAGAAATAATTTGTCTTAACATACCTCGATATTGCAGAATGTTGTTCTAACTAAAATTTAAGAAATTGATTTTGAAAAGGACCAAAGTACTTCGTGCGTTGTGTCTTCTCAAAACCAAAATGAAATGGTTTAATTACTGCTTTGTACGTTTTTTGTTCCTCAAATGACAAAGTAAATTGTTTCTGCCATATACAAATGAGTAGTGGCCTTTAAAGAATTCCTAATGCTAATATATAATGTCCCAATTGCAAACAACATGGAACCTCATGATTTGGTCTCCCACCAGCCAATTCTTTGGCCGTGGGGAGCCTCAATTTGACGCCACATTGCCTTCACATGCACGGTCACTTAATTTAATTAAGCGACCTGCCTCCGTAAAATTTATCAATCACATACATAATTAATTCTGTGATCCCAATTCACTTAAATCTTGGTGATTTATAAAACCTTCATATCCTCAATGTCATAATTTGTGTGATATGATACTAGTCCATAACCTCTTCATGCACACACCAAATTTATTTTCGATCGTCGTCGTCCCACTTGTCACGTCTAAAATTATTTCGGGGTTTTAATCCTTTTATATACTAATCTCTTTATTAGCATACGTAAATAACATAAATTCCAAAGTTCTGGTCTACTTGCACACGCTTAGCGATTTTACATACGCTTAGCGATTCAAACTGTGACAAAAAAATACGGGATGTTACATTTATGTTAACACTCAAACACTCACTGGAAAATACTACTCAAACTCAAGCCTAAATATGTTAGTATCAAACAAGTCACAAAAGTCTTTCTTCTCTCTCTTTTACTATAAAAAAACTACTCCTAAAATAAAAAATTATCGGGTTCAAAGGTTCCTCTTTAAAAAAGAACCGAGGTCATAAGAAAAACCAAGGAGTGGATGATCTATGCAGCTAATGAAAAAAAGAAATAAATAAAAGACTGATGAAAAATAAAAAAAGACCAAAATAAAATCTTTTTGATTTTCTAATTTTTTTATAGTAAGACTAAAAAAATTTTCCTGTGGCATAATCATCCTCGACCTCAAAAGTATCCGAAGTACCCACCCACACTTTAAAACTATGCATTGTCCTCGATGCATGAATAACAGAGAAAAAAAAAAATAAAACAAGGGTGAGAAATACTCCCTGAGATCCTCTAGGGCCTAGAGAGCAACATGATCTTCAAAATCAAGGGTCGACACGACCCACACTTAAGCTCAAACATACTCCTCAACTTTCAACTTGGGGTACTCAGACTTCCCTAATGTGCAAAATAAAAACAAAACAAAATATGACACTATAAAAATAAAAATCTAGAATTATTACACATAGGGTTGCCTCCCAATAAATTGTTTTAAAACTCCACCAAAATGCTTGCTCATCCAATGAGACATACGCCTAGGGATGGCAACAGATCGGATCTGGACCGGATTCTACTAGATCCAGATCCAGATCCATCGGATCCATAAAAATCATATCTAAATCCGGATTCATCGGATCCACTGAGTCCACGGATCGGATCTGGATCCACATGTAAAAATTTTTGCCTTGCTAAGAATGTAATCTTGCTAAGAATTTTTTTTTGAACTGACAAACAATTTTTACTTAGCTAACAGTTTAATGTGTTTCAATTTTGAAATGTTCATATGAGATATTTTGTTCGTTGTCTCGTTTTGATTGTGAGCTATTAATTGAAAATGTTGGACAATGACAATAGTTGTAGAAAATGATGACTAGTATTTCCACAATGCAGAACTTGCATATGCTTGGAATCTTCACAAATGAAGTGAATATAATTTTAACTACATGTCTATGGATATGTTAGTCATTCACTAATATAACATTGATTTTATTATCGAAGTTACCTCTTTAACTTTTGGTTTTTGAGTTAACGCGAGGATAAATTAAACTTGTTTTGAGAATTAAACTTGCAATGATGTGCTTATCAATTTTAAGAAAATACTTATAAAATTATATTCTAGGTTATGAATATATTTAATAAAAAATGGATCCACGGGTCGGATCTGGACCGGATACGGATCTCAAATACAAGATCCAGATCCGATCCGTCAGAAACAGATCCGGGTCCAATCCGGATCCGTCGGGTCCAAATTTTGAAGATCCATATCCTATAAAACGGATCTGGATCCACCGGGTCAAGGCTGCCATCTCTACATATGCTCACTGGGATCTCATCATCATTTCCAGTACTTGGCTCTTATCTTGGACGAATTCCTGATGATACCAATCTTCACGAAAAGGCTTCAAATCTTTCTGTTGGTTGTTCTCCATCCTTAACATGGACAAATAACAGGATGTGCTTCGGGCGAGATCTTTAGAAGATCCACCAGCAGATTCAACTCTGCACATTACCATTTTACACAGATTGATACATTATTTTGCTTTAAGAATGTAATTTTCCATGTCCAAGATTGTGAACATAGCATGACTCTGTCAAAAAAAAATCACCATACCAACCAAGTGTCAATATAGCTTTGCTAAGTACATATATTTAAGATAAGAGGGTCCTAAGCATGCAACATAGGGGGTGGGTCATCACAGACACAAAACCAAGAAACTCTTAAGTTGCAATCAAAACCATCGTAAATGCAGAAATTCTCACAGATTCCCCTTTTTTGAGGCAACTGTATATTATAATGACCCTCTTTTTGTATCTCTTGCAACTTATGAACCTTTTAAAATTAGGGACAATTTAAATGGTGGCCTAAAAGAGGGACATTTCCGTAAATCAACCTCATAAATGTAGAGCTCTGTAAGTGCAAGAAGATAAAAAAGAGCTAACCCGAAAGGTGAATCATGACGCAATATTAAGTTGAAATCAGAAGGTTTATCTGATGGTTTTTCTTGTCCACTTAAATCTAAACTCTTCCTGATATAAGATTAGCTACAAAAAATGCTTCCTTGGAAAAATAAAGTACCCACGTCGTTAGATCCAGGATATTTCACAGAAAAGGGAGAAACTTAGCCTCCTAAAGTTCCTCAAGTTACGTAATGTCTCCAACAAACAAGTACGTTATACAAGATATGCAGAGAACAAAGCACCAATTGCACAAAAAGATATTAGGAGAATATGATAAAACTCGGTCACATTACTCTCTTACTTCGAAGTTTCACGAGATGCAACACATTCATGTCAGCGAAAAACAGGAGATGCACTAAAAGAACTGGCACAACGCATATTCTCATACCATGTGTGATGATATTGCAGTAGCATGGTGATGTACCTCATGATGATGTATATGCCGCAATACATCTGCAACCAGCATAAATATTGCATTAATAGATGCAGACTGCAATATGCCCTCATTCTGCATAAATGTAAAGATTTCTGTATGCTAACAAATTACATGTTTCTGATTTTAATTTCTTTTATGTTCCCTTTTTGATGGCGTATTCTATTTGTTATTTCATATTGCTTTAATTTCTTCTCTGGGTCTGACCGTTTCTCTTACGTTGCTGTGCTTGCTTCACTTGTGATTATGCTTTGTCTTGAGCCGAGGGTCTCCCGGAAACAGCCGCTCTACCTACCAAGTTAGAGGTAAGGTCTGTGTACACTCTACCCTCCCCAGACCCCACATTGTGGGATTTCACTGGGTATGTTGTTGTTGTTGTTATGTTCCCTTTTGATGGTAAATATGCACCTACAAGGAAGAAACACGATTTTGAAGAAAAAAATATACACTTTTGAAGTACTGATATTAGCTATACTCGATACCAAGTGGGAGTATACCCAAAGAAGTGCATATAACAAACTTGTCTCATTTGTGTACCCCAAGTCCCCAAGTGTCATTTAGAACTCTTTCTCTAGCTCAATAACAAAGCTACTCATGAGAGTCTGTTGCTGAGATAAGATGAAGCTGCTAAACAGCCTGCTTTGCTCCGTTTAGTTACGAGCTCAGCTAATTAGATGAAAGAACTGATAGCTTACCTATGTAAAGCCTGGTCATCTGAAAGTTTTCCTTTTGCTCTGAACCAATATCTCAAACTGTGTCACATAGAAAAGAGATGATGCAAACATGATGAGGATACTACTGTATACAAGCTAACATGAACTGTCAATTTAGTTAATTACAGTGGCTCCCTCAGAAGGGAAATTAATAACAGAATGCATGACTAACCTTGGAGGAGACTTGGTGTGATTAGTGGCATTATTAGGTTCACAAAACCTAATTTCTATTGGCAGGGTACAAAATTTGCAGTAGCAACCTTATTTCGGTATGTCCTATCAAAACTCACTGTTAGTATCATCACATAACCAAGGATTCAAAAAATAAGTAACCACAAACAGAATAAAAAAGCTTTATGCAGCTTCTAATTTTCAGATCCTAGGACATAGTAGGAAAATATGCAATCACTTAATCCTGATAATGTTGTTATCCCTCGCATTAATTAAATCTAGTGTTGTCAATAACCATTTAAGGCTTAAGTTAGTGTGCTAAAATCAAGAATGACCTGTTTATTCTCTGTTAAACCTTGTTAAAGAAAAAGACAATTATGTGCCATTGCAAGGCCTACATTAAACTTCGTTACTTCCACCATTGAATTCCAAGAAAAAAAGGTCAAGTTCCAATACGGAAAAGAAAACTGTTCCATGGTTGGAAAGAAGCAGTACCTTAGAAGAGGAAGCTAAGATTTTGGGGAGAAGGAAGAAGAGGAACATTCCGAGTTGTGGATGTGGCATGACTCTTCTATGGATTTTCTGAACTTGCAGCATCAAGAACACTGGAACATGGAAACTAAAGTATAAATTAGTTGCGCTAATTGAAAAACACAAACATCTTCTCAACTTCAACTTCAATGATGTTTTCAACTTCGACTCAAATAGTGTCCAATCTTTTCCCAATTATTAGAGCCAAAGAAGGAATTGTCATTGCAACCATAAAACAAACTACTTTGGTCTTTCTCAGTGGTGTTTGCTTTTAAAAGAAAAATTCCCTCATCTCAGGAGGCATGATTTTTCAGTAAGAATTAGAGAGGGATGTACTTCTGTTGGTGCTTTCAAATGCCCGATTTGAAACTTGATGAATTCATGAAAAATGGTGCTTGGATCCACTATTTGTGACACCTTAGTTAAAATACTGGATAAGCTATTAACAAGCTCATCACATGATCAAATGGAAGTGAAAAACAAAACACAGACATCTTTATTGCCAATTGAAGATGCAAGGATAAAAAGCAACATTACACGCTTGTCTTAATATTGTACATTTTCTAGCAAAAACTTGAATGGACCAAGACTCTAGTACAAAACACAGTCAGTTGTACGACGCTGACAAGAGAAGCTTCGATCTCACCCTAGACCTTTCAGTATAGTTTGAAGAGACATGAATAAAGTAGTGACTGGTCCAGAGATCGAGTTCCCTCTTTTTGAGGCAGGAATGTAATGTTGATATCCTTGTAGACTTGTTGCAGCTGCCTGTGCCGCTCTCTTATAAACGGAAGATTCTTTTGAATGATCATCATAATTATACAATCTAATAGCAGATTTTAATTTCAGTAAAATGCTCATCCACTTATAAATATCCTTCCAGCAGAATACTTTCGCCTAAGGTCCTCGATGTTAAGTTCTTCAGCCTTCGATTTTGCTGCATATACTTGAAAGCCTCTTTACTATTTCCACCCAAAATTGGCAAAACTTCCACAATAACCTTCTGAAATAAATTTTGTTCGAAACCCTCTTGCAGGATTTCCACAAAATCTGCATAGTTTCCCCTCAAGTCTAGCATCACACTGCAGAATCGTTGACGCTTACAATGTTCAAGGATAGCTGTTAAATTCATCCTATCCAAAACTACTGTCTCTATCCCTCTTTGACTTTCTTCAAACTCCACTGCAATCTCCTTATCACTGAAGATTATAGTTTTAGATGATGTGTCAGTTGTCACAGCAGGGAGTTGAAGTGAACCTGAACTCTTTGCTAATACAATCTGCAGAGGTTGCTTTGCCCCTGGTTCTTTAGATGAAAGAACAGAATACTTTGCTGACAGCAAGAAGGAAGAAACAACAACTGCATCATATTCTTGTAATAACTTTGAGTAGTATCCACCAGACTCCATGACTTCTGCACCCAGCTGATCCGTGAAACCACCCTCAATCGAGAGAGAGTACCTGTTGTTTTGGATTAATTATCCGGTAATTGAGAAACCAATATAAGCATGCTGAATGATGTGGTCCTGAATCATGGCGCAGCAAGTTGTAATAATTGTGGGAATATCAAATTTATACCTAAGTGTGACAAATGGATTTCCAGTCAACATTTGATGTATATAAGCTTCATTAAGCTTCCTGCAAAGTTCTTCCTCAACGCCTGTGATCACTTCAATTCCTGCATCTCTTAATTTACTGAGACCAGTTGTAGCTACAATAGGATTTGGATCCACCATCCCAACAACCACCCTTTTCACTTTGGCCTTGATTAATGCCTCAGTGCATGGTGGAGTTCTTCCATAATGATTACATGGCTCCAAGCTCACAAAGGCTGTTGCATTTTCTGCTAAATCACCAGCATCTCGAAGTGCAAAAACCTACATTTACACATGTTTAAATATTATGCAACAAAAGTATTGCGCACTATCTACACCTCCTCATCAAACCGAAGTTACATATAAAGGAGGTTCAACTCGTAGAAAACTGAGCACAGACAAAGTCTAAAGTTCCCTACCCACTTCATGGAATAGAAGACATGTCTTGTCACATATATTTAAGTATTTTAATACTCTAATATTCAGGTTAAACACATCAGTTTCCTCAAATGCCTAGTCCAATCTTTTCTGTTTTTTTTTTCCTTATTCCTTATTAGCAAATTTACAGTAAAATGGAGAAAGGACAAAATATTGAGCCAACGTACAATCTAAGAGTAGTTTAACCATTTGAATTATGCTCCAAACCAAGAGATTTAACTTAAAAACTACTAACCAAACATCATCTTACTTCTCTCAATTACAGAATGTCAAAATCTCACAATCTCAATTCAAGAATGAAATCAAACAATATCCAAAAGACAAAAAAAAAACAGAAACATTCATTAAAAACATAAAAATAAACATCCTAAGCAAGCAAATATAGATACAGACAGAGAATATCTCACCTCAGCATGTGGCTGGCCAGCTTTAGGGTGAAAACCTTCACCTACAATCTCCCCATCCTTAACAATTACGCATCCAACCATAGGATTAGGACTGGTATGCCCAACTGCTTTCCTAGCAATCTCCACACACATTCTTATATAAAACCCATCATCAGGTGAACCTCCACACCTCACATTAACCAAACCATCACCATTTCCAAAACTAGTTAGTGAAATAGACACCCTTTTGGCTGCACTGTGAAACCCATAATTTAATCTTGAAGTAAAAATCGAATCTTTTGGTTCATTTCCAAAACTAATTACAGAAATGGACACCCTTTTGCTTGCATTACAAAACCCATAATGTGTTCTTGAAGCAAAAATCAGATCTTTTGGATCATTTCCCAAACTAATTGGAGAAATGGACACCCTTTTGCTTGCATTGCAAAACCCATGATTTGTTCTTGAAGCAAAAATAAAATCTTTTGGTTGATTTATACGAGTTTGTGGAGAAAGAAAATGAGTTTTTGAATGTGAGAGTAGGCAGCAGTACATTTTCACAATCAACACTCTGCTGCCACAAATTCGACAGTTATGCTTAAGACGAGAACTGAAAATGTTGGCTTTCTAGTTTTCTAGGGAATAGATGAGAAACCTAGAACGATGTCGTATAGGACGACTGGTAGAGGAGACTGCAAAAAAAATGTCTGAGCCCGGGTTCGAACCGAAAACCTCAAGTGTGTGAGACGAGCGTGATAACCGAATACACCACCCCGACTTGTTTGATCGATACTGAGAAGAAATGTAATAATCGCTGGTGCTCTTTTGCTACGTCTAGAAAGAAAGGTGATAATATCCTTTTTTTAGTTGAGTGTTTTTTTTTCTTTATTTAAATATCAAATTTTTACACAAAAAAAAAACTTGAAACGTGCATAGAAGGGTGTGGCATCGTAACCAATAATATCAGTGTCGAATTAGGATTAAGATTCAAATTTCAATAAAAATAAAAAATGCTAAATATATATAATTTGGTGTGCAGAATTATTTGACACTTATATTTATATTTAAAAGCACGTGTAAATTGATTTAAACACTACTATTACAAACCCAAAAAAAAAAAACATAACATGCATTTACGTATATTTCCCAATTTTGAAATGATTGAAAAAGTAAACTTTGAGACATACAATTCTTTAAGACAAATTATAGCAACTGAATTGGAAATTCACTGAACTTTTAACGTTTTCATAATTTCCTTTTAGATTTTAAACTGCACGTTTTAAATTTCACGAAAAAAAACTTTTAGAGTTTGAACTTTTATCATTTCAAAATTTACAAACTTTTTTTTAAGTTGTGGACTTTATACAATTCAAATTCCATGAAACAATATTGGAATTTGAACTGTCAAAGTAGGGTGCTTATAGGCTGGTTCAGTCTGATTTTTTATCGGTTAGAGATTTTTAACGGTTTTGATTTTCAATTTAACCGATAAGGAAATGCTCCTTTAAAATATTTTCCTCTCTTTTATTTTTATTCGTTCATATATACAATATGTTGGAAATTAGCCTTTGGCGGGGAGATGCGTCCACCCATCTTTGATGAATTAAACACTAGTGTTCCGTATGTTGGAGACCTTGTCTCTTCGCACATGCATGATCTACGAATTGAGTAGATGACCGTAGGGCCAAGAATCGTCTAATTTCGTTGAGAAATGAAAGAGATATTGGTCCACGAAGTAAGGTGTTTGAGGCATGGAAATGTGGTGTGGGACAAATCTACCATATCGGTGGGAATAAGAATAGGAAGAATTGCTCTCTATATAAGTCTCAAATTGGTAAAGGGTTTGGGACCCCAAGGGTTATCCCATGTGTTTAAAGGAGGGAAGACCTAGATGTGCTTGGGTTCATGGCTAAGCCCACATGCGCGCCGCCGCCCGCCATGGGCCACGGGGTCTTTCTGATATTATCTTTTTGGACCAGAGAACTCTACCAAATGTACAGTTTGGTCCCTGAAGTTTCAATATTTACAGTTTGATCCCCAGAATTTCTGAGAAGGTGACGGAAGGCAGAAAGCCTACCGTTGGGACTGTTTTTTGAGGCATTAATCAGCCATTACTTGGCTGATTAACTCTTCCATTATCACCCTCCTTCATGTCCATAATTCAGCCTCCTTGATGGCCATTTACTGCATTTACTTGGTTGTTTTAATGGCCTCCTAATGGCCATTAACAGCCATATTTTGGGCAGTTGTACAACCCCTTCTCCTTGCTATATATTGAGCCTTTTTTGGCTCAATTCAGTGACGGGAATAACATAGAAAAAACAGCACAATACGTGACTGAAACACAGCTCAAAACAGTGAGCAAACTGTGACGAAAAATAGTGAGCAAACTGTGACGAAAAACAGTGAGCAAACACCCTTATATACACAAGATATACACTACAGAGACACACTATATACACATAGACAAAAGAGAAGAGTAAAGAAAAACTCTTCCTTCCTATTCCATATCTTCAGCAAGTCGAGTCATATTTGTTTTCTTCGCCAGACTCAACCTATTGGCTTTGTAGCGTTGAGATTAAAGTGTTGTTTTATCTTGGGAGACTATTGCCCGCTAACGTAAAAGCATATATACGGGGCAATCTTGTCTTAAGGACAGAGGGCAATTCCTCGACTCAACACACAACGTTGTAACCATCCAGATTTAGTTGTTTCTTGATTTCAGGTTATCAAGATTCAAGACACAACAAGCTTGCGGCAGTTTTGAAAATTGGCCTATTTGTTCAACAAGATTCAATTTCTGAAGATTGAATATTTGTTCATCCTTTCGAATACTTGTAATAGTTATTTACTTCCCGTACTGCTTTATAAAGTACAATAGAGTACCAACACAATATCTTCAACTCTTATTTAAACAAAACAAGATTTCATGATAACCTATACAATTAGTCTGAGAGAAGGTCGAAAGAGGTAGACAGCTTCTCAAGAAAATCTGAAACTAAAAATATGAATTTAGGAAATAGTAATAGTCAAATACAGTTTCTATTTAAAGTCACTTTTATAAAATTAGGGGGAAAAGTACATTAAATAAGAAAGCATTTAATTTTTTTTCTAAATTTATCCTTGACACATCACTAATCCCCATGAAAACTATGTTAACGTTTTAAGAGAATGTGAATTTCGTAATGTATTTATTCTAAGTCTAAACTCTAAAACATCAATTAGTATTTTGTATGGAGGAAACAGTAAACTGCCCACACTTTTGGTCGCACGATGGAACCCATAATTTATTAGTTGTTAGTAAGTAATTGGTTAATTTTCGAAGCTAAAACTAATTAGTGGAAATGGTGTAGAACAATAAAAAAAAAACCGTACCTCAAATGTTGAGTCAACTTCTAGAGGTATTGGAGCTGAGAGAATAGTGGAACTATTCCGGTTACTGTCTCAGTCTGAAAGCACATTGGGAAAGATGATCAGGTGTCACGTTGTGTATAAAAAAGTTGTCTCCTCATACTTCTGTTTAAATGAAAAGCTCCCTAATAATTAAACTATTCAATTAGCATGTTCCCATTACAAGAATAGTTAACATGGAAAGGAGGTTTGTTAAAAAAATTGATCTTCAGGAATCATTATATGAATGTGCACCTGGATTGGAGGAATCTTGGCTGTTTTGGTACTTTCCGTCTGTGTTTTCTCCAACTTGTTGAATCATTGCAGATGGTACTGTGGTTATCCCTTGCACTTTCTCTTTGGATAACTAAGGAATCCTCAAGGGCGAGCTACTTGCATGGTTCAAAACTCCATAGTGAATGGCTCAGCCCTCTGTCCTTCTCCACTTAGGCATTTGTCCGTTGCAGGGTTTGAACTCGTGACGTGTCCTTAACCCATATATGGTGAACCAATGCCCTGCCCGCTGTACCTTTAGGAATAATGAATGGTCGTTCGATATTCTCTCCTAGGTTGTTCACTACTTCCACTGTTCCACATAGCAAGTTCTCCTACATATGTTTGAGAGTGCAAGGCTAGAATTATTTACACGGTGCAATGAGTGCTAAAATGCACTCTAATCAAATCTTCTCATTAGGTTTTGACATTACTAGGAACATCAAACCATGCTGTACAAAGTTATAATGTGATTGTCCAAAGATCGTCTACCTTATGTTAATAGTTCACTAATTTCGAGAACTCTTTGTTTGGTTTGTCATTGTTATCTTGGTCTCCTTGCAGATGTAGGAGGTGTTGGAAATTTGCCTTTGGCGGGAGTTGCGACCGACCAACTTTAACGGCTTAAACACTAGTGTAACGTATGTTGGAGAATCCGGTTCTTCACACATGCATGATCTACTAAGTACGTAGATAACCGTAGGGCCAAGAATCGTCAAATTTCATTGAGAAATGAAAGAGATATTGGTTCACGAAGTAAGGTGTTTGAAGCATGGAAAGTGTGGTATTGTGTGTAATTCTCCCTCATCGGTAGAGGAAGAAAGAATTGTTGTGTATATAAGATTCGAAATTGGTTTGGGGTTTGGGACCCCAAGGGGTATCCCATGTGTTTAAAGGAGGGAGGACCTAGATGTGCTTCGGTTCAAGTAAAGACCACACGCGCGCCGCCGCCGCCCGCCCGTCCGGTCCGGTTCCGGGTTCACGGGCCGTGGGCGTGGGCTGTGGGCCTTCTGATATTATCTTTTTGGGCCAGAAAACTTTGCCGAAGTACGGTTTGATCCCGAAAGTTTCGGATGTGCGCTTTGGACCGAATTCTTTCGGATGTACGCTTTGGTCCCCGAAGTTTTTCGAAAAGTTGGAATTTCAACAAAAGCGCAGAAACGTCCAAGCTCTCAATTCAGCCATTTATTTTGGCTGAATTACTCCTCCTATAATGGCCAAAACAGTTGGTCTTTCACCATTTATGTTGGTGACTTTACTACCTCCATAATGGCCATTATTTGGCTATTATGGAGGCGATTTTCAGGCAGTTTTTCAGCCCCTCCTTCACCTATATAAACACCCCTTACACCATTGTTGAGCACACTTGATATGCACGAAAATACACAACCGAAAAAAATCTTCTTCCTACAACTTCCAAGCATTATTTCGTTACTCAATATTCTTCACGATAAGCGACTCTTGAGTTTCCTTTGCTCAAGGGTTCCATTGCTTTTGTTTTATCTTGGGAGACAAATTGTCCAGGACGTATAAAGGATACATACGGGGCAATATTGTCTTAAGGACAGAGTGCTACACTCGACTCAAAGATAAACCGCTTTCCATTTTTCGGTCTTCAACAAAATCGTAATTTCGGTTTTGTTGTTATATTGTAATTTTCAGATTTCTAGTTGAATTATTGAAATCTTTATTTATCCTTTCGAATACTTGTAATAGTTAAATACTTCCCGTACTGCTTTATAAAGTACCATAGAGCAAAATCTCCCAACAACTTAAGACAATATTTGTATAGTATTACTATTAGTGTTCGAAAGATGTCGGTCAAAAGTTGTGTGACCAAATCTGCATATGGCAATGGTTTTCTGGTAGAAGAGAGTGATGATGATGAACGTGTTCATGGTGTCACCGCTACCAAGACTGGTGGAAACAAGCGCTCTCGAGAGCCTGAGGATGTCAACTGGGACAAGAGGAGAAGAGTGAATATGTTATTCTATCTTGTAGCGAAGGCCTATATCTGTCCCAGACAAAGGATCCGAATAATGGTGAGAAGGAAATGGACACTCAGTCTGATGAAGTGACTGAAGTGAGCCAGAATCCGAAATTGGGATAAGTATTTTTCTCACTTGTCAAGAATAAGGATTAAATGATAAGTAGTTTTTCTTACTTGTCAAGAATAAAGATTAAATTATGTCTGATTAAAAATGGATTAAAGTAAGGAGGAATATGAAAATAATTTATATTCCTTATGCTTTAACAAATCAGAAGTTTAATCTCATCTTCTTTTCCGTTTAAAGATTGGATTTTGTAAACGACTTAAGAAGATCCGTTCTTTTAAGTGTAATTACTAAAGTGTGTAAAGTATGGTCGCACATACTATGGAGAAAGATCCACTAACTGTGCGAAAACTTTTACCACTCTTAAGTAAGCGTCAAGAATTATCTGGGCACCAATCATAACGGAAGAAGACTAAAAGCTAAAGACGTTGAGCTCCGTCATACTATTTGACGAAGATCCTTCATAGGATGATATTGGACACTCAGTCATACAAAGCCTCCGGGCGACTAGAGTGGGCCAAAATTCCTTTGATAGGATGATATTGGACACTCAGTCATACAAAGCCTCCGGGTGACTGGAGTAGGCCAAAATTCCTTAGATATGATGATATTGGACACTCAGTCATATAAAGCCTCCGGGCGACTGGAGTGGTGCCAGAATTCATTTCATAGGAAAAGTAATGGACACCTAGTAAGGTGGGCCAGAGTTTCCAGGTCCTAAATGATCTGAAGGCCTAAATAAAGGCAGTAAAGAAATTGGACACTCAGTCTGCCAAAGCAACTGGAGTAGGCCAGAGTATCTAGATCACAAATGATCCGGTTACGCCCTAACCACGGGCAAGAGGTTGTTCATGTGAAGCAACGCCACCTCTAAAGTAGAAGGGGCTGGAGAGGTTGTCCTCAATAGGACTTCAAGGAATGAGATCACTCTAAAAGAGGTGATACATGTTCCTAACTTGGTTAAAGGACGTTGTTGGTCAAATCGATTTGAGACTAGTCCAACAGGTCCGTAATAACTAAGAGTGGTACAATATGTCTATAGCCAAATGAATGATATATTGTAATCCGTGCATCTATGACATCATAGATTAAGACACGTTAAAATAGCAAGTCATTCAAAAGCTAACGATGTTGAGATTGTTGCCTACGTCGACATAAACCCTCAAAATGAATGTGAGGTAGACGAAGAGGCAAAATCACCTTTCCAAATTCCGTCAAGGGAATAGCGAAAGAAGCACCGCTCCTCTAGAACTTAGTCACACCTACTTGGGTGATTTGAAGTTTATACAAAATAGAGGGGGAGACAAGTACGTTGTGATCTTCATTGATGATGGTACAACGTATGGAATCCTTTGTTTATTGAAAAGCAAAGATGAAGTTGTTGAAGCCTACAAAGCGAAAGTTGAAAATCAACTAAGCCTACGGATTGAGAAATTCGTAGTGATAGAGGGAGAGAATGTGAAGCATCGTTCATTAAACGAATGTTCATTTCTCACCTCGATCTAACGGTGTTAGCCAAGCACGAAGTCGTACGCCCAAATTATGAGGGGTAACTTGGTAAAAGATGGGCTACCGAAACAGGTCAAGTTCGACCTAAGATCGTAGATTGCATATCCACCGGATCCGTAAATAACGAGAGTGTTGATCGCCTCTTGGCGTCAAAGAATGCTTTGAATTCTTTGGAGATAACTTTCCTTGGAAAAGGAAAAAGAGTAATTGCTCAAGGTTAACAAGAACCCGCGAGGGCTCGACCGTCCGAACTAGACGTTCCGTATCTTCATGACTCGAAAGTTCTTGTCTATCCGGAACTTAATATTCCGGATCCGCAGAACTCGGGGATTCTAGATGTTGAACCAAGACGGAGCAAAGAGGGGACAAAGACTTGTTCCAGTCCTTCTAGCTTGTATGGTTGAGAACGAACCATGGACAATTAACAAATAATTGTTATCTCCAAAAGCGCCGCTTTGGAAAGAAGCTAAAGGGAGAAATAGATTCCATATATAGAACCATACGTGTATAATAGTTAATCTTCCTCCGGGAAAAGAACCTTTGGGTTGTAAAAAGTGCTCCCCTGTGAGTAGCTTCACATCCAGGGCCATTGTAATCTTACATGGCATGGGTGTTGAAACGACCTTCCAAATCGAAGAGTTGGAAGAAGAGGATCGAATTGGTTTGCTTTGAACTGTTGGGCTTCTTCCCGAACTTTCATTTTGGTCCCCGAAATGTTTACATTTTAGTCCCGAAAGTCTCGGATAAAACAGAAACAATGAATCGACCACGAAACATTGGCTCTGAAGTTAGAAAGCCAACAGTTGGAAAACCAACGGTCTGAGAGTGAAAATCATATTGAGACAAAGTCTCGATATGAAAGATATGTGTATCACAGATGACTTCTTAGGAATTGAATTTCTAAGACATCTAACGGACTGGTCAATAGTTGACAGTCTCGTTGAAGCCACCAATGGATATGAATCATAGAACGATTGGAATCATGGTGCACCCATAGACAAGGAGTGATATGCACAGGTCACGTGTAGTTCAATGTATTGTACACACTACAACCGACCTGGTATCGTCCTACAAACATATTAGTTGAACTAAGGTTCACTAATGATCTTAATACATGATCAATAGAAGGCGTTAAGACGGATATGACGATATCTGAATTATTCGCTTATCTACGGATTATAGTATTCTGGATGTCCAATGGTTCGAGAGAACACGGTGATGCAAACGGACATCAGATCTGAAGAACACCAAAGCCACAAGTAAATGTGTATGGTGATTCTTGAAAAATCCTCTAAGCAAACTTGCATCGACCGATTCATGGTGGTATCGGAGTTTATCGCTTTATACAAAGCATGAAAGAAGTTGAGTAACTTCACGACTCATTAGAGGACGTCCCTTATTGGGAGAAACCCGTGCCTTCGGCGCTTCTACACTGTGGCTAGCCGGTCGGCTTTAGGAAGGACACGGATGACGGCGTCTCGGACATATCTGTCACGATCTGTCGGAGACATAAGACCGTATGGCGGTTGATCATCACGGTGTCACTTCCTTGTTTACAAACTAAGGGACTACCCGGAGATCAAGTGTTCTGCTGTCTAGGGAATGGGCTTAAAACCCAAAATATACGAACCAATACAGTGGAAACCCAACCTTACGAACTGGAGATCGCAGTAATTTGGTTCAATGGGAAAACTAAGTTGTAAAGGTTCAGTTGATCGCTTCAGTCGAAGCATGAGCACTTCGGATAGTGATTTTTGAAAAGAAATACCAAATCCAAAGCCGTTCCCGCGATAGACTTTAAGTGCTATCTGCAGTGTGGGTAAAGGTTAAGTTTTCAAAACCTGTAATGCTCCTCAACAGTTGAGGTTAGGTTTTTTGGGAAACTTTTAATGGTTCCTAACACTTGCGAAGTGGGGTATAGCAGGATACCTTGTAGGAGACCACCTATTTAAGTGCGAGGACGGGCCGCCTCAAAATGAACGCACTTAAGAATCCAAGACGTTGTCCATGGCCAAAACGGACAAAACATTACGAAGAAGAGAGTAAGGGAATTTGTTGTGTTGGTATCATTGTCTTGGCTTACACTAAACACTGACGGTTCAAGACATCACGTTCACCGCGCGAAGTAAGTCCGATGGTATTCAACTATGGAAGGTTCAAAGCCGAGGCTACCTCTCCTTATGCAACATCGGTCCGCCGAAATATTGCTGAAATGAAAAGACACCATGTGAGTGCGCCAAAATCTCTTTCAAGAGGGGATTGTTGGAAATTTGCCTTTGGCGGGAGTTGCGACCGACCAACTTTAACGGCTTAAACACTAGTGTAACGTATGTTGGAGAATCCGGTTCTTCACACATGCATGATCTACTAAGTACGTAGATAACCGTAGGGCCAAGAATCGTCAAATTTCATTGAGAAATGAAAGAGATATTGGTTCACGAAGTAAGGTGTTTGAAGCATGGAAAGTGTGGTATTGTGTGTAATTCTCCCTCATCGGTAGAGGAAGAAAGAATTGTTGTGTATATAAGATTCGAAATTGGTTTGGGGTTTGGGACCCCAAGGGGTATCCCATGTGTTTAAAGGAGGGAGGACCTAGATGTGCTTCGGTTCAAGTAAAGACCACACGCGCGCCGCCGCCGCCCGCCCGTCCGATCCGGTTCCGGTTCCGGGTTCACGGGTCACGGGCTGTGGGCTGTGGGCTGTGGGCTGTGGGCTGTGGGCCTTCTGATATTATCTTTTTGGGCCGAGAAAACTTTGCCGAAGTACGGTTTGATCCCGTGTTTCGATGTGCGCTTTGGACCGAATTCTTTCGGATGTACGGTTTGGTCCCCGAAGTTTCAAGATGTACGCTTTTGGTCCCCGAAGTTTTTCGAAAGTTGGAATTTCGACAGTCAAAGCGAAAAACGTCCAAGCTCTCAATTCAGCCATTTATTTTGGCTGAATTACTCCTCCTATAATGGCCAAAACAGTTGGTCTTTCACCATTTATGTTGGTGACTTTACTACCTCCATAATGGCCATTATTTGGCTATTATGGAGGCGATTTTCAGGCAGTTTTTCAGCCCCTCCTTCACCTATATAAACACCCCCTTACACCATTGTTGAGCACACTTGATATGCACGAAAATACACAACCGAAAAAAATCTTCTTCCTACAACTTCCAAGCATTATTTCGTTACTCAATATTCTTCACGGTAGCTCTTGAGTTTCCTTTGCTCAAGGGTTCCATTGCTGTTTTATCTTGGGAGACAAATTGTCCAGGACGTATAAAGGATACATACGGGGCAATATTGTCTTAAGGACAGAGTGCTACACTCGACTCAAAGATAAACCGCTTTCCATTTTTCGGTCTTTCAACAAAATCGTAATTTCAGTTTTGTTGTTATATTGTAATTTTCAGATTTCTAGTTGAATTATTGAAATCTTTATTTATCCTTTCGAATACTTGTAATAGTTAAATACTTCCCGTACTGCTTTATAAAGTACCATAGAGCAAAATCTCCCAACAGGAGGACCAAATGAATCTGGTAGTATTGCCCTTTTAGCTGGAGAGGAGCAAAAAGAAACTGAGAAAGTACAGCGCCTTAAACAGAAGATTGCGGAGAATGCCTCTGCCATACCTGTTGCATTGAATAGGATGAAGGAATGTATGAGAAAGATCGATAAACTACAATCATGCAACGGAGTCATCCATCCTGCCTTTAAAAGGAAAAGGACTAGCTGATGAGCCCCTGACAAAACTGCTTGGTATGGTATTGTAGATGTAGCTTTAGGTTATGCTAAATAGAGCAGATCACTGCAAAATTCATGAGAATTATTCTCAAGAAATGGAGTTCTAACCAAGAGCAGCCACACTTAAGGGACACATTCTATTGTAACTAAAGGTGTATTTAGAATTTTAGATTACAGAAGTCATTTTCTGCTGTTTGGTATATATGTAGGAAGTCATTTCCAAAGGAAAACATTTTCCACCAAAATGGAGAAAATGGGCAGTTATTTTTCTTAACTTTTAGTTTCATTTTACTTGCTCCAACTAACACTAGGACATTATTGTCAATCTTTATGGCTATTGTTTTTTATCAAATCACCCTTCAACATTAGAGAACATTTTCCACGGAAAATAACTGACATGCCAAAATCATGATGGAAAGAGAAGCTTTTGCTGACCAAAATCAACACAATCATGATTTTTGCTTTGTATCATAATCCTTTCATGATGATGTTAGTAGGGCTAGGGAATGAAAGATGTAATGAAATAAGCCCTTTTATTAAGATTGTGATTTTTGCCATGCTATTTAGACCATCTGCTTTTATATCCTCGGAAAAGAGATGCATTTTCCAGCTTTTATATCCTCTGCTTTTATACCCTCTGCTTTTATAGTTCTACTTACGCTTACAAAATGATAGTTGTAGTGTTATGACTGTAGGCCCAATTAGCTTATCACACTTATAGGTGCAGTATTGCTTTATAGTCACTTGTAGTTTGATTTCTGCTGATATGTGTTCCCTAGTGTACTTTGTTGATATTATTTACCTAAGTTAGCTACTGCTTCTTCCTGCCAGAATGCGCTACCATGACGTATTCGATTTTGTTATCAACATGTTCATATTGCTTTAATTTCTTGTACGGGTTTGACCGTTTCTCTTGCGTTGTTGTGCTTGCTTCACTTGTGATTATGCTTTGTCTTGAGCCGAGGGTCTCCCGGAAACAGTCGCTCTACCTACCAAAGTAGAGGTAAGGTCTGTATACACTCTACCCTCCCAGACCCCACATTATGGGATTTCACTGGGTATGTTGTTGTTCTTCAGTCGATGGTGGTTGTCAGGCTGGTTTGCTGATGAATTTGCAAATGGTCCAACATATTGATGCCAATGATAGTAATTAAGAAGGTTACACGGACAGTTGAATTTCATGGGTTCATGAAAGTAAGTCTGCCTATGTGAGTCTCATGAAGCAAAGTCAGAATAAGAGAGATTGCAATATATTGATTAATTGATATGATACTCGTGAAGCTCACAATCTATCTATAGCCCTGCCAAATACTACAAAGTTAACATGTTCGGCATTCTTTCAGTCAATAGCTAAAGCATTTTTGAGAAGCAAGTATGATACAAATGAAGATAATTCCCCACCAAATCTGAATGCTCTCAATGGAAATCCAACAGTATGTGTACAAGGTATGAAATCCATTAAGTACAGATATAACAGATTTTGCTCGTATAACTACAGAGAGAGTCCCGCCCACGAGGCCAGTTGATTATGAACCCTTTGATAAATTTGAATCACACGCGAAGCAGATGTGTCACTGATGGTAGTAAAGAACATTAACAAGTCACAGCAAGCTGTTACACTCGATATTCCTACACTTAGATTGTGATTGCTTTGCAACTTATTACATCATCATCAGATATTGACTTTGGAATGGAAGTGCTCACTAACACACCATCCATGTTCCTTGCGTTTTCAACATTAAAGACGACGGTGCTAAGGCCCTTCCCAATAATGAAGATATTATTCCCAACAGCCACAAGCCGGCAGGGAGGCTTTGTCAATAGGGGTGACAATCTCCCCACTGCCACCCATTCCCTAATATCCTTTTGCCACATCATCAACCTGGTACCTGAAGACTGATCTAACACATAAAGCGTCCCATCTACAACAACTGCTGGACCATGCCAACCTGACACTAGCTCAGAAGCTGCAGGTTGCCATGTGCTGCTGGATGGTTCATAGACAAATGCAGACACTAAAGAAGATAGAGGTGAAGAACCACCGCAAATGTGAATTTTCCCATCCAAGACTATAGAATCTTCAATATCAGGGAAAATGTTAGGCTTTTCATGCAAAGTCCAACTTCTTGTTCCTGTGTTGTAAGTCTCCCAGGAAGGTAAATTACTGGAATTTGGCCCTACGCCCCCAATTGCATAGATTTTTTCATCTAACACTTCAGATACACAGTAGCACCTGGAAGAAAACAGATTCAGATAAGCTCTGGTGTATTCCCAACCAAAAGATGAGAAGTTTAAGAAGGCTAACTTGAATGACTATAATAATATGTAAATGGTAAAATTCTTATTCTCATCAGTAGGATAAGGGTGGGGCTGCTTGGTAGTAACCATGAAAAAACTTATAGACCAATATAAATGCTCCAAAAGGGAAAGACACCTGCCTTGGAGGAAACAGAATAATCACAGTGAATAAAACCCCAATTAGCAAAGGAGCCAAATGGTTTCTCATGGCACTAAGCAATCAACTCATACCTGTTCTAAAGGTCTTTCGATGCCTAACCTATAAGTTCCATAACAGGTCTGATTTCTATAAAGATTAATGATCTTAGAAGGAAATACAAAAATGGTGGCAGATAGATGATACATGACAATATGCAGCAGATGTCCATTGTGTGAAAAAAAGGGGAGAGTGTCAATCACCTTTTCTTACATTGCCCCTACACCTCACAAATGTGGTATCTTCTCTAAAATATTGTGGGGGGCAGTTGGGTGATGCCTAAGACTACAGTCGAGCATCTGCAATGCTGACATGTGAAAGGACTAGGAAAAGACAAACTAAGAACTTGGAACTCACTGCCTGCTGCCATCGGGTGGTGTATTTGGAAGTAAAGAAATTCGAGAATTTTTTATAGCAAAAAGGAATCTGTAATTAGTTTGAAGCACATATGCATTTCTTTACTGTTTTTTTGGTGCAACATGGCAATAGCGAATGATGCAGAAGCCATGGTTGACTTTTTGAGTTCATTACACAACTTGTAATGAGGCTTTCCTCTGTAAATTTTTGCCAACAGTTTTGCTGCTTATCAATACAATACCCTTTACCGATCAAAAAAAAAAAAAGAGGATACATGAAAATAACGATGTTCTCAAGAAAAAGACCATACAAGCATTTAGAAATTGAAGTCATAAAAGATTAAATAGGCAAGTGAATATTATAGGTTGATTCAAGAACTCAAAATGCTCCCAAGAAAACAACTTGGATAAATACCTCGGAACCACCAAGGAAGCAGCTTGATTCCACGTATTCATGGCAGCGTCATAGCAATAGACTTCGTTAGTAGCATCTTCAATCCAACCACATCCACCAAAAAGGAATAGTTTCTTCCCCAGTACTTCAAACCCTACACCTTTTCTCCTTATGCAACGATGTGGAAGTCCTAGAATGGGCTTCCATCCCCTTTTTAATCGAGTTGGGTCTAAAACATAACAACACAACTGTTCAGACTTGTCTCTACCTAAGGCATAAATCCAACTCTCCTGGAGATGATGTTTCTTTCGGTAGGAGTACCACTCATCACCGCAAACCAAGTCTCTCCATTTTCTTGACACACACTTCAGAAGCACATGATACCTTCGAGGAACCCTTGCCAAGCAGAAAAGTGCAATGTCATCAGGAAGCCCAGGAATTAATGGTGACACCTCTGGATCCATCTCACTATTATCCCCCGACCCAGTGTCCTCAACCTCCACAGACTGGTCATTATCCAAAGTACTTTCTGTCTCAACAGAGTTCTCCAATTCAGAATAAATTGGTTCCATGTTTGTTCCTGTGCCCTATAAATAAGAGATCCACAAGCTTATCAGTATCAGTAAAGTTGCTCCATCTTTTGTACACAAGCCAAAACCAATCATATTATTAGATCCAAAATAACATTAGGGAGTATGTTAAGACTAAAGAAATATAATTCTTTTTCTTCTGAAGATCAAGAACTCGGAAAATATTAACTACAAATACCAGAAGCACACAGCATACCAATCAATCAACTAATCTCCAATCCCAAACTAGTTGGACTGGCTATATGCAACAACAACATACCAATGTAATCCTACAAAGTGGGGTCTGGATTGGATTGGCTATATGAATCCTTAATATTGATTCAGATCTATTCGGGCTCATTTCACTCCAATACTCAATAATTTAGGACCTCTAAGACTAGGCACTCTCTTAAACTACAAATTGTCTACATGTCACACTTATCTTTACACTAACAGCCCCAAAGTATGGTGGAAGTAAGGTACACGAGATTTTAAAGATATTTTAAAATATTTATTACTCCCTCCGTTATAAAATATTTGTTTGGTTTTGACTTGGCACGGAGTTTAAAAAAGTAAAGACTTTTGAATCTTGTGGTTGTTAACTAAAGATATGTACCAAATTGCCCTTTAATCTTGTGATTTTAAACATGTCATGTGGAAAGTTGGAATAAAAGAGTTTGCGAAAAAAAGTAAAGATGCATTCTTTTTTAAACGAATTAAAAGGAAAGCAAGACAAACCTTTTGAAACGGAGGGAGTACCAATTTAGCTTACATTCACAAAACAATCAAATAAAAAACTTAACAAAACAAAAATAACCTGATTTTGTATCACAATGTTCAATATAAGTTTATAATCAACAGTAAATTACTTGTAATGGATTCAAGAAAAGGTTCAAAAATTCAGATCCCTCAAATTCAGAGATCCACAACTATACAAAAGAAACCCCATTTAATAAACAATTATCAAATTCTAAGACCCTTTTGAGCAATTGTATAAAAACCAACAGATCACATGAAATTTTATTTACATTTTTTTCTATGCACAAATTCACCTCTTAAGTAATTCAAAATGAATAGAAAGAAGTGACCTTTGGATTACTGGGACCGATTTTGCAGGACTGCATTTGACGATCTCAGACGAAATACGGAATGATGAAAGTATGAGAGGTCGAAAGGAACAATTTACAATTTCTTAAGGAGAAAGGTATGTAATTTGTACTTCTTCTGGGGTTGAAAGTTGAAACTATAAAATAATAGGAGTTGTGTGTTGATTGGGCAATTGGGCTGAACCATATTTAGAGGGCTTTTATTGGCGGAATATCATTAGAGCCTTTTGCCCTTTGGATTTGATTTTGGTGAGAATTACTTCTTACAAAATGTTTCTGAAAAATAAATTTCGGAAGAGATCTTTGTAAGTTTGGATTAGTTTCGAGAAAACTACAATTGCAACCTATGGATTATGAATTGCAAAATAAGGAAACTTAATGAGTATGTATTATTTTTACAGTTATATTAATAGCAACTCCATATATCGCTTAATGTAAAAGGAACTATGAATTTGCTTTTAATTTTTGTTCACTACAAATTCCTTTTCGTTTATTTGATGAAGTGAATGAAAAATCAGGTTCATGAACGACGAATCTCTTTGATAAAAAAATCACGCTTTACAAGTTCAATACTATGTGTGATTCCATGCACTTTTTGTTGAATAAAAATTGTGAATCAATATATAAGATTTCAGTCTCCCTCCTTAAATTAATTAGAACGAAATCATGAAATTGTGAATATAAAAAAATCCAGTGCTGTTTTCGGGCTAATTCAAATATTCAATCAACATCACCTCAATCCCAAACTAAGTAGGTGCCAGTGCAATGAGCTCGTTTTATGGCTTTGAAATGGTAAACAAATACATCTAATATGAGTTTGACAATACAAAGTGTGGATAAATTAATGTCTTTTGAGTAGTAGTTAGTTATAAACGAACAGGTGAGGGCTCAAAAAGAGAGCTCAATTCTAAATAGCCCAGAAACTCAATCTTGTGAGAATATCATGCATGAAATTACAGCGAAGAACTTTTCTGAAACAAAGAGCGAGTGTCCATAAACGAGTGAAACTGTAGAAATTTAGCCAAAGCATTGTTTGCAACATTTTTACTCTTTAACAGTGAATGCAGATGACGAAACTTGTTAACAAAATAACTTAACTTTAACAATAGTAGGTCGATCAATATAACAATATCAACGCCTCTTTTGGCGGGGTAACTAATATATAAAGGTGAAGTGAGAGGTACAGAGACAATGGCAGGTGGTTCTGTATAATAAAATATAGATACAATTATATCTGGACTCATCCACAAGTTAAGCAGCTATCTTTATCCTCATCCGCGACCTCTATAGGACTTATTTGAGCTGTTCTGCAATTTTACTGTTAATGAACATATAGTAACTAGTCCTCTTTTTTTATTCAACCTGGCATGAATTAGAGCTTTGGTCGCAATGCATGTGGTTTTATGGCTGGCCTCAATAAGCCCTCTTCAGTCGATGATGCTACGAGCTGGAGATTAACAAGCATTTAAAGAAAGCACATCAACAAAGCCAGAAAATATAACGAACATAAAACACTTTGGCAGCTCACAGATTAACACTTCTCAGATCTAGTACTTTACCTCTCCCTTCCTATTAAACATTTGGCCTGACACAAAGCCACGTGCATTATAAGCAGCCGGACTGTGGATCTATAAAATGATAAAGAGTTAGAACTAAGGCTGCAAGTAATGGAAACCACTAGTAAAGGGATGACCATTCTTAAAAAATATCATAAGTACGTTAACTTTTCCTTCTTACCACAAACAATATCCAATCATCAGCTCTCAAAGGTCTGTGGAACCACATCCTGGGAAAAGGAAACAAAAGTGAAAATATAAGTACAGTTGCATGTCAAATGACACTCACCATTCAAGTAGAATATCAACCCTGAACTATATTTTGAACTTTAAATTCCACGTGTAACTTCATGCCCCTCTTTTCAACTATTGGTGTTTGACCTGCAGGTCAAGGGGGAATCCCATAAAAGACCTATCAGAATCTGACAAGTTCTGATTTGCAGATCTTTCGTGTCAATAACACAACAAATCACTAATTTGGAGACATTAATTTTCCATCCTATAAGAAACTATTGTTACAGTAAGTTGTAATTAACAAAAAGAGGTCCAACTGAGACCATCTGGAACAGGTTAGCGCATTCTGAATGACTCCTCACAACTTCAATGTCCCTCAATGCCCTCCAGCAACTACCCCATCAGTAAAAGTAAAAGCTAAGTTTGGACTTCCATTACCAACATAACTCCTCTACCATCTCCCTCCACTACCACCTTATGTTGTCAAACCTTTCTATTTATTTTCCCAACCAAAGGCAGGGATACATAATTGTTACAATGTGGAGGCCTTAGTCAACTTTATCAGTTCTCTGCATAATCAGTGAGAACTATTTTTGTGCTACTCAATTGTTCATACCAGCATACCCTTTATGCTGATAAATTTATAAAATTTCACCTTAGCAAAAAAAGAATATCAAGTGAATATGGGTCTAGATTCATTATACTTGAAAGAAAAATCTTATAATGTATTCTTTAGGATACCTTAGGATATTCTATATTTAATTATAGACCATTTACTTATTAGCATAGGATTGAATACGTATCATATTCTACATAGCCTAAAACTTATGCTCCCTCCGTCCCAATTTATATGACACTATTTCCTTTTTAGTCAGTGTAAAAAAGAATGACACCTTTCTATATTTAATAATATTTTAACTTTAATATCCATTTTACCTTTAATGAAATGATTTACAGTAACACGAATATCTATAGCTCATTTTAGACCACAAGTTTCAAAAGTCTTCCTTTCTTTCTTAAATTCCGTGCCAAGTCAATCACCTTCACATAAATTGGGACGGAGTGAGTATATAAGAAGCAAATCTTATACATTATTAATCATTTCAATTAAAAGTTTTTTTCTATTTCCACATGGTATCAGAGTCTATATGATCTTAATAGAGACTCAATAGCTTCCGCTGCTGGAGGCCAGATCGGCCAAGTGCGGGCCCACCAGGTCAATATTTTCTTGTTTTGTTGCTCCTTTTTGTGCCCGCCGCCGCTCTTCTCTCCTGCAATTGGCGCCCCTACTCCCTTGATGACAGTTAGGCGCCAATCTCTCTCTCCAATGTAGTTCAAGCACCATTTATATCTCTGGCAACTGGTGCTGCTATTTTTTATGTGACCGATGCCCTCCTCTCCAACAATTTTAATTTTTTTATGAGGTAGTTCACACAATTCAACAATCACAGCCATTACAACTTTAATTCCACCAAACATCACCTAGTTCATTTGGAGTTGGGGGGGGGGGGGGGGGGGGATTACTGGTAAGTATCACAGGCCACCAACTTCGAACATCTCTAGATCAATTAAGCTCTGGTAAAAAGTGAAGAAGCCAATGTTTTCATTTCCTCCACCTCTTTCTTGACATGCACCTTGTTATAACACAATTTAACCAAAATTCCTTAATAAGTGGTTATTGGCAATTTCTTTTTTCTGTTTAATTTCTTTGACCACTTAGTTTTGTTTACTCAAGGCTCAACCTTTTTATCTCTTTATACTCACATTGATATTTGTACCTGAATGTTTAAATATTGGATTGATACGGGTCTAGATAGAGCGACATAGTTAGTTAGGGTTCACATAGCCGACCTCAACTATCTTGGGACCGAGGCATACTTATTATTGTTGCATACTCGTATGATTTTTTGTGCTCTCTTATTCTTCAAAAACTTGTGCATTTGTGTGTAGGCTGATGTAATAGGGATGCATGGTGCTTTTCCAGACCTGTTTGGTTTAGATATTCTTTTCTGATTAAATGTCTTTTCTGATTAAATGTGACTGGTTATCACCCTTTTAACTAATACACTATATTTCTCACATAAGAAATAAGAATCAGCTTCTTAATTTGAACCAACGTGCCCAAAGAAGGAGAAAAGGAAAAAAAGTGAGAGATAAGATGTACCACGGTTATCTCTCTATGTAGTTAGACATGCCCCACCCCCCACCCCGGGGGGAGTGCTATTGGACTTTGACATTTGAAGGGCCAAAAGGAAGTATGAAAGCCTGATGTTTAAGAGTTGGGAACCATTTCCGAAGAACTTCATTAAGCTATCCTGGAACAGCATGTATCAGTGCATCCATATAAGCTGCTCAGGAAAACATTGACATATTCCCCAAAAATATAAAGCTGGTACATCAACGAAAAAGCAAAATGGTCAAAAAGTTGTTGGAACTCACGAATGATCCAGACTAACAGAAGTTGTCTTCAAATCCTTCTTTCGATGAGGATTCAGACTGACACTAAGAAAGATTAGATCTGATGTATATGCTGCAACACATCTGCAACCAGCATAAATATTGCATTAAAAGATGCAGACTGCAATATGGCCTCATTCTGCATAAATGTAAAAACTTCTGTGTGCTAAGAAATTAGGAGTACATGTTCCTGATTTAATTTGTTTTATGTTCCCTTTTGATGGTAAATATGCACCTACAAGGAAGAAACATGATTTTGAAAAGCAAATATACAATTTTGAAGTACTGATATTAATTATTAGTGCAGATACCCAAAGAAGTGCAGATACCCAAAGAAGTGCAGATACCAAACTCGTGTTCATTTGTGTACCCCAAAGTCCTTTAGAACTCTTTCTCTAGCTCAATAACAAATCTACTCATGAGAGTCTCCCGTTGAGATAAGATGAGGCTGCTAAACAGCCTGCTTTGCTCCTTTTAATTACGAGCCCAGCTAATTAGATGACAGAACTGATAGCTTACCTATGTAAAGCCTGGTCATCTGAAAGTTTTCCTTTTGCTCTGAACCAATATCTCAAACTGTGTTACATAGAAAAGTGATGATGCAAACATGATGAGGATAATATGCAAGATAACATGAACTATCAGTTTAGTTAATTACAGTTGCTCCCTCAGAAGGGAAATTAATAACTGAAAGCATGACTAACCTTGGAGGAGACTTGGTCTGATTAGTAAAATTACTAGGTTCACAAAACCTTATTTCTATTGGCCAGGGTACAAAATTTGCAGTAGCAACCTTATTTCGATATGTCCTGTCAAAACTCACTGTTAGTATCACCTAACCAACAACAGCAACATACCCAGTATAATCCCATAAGTGGGGTCTGGGGAGGGTAGAGTGTACGTAGACCTTACCCTTACCTTGGGAGGTAGAGAGGTTGTTTCCGATAGACCCTACGGCTCAGGATAAAGCAAAAAGCTAGTATCACCTAACCAGGGATCCAAAAAATAAGTAACCACAAACATAATAAAAAAGCTTTATGCAGCTTCGAATTTTCATATCTCAGGACATAGTAGGAAAACATGCAATCACTTAATCAGGATAATGTTGTTATCCCTCGCATTGATTAAATCTAGAGTTGTAAAAAATCATTTGAAGCTTTAGTTAGTGTGTAAGATCAAGTATGACTTGTTTATTCCCAATTAAACCGTGCTAAAGAAAGGCAGCTAATGAATGCTTTTTTGTTACTTCCCCCAGGTCACGATGCCTTTCAGAAGATGGTAGGTAACGAATGCTTTGAATTCAAATAAAAAAAAAGGTCAACTTCCGAAAGGCATCGTGAACAGTTATTCCGGAAAAGTGAATAATTGTTTAGAATAACTGTTCACTTTATTTGAAAATCAGTGTTTGGCCATGAAAATTCTAAACAAATTTTTAAAACACTATAGTATGATCACATAACAGCAGGCAGAGTCTGACCTGGGAAGCCGAGGATCAGTCTTGCGCATTTCTCTCAAATCTTCCATTGATAAAAGCTGTAATCGAGTTTCAACAAAAGCGTAAGAAGAGGCTCGGAGCAGAGTTGCAGATATAGCAGAGTTAATGGAATCGTATGTAGGTTACCGTTTCGGGATCAGGCACATTAGGCATTACGGCTTCCTTGTGATCAAATCCATCTTCATCTTTCTGTCACGTTGTATACCAATAATAAAGGGAAAATTACAGCCCAATACCTTTGGGTGATCTAGTTTACAAAATAGCCAGCAAATGTATACATATACTATATATATAATACACATCTCAGTGCATAGGTTTTGTATATTTGGGCTACTGCCGGTAATTAAGTTTGGCCGAAGGTACATATGCTTATGTTTCCAAATAATAGATGCAGTTTCAAATAGGAGTGGCCAGTGGGCCGGGCTCGGGTCTGGCGGGCCGGGTCTGGCGGTGTCGGGGTCGGGGCGGGACGGGAGAAGGGGCGGGGTCGGGTCTGGCGGGCTCTGGCGGGGTCGGGTCTGGCGGGACTAGAGCAAGTCCCGTCCCGATCCCGATCCCGTCGGGCTCGGGTCGGGTCGGGCTCGGGTCGGGATACGGCGGGTTTTTTTTTTTTTTTTTTTTTTTTAAATAACATATGTATAAAAAAAAACTCAATAAACAAAACAAGATAGTGTAATAAAAACATCCCAAGGCTGTTTTTGTGCCTCTTATATTATTTAATAGACATGATTTTTTTGTAATACAAATACAATTGTCTAAAATCTAAATTGCAACTTTGTGGTGTTGTCCAAAAGTTACAAATTACATAATAAAATTACAATTAAAAAAATTACATTCTCAAAAAAACCTGTTCTAATTGCTTGATGATTTCATGTGGTTCTTCGGTTGGAATTGGTATTTGTTGGTCAAATTGATCCACGTCGCTTCCACTACCTTCGGTTAAGATTTCGTTGTAGTTTTCATCATCTTCTTCGTTGATCTCCGGTTGACCGCACCTTCTCCGCTCCGCTCGTATCCAATCTCTCGAATAATACGCAATTTCCAAGTCGTCTCCGCTAATGAGTGTCTGTGGTCTCCTATTTGATATCTCGCCTCGCGAGAAAAAGCGCTTTCGACGCAGCTTGACGACGCTTGAATGTTCAAAACATCTCGAGCCATCATTGAAAGTGTCGGAAAGGTCTTCTCATTCCCCTCCAAAATTTCGACAAGTCTTCATGTCCATCTTCATTGATAACTTCTTGATACGGTACGAACCCCGCAAAACAAAAATATCCAACTCGCTAATTTGGTTAGTAGTAGAGGTACGACCGCACATTCTATTTCGAGGCTTTCAATACTAGCCGCAGAAACAAATGTCTTTTGTGAGGTTGCGTTGAAGATGAAGAAGATGGTATGGAAGTTTGGTAAGTTACTAGCATTTTCTTGTTGATAAAATCTATATATATTTTTGCATTGGTGTTCTACGCTAGACAATACTTCTTCTTTAGTTTGTTCAATAGGTGGTGGGTGATTTAGATTTTTGGGACTTGGAGGTGGTAGTACTTCTATACAATCGTAAATAGTTTCAATTAGTGATTTAGTACCGTCTATTTTAATAGTAGGATTTAATACGAACCAATAATATAAATAGAGGGAATAGGAATAAAATATTTTTTTATTTTGAGAAATATTTTTTTAATAGGCGCCTTATAAGTTTGGTTTTTCCATATATTCACTAAGTAATAAAAATATTAGAGTTATATAAAATAACATAGTTGAAATAGTAGGATAATATATACCGGAAAATTCTTTTGTTGCTTGAAAAAATTTCTCTAAAAATACAATAAGTTCGGAAATTTTTTCCCAATCACTATCTAAAATCATATCACCGGCTTTTTATTATGAGAGTTAAAAAATAAAGTTATAGGTAATTTATAGTCATAAGCAACAAGTAGTTGCTCGTATAAAGAATTCCACCTAGTGGATACTTCTTGTGGAATTTTTCTAAAAGGTAGTCCACAATCATGACAAATTTTTTTATATTCTTTTCTACGTTGTACTTTATTACTTTTAAAAATAAAGTTTATAGCAAATTGTATTTTACTAAGAATGTCTTCAAAAAGTGATAGACCATCCTTTACAATTAAGTTATATATATGGCACGCACATTTTATATGAAAATGGTCCGGAAAAGACGGAGTTAAACTATTTTTTAAAATTGTAATTGCGTAATTGTTACTAGAAGCGTTATCTAATGTAATAGTCATAATTTTATCGGTAATTCCGTAATAATCGCACACTTGATAAATATTTTCTGCAATAAAAGTACCAAAGTGCCTATCATCTATATATCTATACGCTAAAATACGTTTTTGCATAGACCATTTATAATCTATCCAATGACAAGTTACGATTAAATAATCATGGCCGTTAGTACTACGACCTATATCGAGACATGATGGATACTTTGCCATTAAAATGATATAATGAAAAACGTAAATATTGTTGATATTCATGCGCGAATTCAAATACATCTCTCTTAACAGTTGATCTAGGAAAACCGTTAAAAGCAGGATTATATATATCTCTAATGTAATGAATAAAACCGGAGATGAAGGAAATGAAAAAGGCAAACCCTCCACAAGAACTAATTTTGATATTGCTTCCCTATCTCTATGTTTATTGTATTTAGGGCCTACAATTCCCCCGTCATAGGGTTAATTTGACCTTGTACTTGGTCCGGGACAATATTAGTATGTGAACCTTGTCTCGATGGAGCGGGCGTTTGCGCACCCGGTTTTGAAGCCTGGTATTGGGCATACCTAGCTGGATGAGCACTTACTACGTGTCTAATTAAACCCCCGTCCCACCGTGACCTTTTCCGCTTTTAAATTTTAAAACATTTTTACAAATTTTACATATGGCTACTTGATTCTCTACGTCCCTATCAAAAAATGTCCATGCATCTCGATTTTAATGGTCGTTTTGCTTGGACCTCGTCTCATACTAGGGGGAATAGGAGGTATTTCGGTTGAAGGTGCACTAGTGGGTGTGTTGTCATCAACATTAGTGGGCATATCATCTAGATCATCGTCTAAATTAAAGTCTTCTTGAGTTTCAGAAAATAGCTCCTGGTCTAAATCTAATGGTATTGTAGGAAAATGTTGAGTATTAACAAAATCATCCCGTGTAGGAATAAGATGACTAGAAGAAGTACCCTTGCCCTGGTTGCCCCTACTAGAAGAAGCACCCTTACCTTTACCCTTAAACATACCTTTTAATCCTTCCATTTTAATTATGATAATAAATAAATAATTAAAGACAATAAAATTAAGTGATCTAAACTAAATAAACAGACAATAATAATTTAATGAAGGAACGAATGTACCAAACGCCGACGTAACGTCGACGTGTAATCGAGAGGTTGAAAATTGAAACTTTGCTCGATGGAAGATCCTCAAGCTAGTTGCCAACTTCACTACCAATTCCCAAATGAATAAATAAAATTGAATATTTAGCAAACAATGTAGAATTGTAGAGAGATATATTGAGAAATTAGAGAGATTGTAGGAAGATTTGTGAGAAAGATGAAGAGAAAATGAGTTATTTATAGTTGAAAAATTGGGTTAAAGTGTAAATATAATAACTTATGGGTTAAAAATAAATATTAAGGGGTAGGGGTTGGGGGAGGGGGGGGGGCTAAAATGGCCGTTGGCCAACGGCCATAATCTAAAATGGCCGTTGGTGCAACGGCCATTTTTGCAAAGGGCGGGGTCGGGGTCGGGGCGGGCTCGGGGCGGGCTCGGGTCTCGCGGGCCTGGGGCGGGCTCGGGTCTCGCGGGACGAGACCTCGTCCCGTCCCGAGTTCGAGTCCCGCCCCCGTAATTTTATTTTTTTTTTTTTTGGCGGGGTCGGGACGGGCTCGGGTCGGGGTCGGGCTGTCCCGGCCCACTGGCCAGCTTTAGTTTCAAACAATATATTACAAACATAACAACCAGTAAATAAAATAATGGTGTAATGAAAAACATAAAACTGCATCACATAAAGTTGCATCTGACCAGAAAGTTACAGCAATATTCCAGGCAAAAACAAGTGATCCATCAAAAACCCATTCACTCATTGTAAGTCTAGGCTTTTTTGTGGGGGCGGCAGTTGAATCAAGAAAATATCAGAATAGGGTATTCCATGGTAGGATTTCAAAACGAGCAGAACAAAGCATTTCAGAAATGACTGAAAGTTGATGAGACGATCCAATTATCTTCCCTAGTGAAGCTTGCCAGCTTTCAACTTTCTTCGTTATTATGTGAGATTAACAACAACAACAACATACCCAGTGTAGTCCCACAAGTGGGGTCTGGGGAGGGTAGAATGTACACATACCTTACCCCTACCTTGGGAGGTAGAGGGGATGTTTCCAATAGACACTCGGCTCAAGAGAAAGCATATCAAAGCAGGTCAAAAAAGGAAATAACGGAAGTGAAAAAAATCATGGCAAGATACTATAGAAAGCAAGACAAAACATTTCGAAAAAGGACAAGGAATATCATATAATAAAAAAAATCGAAGGACAAGAATTACTACGACTACTGGTATGGAAGGATACGCGAGACAACGCTCTACTACCTACTAACCTTCTACCCTAATCCTTGTCCTCCCCAACCTCCTATTATGTGAGATTAGAAGGTTAAAATCAATATCAACATGCGACGCCAACATGATATCCACAGATGAGAAATAAGAACGACAATTTAATAGAAATCCAAGTTATGTCGAATTCATTCACAACTACGCTTTATATGCTGATACTTCCTCCTGAATGCATTTCTTCAGAGTCAGTATTTATACCACAAACCCTCATTATGTAGCATGCAAATCTAATCAACTTGCTATGTACAATTATATTAATTTAGGAAACATACTTATTCAGACAAAAGTGAGCCATAATAAAGGGTATCCTAAGATGTGACCAACTTGATGAAAGTTTGATAATCACCTGAAATGAAGCTAGCAATGTGAATATGACATTCCCTTTCTGAATTGCGTCCACCCTCCGTGTAGCAAAGCTCTTTCCATCACGTACACGGTAAACTTGATATATAATTGGAACTACAATCATAAGTGTGAGACTGGGTAAGAATTAAGATACAAGTTTTTGGTCAACCAGATTTACATTGGTACACGAAAAAGAGGTTTACCACAGCGAACTGACTCCTCAGTCTGGAAAACATGAGAAAGTACCAGGATAACTAAGCCATATTAGCAAACTGTCCTCAATCTAACGACAATCATTTAGTAAGCCAATAAGCAAAACGTATTTCATAAATTGTTGAACGTTTTAAATCCTACAACCCAAAGCTTCAGTCCAGTAAATATTAGCCAATTATTTAGTAATTTGAGCAATGGCAACATGAAAACCATATAGAATCTAATATTCAAGGACAGCCTGTGAAGAAGATTCTTATATTTTGGCAATAAACAAAAGAGCCAGAAAAGAGAAGAAACGTTAGAAACTCAAATAGTCAGCAAATCTCAGCAAGCTGATACACACTAGAACTAGCAGACCCCAAAATATGAACACACTGGTGCCTTTCTTAGATGTTTGAACCACACAAATACTAGTAATACTTTCTCGATTTCCTGTAGATTTGTATTACTTCAATAACTCTGGCTATAGCTTAAAAAAACAAATTATTCTGAGGGCTTTAGACTTCCTTAACTGACAGCAGCAAGGCGGTTGATGCCTTCATTTAAAGCACGTGACAATCCGATGAATAAGCAGAACTTGGAGCTACTCAAAAATGCCTAATGCCTATGCAGATTGGAGGTTTTTCATCTTCAGCACTGATATTTTTGTGACGGACATAATCAGGGTGGACAACTTTTGGCTGTAATTGTAAGCATTAAACAATGAATTAAGCTCCATTAAGGTTCTATGCTAAGTTAGCAGCACTACTACCAAGTCTGTTTTCTTTTTAGTTTATTTAATAAACATACATACATACATATACTTATATAGAAATATACAAAGTGAAAGTTGAGAATAGAAGAAAAGAGAACTTGTCTTGAATTGGTTGTAGACAGTATCCAATAGGGCCCCTTATATAGGAGTTTAGGCTTCTAGCAATAAGGCAAAATTTAGACCACATGACATAAGAAAATTCTAGACTGCATCAAATAAAAGAAACCCCACTAATTAGTGAAATTATTATTTATGATACAATATTCTACAATATCAACCTTGATATTTTCTAACATATAACAACATCAATTCTCTTGACTTTTAACATGCTCCATCAGACTTATCATAATAGCAACTTGAGTTTGCAAATAAAAATTGGAAAGTCAAGCCATGTATGTCAGAGAAAGGTTTGTTTTTATTTTTATGAGGAAGTATGTCAGAGAAAGTTACTATTGCAGGAACAGTCATTTAAATAATCTCGTCGAAATACTGTTGCCTGAATAGTGAACAACCTTCAAAAAGAGAAGTGGTACTAGAATTATTTCCTCCAAAGAATCACTAGTAACTGCACAAAGAAAGAAAGCTTTTTACACACCGCCCAAGTAAAAAATTCTATTCTCAATTACCGGAAAGAAGTATAGTGTAGCAAATCTTCAGGACATCATCAGTGTAACTTCAATTGACAACTATAGAGCAACCAAAAAAATTGTCGGATACATGACCATTGATACACGGTTTAGAGGATAGACTTTAGTCCCATGAAGAAAAGAAGGGAAGAAGAATTTTCTAGAAAAGTGACCTGAAACTCACTGTTCAAGGGAGGGAGTCAATACCTAAACTCTGATATTTTGAAGGAAAAAACAGATTTTTTCAGGACAATGAGTGAAAATTAATGTTCAGATGAGGGACTTGACACCTGAAAACTGATAACTTAAATAAAGGAAGAGAAAAGAAGTTTTGGGAATGTTTGGCTTGAAAGAGATGCCATGTATAGTAGTCAGAAAACAGGTATGTGCCACCGAAAGAAGGCAGTGCCGCTGGAACAATAACAAGATATAAGAGTGACGTCGCTATAGCCGCCACTGAAAAGAGACAAAAATAGAAACCTTATCAGAAGAAGGAAAAACTTTGTCCCAACAACACCCCCTTCAGGTAGGCCCAAGCTACTAAAATCTTTACCAACATTGTAATAGGTCTTATACCACGTGAAAATAAAGATATTAGTTTTTTTCTTTGATAAAGTAAAAGAAAGAAGATATTTGCTCTTTAGAGCTGTATATGGAGTTTAGGCTAGTAGAAATAAGGTCAGTTTAGATTACATGAAATAAGAAAAGTTTAAATCAAGGAAACTTCCCTAATTACCAGAATTCCTAATTATGACAAAGTATTCCATAATATTAACCTATATCCGTAAGAAGATAATTGATACTCCCTCGGGATCAAAAAGAGTGTCCACTTGGCCTTTATTTTTTGAATCAAAAAGAGTGTCCACTTACCAAATCAAGAAAGAATTAATATTACTTTTCCATATTTGCCCTTATTAAGTGTTAGGTGACCAAATCTCAATACCTATTTAATTAGGGACATTTTAGTCAAATTACCTATTTTTGTTTATAAGTTGGTATTTTCTTAAGGGGTGTGCAAATGGCTAAGTGGACACTCTTTTTGATCCGGAGGGAGTAATAATTATAAGTGCCCTGCAGAATAAGGTGGAGACAGAACTGAGGGTGAAGAATGTGGTAGAAATCCAGACTTCAAGAATGGGAATAGGGCTTTTGAATCTAGAGAAGCTCCAGTATACCCCACCTTTTGCTTTTGCTGAGAAATTAGGCCTCAATCCCATCAAGCCACTTTCTGCATATAGAAGAAGGGCTCTCATATGGTGTAGCGAAGAGGTCAAGAATTGGTGGTTGTGTAGGTGGGAAAGAGTCCTACAAAAAGTTGTCACCCCTAGCCAACTTGTTATAGATCTTACCAGCATCCCGGGATCAGTTAGCTATGGGGGTTAATGACTGGCAAAGGCAGTGCACTGGCTCAATTACCTGTCTGATTCCCCTTCAATTAAAAGCCAATTTGTCCGATACAACACCGAGGCAACATGCCTACAGTAACACAAAGCACACACTGGACCTCTCATCCTCTTTCTGTGTCTTTTCTCTTTGGGGGTTGGGTGCAAGGAAATCATCTAGGTTCTAACCTCCACCTTAGCACATATTATAAGTAGAGAAAGGAAACCAAAACCCGGTTAAAAGATTTAACTGGATAAGAAATTTTATGCAGTTGTTGAGTGCACTAAAGAGCTTTATCATTGCAAGATGATTCTTTTCATCAGTAGTCTTGATTCGACCTCTGTTCCAAATGTTTAGGGTGTTCAAATTTTGAGAATACTAACAAAATGAAAGTCATAATATGTTATATTTACTTATTAAAAGAGGGTTAAGGTTATTATTAACATAGAAAATTTCTTTTTCTGTTCAGCATTATGCAAACCCGTAATTGCGCACACATTGTACCTCTTTGAAACTGAACACAAGCAGACATAAATTCTTTCACGCACTTCCGCTCATAAATAGGGAACAATATCTGATTCTCCAAAACAACACTACATAAATGGTTAGCTTAAATTTCTCTAACTTAATAGGAAGGAGAAATCCTCGATTTTAGGATAAATGCTTAAATTTAAAAGTCATAGAATTGATCTCTTAAACAACTATGCCTTAATCCCAAACAAGTTGGGGTCGGCTATATGAATCCTCATTTGTTCATTAATCCTCATTTGAATTGCTTGTCCTTATGCCGAGGGTCTTCCGGAAACAACCTCGCTACCTCCCAAGGTAGAGGTAAGGTCTGCGTACACTCTACCCTCCCCAGACCCCACTTTGTGGGATTTCACTGGGTATGTTGTTGTTGTTGTTGTTGTTAAACAGTGGAAAATAGAAAAGTTTAATATTACTGTTGCATCCACACCCCCACAATGAAAAGACTGCATGTGAGAATTATCTTAAACAGACATACCGACATACGAACTAGTTTCAGCAAATTATAAAAGTTGCGTGCTCTGGCATAGGATTCCGAAGAATTCAAAGATATGAGCATTAGCTTAAATTGGCTATTTATCTCAGATATAGCATTGGCAGTTATGCATCTTTAAAAGCTAGAAAGGCTTTTTAAAAAAAAGGTGCTTAAAGAAACAAATAATAAAGAAAGCTATTTACTGTCAAAATCCCCAACAAGAAGGAAGTAGGCATGCGAACTGTGAACAATTTTGAGAAAATCGACAGTTTTTGATGCTGCAGCCAATGCCTGCATATTAGAGCATAGAGAATGAAGTAATTATTCACAAAGAGGTCCCAAGTCATGTAAAGTTAAACTCCAATAAAAGTGAGTGGTCCACGGCGTGGTGGAGAAAGAGGACATTTCAATTTTACCTGCCCAAGAAACTGACCTCCAAACACTTTCCCCAAGTTTAGGGGCATCTGGCAATGTTAAACCTTGGAAAATGTTCACCTTCAACAGAACAGTTATGTTAGAACTCCCAAATATTCCTCTTTTATAAGGGGACATTGAACTGGGAACACAATTAAACATCAATCCTTCAGAAAAGAAATGTTCCAAAGACAGACAATCTGCAAGTGCATGGTGAGGATAGCAATTATCCTGATCTACCCAATTATCTTGAACAAATCCAAGCATTCATAAGAACAAGTATCTTATTTCTTAAGCAGATCGAACCTTTAAAAGATCTAACAGAGCTTGCTAAAGAAAGCATATGAAATAAATGGAACCATGATCTCATGAAAGAAAGACAAGTGACTCGGAGTTCAATGTGCAACGGTAAAGAATGAAATATTATCACCAGCTATGCACCAAGAAGTTCCTCTTTTGCATACTGCCGACAATAGGTTAGGCAGAAATTACCGATGCTTTGAGGCGAAATCAAACATATTTCTTGCATTGGACTTCATTGACTCCTTGGCCACATAGAGGAGTAAGTCCTGCGAGTTTTTCTGTATACACTCATTACCTCCTCGGTGCTGCAGTCTATTGAATAAAATCATTTCTTGGCAAAAAAAAATATCAAAAGAAACTCACTAGTAGTTTTTCCTAGTAGTTAGAAAAAGGATCATTTCTTAGCCTAAGTAGTTAAGCATGTCAACACCACTTATTAGAAGTATATTCCCAATGTAAGTCAATTACGTCTCTACTCTCTAACATGAATCGAAACCCATTTGCCTTACAAACCGAACTACTCACTAGCTAACACTAGGAGTGGCAAACGGCCGGTCGAGTCGGATATGGACGGGTCGAAAACGGGTTAAACAAGAACGGATAAAATACTCGGCCCGCCCATATTTAACACGGATAAAAAATGGGTTAACCCACAGCTAATATGGATTACCATATTATCCATGGCTTCAAGAATAGTAAGGTGAGAACACAAGCTAAAAATCAAAATAAGCTTAGATTCTAAAAAAAATGTTTAAAAAATAGAAAATAGAAAACTAAAAAAAGAATTAAAAAATTAAAATTAAAAAAAAATCTAGACTCCCAGAAACTTTCTATGATCTACTAATATACAATTAGTTTCAGGGGAGTGTAGTTGGTGGATAACCCATGGGCTACCCATATTTTAAGTGGATAATATGGGTTGACTCATATTGGACTCATTTTAAATGGGTTGGGTATCCAAACAATTTTAAATGGGTTGGGTCGGGCGGATAACCATAAATTCTACCCATTTTGCCACCCCTAGTTAACACCATCAGCTATCAGGAGCAACCCATATCTCTAAATGGGGAGGAGGAAAGGAGAGAGAATGCTTAAGTGTTGAGTATCAGTGGTACGGGTTTCAAAGCCAGAAATATAATGGAGATTAAACTCCCAAATTTTGTTAAAGGCCATAGCATGTCATAGGTGGCAACATACCCAAGTATTGGTACATAAACTGGCATAGATGACTGAGTGTAATAAATATAAAGAAGGAAAGAACAGAAACTTTACAGCCAACATATGAAGTAAAAGAAATGGGAGGTCAATGATTAGGTTACAGAAGGCTGAAATAACATACCTCAATAGGCTCCAAGTGCAATATGTGCTCCACAAGTGGGCATGTATCTCTTTCTTTGTCTGCGTTCCAAATTGATTTGGGCTGGAGCAGATTATTATGCTCATGAGGCAGCACTAAGCAGGTCAGCTGCCATTAGAGAAAGTTAGAACATAACTACAAAATTAGATGCAGAATCCCCTGGACATCATGAAATAAATACAGAAAAGAAAACTGTTCCATGGTTGGAAAGAGGCAGTACCTTAGACAGTGCGATCACTTCAGCATGCTGTGTAGGTGTTGCCAAACCTGCCATAACATTTTGAACCTTGTAATCACCCAACACTTAAAATTGAAAGTCTAAAGCACAAAATCAGGATTGTGCTACTAACAGAAGCCAAAAAGAGACCTACAGAGAGGTAATATCTGAATCTAAAGCCTGAAGTTACACATAAAAATTTATACAGAAAAAAATTAAAACACTTAGTAGAGGCCATAACAGGACAAGGTAGTCAATTCAAAAAATTCCTTAACTTTTGGAAGTTTGGATCAAGAGAAAACCCAAAGGCAAAAAATATACGACGATGACAAGGAGCATCTCACCATGACCAAAATAATCAAATTGTTTCAGCTGGAATTCAGGACGATTTTCATCATCAGCTTGACTGAAACCGCAGACTTCGGCCTGGAAATAAGATAACCATAACAATAGAAAAGTTCAATCTCATAATTTATGTTCACATACATTCACATCTCATGATTTATGTTCACATACATTCAGTACAACTAAAGCAAAAATAACACTCAGAATTACCTCTCCATCCCATATGAAGTAAATTCCATCCCCAGCTTCCCCTTCGTGGATAACATAATCTCCACGATCTGCAACGATAACACAAAATAAATTGAAAAAACGAGACCAGACAATCATGGTCGTAATTTTTGAAAAATAACATCATTATCAAAGTAGTCAGCCATGATCTTATATATTTTATTAGACTTATTGAATTGAAATAGACAGGATATTTCTTGTTCAATCCAAGCAATATGACCAGAAGCAAATGCCCCAAGTCTTGTCATTACCCCCTTTTCCTTTAATTATTTTTCGTTTCTTCTTGGGGGTTGGTGAGTTTGGAGTTGGGATGTGAGTCACTCACCTTACTGAACCATCAAAGTAGGAAAAGCTACCAAAAGTAACTTGCGAATTGATATTACAAGAATAACAGGGTTCAGTTCACTCACCTTACTGCACCATGAAGTACATAAGAGTCATGAAAAGTAACTTCCTAATTGATATAACAAGAACAATAAGCAGCATCTTATCTTTCCTCTACTATCTTATGACTAACCATAAAATAAATTATATAATTTCTAATAAACACATAAAACGGGCACAATTTTCCGGTGTTATGACATAATGCTCTCTTGTGAAGAGCCCAAAGCGCTTGAAGAATCGAAGTAAATCCAGTCTATCAACCACAATTTGCGCCAATATTTGAGACAAAAATAGGTGGGGTGGCATTATTGTTTTAAGATAACATTTAGGCAATAAGACTTTTAAGCCCACCTTAGCACCTTTGCCCACAGAGAATACTGCAGACAAAGTCTATGTGGCTCTGTGGAGCTAGTCTCCCATTTCTTTGACAAATCAGTAGTGACAACCTCCCATCCACCAAAATAAACGAGCTTTTGAGTGCCATCTTTATTTGAAATACAAGTCTCTAAAAAAAATTCCCTTCTGAATACTATTATACCTAGGTACTTCATGCAAATAACATAAATTAAATAGAAATGGACAAGGTCAAAAGCAATGAACGAAAAGAATGATAAAACCTATAAGATAAGGGAAAGTTGAGCTGGCTTTTCCAGTATCTCTAGAATAAAAATGTGAACTATCTGCTTCAAAGAGATAGTTGGTAGAATAAAGCTGAAATATTTTCTCTTCTATGAAGTTGATAATATTTAAAAGGTATCTAGAAGATGCAAAGATTACATAAAACTGCAATATTCTTTCTTCACTTGGCATAGGAATGAGATAATAAAGGCCATCACTGTAGAATACAATGCAAGAACTTCTGTTATAGCAAATCGATACACGGTTCTTCTTAACCTTTATTACCAAGACAATACATGCGAAACTTTTTCATTTCATAAAAGTGAGTTCTTATTCTTACATAGCAAACAGTATTTCCTATTGATTTCTTCCCTGGATTGGACTCCTTATGATTTTAAATAATTCATCACTATGCTATTCCCTGGACTAACAAAAAAAATTATTACATAGGGGGTAGGGGAATGGGAAGGGGAAATGGGGAGGGGATTACAATGTGAGGATTTGAACCCTAACCAATAAGGTGAAAGTTCAGGTAGCCAACCAACTGAACTACTAGTCCAGATGATAAGGGAATGACTGATGAGACTACCGATACCTTTTATCAAGTAAGTCATACCGAACTTGGAGAAGGATAAAAAATGGTACTCCTAGCTAAAGAGAAGGATCTGACAAATTTCTTTAAAACTGATTAATCAAATGATGAATCTTTATTGTCATGCCAATACAACAAACATAATATTGAGTTCCTGATAACTTGTGAAAGTCATACTTGTATAGGACAGAATAAAGAAAAGAAATAGTAGCAGTTAAATTAATGAAAAATAAGAATGCAATTTACCATAATGTTTAACCTTGACGAGTTGGGCAATTTTTCTGAGCGAAGAACTGGGCAGCCTTTGCAACAATGGCACATCACCCAAGAACTCAATCACTACACAAAACCCAATTCCATCAGAAAATAAACAAAAACAATAATACAAGAAATTAACTTAAGACAAACAATTAGATCACCAAGAATTCATTCCAATTCTGGAAACTTAAACGAAAGAAGACAAAGATTTACCTGATTCAGTGTCCATGTTTGTATCAACAGATAATTAAACCAAGAAACTGGGGGACACTCAATAACTTGAGTGGGAAAAAAAATATCAAGTTGTAAAGGCGATGATGAGTGATTTTAATATTGGCTTGTTGGCTATGAGTATTGATGTTATATATTATAGTCAAAATTCAGAGAGAATAGTAGGAAGGGCCTACATATCTTGCCGTACGGTAATAAAGTTTTAATTTGCCACACGTTTTTTTAATTACTACCAATTTTAAACGTGTCAAATTGGAATTGATTGGACAATAATAAAAATGTTTCTGTTTATAGTTTATTTGGATTTTGTGTCTTCCTCAATTAGGGAGATTAAATAATTCTGTAGACGTTTTGGGCGTGATTTATGTTTGAATATGAAATAGAGTTGAAGCATCTTTATCTAAAATTACTGACAACTCAAGTTCATTTTCATTTTTTTTAATTTTAAGTTCAGTCATATATATAAGTAAAGTACAACTATTTTTATTTGAACTTTAGTTACATATATGGTTGAAGTTTAGGTGAACAAAAATTTGGATAAACAACAACTTCTTTTACGAATTTCAATAATTCAACACTTAAATTTAATCCGAACGAGCTCAAATTTGAAACAAAAATAATAACAACATACCCATTGTGATTACACAAGTGGGGTCTGGAGTCTTATCCCTATCTTTGTGGGGCAGAAATGTTATTTCCAAAAGACATTCGGCTCAAAGAAAGAAAAAGAGAATAAAAGAAGAGAAAAGAAAATAAAAGTAACAGAAAAGTAATTCAAAACAAATACAAAAAATATAGCAGTAAAGTAATAAGATACAACGCAAATGTTCAACAGATGGTAATATAGATCGAAGAGTAAAACAGTACGTGAGTACTAAATAATGTTGCTAATAACAAGAGGCAAACACACGCAATGCCAAATAATAATGCACGTCTAAGAATAAGAGTGTGACAATACTCAACTTCCCTAATAACCTTCTACTCTAATCGTCGACCTCCATATTTTCCTATTTAAGGTCATGCCCTCTGTCAGTTGAAGTTGTGTCATAGCATGTCTAATCATCTCCCTCCAATTTTTCTTCGGCTTACCTTTAACTCTCTTAACTTCTGCTACCGCTAACCTCTCGCACCTCTTTACTGGCGTATCCTCACACCTCCGTTTGACATGACTGAACCACCTCAGTCTCGCTTCCCTCATCTCGTCCACCATTGATGTCACTCCCAAGTATAACTTCATTCCTAATCATATCTCTTCGGGTATGCTCACACATCCATCTGAGCATCCTGATCTCTGCTACCTCCATCTTCTGAACGTGAGTGTTCTTGACTGGCCATCATTCTACCACATACAACTAGGGATGGCAATGGATCGGATCTGGATCGGATTCTATTAAGTCCAGATCCAGATCCGTTTTTCACACCTGAATACAGATCCGGATCCAGATCCATCGAGTCCATAAAAATCAAATCCAAATCCGGATCCATAGAATCCACCGGGTCCACGGATCGGATCTGGATCCACATGTAAAAAAATTTGTCTTGCTAAGAATTTTTTTTGAACTGACAAACGATTTTTACTTAGTTAACATTTTACTGTTTTTCAATTTTGAAATGTTCATATGAGATATTTTGTTCGTTGTCTCATTTTGATTGTGAGCTATTAATTGAAAATGTTGGACAATGACAATAGTTGTGGAAAATGCTGACTAGTATTTCCACAATGCAGAACTTGCATGTGCTTGGAATCTTCACAAATGAAGTGAATATAATTTTAACTACTTGTCTATGGAGATGTTAGTCATTCACTAATATAACATTGATTTTATTATCGAAGTTACCTCTTTATTTTTTAGTTTTAGAGTTAACGCGGGGATAAATTAAACTTGTTTTGAGAATTAAACTTGCAAGGATGTGCTTAGCAATTTTAAGAAAATACTTATAAAATTACATTCTAGGTTATGAATATATTTAATAAAAAAGGGATTCACGGGTCGGATCTGGACGGGATACAGATCTCAAATATTGATCCATATTCATATCTGATCCGTCAGAAATGGATCCGGGTCCGATCCGGATCCGTCAGGTCCAAATTTTGAAGATCCATATACTATAAAACGGATCCACCGGATCCAGGATCCACTGTCATCTCTACATACAACAATGATGGTCTAACCACCATTTTGTAAAATTTACCTTTACGCCTAGGCGACACATTCTTAAAGCACAGTACCCCGGAGGCGAGCCTCTATTTCACTTATCGCGCTCTAATACAATGATATCATCGTCAATCTCCCCATCTCCTTGAATTATGGACCTAAGATATTTGAAGCTTCATCTCTTGGGTATGGCTAGTTCCTCGATCTTCACTTCCACTCCGCCGCATGCGTTACATCACTGAAATTGCACTCCAGATACTCTATTTTAGTCTTGCTTAATCTAAAACCTTTAGACTCCAAGACCTCTCTCCAAACTTCCAGTCTATCATTCACTCCACCGCGTGTCATTTGAAACAAAAATATCATAGAGAAAACTCAAACATTTGTTTGACAATGTGAGTTTTGTCTGATTTTTGTTAAAACTAAATATAAGTTAAATAATTTCTTTTAAAATAGGTATAAGCTAAATGGTGATAATCAAATAAGATTGTTGGAGATTTCTAAGCAATGTCTCACATTGGTGAGGAAACACTATATTATTGTGTTTATAAGGAAAAGTTCTTCTTTATGGGTTAAGATATATTTGGACAAAATTAATTAATTAATTCAAAAATTATGAAAATGCATCATTCTTAACCATTGGTTTAATCTCAAGAGGCACCATGAAAATGCACCATTCATAACCATTGGTTTAATCTCAAGAGGTACCATGAAAATGCATCATCTATCTATAAATAGATTGCCATATTCCCATAAGAAAATATCAATCAAAATAAGAAAAATTCTCAATATAGTAGGAATCAAACGTTGTTTTAGTGCAAATGATATTTGATTAGACTTCTTAGTATCCCTAAGACATTCAATCCTTCCTGATGCACTCTATGGGGGTGAAATAGTCTTAATGAGAGAGTTCGTACTCGCTTGTGAAGTCGGTTTTCTACATTTTCTGCAATCTGTTTCTAACAATCTTAAGACTATTTTTTTATGGCTAGTATTAGGGAGATGACATCAAACTTTGTCAAACTGGACAAGTTTGATGGTGGTAATTTTTGAAGATGGCAGAAAAAGATGCATTTTCTTCTCACCACATTGAACGTTGCCTATGTTCTGACTACTCCACAACTAGAAGAACAGGAGAACGAGACCATTGCACAGACACGAACCATGGCAAAATGGGAGAATGATGAATACATATGTCGAGGCCATATTCTAAATGGGATGACTGATGCCTTGTTCGATTCTTACCAGACCATGTCTTATGCAAAGGAACTGTGGGATCAATTGGAGGCAAGGTACATGCGTGAAGATGCAACAAGTAAGAAATTTCTTGTCACCCAATTTAACAGTTATTCTATGAATGAAAAAAGGTCAATAATGGAGCAATTCTATGAGATTGAACGCATCCTTGGTAATTTCAAACAACATAACATGAATATGGATGAATCTATTGTTGTATATAGTATAATAGACAAACTGCCCGTAACTTGGAAGGAATTCAAACACAACCTTAAACATAAAAAAAGAGGATCTTACTCTTGAGGAATTGGCTAACCATCTTTGTGTAGAAGAAGAATTCCGGAAACAAGAAAACAAAGATCTGGATATCCATATTGTGGAGGAAGGCCAATCCAGTAAGGAAAAAGGCAAGAAAATACAGTTCAATTCAAATAAGCATAACAACAAAAAGAACAAAACTGCCAATAACAAGAAAAAGGTAAGAAAATACAGTTCAATTCAAATAAGCATAACAACAAGAAGAACAAAACTGACAACAATAAGAAAAAGAAGTTCGCTTGTTGGAATTGTGGTGGTCCTCACATGAAACATGACTGTCCAAATAAGAAGGATCCTGGCAGTTCGAGTTCAGGACAGAAGAACCGAAAGGCTGCAGATGGCAACGAAAGTTTCACTGCCATGATTTTTGAAATCAACATGGTCCAAGATGACAATGATTGGTGGATTGGTTCGGGTGCTACAAGACATGTTTGCAAGGACAAGTCTCACTTCAAGATCTATGAACCAGTGGAAGATTCAACTTTTCTCTATATGGAAAACAAATCTCCTGTTAGTGTTTTAGGCAAATGAAGTGTTGTATTAGATTTTACTTCTGAAAAAAGTTTAACTTTGAATGATGTTTATCATGCTCCAGAAGTTAGTAAGAATATGATGTCTTGTAGTATCTTGAACCAATATGGGTTCAAACAAGTGTATGAGGTAGGAAACTTTATACTCTCTAAGGGTGGGTGTTTGTAGGAAAGGGATATTTACATTGTGGTATGTTTAAATTGAACCTTGTTAACATTAATAAAGTGATGAATGTTTCTGTTTATGTCTTGGACTCTCTTAATACTTCGTCTTTATGGCATTATCGTTTAGGTCATGTAAACTTTAGAAAGTTGAAAGATATGGCTCTACAATCTATAATTCCTTCAATTGACAAGAATATTGTAAAATGTAGAACATGTATGCTCATTAAAATCACTAGATTACCATTTTCTTCTGTTCAAAGAGATTTGAAATTGCTTGATATAGTTCATAGTGATTTATGTGACATGAGTGACAATGTGACAACAGACGGAAAACGTTATTTTGTTACCTTTATTGATGACTATTCCAAATTTTTTATGTATATTTGTTACATTCAAAAGTGAAGCACTTGAAAAACTTAAAGTGTTTAAAAGTAATGTAGAACTTCATTGTGAAGCATTTATTGAGTGTCTTAGATCAGATAGAGGTGGGGAATATTATAATCCATTATTCTTTGAATAAATTGGAATTGTGCATCAAGTTACATCACCTTATATACCACAAAGAATGGTGTGGCCGAAAGGAAAAATAGAGTCCTAATGGAAATGGTAATTGCCATGTTATCTAAGTCAGGTTTAGGACATGGATATTGGGGTGAAGCCTTGCATATAGCCTGTTATATTCTTAATAGAGTATCTAACAAGAGAAGTAAGACTACCCCATATGAATTATGGAACAAGAGAAATCCAAACCTAAGTCATCTTAGAGCCTGGGGATGTAGAGTAATTGTTAAAGTTCCAGAGCCCAAAAGAAAGAAACTTGGGGAGAAAGGAATTGAGTGTGTTTTTATAGGCTATGCTATGAACAGTAAAACATATAGATTTAAGGTTATTGAACTTAATGATTCATATTCTGTTAATATTATAATTGAGTCTAGGGATGCTATTTTCGATCAAAATAGATTTAGTACCATTCCTAGATCTCATGACACAACGTTACTATCTAGTTAGTTTAGTTGATAATAACTCAACTAATGAGGAAGTTGTGGAACCAAGAAGATGTAAAAGGGCGCGAAAAGCTAAAGATTTCGGAGATGATTTCTTTATGTTTCTCGTTGAATGAAGTAGGGATCAGTCTTCTGTTGACACTTACATACCTTTCTGTTATAATTTAGAAGTTGATCCTGTCACTTTTGAGGAGGCAATGAAGTCTCCAGATGCTTCCTTTTGGAAAGAAGCAATTAATGATGAAATGGATTCGATTATGGGTAATAAAACTTGGAAGTTGGTTGATCTACTACCAGGTTGTAAACCCATTGGTTGTAAGTGGATTTTCAAAAGGAAAATGAAAGTAGATGGAACTATAGACAAGTTCAAGGCTCGTTTAGTAGCCACATGTTACACTCAAAAGTTAGGTATTGATTACTTCGATACCTATGCTCATGTTGCAAGGACAACAACAATAAGGGTGTTGATTGCATTAGCCTCAATTTTTTTATCTCGTTATTCATCAAATGGACGTGAAGACCACATTTCTAAATGGTGAATTAGATGATGAGGTGTATATGGAACAACACGAGGGGTTTGTTGTTCATGGTCAAGAACACAAAGTGTGTAAGTTGATCAAATCATTGTATGGGTTAAAGCAAGCTCCCAAACAATAGCACTAAAAAATTGATCAAGTTGAACTTTCTAATGGATTTCTTATCAATGATATCGATAAGTGTGTATATAGTAAGTTTGTTGGAAATAAATGAGTTGTCATTTGTTTATATGTGGATGACATGTTAATATTTGGCACTGATCTTCAATAAGTGGTGGACACAAATGAGTTTTTATCTGCTAATTTCTCCATGAAAGATATGGGTGAAGCGGATGTGATTTTAGGCATTAAAATTACTAGACATACTAGTGGTTTGGCCTTGACTCAGTCATATTACATTGAAAAGGTGTTAAAGAAGTTTAACAACTTTGATTGTAAATTTGTATCTACAGCTCTTGATCACAATGTAGTGTTATCTAAGAATACATAAGAACATGTGAAACAATTAGAGTATGCTAAGGTAATTGGGTGTCTTATGTATGCCATGACATGTACAAGACCTGATATTGGTTTTGCTATAGGAAAACTAAGTCGATTTACTCATAATCCAAGTCATGCTCATTGACATGTGATTCAAAGGCTACTTAAGTATCTTAGGAGAACTATTCACTATGGAATACATTATGATAGATTTCCTTGTGTATTAGAAGGTTTTCTGATGCAAGTTGGATATCTAACAGTGATCATTCATCTCTGAGTTGGTGGATATACACACTTGGTGGGGGTTCAGTTTCATGGGGATCCAAGAAACAAACTTATATTGCAGATTCAACTATGACATCTGAATTTATAGTATTAGCATCTGCAAGCAAGGAAGCCGAGTGGCTAAGAATTTTTTTGTATGATTTGCCTTTGTGGGCAAAGCCCATGTCACGTATCTCAATTCATTATGATAATGAGGCTACATTGGCTAAAGCATACATTGAAGCTTATAATGGTAAATCAAGGCACATTGGTTTACGACATAGTTATGTGAAACAACTCATTCGTGAATGTGTTATAAATATGGACTTTATACGTACAAATAAGAATCTGGCAGATCCCTTGACAAAAGGCCTTACGAGGAATTTAGTCACCAAAACTACAAAAGGGATGGGTTTGAAGCTTGTACTCTAACTACCAATTGTGGAACCTTGACTTAACACTCGATAAAACCCTCGAGTCTTAGGTTCAATGAGTCCAAGTACATCATTTTGTAGTTGAAAGCACTTGTCTTACCATCCCAAGTTGTTCTTGGTTCCATAATGTGTATGTAGGATGAGCAAATTTTTGCTCTTAATGAACCTTTAGTGGTATATTTATGCAATAAAGATGTGTGTGATATATTTTATATTTCTCCGGGTATGCCTGGGTTAATATGTACATTTGATCGTAAATGAATAAAGTTGCTCATATTTATTATTCAATTGATTTCCACAAGTGTACTATATTATGAAGTATGTGAAAGGTTCACCTATATGAGCTTAAAGTGAGGTCGCTTTAGGAAATCAAATAGACTTGATTTCTTAATGCTCATGAAAAGGATACAGGACACATGGTCATAAAAGTATCGGTAACTTCTATATGTATTGGGAATAAAGTATCTTATGTGTGACTTGAAATTAAGTAATAAGATCGCTAGTTCAAAGCATAGTCTACCATGTCATCCTTTTTACTTAAAAGACATTTCACTAATATAGAGGTTCAATCGCGAGACACCTCTATTTAAGCATAAGATCATATTATTAAGTATTACTTGGAAATGATGGGGGATTGTTGGAGATTTCTAAGCAATATCTCACATTGGTGAGGAAACACTATATTATTGTGTTTATAAGGAAAAGTTCTTCCTTATGGGTTAAGATAAATTTGGACAGAATTAATTAATTATTCATAAAATTATGAAAAAACACAATTCTTAACCATTGGTTTAATCTCAAGAGGCACCATGAAAAGACACAATTCATAACCATTGGTTTAATCTCAAGAGTTACCATGAAAAGGCACCATCTATTTATAAATAGATTGCCATATTCCCATAAGAAAATATCAATCAAAATCAGAAAAATTCTCAATACAGTAGGAATCAAACGTTGTTTTAGTGCAAACGATATTTGATTAGACTTCTTAGTATCCCTAAGACATTTAATCCTTCCCGGTGCACTCTATGGGGTGAAATGGTCTTAAGGAGAGAGTTCGTACTCGCTTGTGAAGTCTGTTTTCTACATTTTCTGCAATTTGTTTCTAACAAAGACAACACTTAAAGTATTTACTAATATATATAGGGTTCGTTTGGTTAGTAAATAAATGATATAGAGATTATTACACATGGTTAACTAAGTGAAGCTTGCAGGTACGACGAAGGGTGCTTTCGGAATACTCTAAATATCTTATGGCCATTTTGGTAATTTTTTCCTTTCATGTATCGGGTATTTTATTTATGCATGTTTATTGCTCTGATTTCTTGATGCATGTTAATTTGGCCATTGTGTGGAATCTTTTTCCTCTTCATCTAATAGTTTTTCTTTATTTTCCATTAGCGTGCATGATTTTGGATTTTTGATTTAAACTAATCTGGTTTCTCTTTCTTCATTTTTTGTAGGTGGCTTTTGTATATGCATGTGGTTATTTGTTCAAATTATTCTATGGAAGAATTTTGAATTACCATTAGGAGAAATTGATAATGAAAGTTGAAGAACTTTGTTTCAGCAAAGGTATTTGTCAGTATGCCTGAAAGTATTGAATACGTTTTATTTGTTGAGTTTGGTAAGTACAGAAAAAATTTCCTCATGGCTATTGTAGAATTACTTGTGCCTTTAGCTCTTATCTTAACTGATTCTTCTTATGATGTTTTGATTTGATTATTTTGTGCCAAATTTCTTCGGTTTGTCCAGATGATGTTCTTTGAGGATCACAAGGTGTTCTGCAATGAGGTATTGTTGCCCTTTCTCCTTCGTCCAATCGTCCACCATCATCTCTTGCTCCAATAGAAAAACACAATTATAGAATTTCTTGAGCCTTTGGCTCCTTATCAAATTGATTTTGCACATGCTTGTAAGGCTCTGTTAAACGTCTCAAAGATCAGTAATGCATTTTTGTTCTGTCAATCATTTCAGTTTCGACTTTCAAAATAGTAGCTGAAGTTAGTAACTTTGATTTCATCCGTAGTTGCACATATGCACATTGTTGTTTCTTTCCAGGTATAGCTTAAGCGGTACTCTGATAGTTTGAAACCTCAGTAGCTTTTGCCGGAGCTTGAAGCAATTAGCCAAGATGATAAAAGAGAAACTAAATGATCAGGGAGCAATACACACACCCCCTCCCCCACCAAACTGTCTCATATCCATCAATTTATGAATTTATTGATAATGCTTTGCTGTTATGATTGAAGTTGAAATGTTAGAATTTTCATCTAAAACGTCCCTTCGGGAACATCTGATAAAGTAATGATATAAAGTAAGATGTGTTAGTTAAAAATACTAGGTGCCTTTAATTTTTTTTGAATTATTGATTTGGTTAGCCGGTAAAAATATACTCCCTCCGTCGACAAGAAAGATTTTTAAATCTTGTGGTCTAAAATAAGTCAAAAATATTTATAGGGTTATAGATCACCCGTTAAGTATAAAAAATAAAATTTAAAATTAAATTATTATCAAATAAAAAAATGTGTCATTATTTTTTAAACTGATTAAAAAATAAAATGAAAAAGGAGTAGTATTTGACAGCTCATATGGTACTTAAGAAACAAAGAAGGAGCTTTGCTCTATAAAAGAAACGAAGAAGGAGCTTAATTTCTCCCTGAGCCTTAATAAGTGGAAATTAGAGGAGAAGTAGCTTAATTTCACAGATATTAAGAGAACAAGAGGAATGATGCGAAAGAACTTGAGGAATGATGCATCGCAGATAGGTAGTATCGCATATTTTCAGCTTATTTTGTGAAAGAACATTCAAATTTTACATAAACCTATGTTAAAAACTGACAATTGAATCTATAGTACCGGTTTCAAAAAAAATGAAAATTGAACATGGTTGATAAATCTCATATTTTTAGACAGAAAAAAGGTGAAATTTACCCTTCAATTATCTTTTAAGGAATATATTTACTTTCCGTTAAAGATCCTTCTTTGTAAACTTTTTAAATAACCCTGTTTAGACGGAAATATGACGTGGATGCCACATATTCACGAGGACACACTTCGGATCCACGTGGCAATCAAGCACATGGCATATGGGACCACATCAAACTCACCCCACTTCTTCTTCAACTCGCCGATCTCCGTCTCCCGCTGCTCCGGCGGGGAGCTCCGGTGAACTGGAGCAGCCAATCTAACCGACCGCTCCTCCGTCACCCTTTTCGTCGTACCCAACACCTTTTTCCGCCACTCTGATGTAATAAACAACCACTGCCGTCGTTAACCGCCACCAATCTCGGCGATGTAATCCATTACCATGTCCTACTCGAATACTTCTCTTGGCCCGATTTCCACCTTATACCCCCACCGGAAAACTCGTCACTACTTCATTCCAGACCACTGGTCGTGCTCCAAACAATTTCGGGTCGGTTAACATAACCCGTGACCCGACTTCAAATACCATCACTATCCATTCATCGAATTCCAACGCTACTATTATCAATCTTGTTAAAACCCTTCCGTACAACATCTCAATCTTTAACTCAGTTTTAGTTCCAAATGCGAGCAACTGGTGATTGGCGTAAAAAGGGTAAAGGTACAATGGATGAAGCTGAAGGTACAACTGGAGTAGTAGTAGCTGCAAATGGTGATCTCCAATTTTCATTGTAAAGTGGGCTACCGGAGGATGGATTTGGGGGTAGTGGGCTACTGGAGCTCCTCGCCTTTACGAGTTTCCACTTGGATTCTCAATTTCTCAATCAAAGACAGTGCCCGGAAAACTTTTTTGCAGGTCTAGAACAAACCGGAAGAAAATGGCTCCTCCCCACGGCGAAAAGTCAGCAGAAGTCAAAGAGGAGTCCGCCGCCGCCGTCGATAACCCCCCTATCTCCACCATCCTCTTTATCATGGGTACTTTATCATAAGCATTTCCAGTGACGTGGCATCATGGAAAGCACACAGTTGGACTCAAGTTTACGACGATGATTGCTAAATCTGAGACTGCTTTCCCCTTTATTTTAGCTAGGTACCGAAGCAAATTAGACGTTGGAGTAGAGGGGAAAAGGGGAGTTGTTGTAGACTAGCACTAGCCCACTACATGTTATTTGGAGTAGTTTGTTTTGCTCTAAAACCAGCTTTAGAAGTGTTATGTTCTACTAAATTGAACTTTTGAAATTTCTTAACAATGTCGGGTATAGCATTATTTTCTTTTTCAGTAATCCTGCTAGACAATGGAACAAGTATGAAATTATTTTCGTTGAACTTTTGGTAATCTTGAAGTTGTGAAAATAACACTAACGACGTTGTCGGGCACAAGCCCGTGCTGAGCACGGACACATGCTATATATATATATATATATATATATTAAGTTCAAAGTAACAATGTAAAGATGAACACAGTAGGAATAATATAGGATAACTTTTGTCTTTCTTTCAAGTGTGTAGTACATCACATATCATACTCTTATTTATACTACTACATAGAGGTTGTAGAAGATGAATAAGAGAGTAGTGGAGGTGTGACTATAATTCCACATAATGGTGGAATTAGAATGAGAGAATAGTGGATGTGTGACTATGCGTGTGTTTGGTACGAATGAAAACATTTTTTAGAAAATATTTTTTATTTTTTCTATGTTTTGTAGGTGAAAATGTTTTGAAAAATATTTTTTCTAGAAAACAAGTTCCTTAAAAATAAGAAAAATGACTTTTCTAATGGAAACAAGGAAAATAAATTCATAAGTGACATTTCAAATTTATTGTCTCTTCCCACTCACCCAATTTCAACCCCTCACACCCATCCCACCCCCACAAACCCCTCACACCCATCCCACCACCCCCATAGTATTTTGATAAATTATATATAAATGCTCTTAAAATAATATTTTTATTTACATACCAAACACTAAAAGATAAGTAAGAAACTCACTTATTTTCTAAGAAAACATTTTTTAGGAAAACATTGTCGAACGTACCAAACACACCCTATAACTCCATATAATGGTGGAATAACTCCTACAAGTTACGGACATCCACATCATTATGATAATTTATAACAATATATATATTATGACATTAACAGAAATATTTTATTAGTAGATGTTTAGTTCAATGGGCTTAAAAAGATACATACGAGATATAATATAAAACATATATTTAATTGTACATTAGATAAATTAGAATAAGTTTTTATTTCAAACTTAAATTGTCTTTTTTAAAATGAGAAGAGTTTGGAGAAAGACATATTTGTCATTCTAATTTAACCCAAAATTATTATCCCATGTTAATTGTGATGTGATATAATATCATAATTATACTATAATTTTTTTTTGAGATTACTAATTCTGAAATAAAAAATCAATTAAATTGAGATAAAATAATTTTCTATTTTATTATGCAATTATTATTTTTATGTCACAAACCACATAAAAAAGAAAAAATACTTACACCCGCTTATAAAACAAGTGTTATTTATATAATCTTTTACTCTCTTCGTTCCATAATAAGTGGTGTTTTAGACTTTTTATTTTTGTTTCAAAATAAGTGGTGCTTTAGAATTTCAAGAAGAAATTGACCTTATACTTTCAAAATTACCTTTATTTACATAATGAAGAACCATCAAGTAATTTTTCTTTTCTAGCATTAATTAGGGGTAAATTAGTAAAAATACTCAGAATTTTTTAGGGGTAAATAATATCTTAAGTATATGCATAAGATAAAAATATCACTTATTATGAAACGGAACACAATTGGTCAAAAGTAGCATAGTTTAATTTTCACAAAATAAACAAATTTTCCCGTAAAATAAGAAGCGAGAATACCGATATTACTTAATTTTTTTCTAACATGAAGAGTATTCACATGATTTTATATTATCTTACAGAAAATTGTTATTTGAAGGCATAAAAGTTATCAATTGAATGTTGAATACTATTGTGACGCAATCAAAGGAGCAAAATTGGTACATTATTCAAGGCCCGCAGTACCCCCCAAAAAACCCTAATCCTTTAAACCCTTTGAAGTTTGAACACCACCCTTTGGCCGTGGTCCTAAAGTTCAGTCAAAATGTCGATGTCAAAGAGTTCGAAAATGCTTCAATACATCAATTACCGCATGCGCGTTACAATCCAAGACGGTCGTCAACTTATCGGAAAATTCATGGCTTTCGACCGACACATGAACCTCGTACTCGGAGACTGCGAAGAGTTCCGTAAACTTCCACCAACAAAAGGTTCCAAAGAAGAACGTGAAGATCGCCGTACACTCGGTCTCGTACTTCTCCGTGGTGAAGAAGTTATTTCCATGACTGTTGAGGGCCCACCTCCTCCTGATGAATCTCGGGTCAAATCTACTTCTTCCGGTTCTGCATTATCCGGCCCGGGTATCGGTCGGGCCTCTGGTCGTGGTGTTCCTACTGGGCCTTTAGTACATGCTCAGCCTGGACTTGCTGGGCCTGTTAGAGGTGTTGGTGGGCCTGCTCCTGGTATGATGCAACCTCAATTATCTAGGCCTCCAATGCCTCAAGTTTCTGCTCCACCTATTAATTACCCACCACCAGTTATGAGGCCACCAATGCAAATGCAAATGCAAATGCGACCTGGAGGCCCACCACCACCACAGTTCAGGCCTGGGCCTGGTGGTGGCCCACCACCACAGTTTGGTCAAAGGCCTATGGTTCCTCCACCTCCCATGATGAGGGGTCCACCTCCACCTGGAATGCATGGTGGTCCACCGCCTCGCCCGGGTATGCCACCACCGCCACCTGGTGGTCAGGTTCCTGTTTATGGACCGCCTCGTCCGGGTATGCCTCCACAGCAGAATCAGCAGCAGTAGTAGAACCGGTGCGTACTGCTTCATTGTTTCGAGTTTGATGTGTTATTGTATTGGTGGTATGGAATAAAATTTTAAAATTAAGTTGATATGGAACTAGATTAAACTTTTAAAGTTAAAAAGCCTGATGGATCGGAATTCGTGGAAATTATAAAGATATTGCATTTAATGTTATTAATATTGGAATAGTGTCAACCTTAAGGTAGTGTCATGTAAAATTGTAGGGGAGGGAGAATAAATTTTTTTGATGAACTAATGCTTTCAAGTAGACGGAGTATAATATGATAGTGGACATGTTCAAGTCGGATGACTTTCATCTACTGACATCTAACTTCAAATGTAGTTCTATGAATCTGTGTGCTGATCCTTGGAGTAGGAATTTACAAACTCCTGCTAAAATATTGTCCTTTAGGTGATTGAAAGATGACTTACTGAATATATAGCTTCATTTGCTATTTGTTGATGTCTAACATTAAAGTTTGATTTTAGTTATGGAGAAGAATTATATGCCTAGAGTATTTTTATTTCTGTTTAACTTCAAAAGGGAATACAATTGTTTTAAGGCTAATTTTAGCTCAAGCATGAGAAAAAAATGTTAGTATTTGTTCTTTACTACTTTTATATTGATAGTGCGCATTTAACTCAAGCATCAGGTGTTATTTGATTAGAGGCTCTAATAAATTTTCATTGCCAATATTATATTTGTAACAACCTTCTCATCTTATAGATTGGTCTAGAAAAGGATAATCTACAGAATTGGTTTAACTTGCTCTCATGTCCATGGTTGAACTTATTTGTTATCTTATTTGTTATCAAATTAAGAAGGAAATACACGACATTTTGAATTCTTATATAAAGTTATTTGAGGACATTTTCTTTTTGGATGTATGATTTTAGGACATACGCTGGACTACTATTCAACTGCTAATGATTATCTTCTTTTAGAAATATACTTTCTTATCATTTGTTTGTTGCAGTTAGGTTTATATAGTTTCTCCTCTTGTTTTCAATTGTGTGGTGGTCTGCAATAAGATTGGTCCCATATCATCTGTACTTGTTAGGTTCACCTTTTTTTTGGATGCCTGAGGTTCTTGTTTGAAGTTATTTGTTTATTTCAGAACAAACCTCCCTCGGTCGATGCCATAGTTGACCTTTGGTATTAAATAATCTAGGTTAGCATTTGTTTGTGTAAACCTTTGATATTAAGTAGTCTAGGTTGGCATTTGTTTGTGTAAACCTTTGATGTTAAATAATTTAGGTTCCCATTTGTTTATGTAACCCTTTTGCAAAAGGGAAGTTATATTTTTGGAAAAAGGATGTGTGTTTCAAATTTTATTTTATTTCTTGTAAAAAAGTTGAAAGTTTATTTTGAAGGTGAATAAGTGTCAAGGAGTTGTTTTCACCCATAACCACTTCTTCCATTTGCAAAAGAACTCTCAGGAATAATAAAAAACTACTACTATCACCAAACACATCAACTTCCATCTACTATTCTACCAATCAAATTTTTCAAAAAACTTTTTACCAAATGTCGTCTGATGGGCTTCGTAGTCCTGGTTGCATTTGGTAGTAACTTGTATAATTTTGTGAGAAGCTGAAATGTCTAACTATTGTGTGTTCTTTCCTGCATTTTCCTCTTTCTTCATCCATTAGGTTGCTTACTGGTTCCTATTGCGCGGATGATCTTCGAGCATGACCAAGTTAATATTGAGTAGTTTATGGAGCATCACTGCAGATGCTCTTTATTTTGTTTCCTTTTCCATTTTTCCCTCGTTGTGTTCATACCTCAGAAAAGAATTTGTACTACTTGACATGGAAAGGATTAGCCACCAAGTATATGATGGATTTACTACCCTACCATGATAACTAATGTGTGTGAATCCTTTTCTGGCATTATTCTAAGGATCCTTCAGTCGTTTAATCGAATTCTCCGGAAGAATTGTTCTCTCCTTACCTCTTATTCCCTGGCTGTGTTCCTGGTCCAGCTTGAATGATAACTTATTTGTATTGTTTTCTCTGTGAGCAGTGTAGGGCTTACTGTAAAGGTCAACTTGTCATATCTTCTCCTGAATGCTGTTACAAGATTCACTGGGCTAAGGCGATTTCAATTATGTTGAGCTGGTCAGGTCATCGATCTTCATGCTGTATGCATCCAATGTTCGTCGGTTTTTGCTAGAGTTCTGTAACTTTGCGAGATAGGAGATTTCAACCTGATGTACTTGACAATATCCATGTCTTTCTCTCCATTTATTTTAAATATTAAAACTGTGACTATTTGATGACTGAATGAGGACCTCAGCTGTGATAGATGGTGTTGGCATATGCAGCTCGTGTCTTTTATTTCTTCTTTCTCTAGATGGCAAAAATAACTGCCGAGGCTAAGTACTGAGTTATTTCTTAATTTCAGTTGAAATTTTATGCCAAAATTAGAAAGAGTTTGCTCATCACAAAACTTTCTAAAGACAAACCTTTGGCACAAGAAAGGGAAGCAGCATGCATCTGACTGATGTCATTTTTCGGTGAGGGAAGAGGTGGTTGGTGTTCCAACGAAGTGGAAATAATTTGTTTTAAGGCGTAGCACTGGAAAGGATTCACAAGTTAAGATTTCTCGAGGGGGAAAAGGAATTTTATAGTGTGGGTGAGTAGATGAGTTTTGTGGAAAAGATCACAGGTTTTGTAGCTCGGGTATGGGAGAAATTAGGGATCTGTGCTTGCCAAAGCTGAACTTCACACGTCCTCTAGGTCACAGAAATTGAGTAATATGGGAAGATCTATTTTGGATTTATATGGCATTCGCTATTGTGATTTGGCCATGTTTACAATATATTAAAGCGGAAAAGAAAACAAGAAAGAACTGTAAACCTGTTAACAATTGTTTGCGTAGAGTTGGTAACTTGGAACAGAAAAGAGCTTAAGCGTCCAGTTAATCCGATCCTACTAACATCCGTGCCACCACAATAGTGATCAATTCTTATGCATAAGGCTTAAGAAGCTCCGGATCGGGTCGGTTATCAATCAAAGGAAGTAGGGCTCTCAAAAGAAGCTCCAGAAGAGGAGCCTAGGTTAAGAATTGGTTCTCAAGAAATATCTTTATGCTTCTCTTTTTCTCTCTAATCACAATAATTATAGGGGAAGTGATGACAAATGTAACGCTATTAAATGGTGAGTGAGTTGGTTGGAGGGATGAAATCTTTAATATTTTATTTTATTTAGTAAAATAGAGAAATGAAAAAAAAAATCAAAAAATTGAGAAAAAAGATAAATGTCAATGAAGACCATAGAGAGGTGTCACGTAGGATTGATTATGCCTAGCTTTATTATATATATATATTGATATTACTATTTAGGGGTTCAAATAAATATTTTTCTATAAACTTTATAGCTATCAGATTACCATTTGTTCATCGAAAATCGCAATTTATAACTTATAATTTTACTTTTTTAAGTAACTTAATATGGATATTCGAATTTAGCATTAATAGTTAAATATTCTGATCATACTATCCAAAACTAGCTTTATTTCTCTTTTACTAAAATATTTTACATGAGTAATTGTGTTTGCCATTTTGATAAAGTTCTGGAAATTTGTGTGCTGGTGTAACTATGTTAGAAATAGTATGCATGGGTATAATAGTTAAGATGTATAATTTATTCACAATTTATTATTCGAAAGACATTAAATTTAGTATAGGTAAAATAATAATAGCTGGAAATGAGTGTTTTGATTAGCAAATAACGAGTTTATCTTAATTTGTACCTATTGAGCTTAAAGAGTACATGATGTAACATTTTCACATACAAAACATCAATCTAGTATACTTAGTGTGAGTATGTTGAACATGATTGTGAACGAAATAAACATAAACATTGTTAGCTAACATTATCACAGAATAGTTGTGAAAGATGAACAAACTTATGCGTGAAGATATTAGATAAGAGAATGTAACCGAATGATTTCAGTAGCCACATGAATAATCAATCTACATTTAGTTTAGCATGACTGAGAAATAATATTGCATTTCTAGAAAACCATGAAATAGATTAAGGCCAATAAATATATTGTATGACGGATTAGAACGATGAATAATAGGGCGATCAATTGCATTACAATATTGAAATTATCAATAGACCCAACCACGATTGGAAACTTCATCCAAGTAATGCAAAATCTATTGTGACTATAATAAAGTGAATCTCTAAGGGAATATGTACAAATAGAGACACTTGATTAATTGCGAAAATAATATTGAATGAGTAAATATTATGTCTTGAAAATCACCGAGAAAAAAAAACTATGATGCATGCGTCAGAAAATGCAAAAGAGATATGCAATAAAAGATGTCTTTAAAGAGAAATAGAAGTTTAAACTGATTTTGAAGAAAGTAAATTGACACAACCAATGAAATTTTTAGTATATTTTGATCGAATAAGAAGATAATCCTAATTGTAAGTGAAAAAAGAACACATATAAAACAATTTTTTTTAAAAGGACCAAGAAAACAAATTAGCAAGGTGTATTTTATACGCATTTAGAACAAGAATAAGAATTATTATATGGATAGTGACTTTTTTCATCACATGACTAACATGTGATCATAGTCTAGTCCTTATTGTTGATTATGAGCCCGAGCTAGAGATGGCAATGGATCTTGGACCCGGTCCGGTGAATCCAGATCCGTTTTATAGGATATGGATCTTCAAAATTTGGACCCGACGGATCCGGATCGGACCCGGATCCATTTCTGACGGATCGGATCTGGATATAGATCTTGTATTTGAGATCCGTATCCGGTCCAGATCCGATCCGTGGATTCAATTTTATTAAATATATCCATAATCTAGAATGTAATTTTATAAGTATTTTCTTAATTTTTTTCATAATTAATGTATTGGGATAAGGGTTGAATCAGGATAAGACACAAGTCACACAGCCATGTAATTTGTCTTTGAAGTTTAATTTCTTTTACCTATATGCTCTCTGCAGTTTTCCATATTTTCATTTCTATAAAAAGAAAAAATTATCACTCTTTTTTAAATTTTCCTTTCTTGAATCTGCTAGCGGTAAGCTTTAAGTATCTGTCTCTCATTTGTTTGATCAACAAAAAAAAATTGGGACTTTTGATATATGACTGACATTGTTTTATGTTGTTTAATGAAGTCAATTAGTAGAACTACAAGTAGAGCATCACTAAAGACTCCAAAAGTTAGCTCAAAGTTGCAACCTGTTTGCACCACTAATGAAATCAATCGTTTTTATTTTCTTGTGATGCTAAAACTTTGTTCGGTATTTTGGAAGAATGGTGTCATATTTGTGTAGGTTGATTGAATGAACTCAATCATTTTTTTCAATCAGATTGCGTTTCATTTTGTCATAAAAGTTTCAACATGTCGGAATATTATTCAAGCCAAAAAAATTTACATGTAGATCCAGATCCGATCCGTGGACCCGGTGGATCCGATGGATCCGGATTTGGATCTGATTTTTATGGGCCCGATGGATCTGGATCCAGGTATGAAAAATGGATTTGGATCTGGATCTAGTAGGATCTGGTCCAGATCCGATCCGTTGTCATCCCTAGCCCGAGCTTAAAGAGAACCATCACTTATGCCTTCTAATGTATTTAAATTTAAAGTCATTTCTTATCCTAATAAAAGCTAAAAATCTAACAAACTTAATAGTTTTTGTAATTTTTGGAATAATCTCCCTTAGCGATTCCTTTCATTAATCACAATATATATATAGTTGTACAAATGTTGATTCCTAATACAATAAGAATCCTAAGTTACCTTAAATATACACCTATCATAATTACAAAATATACTGTGAATATTCGGAGAATATTCATTAAGACTCCCCCTCAGTCGGAGCGGGAGGAGGCCAGACGCTCAGGCTGGATCTGAAGTCGACGAATAGCTGTCTCGGTAGTCTTTTTGTGAAAATATCTACATACTGATAGGAGGAGGGCACATGCAATACTTTGACTTGACCAAGAGCGACCTTCTCATGCACAAAGTGGATATCCATCTTAATATGTTTGGTCCACTAATGGTGGACCGGATTGTGAGACAGATATATGGCAGAGATGTTGTCACATTAGACTATAAACGCCTTTCGCAGGGGACACTGGAGCTCCAAAAGAAGATTCTAGAGCCAACAGATCTCGGCAACTACATTAGCAACTCCTCGATACTCTGCTTCAACACTTGAACGGGCTAGTGTGGCTTGCCGTTTGACGGACCATGAAACAAGATTATCCCATAGAAATACACAATAGCCTGAGGTGGAGCGACGTGTGTCCGGGCACCCTGCCCAATCGACATCTGTGTAAAAGAGCAACTTGGTCGGTGCAGAGGGGTAGAGATGTAGGCCATAGTCAAGTGTGCCCTTAATGTATCTGATAATGTGCTTAAGGGCAACAAAGTGGGATTCTCGCGGGGCGTGCATAAACAGACACACCTTCTGAACGACATATGCAATATCAGGGCTAGTGAATGTAAGATCCTGAAGGGCACCTGCAAGACTTCGATATAGGGTGGGATCAGAAACGGGATCACCATCAGCAGCACTAAGCTTGGATTTGGAATCGACTGGAGTTGGCATAATCTTGCAATTTGTCATCTTAGCCTTGTACACTATATCTTCTGTATATTTACGCTGACTCAAGAACATAGTTTCGGCAGATCTGGTGACTGATATACCCAAGAAATAGCTAAGCTTGCCCAGATCAGTCATAACAAATTCAATTTTGAGTAGAGCAATGATTTCATCTTTCAATCCGTCAGATGAGGCAGTGAGAACAATGTCATCCACATACAATAGTAAATAAGCAGTGTTGCTACCACGATGAAAAATGAAACGAGAATTATCACACCTGCTATATATAAACCCAATATGCAAAATATACCTGGCAAAACGGTCATACCAATCTCGGGGTGCCTATTTCAAGCCATAGAGTGATTTCCTGAGGCGACATACGTACTGAGAGGCTACCGGATGGACAAAACCAGGTGGTTGATGCATGTACACAGTTTCTTTCAAATCCCCATGAAGAAATGCATTCTTGACGTCAAGCTGATGAATCGGTCAATGCTTGCCCATAGCAATACTAAGAACAATATGAATAGTAGTCGGTTTAACAACCGGACTGAATGTCTCACCACAATCAATCCCCTCATACTGATTAGTATCATTGGCAACAAGTCTGGCCTTATACCGCTCCAAGTCACCACTATCTCTGAACTTGTGGCGAAATAGCCACATGCATCGGATTACATTCACCCCATCCAGTCTAGGTACCAAATCCCAAGTGTGTTGGGTCTAGTTTGGCCAATTTTGGGTTTTTGGGAATCAATGATATGGTTTGTGTGGAGAGGTTAAAATGGACCTTGGTTTTGAAAATCCTTTATTGTGCACGAGTCTCCATCCGGTAGGTAGGCAGCAGTGGTTGGTCTGGGATTTGTGGCTGCTGACTCGTGGGTTGTGGAGGGGTGTTGGCTAGTCTCGGGTTGGTGGCTGGTGGAGTTACCGTTGATTGGGTAGGTGACACAAAAGGGTCGATCAGTTGATGGTTCGATCGAGAGTTGGGTGGTGCTTGGTCGGAGTCGATGCCGGACACCATGGGTGATGGAGCTGTTGTTGTAGGCTTTGTCAGAACAGTGAACTTACGGTAGCACAGTGACTGGATAACAGGGGACAGACTAGACTCATCGAGAAAAGTGTAATCCGTGGTTTGAAATTTTTGGAGATTTGAAAACAGAAAGTTTGTCTCGTCAAATGTGACATGACGTGAGACAATAATTTTACGAGTGGCTATGTCATAGCACAGGTAACCCTGATGAGTAGGTGAGAAACCAACGAAGATACAGGGGGTGGTGCGTGGGGCTAGTTTGTGAGGTGCAGTGGAGGCCAGGTTGGGGTAGCATAAGCAGCCGAAAATGCGAAGATGGGAACCTACGGTATAAAATTTCGGTTGGGGTCTTGTTTTGGAGAGTGCTGGTTGGTAAAATATTAAGGAGGTACTCTACCATTTTAACGGCATAGACCCAGAACGGTGGTAGAAGACAGACATGAAACAATAAGGTAGGAACCATGTTATTGATGGTGCGTATAATTCGTTCAGCCTTTCCGTTTTGGGATGAAGTGTAGGGACATGAAAAATGGAAAACCATGCCTTGTTTAGAGCAGAAATTGTGAAATGCCGAATTATTAAATTTCCATTATTAGATTGGAAAGATTTTATGGATTTTTCAAACAAAGTGTGAAAAATCATCTAAGAATACTAGATAAAATTTGTGACCCAAGGAACTGACAACCGGAGATGTCCGCAAATCAGCATGAACAATATCAAATGGAGAAAAAGTAACATTGTTGGATGACATAAATGGAAGACGAGTATGCTTGCCAAGCAGGCAAGAAAAACAGTATTGGGAAAGTTTCTCATTATTACATTGAATATGCTTATTAGTCCTAAGAAAATTAAAAACATGGTTTCTTGGGTGTCCGAGTCTGTTATGCCAAGTTGACGGAGAGATAGCAACAAGGGAGATAGTTGAATGTGGTCTGACAATAGAAGATTGAGTGAAGGGGTAGAGGTCTCCCACACTATTGCAGCGCATAAGAATTTTCGCTGTATTGAGATCCTTCACAAAAAAACCAAAAGGGTCAAATTCGACAGACACATAATTATTGCGAGTGAATTTTCTAACAAAGATTAAGTTTTTAATGTTGTTAGGGGTGTAAAGGACATGATTTATGGAGAAATGTGGGTGGGGATGTTTGATATGTGTGTTACCGTAACCTTCAATTGAAATGCGGTGACCATTGTCAACAATAATAAATTGAGGACACTTTAACCGAAGTATTTGAGATAAATTACATGACGACCGGGTGAGATGAGATGTGGCTTCGGTGTCCATGTACCAATTATCATCGGGTTGTTGAAGGTTCAAGGTGTTGAAGGCACAGCCCCAATCGGCGGGGGCGGTGGCGGTTTTGGGGGTGCTTTGAGTGGCCGAAGCCGGTGGGCTCGTTTGTGTGGACTGGTGGCCTCGCTGTGTGGACTGGTAGGCCTGCATGTTGGCTGGGGTGGAGCTCAAAATACCTGGTGACCAAGCTTGCTGGAACTGGCCCCCTGATGTTGGGTAGGGGCATGCAGGCGAGGCCCAGTTTCCGGTATTGGGCCATGATGGCTGCCCAAGCTATTGAAAATAGGGAGCAGGGGTTGGGCATGACTGGTGGTTCCTTTGGCCCTTGCTGCGGCCCTTCCCTTTGTTGTTATTACCGCGGCCTCTGCCGCCACGTCCTCCGCCGCGGGAATGCTGCTGGCGGTGGTGGCTGGGTGGTGTTGGCGGCCGGTGGTGCCATGCTGTCAACGACTAATGCCTTTTGATTGTGTTCCTCTTGTTTAGCACTGCGGATCTCTTCTAACAATAGTTGTGAACGCGCCTTGTTGAAACTTGGTAGTGGGTCGGCCTGTTGAATCATCGTCGCAAGTGTATCATATTCACCTTTCGGTAAACCAACAACTAATTGAAGTACCATCTTGGTTTCTGAAACAGATGTCCCTACGTTGGAAAGTTGGTCGGCTATGAGTTTCAGTTGTTTACAATATTCGGACATGTTGTTAAAATGCTCGAGACACGTATTGTTGAACTGCTCTTCCAAATACACAGCCCGAGTATTTTTATTATCCTGAAAAATTTCTTCTAACCGTACCCAAAGTTCACGTGTTGTAGCATCCGTTTTCATGATAGTACACAACAAGTCTTTTGAGATGGTGTCGTATATCCACTGTTTGACGATGACGTCAAGGCGACGCCATGTCGAGTCTGCAACATCGGTGGGACGAGGAACAGAACCATCAATATGGTCTAGCACATTGTACCCACATGCATGAATATAGAATAGTTCTATCCACATAGATTATTGACAGTCTTCTTGGTCAAGAATTATGGGGATAAAATTCTTGATGTTGGTAACGGCGAAAGCCGGATGAAAAGAAGACGATGAACGTGGAGAGGGTTGTCAAAAATACCAATAGAGGAACCAGAATTAGTAGGGGAAGTGGGACGAGACATGGTGGCTATGGTTGCCGTCGACCGAGAAGAAAGAAAAAAAATGGTGGTGGTCGACGACTTTTGGTAGGAGAAGAGTAGGGATTAGGGTTTGGCTCTTGATACCATGTAAGTTTGGAATAATCTCCCTTAACGATTCCTTTCATTAATCACAATATATATAGTTGTACAGAGTTTGATTCCTAATACAATAAGAATCTTAAGTTACCTTAAATATACACCTATGATGATTATAAAATATACTGTGAAATATTCACTAAGAGTTTTGCTAACATTATTATAAGAAGTTATCACAACTATTTTATGATTTATTCTATTATACTCTCTCCGGTCTATTTTATTATCATAATTATTTTTGCACATTCTTTAATAAAATATTAACTAAGAAAATAATTTGATTAAATTACTTTTATTTATTTTTTGATCTAATCTAATTTTATTTATTTTTTGATCTAATCTAATTTTATTTATTTATTAAAGTAAGAATAAAAATAAAAACTAATTAATTTTATCTTAATTTCTTAAAACAATTATATTAAACCAACTATATTTAGTAATTATGATAAGCAAATTTGGACAGGGAGGAAGTACACAATGTTACCAAAAAGAAAGGAAAGCAGGTAAAGAACAACTTCTATTTCTATCAAAATTAAATTTCCATAGAAACATTTGTTAGGACACAAAATTAGAAGTATGACAAAAGTTAGCAAATGGCAATAATTCACAAGAAACTACTTTCTTTCCTTTTCCTTTTTGTTCTTTTTTTTCAGCACACACAGGAAACTTCTACCTACCTCAGAATATATACGAAAATTATCAAAACTGTAACTGTTTTTCCACACAAATCACAACTAAGTCTAAGCATAGGCCATCATGATCATTATAAGCTATCCTACTTGCAAACCACAAAAAAGTAGTAGTACTATTAATTATTTAGAGAAGGATCTAGGCATAATACCAAAATATTCTTTCACTTAAATTGTACAGGACCCCACAAAAATGGTGTGTTTGACAAGTAGTTGCAGGTGTGTTATGGCTTTTTCTTCATTTTTTCCCTTTAATTTTCAGTGATTTCTCTATTTTCAAGCTTCAAAAGCAACCCCTTTTCTCCATTTATTCAATAATAAACCATATGGTATGTGCCTCTTTTGAAATTTGTATTGATGATTACAACTGTTATTTGCCCAGTTGGTCCACATCCCAGTTGTTCTAGTGGTAATTTAATGCCCCTCTCTTATTTTATGAATAAAGATTCAATCTTGATTCTTTGAGTTAATAAAGATTCAATCTTGATTACTGTGTAAGCTCAACTACTTAACAAAACCTTGAAAAAACCCATTGTTGCCTGATTAAGAAATGATCCTTTTGCTGATACAGCGTGTCATTCATTTTCTTGAAAAATAATTGCGATTCTTGAATTGTTATAAGATGACTGTTTGGTAGGACCAATGTCATTTGCCTGTTGTGTTCCAGTTGTTGAATGCGTGTACTGTTTAGCTTGTGTACGTTGGGTGTGGAAGAAGTTCCTTTATACTGCTGGTCGAGAAAGCGAAAATTGGGGGCTTGCAACTGCTAGTGAGTTTGAGCCCGTGCCAAGGTTTTGTCGATATATTATAGCGGTATATGAGGATGATATTAGAAACCCCATATGGACTCCACCTGGAGGATATGGTATTGATCCAGATTGGGTTATATTAAAGAAAAGTCATGAAGATACCCAAGGGATTGTGTCTCCTTATTTGATCTATGTTGATCATCAGAATGCTGATATAGTTGTTGCAATTAGGGGTCTTAATTTGGCTAAGGAAAGTGATTTTTTAGTCCTACTTGACGATAAACTTGGGCAAGCAGAATTTGATGGGGGGTATGTTCATAATGGTCTACTGAAGGCAGCTGAATGGGTTTGGGAAGCAGAATCACAAATTTTAAGGGAATTAGTGGAGAGGTATCCAGATTATACCTTGACATTTGCTGGGCATTCTTTAGGGGCAGGGGTGGTAACAATATTGACAATGTTGACTGTGAAGAACAGAGAAAAGTTGGGGTTCTTAGACAGAAAAAGGATAAGATGCTTTGCAATTGCTCCTGCAAGGTGTGTCTCACTGAATTTGGCGGTGAGATATGCGGATATCATAAACTCTATTGTACTTCAGGTAAGCATGTAGGTTCTCTTTCTTGTTTGATACCCTTCTCTGCTTCAGTTTGACTATTAATATTCGACTTATCTTAGTCAACCAGATATGCGAGGTTGATGATGTTTTTCCTTTTTTGATACGAAACCATGTAATCCTTCTACTAAAGAACATTCCATAAGGGAAGTTCTTTTTTCGTTTCTTAACTTTATCCTAAATGGCAAATCATCTTATCTCTGGAATTAATGCGTCATCTTTGAAGTGCAATATTAATCTTGCTTGAGCTTATTGCATGGTGTGAATGAATCTGTCATTATGTGGTAGTTTACCATCACCATAAGCTGTTTCTCTTCAGACAGATGTAACATGAGAAGCAGTGGAATGGTGGTGTTTATCGTTGAGGGTGTATTTGGTATGAATTAAACTGTTTTCCTAGAAAATATTTCTTGAAAATAAGTGGGTTGCTTACTTATTTTCTAGTGTTCGGTATGTAAGCCAAAAAATAATACTCCCTCCGTCCCCAAAAAGATTGGCCTAGTTTGACTTGACACAAAGTTTAAGAAATAAAGGAAGACTTTTGAAATGTGTGTTCCAAAACAAATTTTAGATATTTGTGTGGTTGTAAATGATCTCATAAAGTGAAATTATTTTTAAATATAGAAAGGAGTCAATCTTTTTGGGACAAACTAATAAGGAAAGTAGGTCAATTTTTTTGGGACGGAGGGAGTATTTCAAGAGTATTTATATGTAGTCTAGGAAAACATCATGGGGGTGGGATGGGGTGGGGAGTGGGAGTTTGGGGTGGCGGGGGTGGAATGATCAAAGAATGGGGGTTTTGGGGGGAGGGTGGAGGGCCACTTATGGTACTTGTTTTCCCTACTCGTATTAGAAAGTCATTTTCCTCATTTTTAACATACTTGTTTTCCTAGAGAAAATGTTTTCCAGAACATTTTGACCAATGTTTTCCTCCATATCAAACACATTCTTAGTAAGTACTGTGTCTTATCCCTTGCTGTTGTGGATGAAGTGACGCTCATTATTTTGAGCAGAGAGTCGCGCCCTGCAATTAGTGAATCAAATGCTGTTAGTTTGAAGGAACTGAACTGTATTTGGAAGCAAAATCTATGGATTGGATGTAGGGATACACTTACACAAAACATATGAAGGAAGGTAGATATTCTGTTCTTGGGAAGCAATTCCTACTAGAAAAGGTAGGTCTGGTTCACAACTTAGGAAGATACCTTTTGTGATCATCAATAAGGTCTAATATCTGATGTATATTTATTGTCTTGTTGGATGCTCTATGTCCAAGATGTACTTGTTTGCTTAGAATTTATGGTCACATTTTGACACATCTTTACTATTACCAATCAGGATGATTTCTTACCTCGGACCACTGTAGCACTGGAAAATGCTTTCAAGTCACTTTTCTGGTAAAAGATTGCAGGTCTTCTCTCCTTTTAGCATGACTTTTGCTGTCTATGTTATATGTGATTTTGAAGTAAATATGCGGAAACAAAATACAACAGTTACATTGAGTAATTAATAGCTTAGTTCAAGTGATAATTTCAATTTCCCAATCTATAATGAATCAATTGGATGTAAAACTTAGCATTTTTTTATGATAATGTGACTGTCCATTTGCTCGTTGTCTTTTTGGTGTCACCTATTCACCTTTTATTTGATATGGTGAAACCCGCACTGCAATTGGTTGCCCAGTTGCTCGAACCCCCAAGCTTTTGATTGGAGGTGGAAGGTCCTTTGTGGTATCACTTTGTGATCATAAAATGGAGAAACATTAAAGATCAAATGAAAAAAAATTTAGCGGCACAGAATTTCTTACCAATTTGAAGATTGCTACTTATACAAACGGACAGTTCCTTGTAACCTTATGTTATCAAATATACTTCCTTTACTAAAGAAGCCCAAAACTTCTTGTTAACATATAGCGGAGCTTGATGAATGGAGTTATTATCACTGTTAGGAAGAATGAGTAATACCATGTTTTTTTCCCCCCATTTTTTGATACTTGAATATTTGGTTCATCATTGTATCAGGTCATATGTTCATGATATCAAGAGACTAGTATGACAGACCCATAGGCTGACAAGTGTTGTTTTTCTATAGTTTTCCATGCTTGATGTGCATAATGTGCCTGAAGGATACATTCACCATGGAGGAGAAGATGCTAAAAGATCCAAGACGCCTTTATGCTGCAGGTCGTCTTTATCACATTATTGTCAGGAAGCCCTTCAGGTATATGAATTTCCATTTGCACATACAGATTTGTTAAAGAAATTGGTAGAACTTTGGCAGGGATTTCATGTGCTATCTTTTCACTAGTATACCATTTAAGGACCTAGCTTCGCTACAAAATTTATACTTGGTGGAGCCAAGTTGAAGAGCAATAAGTCGCAGTCCCACTTGGTGGTGGTGGTGGTGGGGGGGGGGGGGGGGGGGGTTCTTCTCAGTGAAAAGGAAGATCCTTCCTTTCAATTGCTTGTGCACATTCCTTTTCTCAAATACAGCTGTTTCAATAACTAAGCCTTATTAACTAGTAACTTATTTTTTACCATTTCAAAGCAAAGATTTAGGTGCATAAATGCGAGTCTTTGAACTTTTTTTTCACCTGGAATGTTGCTGAAGCATAAACTTTTTCTTTTCTGCTCTTTGCCTCTGCTGCAGCTTTGCTAATATTAGACCCATTGTGAGGACTGCTATACCTGTTGATGGACGGTTTGAGCACATAGTTCTTTCATGCAACATGACATCTGATCATGCCATTAACAGGATATTGACAGAATCACAAAGAACAATTGATGTAAGTTCTCTGCAGCTCCATTCTTTAAACATCTCATGTAACTTTCATTTCTGTTAGCCATAGTCTCTGGTGTTTCATAAGAATTCCAAGTTGATTGAGAAGTTAACCTAGGACCTAGCTTTGTCTTCTCCATCTTTTTCACTCTTCTTTTTCCTTCTTCCATCGAGGAGGGTCAAGGAAGATGAGGCTAAAAAGGAAGAGCTGCCGACACACTTTGAATTACATAATATGCTTGTTCAACATGTATGCTCTACACCTACTGTTAATGGAGAGCAATATCATCATGGTGAACAGACCTGCAGCCGGCCTGTTTACTTCCAAAATTAACCGTTCTTTTTTCTTTATGGGGGGAGAGAAAGTCTCCAAATAACTTTCTGAATTCCAAAAACTGAAGGCTTAAGTGGGTCATTGCATTAATTATTACACCTGCCACTATGAACCCTCACTACTACATTAAAATTTTAAATAGACCATAAGAAACTTGCTTTAACACTATATGCACATAATTTGGGTGTTATTTATATTACCAATCAAAACTTTAGACTCTTGCTAAAATTTTGATGTTGGCACTTGGCACTTGGCACTATAACAACATGGGATGATCAGTTCCAAGTAGAACTTGGAGTATTCATTGAGAGATATTTTTGTTTTAATAATTGTGATGTCCAAGACACGTTTTCTGCACCTCGACTAACCCATCAAGCAATCTGTTATTATTCACAAGCACAAGTGCTGGATAAACCTCCCACTAAGGCTGAAATCGATAGACTCACATTGCGTGTTTTACGTGGGATCTGAACCTGGTTTCTCCAGGTTTTATTATTGTCTCAACAACCCGGCCATCCCTTTGAGCAGAGTGTTGTCCACCTTTTGAGTGGATCCTCGCGCGTATAGATTGTTTTTCTTTTAGAAGTCATGGTCGGGATTGAGAGTCGCTGTTGTGGTTTGATGTCTTGGTAAATGCATAATAAATTTGATGTGCAAATGTTGCTTTATTAGCCTGTCGAGGACCGCCTGCCTACAGCATCCGAAAAACAAATTCTTGTCCTGTCAGATTGGTTCAACTGTAAGAAAATTTGTGAAAAATGATTAGTTAAAGCTAACATTCATATTGTTATTCATGAAATTGTTCCATTTTGTTTATACACAGTTGATGTTGGAGAGGCATCAGAGCACAGAATCTATGAATATCCCCGTGCAGCAGAGAATGGAGCGACAGGCGTCTATCGCTAAGGAGCACATGGAGGAACACAAGGCTGCTTTGCAGAGGGCAGTCGCACTGGATGTTCCCCAAGCATATTCTCCTTCTGCGTATGGAACTTTCCGCGACATGGAGGAAGGACAGGATTTTGGAAAACCAGGGGAGTCCTCTCTCGCAATTTTCAAAAAGAGGAGACAAAGCTGGGATGATCTAGCAGGGCGTCTATTTTTACAAAGATGAGTCGGGGTGAATAGGGTTTAAGAAGTCAGATTGGTCCGTGTCATATTCATTTTTCTTTCTTTCTGTAGGGTCATGGAAACGACCTCTTGCAGAAATGCAAGGTAAGGCTGCGTACAATAGACCCTTGTGGTCCGGCCCTTCCTCGGACCCTGCACATAGCGGGAGCTTAGTGCACCGGGCTGTCCTTTTTTCTGTAGGGTCTCTTAGAATTATACATTTGATGTCCTTGTATAGGTTAAAGTAGGATGGCATTCAGTAGAGAATAGGCAAACACGTCTTTTGATAGTTCACTAGTCAGGCATAAGTTGCTATGAATGATAGCATGTTCCCAGATCACATCAGTTAATAGCTCTGAGGGACAAAATTTTGGGTGCCCAGTTTCAGTAAAATGTGTTTAATAGTTCACCGTCTTATTTATAGTAATATGCCTTTTTCATTTGGCACAGTTCCACCAGGTAGGTGACTAGGTGTAATACCTATCAGGTTAACATACTATCTTGCAACAGAGTTACTGGCTAATATCTAGGCTATAATTGCCAATTCATGTTAACAAAAGAGCTTCTGATTAATATTTAGACTATAATTTTCAGTTCACCTTAAAAGTAATACTAGACCTACCCTGTTAACATACAATAATGGGTTAAGAGATGTTGGGATTATATTCAGCACACCTCGAAAATAACCCGCCACTGCATGATGACTATTGGTGCTTGTCTCCTTTCTACTAGTATTTGTTTAGACATGCAAAATTTGACTCTAAAATTAGCATATCTTTTCCAGTTACAAAGATTGTTGAGCTGAATGTGTTTATAATACTTTGTAAAGGCACAAATAACATAATTCCTACACTAAAGCGCAAATAATAGAATTCGTACACCTTACAAGCGGATAATATAATCATTATGTCAAGTAAATCACTGTTTTAAAATCCAGTTTCCTCATACTAATAATGCATCCTTCAGCAACTTAAACTAGTTTTGCTTTCTACAATTGAAATCTTTTAAGACGGTATTTGATCATCTTCAACATGAATCATACATATTAGGGTCAAGTTGCAATACAACACTGACCAGAGGATACACAGATGGCACTGCAGCTTCATCATATTTCCTTCAGAAGTCTATTCTTACATTGTACTAAGGAAATATAATCCTACATGCGCACAAGCTGAAGATTTCCCGCTCTCCTGGACTATGCCTACATTATACTGAATAAATATATAATCCTGCTTCCCCAAAGGAAGAGGGAAATTATGCACATTTTGGAGATTGCCTGCTCTCCCGAACTACGATTGGAACTCAAGGACTGCTTCCCCTGCAAAACAGACATGAGGAACCAACCACAAAGTCACCATAATTGTGCCTATGAGACGATCTTGGGGATGATAAGTCAATAAATAGCTGGCAGAACAATTACCTTCATTAAGAAACAAAATATTTGCACTAACTACGATAAATAACATGCTTTATAATCTATTTATTGCTGGAAGAACCTTAGACGATGAAGGCAATGAACTGACTTATCGATATGATGTCCATTAGCCATGATTCAACTAGCAATCTCCTCGGTTAACTAGTTATCAATTATCTTCCAAGACAACACTAGCGATGTAATGAATATTCAACTCTTAGACAATATCACAGATCCTAAGTGTACAATGCATACAGATATCTAAGTTTTGTAGACATGTTTTCAACCCTCAAGTATTGCTTCAACTAACTCTACCCAAATTAATCACAAACTAATCAACTACAAATCTACCAAAACAATTGACTGAAGAGTTAGAAGACTTCCAATCCTTTACCATGCATTTGCTTCACAAATCGTTCAAATTCCATGTAATTCTGTCCGTCCATGAGAAGGGGACTGAGCCTAAGGTAGGTAAAAGCAAAAATATGCTTTCCATCCGGATCATTCAAGGGTTTTGCTTTTTCCAGTAAACAATTGTAGCCCCCTCTATCATGGCACAGAAGTGCATTTTCACTGCAAACTGGCAGAGAAACATCCCATGCTGCATTCAGCACCTGTAATGAGATGTTCAAAGGCAAAGTTTTTTAATCTGCAGTTAACATAATGGTTCGACAGATATGCAAGTAGGGATAGCAAATTGTCTATTTAGTAGACGTTTATCTTTCAGAAGAGATGAAAGTCAAGCTTTAGTGCTCGAAGCTTACTTGCCAGGCTAATCCTTCAGGATCGCCTAGAGCCTCAGAGAAGTCCACTGCCTGCTCTAACATGCTCATTTCAGCACACTTGAAGTTCAATGCAGCTTCATGCTTCTTCAGCATTGCTGCAATCACAACATAACCATCTCGATTGCTCGGGTTATAAAACCCCGCTGTTAATTCAGCAGCATGGCTTGCTGTCTTGTACCACCAATGAATTCCTGATAGCTGCTTAAATTTAAAATATGGTAGAAATTGAATCAACTATACCTAATATAAAAAAGAAGCCTCTTCGCTTCTAGCAAACTTTAAATAAAAGACAAAGCGAGGATAATCTAGTTTCCATTTCAAAGCATGAATTTCATCAAAGGGGATATCACGCAAAAAAACCTGAATGATTACATTTTACAAAAACAGATTTGTGAGACCTAGCAGACGAAACAGTATCGGGAAGTCAGCCAATAGAACCTCCAGCAGGAAAAACAAAAGTGTACTTACAACAGTTTTCTGTTTGGGAATTTTTTCTGAGTGTTTGGATTTGAATTTGATTTTTTTTTTGGAGATGTTGGGCTTGTCATGTGTAACAATACCATTAAAGCTCTAAACTATTTTTTGAGGAAAACAACTTTCTGAGTGTTTGAATTTGAATTTGAGAAAATTGGTATTGTTTTTTGTTTTGGAGAATTCACGTTGAGCTTGTCATCTGGAAAAATATCCATAAAGCTATAAACTAGTTTTTGAGGTTTTCATAACTGACTAATGCTATTTTGTACAGAAAACATTTTGTTCTCCACTATGGCCTCGGAAACCAAAGTGCAGAACAAGTCTGGATTTGCAACCAACATTTGTTCCTAAAATGTTTTGGTCATTAATGGCTTTTGGACCAGTGAATTAATCAACTATGCCTCAATTCCGAACTAGCAAGGTCAACTATATAAAATTTCTATATTCATCAATCTGATCATAGGCAAAACCTACAAAGTGTAAAGCCGTAAGCTTTATACTCTGAAGTCCAGGAGGTAGAATCGGGTCCTGGAATTCTTTAATCGCTTCATAGCAGTGTTTATATCATCATTTTTAGGATAGACTTTATGGAAACCCTGCTTGATAAATAATGCAAGTTAGTTTGCAATGGCTTGGTAGATTACCACCCCTGAGTCATTTCTAAGTTCTAACTGCCAAATTGCTTTCCACAAGTAAAGGCTACCAAGGTTCGACAAGAGGACAGATGGAGAGAGAATAAATATGGTGCCAGCAATGTGACCATGACAGAACAGAAGCTGGTTACTAATCCTTTTCAGTTTTCAAGTAAAAGTAAGAGCCCATACATTCTGAATTGAAACTTGACTCCTGGCTGTTCTACTATAATTTGGTTTGAATCTGTCCCTTGATTCAAGCTTCTTGAAATTTGTTAAGAAAAGAGCTTTTAGTTGCTGAAAAGAACATTAACGCAAACTAAACAGTACTCTCTGATGTGCATAAGGACAAAGACAGGAAAGCTCAAAACATGCAATTAACAGTCCCTGTTTATTTAGATCATCGTAAGGAGGATTTTTTTATAAAGAAAATAATAAGTAATAGGTATAAAAAAGAAAACAAAAGAAAATCACTTATATACAGAAGAAAAAGCATTATTGTCATATTATTATTATTTATATAATTGTCATTGTTTTGAGTGGTGAGAAGAACATAGCAACTGATAATGTATCATAAATTGAAATTATTTCCCTTAAGATGACTAACCTTTGCGGCAATGCATGTCCCATCAAAAGCTAACTTAGCCAAAGAAAGCAAGCGATCTGCATGGTCAACCAGAACTTGAGAGTACCAGTTGAGGAAAAACCTACCATAGTACCCATCATAATCACCCCCGTCACAAAAATATCCAGTCTCTTGTGGCCGTGAATTGTAGGAACCAGCATTATCGGGTCCTCGTGCCCAGAATGAGTGTCCTCTTGCTTCAGCCACCTTGCGCAGGCTTTTCAGCAAATACTGGTCATAACACTATGGGAGACAAGAAAGTCATATTGGTTCTATAAATGGTCACAAACATGTTATTGAAATACACCTTTGGCTCTAATTTTGACAGAGATCCTAACATAATCACTTAGACAAACCTTTTCTTTTCAATTCTAACCTCAGGTAGTAGGAATATAATGCTGTACAAACAGATAGATTTGATAACCAAATTCTTTTGCATGCCATTCATACAAATCTAAGAAATGTCAACTAGTAACCGCAACTACAAAAAGAATTAAAAAGAAATTACCTGGAATTCACCAACACCGGGATACCTCCAGCCACGCTTTACAGGATTAGAGGGATACCTTAGCTCTCCACATGGGCCTAGTCCAACTTCAACCATGGAAATAATACCATCCTCAAAGAACTCATCAAATTCAACTCGAAAGCTTCTCATATAATCAAAATAGACCTACATTAGTCAAAAGGACAAATATCTGGGTAAGATATTACTATATCTGTTTTTTTCCGAGTATCTAGGTAAGATATGAATTGTAAAAACCTCTTGAAAGCAAATCTAATGTGACGAGTACAGCATGACAAGCAAATCTTCTCTAAAGAAAATACCAGCATTTCAATTGGTGTGATTTTTATTTTTTCTTCAGTAACCACCGGACCCCGCGCATAACGGGACTTAATGCACCCTGCCCTTTTTTTTAACCCCTTGACAATTCAGCAACAGTAACTCCTAATCAATTATTGCCATTAAGCATAAAAACATACTCAGAACAATAGACAACAGAGAATCTCCAAAATATAGAAGTCAAAATGGCATAAACACATTGTGCCAGCACTGAACCTATGTTAGATGTCCTGTTCATAGAATCACTAATTTTTTTTTTATAATGGAATATAAAAGGTAGGAAATGCTCTCTTAACCTCAAAATAACTAGAAGATATTCACTACACATAATCCTATTATCATTAGAGCAGTAGGTCATAATCATAAGAGTGCAGTCTGACCGACATTACATACCTCTACAGCAGTGCGGCCTCTCAAAACTCGCTCTTTGTCAATTCCCCACGAGAGACATTCAGGGTTCCGCCGTCCTGCTCTGTCTGTAAAATATATATCAGGATTGCTTCGACCGATTTCGGATACCCAGTGAGGCAGTGGAATGCAAACATCATCACCAATGTTACCTCCACATTCATGGAAAGACATCACAACCTGATTCCAGTTAAGATCTCAAAACATTGCAGTCCAAAACAATGCAATAACTATAGTGACAATCACAAGTCCCGAAAGAACATGTTCTTTAGGAATTAAGTCCTTATCTTTAAGGGTTGATGGTAAAGAGAACATCCTCTTTCCCCAATAATGCATTCATTCACGTAAACAAATGGGATAAAGTGGAAGAACAAGGGAGTCACAACAAAGGGCATGTGAATCTCACCTTTATTTTGAGTTTATGCTCCCTCACAATTTGAAAAAGCCTTTTATATCCATTCCAGTTATATTCCTGTGGAGCATTTGCCTCTACTATGCCCCACCAGCAATCCACCATCACACCATCAACATTTACTGACTTTAGCACTCTCAGTTGCTTCACTAGACCATCAGCATCAACAAGCTCAGACTTCATATTAATAACTCCTAACTGCCAATATAACATGCAAAAAAAGAATCAGGTTAACCACATATGACTTGAGGAAAGCTGTAACCAACAGTTCGCCTCTTCTAAAGTTTTAATAAGAACGGAAGTAGATTGAAGACACAAATTCCACGTCAAAAGGATCAAGTTGGTAGGGAAATGGAGTAAAGATACAAGAGGACACCAGAACAGCTAACTGAGAAATGGGAAGAACAAGGAAGAATTAACAAGGTTAAGTTTAGAAGCCTCACAGGTAGCATAACATAAACAGGAATGTAGGGTGTCCCAGCAAAATCACGCTCCTGTAACTTTGTGTGCATGTCAACAACCTAACACAATATTTCAGAAATATTAGCAATTTAGCATTATCTAATGCTCTTACAGGCCCATTGAAACAACAAAACTAAGATTCGAAAAGGTATTCAAACAAAAATATCAACTTCACACATGATACCCCATGTATACGGGATATTAAGAGTAATTTTTCTTGCTTTGACACTTCAATAGATTTCCACACAAATGAATTGGCAAAGTGAAAATGTATTTGTACTAATTTACATGTTCTACAATAGATTGAAGCTACCCATTTCACCTGCTTGTCGCTTGAATCCACAGACCCTGCCAGAAATGTGTCATTTTGTGTGTCTCGTCCATCTGCCACCATGGCTGAAGTTTGTGATCGGGTAGTGGATGATGAATCATAAGGGGATGAAGTAGGTACAAAAACACTTTTCACCTGACAGGCACTCTGATCGGCTGTGTTCTGAAACCCAGAAGGCATGCCTTTCAACGAAGGTGGTGGAGTATGTTGTGTAGGTATATGTGAAGATGATGAAGTCACCATTGTGGTGAGTGTCCCACCAGCAGTGCCTGTGCCCTGTAGATATTGGAAAAACAACACCAAGATTGGGTTTTATTAAGATCTACTAGAGACAAAAACAAGATTGATGCATAAGTTTCAATTGACAAAAATCCTCCAGAACGATGATCTTTCATCTTGCCTCACTTAAAACACGGTGAGACTATATTTGAACATTGTTATATCAGGAAAAAAAAAGAATAAAACTTTGCTTAAAATGGTGGAGGAGAGTTACCTGTGGTTGTGATCTTGAGGGAAAGGTGGTTCCATCTGGAAGAACAACCCAACCCGCTTCCCTTGCCAAAGCAGCAATTACATCATTGATATCAGCCCTAACTCTAAGGTTATAGTTCCCGTTCCTTCGGAGACCAGCCAAGATCTTTGCAGTAATAGCTCTTCGCTGTCGCTCTCTAAGCTTTGTTCTTTCTTTCTCTTCTAATGGCCTACATCTACGGGATCCCCCTGGAGTTGGTTGCTCCTGATATTGCTGATGGTGTTGAAAGCTATTACTGCTGCTAGATCCATGTACCCCATCAAAACCTGCCATTGCATGCATGGCTGCATTCTTCTCTTCATCATCATCATCATCTTCTTCTTTCACATCCATCCCCATCTCTTCGTCATCTTCGTTTGTATCATATCTCTGCATCTCTGATGCCATTTTTCTTTTTCCACTTCTTTTACTCGAGTTTTACTACATTTCAAACTTCAAATAAAGATAACATTGCCTACACTCTGTGTCATGCTTTCAGCATAATAATTGGACTAAAGTACTCCAGAAGACATTTTTGATATGATTACTGAAGCTTGGCTCTTCAGCTCCCTGATTTCAGCAAAAGAATTTCAAAAGCAAATATCAATATGATTAGACGACAAAAGGCATTTCAAAGAAAAGACATGAAGAATGGAGCCACTACTTCAGGTATACCATTAGGACCAATAACTAGAAAATCTTAACAAAAATAGCCAACTTATAACAAATAGGAATCTCATCCTCCCAAAATTGCAAGTCAATATGCATACAGGTTACATTTTATAAGCTACTCCTAACATTATTAGAAAAATTACACTGTCAGATTAGCTAAGAACCAAATGCAGATAGTCTACAATAAGCATGAACAGCGTGAACGGGTTTCTTTGGGAAGCAGTAAGTAACCTCTGCTGCAGCTGGTTAAACTTATGGATCCTATAAAATACACTATCCGGTGTGTATAATTTAAATGCCATGCACAAAATGAAATAACAGGTGCTACCAACAATTCATCTACTTCAACTATCTGAGCTAACAAATAAAGCATGATATCTGGCTACACCCCAATCCCAAATCAGTTGTGCTTGGCTACAATAAGAAAATTCTTCTATTTCCATTCCACTCTATTCAGGTCCATTTATATATTCTTTTCCAGCAGAGCTCAATTTCTATTACCACTATATATTACTTGTAAATTTATCAAATTTATAGTCAGATAGCAGCAAATAGAAAAGTTAATTTATTAATCCTTCTAGTACAAAAGTCCAACTTTGTTTTGTATCTAATACACATGTGATAATAACGGGTTTTTTCCAATTTTCAAATTAGTTTTGTACTCCTGTTTGTTTCGAATTTCCTTATCTAGAAGAAAAATCTATCCTTTAGATCGTTTCCAGCAATTTTTCACACACATAAAAAGAGACCTATATGACTTACAGCGGTGTCGAGTCACATCTAGTTGTTCTGAGACATGCACCGAAGCCGACGAGCATAGCGTAGAGAAACCAGATCCATATAAATACAGGAATAAATATTCCGGCGAACTGGCCGGAGCAGAGTGACGGAAAGAAATTGAATTGATATTTCCTACAGAAATTAGGATCCGGTAGGTTTTCCGGCGAAGATCCGGCGGAGGAGGGAGAGATCGAGGGTGGTACACGGCGAGGGTTTCTCACGCGTGTGAAGGAAGCCAAGCGTGTCTAAGCCTTGACACGGATGAAGTGCTTTGTGTGACCTTATCTTTGGAGCGTGCGATTCACACGTTCTGTACGTGCCAAAATAAGCAAGTATTGAGAGAGGAATTTGCAACTGATTTTAAGGGGAATTAAAAAAATGTAATCCTACTTCTTAAAATATCTTTAGTGTAATTTTTTTTTATATTGTTAGTCTAAATAACTTAAATCCAGTTTTAAATCCAATATAAGAAACATTTGACAACTTATGCATTTTTTCAACAATAAAAAAAATGATCAGAAGGAAGTCTAGGAGGGCTTACAGTCGGTTAGGTTCAATTTTATATATTATTGATTCAGTTTATTAGTTTTTGATTTTGTATATATGCTAAACCAATGATCGAACTGATAAGATATTCGTTATCAATTTTTGGTTTATCGATTATTAATCCTTAACGGTTCGATTTTCGGTTTAATCAACAATAAAATGCTCCACGATTTTATTTTTTGCTTTCTTATTTTCAAGTTCATGTATACACTCCCTTCATGCATAAAAGTCTACACAAATTACAAGATAAAACTATAAAACACATTGTAGCAATCAAGCAGCAAATCATCAAATGATAATGAACTTTCAAATTATTTAATGCATTATAAACAATGAAAGTACAAATGATAAGCGAATTGAAAATTGAGAGAATAAGCGTGCCTGCAGTAAGAATTTAGAAATCGAGTTTGTATTTAAAATTTAAAGCCACTATTATATAATTAGAGATAAAAAAATAATTTTAATATAAGCTGATTGTGTTATCGGTTTAACCATTAATGAAATTCTTAAAATCGGAAACCGAACCGATAACCCAATAAAAAAAATTATAAAATCATTTATGAATTGTTAACCCAATAACCCGATATCAATAAACCAATAGCATTTTTCTTGATTCGGTTTATTGATTAAACCGATTTCTGGACATCTCTATAAGGAACATAATGCTAGAAATGTATGCTCAAGCCATAGACGAATCTAGGATTTCGAGAAGATGGGTGCACTGTTATATAGCGGTGGATCCAGTATATAAATTTAACCAATTCAACAAGATAGACATAAGATTTGAACTCCTAAACTCACTAAAAAGGTGCACCCAATCATCATTACATTATATGATACGTTGAGCCTGGGTACATACATCTGTATTGAAGAAAAATATAACACTAATATATGTGATTTAGGGAGGGAGCATGGGTTCACCCCCTAGATACGCCCCTGGCTCAAGCTCTTTAGTAAATGTATTAACATGTTGGACAAATAAATAATGATGTAGATCTAATTGATGACATTGGACTGGAAGGCTTCCACCAATTCTTGGATTGCTTAAGTATAAGTAGAAGGGGGTGTAAAGGAAGATTTCAAGATCAACAACATGCTTAAATTGATATTCAAGAGTCGAGAGGCTACACGAAACAACCCAAGAATGTGTGGTCCAAGCAAATGCCCGCATATTTAGCCCAAGTCTGTTCTTAAGTGTTTTTTTTGTAAGGGCCTTTTTGTAATAAGGAAATTTAGTTGTAGGTATAAATAACTTAAGCTAGGGTTTATTTTAGGGATAGATTATGTTCATGAATATTGATATTCTTTATGAGTTGGTGGATTTATCCTTTTTGTCTCTTCATTGATTCTCTATTGAATATTCCATTGTGAGGACATTCATGTATGAGTTCAATTCTCTTCCCATTTGGATTAATTCATGTAATTGTATGATTAATTTAGAGGTTCTTAATTTATTAATTGTGGGTCTTTAGATTTCTTCAAATGTGTGTTTTACCTTTTTTTCTTCAATATATCTCTACTTTATCTTGCTATCTTTAATTTATTATCTTCCGCGTATTTAATTTTACATCACAATATCATTGTTGTAGAATTTGTGAGAAATTGAATCTTTTAAGGAGTAACTAACTGTTACATCTCGTAATTTCGCACACTAAATCGTGTCATGTTTGTTGACGGATGTTCAAAAATGAGATCATCTTTGAAGTTATAAATGAGTTAAGGTGAACGTGACTCTGAGAAGTTAAGATAACTCTACAAGGTTAAGGAAGATTTTAAAATAAGTGATACGTAAGTCTCGTAAGAATTCGGGGCTAAACGAATCGAATAAATGAAGTACGTCGAAACTCGGGAAAAAGTAGGCAGAATTCTGGATAGGATTTTGGCAAAACTTTATGGGTGTATTTAGTGTATAAGATGTTATAGGGTGCATAACATATCTAAATTCAAATTCAGCGAGTCTAACGCAACAAACCGCTCGTCAACCGGAGATTTGTACAAAAAGTTATGTATGTTTTTAGAAACCGCTACGAAGTAGCTACTATGGGATCCACTGAAGCGGTGGAAAGTTCCAAGGATATATATCAAGCGATGCAACTTATTTTTCATTCATTTCTCACTCTCCCTCAACCCAAAACACTCCTCAAATTTCTCCCAAGGGTTTTCCATAATCCAAGACTAAATCCACGAGATAATAACGACATTTAATCCTCGGAAAGTTTGTAGAAGTTTACTAGTGTACTTATTGCCTTTAAAACTTGTATTGGAAGTTCCTTCAAGTTGAAGTAAGTCCAGATTTGAATTGTGCTAGTGGTTCTAAGGTAAGAATCATCCTCTTATGCATGGGTGTGAGCTTATCTAAATCTTAGCTATGTTGTTGAAATTAGAGCTTGTGAAATATTGATGGAAATTTTATGTTTGAGTTATGGTGACTCGCTGAACTGTTTTGAAAGTGTATTTATAGCATTTTATGGCTGGAATATTTGACAGGATTTGAGTATGTTGTTGTTAATATTGTGGACTTGGGTAAGAAAGAAGTAAAGGTTTGATATAGACCTGTCCAACGGGTCGGGGACCCGCCCGACCCGACCCGAAAAATCTAGGCTAGGGTTGGCTTATAGTTGACCCGCGAGCCACCATACCCGAAAAAGCGGGGACCCGATCTTATGTAGGGTCGGGCCAGGGTCAGAATATTTTACCCGTCTGACTCGGCCCGACCCCGACCCGCGTATTTTTTTAATATAATTTATATTATTTTCCTTCATTAATATTGATTTTGTACTTATTTATATTTTTGTCATTAATAAGTGATATAATGCATGTTTTTATAATATATGTATTGTTCTAATCTACATTGAGCTCTACATAAAATAAGATAAAAATGATAGCTGATTATTAATTATATGTTTATATTATTAGTCATTCTGTTAATATCACGGAAGCATAATGTAGGGAGAAAAGTAGTTGTAAATTGGTGAAACATTAAATGGCCATAACTCTGCGCTCGAACGTCCGTTTTACCAGATATTTTTTTGATTTTGTGTATTTTTTTGAGACGGGTCCGGGCAAACCGCGCAACCAATTTTTACGAAAATGTCTGTTTTTCCCATCAATTTGTGTTTTCCCCCAAATCGATTTCTAATTTTCTTTTTTCTTTAGTAAACATCTCACGATACACATAGATTTCAACGTCGAAATTTCATGGTAGTGTAGGTGTGAATGTCAATTTCAGTTTTGGAAATTCATTTTTTTTTTAAAATATATATATATATTCCTCGACCCGACCCTGGCCCGCCAAAAAATTCCGACGGGTCAGGGCCAACCCGTGACCCGTAGGGTCCCCGAAGGGCCAGGGTCGGAATTTTTTTAAAAAAATAGGGTTAGGGTCGGGCACGCAGAAAAAAAAAAGGCAACCAACCCGGTCCGACCCGAGCTTTGGACATGTCTAGTTTGATTGTACAACTTTATGAGTTGTAAACCGAGCTTGCCACTCGTTGTATTATTGATTTGAGTTGTTGGTTGTGTTGGGTTGTTATTATGTCAATTATGGGCTTGAGGAAAGTGAAAGAAACATGGAAAATGCTGCCCATTTCGTTATAGAATAAATTTAACTTTCGATATAAGATAATCAAATCATTCGTAGTTATTACAAATTTATTGGACTAAAAAACTAGTCTAAAGCCAGCCTTGACCAACAGTGGCCCTGAAACCAAGTTCTTGCGGATGTTAGGGACGTGCATCACTTCCTTCAGAGTAAGTTATTTACCTGAAGTCATTTTGAGGACAACCTTTCCAACCCCTTGCACTTCTGAGGTAGTGTCGTTGCCCATGAACAACTTTTTTCCCGAGATTGGGAAGTAAGAGGAGAATGCACTCTTGTCAGAGCAGATGTGTAGGGATGGCCAAAATCAGAAAATTATTCGAAGCAGGGATGTTGTCTTCAATGAAGAGGTGTTGTACAAGGATAAGTTGGGAGAGAGCTCAGAAAGCAAAGACTCTACCAATAAGGAATTGGAAATAGCTGATTTGAGAGAGTTCTCGGCACCCGAGCTGCAACAAAGTACTCCCACGATAGAAGAAGGCCGACAAGACAGTGATGGTGAGGTTGATAAAAATGGTGATCCTAAAACAAATCAACGGATGCCGATCACAGAATTATGCAGATCATCCAGGATCAGTAAGCCAGTTCACAGTTTCTCTCCTTCCCTCAACTATATTATGCTCGCTGACAGAGGGGAGTTAGAATGTTATGAAGAAGCCATTCAAGTTGATGAATTGATCAAGTGGGAGCTGACAATGAAAGATGAGATGGACTTACTGTTGTCAAACCATACATGGCAGTTGACTGAGTTATTGGGAGAGAAGAAGGCATTGCAGAACAAATGGGTCTACCGGATAAAGGAAGAACATGATGGAAGTAAGCGCTATAAAGCGAGGCTGGTTGTGAAAGAATTTCAAAAGAATGAAGGAATTGACTACATGAAGATCTTCTCTCACGTGGTCAAGTTGGTTATAATCAAAACTGTTCTTGGGCTGGTAGCAAATGAAAATCTGCATCTCTGACGTGAAAACTGCTTTTCTTCACGGTGACTTAGAGGAGGAAATATACATGAAGCAACCTGAGGGATTTGAGGTCAAAGGAAAAGAGAAGCTGATATGCAAGCTTCAAAAGAGCATGTACGGACTGAAACATGATCCAAGACAGTGGTATTTAAAGTTTGACAGCTTTATGAAGAAAGCCAAATTCTTAAGGTGTGAAGCAGATCATTGTTGTTACTTCAAGAAATTTGAAGACACCTACATAATATTGTTGCTTTATGTTGACGACATGTTGATTGTAGGAGCAGACCTACATGAGATTGATAGGCTGAAGAAGAAGTTGTCTGAAGAATTTGAAATGAAGGATCTGGGGTCCACAAAGCAAATTCTCGGAATGAGAATCATCAGGAATAAGGAGGGCCTCAAACTATCACAAGAAGAATATGAAGAAGGTTCTCAAGAGATTCAACATAGACAATGGCAAGCCAGTCAGCACTCCTTTGGCTGGACACTTTCGTCTATCCAAAGATCAGTCGCATGTGACCGAGAACGAGATGGAGCATATGGATAAAGTTCCTTATGCCTCTGCTATTGGCAGTCTTATGTACGCGATGGTGTGTACAAGGCCAGACATTGCACATGCAGTGGGAGTTGTTAGCAGGTTTATGACCAATCCAGGAAAGCAACACTGAGAGGTTGTGAAGTGGATTTTCAGATATCTGAAGGGCAGCTCAAGTTCAACGTTGTGTTTCTGGAAGTCAGAGACAGGATTGCATGGATATATTGATGCTGACAATGGTGGTGATGTTGATAGCAGAAAGAGCACATTCGTGTATGTTTACACCTTCAGAGGTACTACGATTTGCTAGGTTTTAAAGTTGCAGAAGATAGTAGCTCTCTCTAGTTGTGAGGTTGAGTACGTTGCTGTGACGGAGGCCACGAAAGAGATGTTGTGGCTACAATCTTTTATGCATGAATTGAATCAAGACCACGAGGGGAGTGTGTTATACTGTGATAGCCAGAGTGTCATTCATTTGGCAAAAAACCCGGTCTACCATGCTCGAACGAAGCACATACAACTCCGTTACCATTTCATCAGATCAGCTTTGGAAGATGGAGTATTAGTGCTTGAGAAGATCCAGGGAGTCAGAATCCAGCAGACATGCTGACGAAGGCGGTGACGATAGACAAACTGAAGCTATGTTCAGCTTCAGTTGGCATGCACGAAGGATGAAACTAGAAAAGAGTTGCTGCATCGATCAAAGTGTGAAGACATATTGAAATTAGTCTTCAAGTGAGAGATAGTTAGTCAATATAGGCGGCAACAACCCATTGTTAGTCAATAATAATGGGCAGCACATAATGGGCAACCCATGTGAAAATGTTCTTCCTTTTGATGTCTTCAATGACATCAAGAGAAGGTAGTTTGATGTCACCCATGACATCAAGAGGAGGTTTACCCCTATAAATAGATGCACTCCTTCTCTTGTAGATATCATCCAAAAACAAGAGAGAAAAACTAAGAGAAATAATCTTAGTGAAAGGCTTAAGCAAGAGAAGTTTTTCACGAAAATACATAAAATCTGATACGATTTAAATTTGAGAAAATACATAAAATCACTCTTAAACTTGTCTCGAAAACTCACTTTAGCAATTAAACTTTACCGGTAATTTTTTACCCCCTAATCTTGTTCGATGTGTAATTTATACCCTTAAAAGGTGACTTGGCAAAGAAAGTGTACACACTTTCTTGAAAGCGCCTGAGATAAAAAAAAATGCTTAAAATCATTAATTTAGCAAAAGCTATCTCCATTCCTTCAAATTCATATATTCTTTATACCGTGTTTTAAGAAAATTCTTTTTATTTGCAAATATTAAGAACCATTTGACTGAACCTCAATATTTTAAGTTGAACATGACTGAGAAAATAGAGTTGCAAGCACGTCTACCACTAACTTCTTCGTTAGAGATTCTACTCCTATTTTGATACTGTTTTCTTCAATTCCTCCATACTGCATAATTATTAAGTTATATTCACATTCCTCATTGCTTATTAAGAATTCCTACTTTGTTCTTCTTTTTTCTTTCAATTTTCATTATTAGTATTTTTAAAGTTTTTTCCCCTCTTCTCCTTTTCTGAATGCAAATTTTATATTATCCAACCTTACATAAAAATTACAACTTTAGTGGCAGAAAGATCTAGTTACCCTAAATGATTCATAATAATTCTTTTAATTCATATTGTCAAGATTTCAGAAATGCAAGTTAATTATATTCTCAACAATCGTGGTAAGGTTTTGTATTACCTTTAATTGAATCATAATATTATTATTTTTCCAAGAATTATCTTAGAAACTGAGCAAATTGGTCACCAATAATTCATATTTCTATAGTTTGGCTAGTGAGCCAAATGAAGGCTAATAACAATATTATATATAATGAACCTAATAATAATCACTAAATGCCAGCATATCTCTAATTATAAAGCTAATCCAAACTTCGTAAAATTTATTAGAAACCAAATAACAATATTACATCTAATTAACTAAATAATAATCAACTAAGTGCCAGTATTTCTCTAATTTTAAAGCTAATCCAAACTCTGTAAAATATATTAGAAACCCAAATAACAATATTACATCTAATTAACTAAATATTTATCAACTAAATGCCAGCATATCTCTAATTTTAAAGCTAATCCAAACTTTGCAAAATTTATTAAAAAACAAATAACAATATTACACCTAATTAACTAAATATTTATCAACTAAATGCCTGCATATCTCTAATTTTAAAGCTAATCCAAACTTTGCAAAATTTATTAAAAACCAAATAACAATATTACACCTAACTAACTAAATAATAATCAGCTAAATAGCCGTATATCTCTAATTTTAAAGCTAATCCAAACTTCAAAAAATTTATTAAAACCAACTAACAATATTACATCTAATTAACTAAATATTACATCAACTAAATGCCAACATATCTCTAATTTTAAAGTTAATTCAAACTGAAACAATATAATTCCTTAATTATTTTCATTAGAGGTATATATACAAATATACAATATCTAACTATGGAAAATAAAACTACATTTTCCTACTATAAAGTTTTTCCTAATACAAGACTAATACCATAATTACACTTGTACAAGAATTCTACAACTATAGTAATATACACAATCTGTTCCTTTGGTATACACGGCTTTGTTCGTGTATATCACGGCTTTTGTCACACCCCCGCGGTCATAGCGGGCGGTTGTCGTATGCTGAGATTGTCCATAAAATCGTCAAACAGAAACAAGGGAAGACCCTTAGTAAAGATGTCAGCAATTTGGTACCTTGAAGGGACATGCAAGACACATACTTGTCCACGAGCTACCTTTTCACGAACAAAGTGAATATCCATCTCGATATGTTTAGTGCGCTGATGTTGGACAGGATTTCCAGAGATATAGATGGCACTAACATTATCACAGTAGACCAAAGTAGCTTTCTAAATAGGAAAGTGAAGCTCTAATAAAAGATTACACAGCCAACATGACTCAGACACCACATTAGCTACTCATCGATACTCGGCCTCCGCATTGGATCGCGATAAAATAGCCTGGCGTTTTGCAGACCAAGTTATTACCAAGAAACATACAATAACCAGATGTTGAACGTCTGGTATCTGGACAACCACCTCAATCAGCATCTGTATACGACACGAGAGTAGAGACGGAGGATGGATATAAATGCAATCAATAATCAAGTGTGCCTTGTATGTATCGTATAATGCGTTTGAGCGTATGCATGTGCTCAATCCGCGGATCATGCATAAATAAACATATCTGCTGAACTACACAAATAATATTTGGTCTCATGAAATTAAGATACTAAAGAGCCCCTGCAAGACTACGATAGTGAGTGGGATCCTCGTATGGGGTGCTAGAAGTAGCACCAAGCTTCGATTTGGTATCAACCAGAGTAGACATGGACTTACAAAATGATATGCCAGCACTCTCAATAATTTCAGTCGCGTACTTCCTATGTGATAAAAATATACCATCTGCATGACAAGTGACGGCTATACTAAAAAAATAACTCAAGGGCCCTAAGTCATTCATAGCAAATTCTGAACTGGGAAGGGACATGATAGACTTGCGCAGATTGTCAGAAGAGGTAGTAAATATAATATCATCTACATACAACATAATGTATGCCAGAGAAGTACCACGACGATAGATGAACATAGAATGATCAGACCTGCTGTGAGAAAACCCAATAGTAGACACATAATCTGCAAACCGCTTATACCAAGCCTGTGTAGCCTGCTTAAGCCCATATAAGGACTTTATGAGTAAACAGACATGATTAGGATAATCTGGGTCTCTGAAACCCAAGGGCTGATGCATGTATACTGTCTCATTAAGATCACCGTGTAAAAAGTATTTTTTACGTCCAACTGATGAATGGGCCATGCTTTCGAGAGAGCTAGACTGAGAATAGTGCGAATGGTAGCCGGTTTGACCACCAGATTAAATATTTCTCCACAATCCATGCCAACCTGTTGAGTTTTACCATCACCTACAAGACGGGTCTTATACCTCTCAAAAGAACCGTCAGAATTTTCTTTATGAGTAAAAATCCACATAGAACAAATAATATTAACACCGGACGAACGAGGCACCAACTCTCACGTCTTATTTTCAATAAGAGCATTATATTCATCATCCATGGCCATTTTCCAATTCGGATCATAAAGGGCAGACATTGGGTTATGTGGTAGGGTGATTTAGTGACATTAGAATAAAGATTAAAATGTCATTTTGGTTTTAAAATACCATGTTGGCTACGAGTAAAGGGCCCTTGACTCGAAGTAGAAATTGGCTGGGACGGTTCTCAGGATGGCCAGCAGGCAGTGGGCCTGCTGGCGAAGATACGGTATTGACGGAATTCGGAGTTGGGCCAGCAAGCAGTGGGCCTGCTGGCTGAAATATAGGACTGAGACTGGGTAAGGATATCGGGCCGGTAGGCAGTGGGTCTGCTGGCCCAGAAACTCTAGAACAAGCTGCCTGGAAAATTCAACGGGAATGGATCTGGAAGGAGAAGTAATTGGGCCAACATGCATTGGGCCTGTTGGCCGAGGAACAATGGCTGATTCGGTAAAGAATGGGTCGGGGTCACATGATTGTTGAGCCCACTGACGGATGATATACGGAGAGATCTCATCATCCAAAAAGTTATACGTACTAGACACCGAATTATACAATTCAGCAAACGGAAATTGGGTTTTATAAAAAATATCATGGCGACTAATTATGATTTTATTTGAAGATAAATCAAAATATTTGTAACCACGATGATCAGACGGATAACCCAAAAATACACAAGCGGTAGATCGGGCTTGAAGTTTGTTAATTATAGTGGACGGAAAAAATGGATAGTACAAACACCCAAACACCCTAAGATGAGAATACAAGAGATCTTTGTTGTAAAGAATTTTAAGTGGGGATTGATATGCTAATCCTTTGTTATGGAGAATATTAAGGAGGTAGGTAGCCATTTGTAAAGCATGATGCCAATAAGAAGGAGGTAATGAAGCATAGGCTAGCAAGGTTCAGACAATATTATTAGTGGTACAAATTTATATTCTAAGACCTTCTCATTTTGTGAGGACGTATGAGGACAAGAAAACCGAAAAAATATGTCATTAGTGTCACAAAATTCTCGAAACGGCTCATTATCATATTCCCTTCCATTATCACATTGAATATTTTTAATTTCTCATTCAATTTGGGTACAGATGAATGCTTTAAATTTTAAGAAGGTTGAGAGAACCTGAGACTTTTTAGACAAAGGAAAGGTCCACAAAATTAGAATAATCATCCAAGAATAACACATAATAACGATGGCCCAAAGAACTTAAAATGGGAGATTCCCATAAATCACTATAAATAATATCAAAAGGCATCAACATACTAGAAGAAGAGGCGACAAAAGGTAATCTAACAGGTTTCCCTAATGGACAATAAGGAAAAATATGAATACTACGCGTACTCTTACAATCAATCAAATTATCATTTTGAAAAGACGAAAGAATAGACGACCCCGGATGACCCAAACGTGCATGCCACAAAGAAGAAGCAAGGGCGGCAAACGTCGATGGAGTGGCTTGACTCGTAGAAATGGTGGTAGTAGTTAAATCCTTCACATAAAAACCAAAGGGGTCAAAGTTAACAGAATCTCAATTATCAGTGGTGAATTTTCGGACAGACACCAAATTTTTAATTAAGTGAGGGGCATGAAGAATATTTTATAGGACTATAAGTGGATGTGGGGGGGGGGGGGGGGGGACAATTTTGCGTGAACATAACCACAAATTGGAATTGAATTGTCATTGTCAACAATTATGCCATGATTATTGCTCAAATTGAAATTAGACGAACGGGTACCTTGCGCGGACGTCATATGAGAAGTGGCTCTAGTGTCCATATACCAATATGCGTTCGGGGGGTTTAATCCAAGTGTATGCATTTCGACCTCAATATCCGTAAGTGTCAGACCAAAAACTGGGCCCGCAGCAGCAAAGGCTTGCTGAGGCCGAGGCCTAAGCAGGCCGGCCTGCTGCCAAGGTCCAACCGACTGCTTGGGATGGGAGGTCTGGAACTGGGAATTGGGCCTCTAGCAAGCCCAATTCGTTGGATAGGCTGGAAATCCTGGATAGGCCATGTTGGGCCACTGGCCACCGGCCCAGTAGCCCCATGGCCAGTTTGTATTGGCCCAAGGCGGCGGCCAGTGGTGCTATGGCCCAACTGGCCCATTGCCACCACATCCGCAACCGCTGCCACTGCTCCGACCACCGCCACTGTCGCAGCCGCCGTCGCGATTCTTGCCACCATTTTTCTTATTCTAACCCTTTTTGTCGCTACTGTAGTTACAATTTTGGCTAGAATTATCCGAGAACGAGTGAGGGTCAGAAAACGCGGCCATCATCATGACGGAATTAGCTCCGGTAGCCGCCTTTTTATCCAAACTGGCCTCTTCTAATGTGAGCATGGAACGGGCCTGGTAGAACGATGAAAGGGGATTACTTTGACGAAGAAGCGTCCCAACGTCATTATAAGCTTCAGATAGCCTTCAACCATCTGAAGAACAAGAAGATCATTTGTGACGGGCGCACCAACGTTCTTGAGTTGATCCGTCAATTCCTTCAGCCTTTTACAATAGGCTGAGACATTCGGAAAATCCTCCATAGTGACATGTGAAAATTCATGTTCAAGAGTGACGACACATGAATTTTTGTTATCTTGGATGATATCACGGACCCGATTCCAAGTTTCCATCGTCGTGGCGTCGGGTTCAATAATCGTCTGCAATATGTCCGTAAAAATAGTGGAATATATCCACTGGAGGACTGTAGCATCAAGAGTCATCCATAACACAGGGTCATCAGCGGCAGTAGGCACCTTCTCCTTGCTTGTATCTGAGGGGATGATGTGATGAAAGACTTGATGCGAGCGTGCGTGAACTTTAAATAATTCTGCCCACGTCGCGTATTGGACGTTTTCCATCTCAAGAACTATAGGGATGTGGTTCTTGATATTGGAGATAGTAAGGGCAAGATGAAACGTGTTCTTTGAGGTAGACATGACGAAAGAACAAGAGGAGAATGAGGGATTTGGAAGAAAATTTGGGAGAGAAAACGGAAAAAAAAATTGGTCGGCGGCCTTACTCTCGGTTACCGAGAAGGAAAAGGGGAGCGGGAGGTTTTGGGAGAAGGTATATTTGCCTTAGACTTCTGATACCATGAAAAGAATATAATCCCTTGATTATTTTCATTAATGAAAGAGGTATATATACAAATATACAATATCTAAAAATGAAAAATAAATTTACCTTTTCCTAATATAATTCTAATAGATTTTCCTAATACAAGTCTAATATCATAATTACACTTGTACAAGAATTCTACAGCTATGGTAATATACACAATCTGTTCCTTTGGTATACACGGCTTTGTCTGTGTATATCACGACTTATGTCACAAACTTTGTAAAATTTATTTTTAAAAAAAAGAAAGAAGCAATATTACATCTAATTAACTGAATAATAATCAATTAAATGCCATCATATCTCTAATTTCAAAGCTAATCCAAACTTCGTAAAATTTATTAAAAACCAAATAACAATATTACATCTAATTAACTAAATAATAATCAACTAAATGCCAGCATATCTCTAGTTTTAAAGCTAATCCAACCTTTGTAAGATTTATTAAAAGCAAAATACCAATATTACATCTAATTAACTAAATAATAATCAACTAAATGCCAGCATATCTCTAATTTTAAAGCTAATCCAAACTTTGCAAAGTTTATTAGAAACCGCCCCACTTATTCAAATTTCTTTAATCCATGCGCACCTCCCGCCATTCTCTTATTCAAGAAAAAACCCATTTTGTTTTTTTGTGAATAAGTATTTGATTATCAATTGTAATAACTGAAGTGAAGACAAACTCTTTATTTTTATTTCTTTATTTCCCACCAAATCTAATTTTAAATTCGTATTGACCTTAGCAATACAGCCTTTGAGTTAAAGGAAGCATCCCCGTGGACAGCTCATTCGTGTGTACAACACTAATATATTTATCATGCAATTAAAAAAAATATAACCATATAAATTTTAATTAATTTTTTTATCTAAATGGTATAAACCATGTATTAATATAATCTCACTACCATATAATGCATGCCTCATTGTACATTTTCAAGAAAAGCCCAAAACTTTATAGCCATTTTCAGCAAAAGGGTGTTCTTTGTTTGATTACAAGATTTGATTTTGTTCTTAGGTTAATCAGATTTCTTTTTGGAAAAAAAGAAGAAAATTTAAGGAGGGAACAGTTTCAAACTTATTAGCTTTGCCTTCAACTGTTCAAATTCAAAAATCAGTGACTGTTAAAAAGGTAACATAAAAAGCAATTGGTTTACCGTTAGCTTTAAATGTTTAAAATTTCAGTTTTTTATCTTCATATTCAAGACTGCTTTGTAAAACAAACTTTGCTGCAAATTCAGATAAGTTATATATAGTTGCAGTTAACAATGACATATGCTGTTTTTCTTTTGCTTTTGTCCCAAAAGAGTATAAAACATTTTACTTTTACTTTTAGCTGTTAGATTCTGTTGTTTTTAGTTCCCGGGTAGTTAAAAGTTCTTGGATTTGAAAGAAGTCATCAATTTTCTTGAAACTTTTGCTTACAAATCTTGAAACAACTTTGTTGCATTTTGTTGATTGTTATGCAGATTTGACCGCGGAATTTACTGAGCAAGGCTAAAAATGGACAACATTTCAAGTCCTGATGAAAGTCCTGATGTGGGATATGGATACCAGCCATCACCTTCTACTGAAACAACAGGTCTTTCGACGTTGAGTGGCAATTCTTTCGCGTATTGCAGAACAAATTCAGAGACTTCAGCCTTTTCTGAGCATACAGATGAAAACAGTTGTTCTGAGACGGCTTCTCCTATGAGCTCGCGGAGTCTGAAAGTGCTTTCGAGGCTAGGAATGAGGCAGCACAAGACAATTGCAGGTGATCCTGAGACAATAAATTTAGGTAAGTTTATATTGGACAGTAAAATGGAGTACAAGTTTAAAGTTTCATATGAATTTGCTAACTTTGGTGTTGGAAAAATTGGTAGAGCTTGAATTGATGAAGGAGAGATTCTCAAAGCTGTTATTGGGAGAGGACATGTCAGGAGGGGGAAAAGGGGTAGCAACAGCAGTGACAATCTCAAACTCCATCACAAATCTTTATGGTAAGTTTCTCTAAGTCCCATTTTTTATTCTATTTTTTGTTTACTGAATTGTGTTTTTTCTTCAGCATCTATGTTTGGTCAACACCAAAGATTGGAGCCTTTACATCCTGACAAGATAATAATGTGGAAGAGAGAGATGAATTGTCTCTTATCTGTATGTGATTACATTGTAGAATATGTTAGTACATCACAGAGGCTACAAGATGGAACCACTGTTGAGGTGAAAACTTTTTTGAGCAGAAGAATTACTCTCTTTTGTTTCACTTTTGCTTGTCTAACACAATGTCGATACTTTCAGGCATTGACAAGCAGGCCTCGATCAGATATTCACATCAATCTTCCTGCACTGAGAAAACTCGATGCTATGCTCCTCGTAAGACCACAACTGATTGTTATCTCCCTAAATCAAAATTGTCCATTCAAAAGCTAAAATTGAGATCTTTACAGGAAATCTTGGACAGTTTTGAGGCCACCGAGTTCTGGTATGCTGAGCAAGGAAGCATGTCAAACAACTCAACACGTGTGGGATCGTTTAGGAAGGTTATTCAGGTTCTGCCTCAACCTCAGCGGAAGGAAGAGAAATGGTGGTCACCAGTTGTTTGTGTTCCTTCTGGTGGTATATCCGAGAAGGGAAGGAAGCACTTGAGACATAAACGCGATTGTGCCAACCAAATTCACAAAGCAGCAATGGCCATCAATAGTAGCATTCTTGCTGAAATGGAAATCCCAGAATCATACATGACATCACTCCCTAAGGTACGGATACTTCTTTTGCTAGACGTATAATACACAAACATGGAAATTGCAGTACTAATGAGGAGGTAATTTTGCTACAGAGTGGAAAGGCGAGTGTTGGAGACTCCATCTATCGCCACATGTATTCAGCAGAGAAATTTTCCCCTGAACATCTCCTTGACAGTCTAAAGATAAGCTCTGAACATGAAGCACTTGAGCTTGCTGACAAATTTGAAGCTTCAATGTATACATGGAGACGTAAATCATGCATGCCTCAAGCGAAATCATCATGGGTCATGGTAAAAGATCTTGTCTCTGATGATCGAACTGATAAGAATAATGTTTTAGCAGAACGAGCAGAAAGTTTGTTGTTTTGTTTGAAGCAAAGGTATCCCGAACTTTCACAAACAACATTGGACACAAGCAAGATTCATTTCAATAGGGTAAAGTTTCATAAATCTTCTTTGATTCCATAACAATGTAACTGTTGGACCGTACACTTGAATATCGCTCTTGAATAGATAATTGAACAATGAAATATTGATTCTTGCAGGATGTTGGTAAAGCAATCTTGGAAAGCTATTCTAGAGTACTGGAAAGTTTGGCATTCAACGTTGTTGCTTGGATCGAAGATGTTCTTTTTGTAGTTAAGACCATGAAAAAACAAGAAGAATAGAGATTGCAGTAAGCAAAGCCTTTTTTGATTTCTGCAAATGGGAGTCAAATTTTAGCTCCTGTAACAAAGGATCATTACTGAATAGGATAGAACCAAGTCGAGAACTCGAACAAATGGAGGATCAATTTCACTATGTGAAAACCAAATTGATTGTGTAATTTAACAGAAGTACTCAAACTTGGAAATTACTTTTTTCATGGTTTTGTATATTTATACTAACTTAAATTCAAGAACCAAATTCTGTAGTTTTTATTCTTTATTCTGCTAGATCTTTCAATGAGGACATTTTGGGTCTGTTCTAAAGGAATATGTTTCCTGATTTTATTGATAAATGATTTACAATATATATAGTATTACAAAAGTATTTACCTTGCTATAAACTAGGTAACTAATCAACCTAATTACAAAAGGATTATAATTCTACATAAAATAGGAGATATACAATTAATACAATTAATGGAAGAATATTTAAGAAATATTCTATTACACCCCCACAGACTGGCTCGAAAATCATCAAATAGTATGCGCGGAAGTCCTTTGGTTGATGTCGACAATCTGATATCTGGAGGAACATGAAGGACACGAACTTAACCACGAGCCATTTTTTCGCGAACGAAATGAATGTCCATCTTAATGTGTTTAGTGCGCTGATGTTGGACGGGATTGCCGGAAAGATATATCGCATTAATATTATCGCAGTAGACCATTGTTGCCTTTTTTAATCGGGCAGTGAAGCTCAAGTAGAAGGTTACGGATCCAACAAGACTCACCGACGACGTTGGCGACACCTTTGTACTCTGCTTCGGCACTGGATCGGGATAGTGTAGGTTGTCTTTTGGAAGACCAAGACAATAGGTTATATCCAAGGAAAACGTAGTAACCAGACGTGGAGCGTCTGGTGTCAGGACATCCACCCCGGTCAGCATCAGAATAAGCAGTGAGACCAGAGAGTGAGGATCTGTATAGATGTAATCCGAAGTGAAGTGTGCCTTGGACGTATCGTAAAATACGTTTGAGGGCATGCATGTGTGCTTCCGTCGGATTGTGCATATGCAAGTAGATTTGTTGCACAACATAGGATATGTCTGGTCTCGTGAATGTGAGGTATTACAGGGCCCCAGCCATGCTACGATAGTGAGTTGGGTCTGAATACGGAGGACCGAAATCAGCGCTGAGCTTGGAATTGGTGTCTACTGACGTGTGGGATGATTTGCAAGATGTCATACCTGCACGGTCATGGATCCCTTCGGCGTATTTCTTCTGACACATAAATAGGTCTCCAGAATATCGAGTAACAGAGATGCCCAAGAAATAACTCAGGGGCCCCAGATCCTTCATAGCAAACTCAGAGGAAATGAAAGACATAATGGACAAGCAGATAGCATCAGATGATGTGGTGAGGATGATGTCATCAACATATAATAAGAGGTAAGCCATGTCTGGACCCTTGTTGTAGATGGACATGGAATGATCGGATTTGTTGTGTGAAAAATTGATAGATGAGACATAATCGGCGAACTGCTGGTACCATGCTCGAGGAGCCTGTTTCAGTTCATAGAGCAATTTTTGCAACAGAAACACATAATTCAGATGAATAGGATCCCTGAAACCCATAGGCCGATGCATATATACCATTTCATAAATATCCCTATATAAGAATGCGTTCTTGACATCAAACTGATGAATGACCCAAAACTTGGATAGGGCAATGCTGAGGACGGTCCGGATTGTTGCGGGCTTTACGACCGGGCTGAACGTTTCATCACGGTCTACTCCCACCTATTGAGACCTGCCATCACCTACAAGACGAGCCTTGTACCTCTCAAAAGAACTATCAGATTTCTTTTTAGGTCTAAATATCCACATAGATCGAATAATGTTAGCATCAGGTGGACGGGGTACAAGGTCTCATGTCTTATTATCAATAAGAGCATTATATTCGTCAATCATTGTGGCTTTCCAATTTGGGTTGGACAAGGCATTCTTCGGATTTCGAGGGACAATAGAAGGGACAATTGAAATGGATAGGTCAAACAGCCATTTAGATTTAGAAATTTGGTGCATGGCACGGGTTTCCATTGTCCTAGAGCATGTCTCGGGACGCGGGATGAGAGGAGGGTGGGGTGTCGTGGGACTGCCGGGAAGAGGAGGAAAGGCAGGGGTGGCGGGATCGGCTGGCCGAGGCTCGATTTATAGAGAGATGGTTGCGGAATCACCCAAAGACATGCTGTTCTGGGCCACCATCGGTGGAACCGGGTGGGCAGCGTGTCCCAGACTGACCGCGGTGGGTGCGGGTGCCGAGGTCTGGGATGACAGACTATGTTAATTATGAATTAGAAAGGGGTTTAGGCCGTCATCTAGGAAGTCGTAGGAATGCAGAGGTTGCGAGTTTAGGGAGGCAAAGGGGAATTGAGACTCATCAAATATGACATGACGTGAAATAATAATTTTATGGCTTGACAAGTCATAGCACCAGTAACCACGATGATTGGCGGGGTAACCCAGAAACACACACGGGGAAGACGGGGTTGGAGTTTGTGAGTGGTCGGATGGAGAGGATAACAGAGACATCCAAAAATACGCAAGTGTTGATAGGAGGAGTTCCTATGAAACAGAACTTGAATGAGCGACCGTTGAGCTAGAGACTTCTTTGGAATTATGTTTAGGAGATAGGTGGCCATGGAGAGTGCGTAATGCCAAAATTAATGGGGAATTAAGGCGTGAGCAAGTAGGGCACGAATTAGGTTGTTTATGGTTCGGATTTTCTATTCGACTTTACCATTTTGAAGGAGGTGTGAGGGCATGAAAAACGAAAGGTAAGACCGTTTTTGGAGCAAAACTGTTTGAATTGATTATTATAGAATTCTCTGACATTGTCACATTGAAAATATTTAATACTCTTTTCAAATTGTGTTTTTACGAAAGCACTAAATAAGGAAAAAATTGGGTAGATCTGGGATTTATTGTCAATTGGAAAAGTCCATAGAAAGTTGGAATAATCGTCCAAAAATAACACATAATATCGATGGTCAACCGTACTTAAAATAGGGGAAGTCCACAAATCGCTATGTATGATATCGAAAGGCTAAGTACAATTTGTGGATGCATAAAAAATGGTAATTTAACATGTTTTCCAAAAATACAGGATTCACATATAGGAGTCTTAGAAATACAGTTGCAATTGATAAAATTATTGTTCCTAAGGGAGCGTAAAATAGAATCTCCTGGATGTCCTAATCTAGAATGTCATAAGGAAGATGAAAGAGCAGAAAAAGTTGATGGAACTGAGGTTGGATTCTTGATGACATTTGAAATAGGGTAGAGATCTATGGTGTTGTCACATCTCATTATTCATCTCCCTGTCTAAAATCCTTCACAAAAAACCAAAGGGATCAAAGTCAATGGAAACATTATTATCAGTTGTGAAATGTCGCATAGAGATTAGATTCTTAATGAGTTTAGGGGCATATAGGATATTTTTTTAAGATTAGTGGTGGATGTGGTGGGGATAAGGATGAATGATTAAAACCGGGAATAAGAATGCCTTGTCCACTACCAACAATAATATTCCGATTTAAATTACTCAAATTGGAATAAGACGAGAGAGTACCTATTGATGTCGCCATGTGAGATGTGGCGCTTGTGTCCATTTACCAATTTTTGTCTAGAGCGTTGAGTGACATTGTCTTCATAACTGTTTCAATGTCAGTTGGTGTATAAGTTGAGGGCAGGGGGCCCTGTGTTGTATAGGCCTGTTGTGGATGAGCGCCTAGTATGCCAGGTTGGGCTTGCCGGGTCGGAGGTGGATTCCACGAGGATGTCGGATACGGGCAAGGAGGAGAGGCCCATGACGGTGGGCCCACGCGGCTCATGGCGGTTAGGCAGCCCACGGCGGAGGCTGTTGCCACTGCCGCGGTCGCTGCTCAATGTTTCCTTCTGGCGGGGACTGCCCTTTCCCATCGCCGTTGTTGCCGGAATTTCATCCGCCGCGGCCCTTGCCGAACTGCCACCCTCGGCGGTTGTTGCGGGTTGATCCGGACTGTTGCAGGTCCTCGGGTCGGCGGTGCTGGCTATCGGAGTTGGAGGCCCGGCCATCGGCGGAGTCCCGACGGTGGTGGTGAGGGCGGTGTCTGCAATGTTGGCCTGAGTGGTGTTGCGCTTGATTTTTCGGGTTTCCTCAAGAATTAGCTTCAAACGGGCCTCATAAAATGGTGATAACGACGTGCATTACTGAAGGACGGTGGCAACGCCGTCACAGGATTCGTTCAAGCCTGCAATAAGTTACATAACCAATCGTTGATTAGTGACGGGTGCGCCAACATTTGAGAGTTGGTCAGCAAGCATCTTGAGTTCTTGACAGTATGCCGACACGTTTGGGAAATCATGCTGATGAACGTCCTTGAACTGATTTTCAAGGTATAACGCTCATTGAGTTTTGTTGTCGTGGAAAATACTTTCCAAACGTTCCCACGTTTGGCGGGCGGTAGCATCAGTCTCAATGATGGTGTGCAACAGATCATTAGAGAACGTGTCATATAGCCACTGGAGGACGGCTGCGTCCAAATGAGACTAGAGTGCTTCATCAGAAGTCGAAGCCGAGGGGAGGCCTGTGGACTTCAGTGTTGGAGGGATGATGTGGTCGATAACTTTGTAAACACGACAATGGATCTTAAAAAAACTTCGCCCACAAGGAGTATTGACCATTTTCCATATCAAAGGTGACAAGGATGAAGTTTTTGATATTATTGACTGCAAGTGCAGGATGAAATTTGGTTTTGTCAGCCATGGAAGATGAAATTTAGGAGGAAGAGGGAGGGAGAATGGTCAAAAACTAGGGTTCCGTCGTGGGAAAGTGGCGGCCGAGAGAAGAAGCCGGTGGATAGGGTAGGAGATTTAGGGTTAGGCTACTGATACCATAAAGGAATATATTCCCTGAATATATTTGATGAATGATTTACAATATATATAGTATTACAAAAGTATTTACCTTGCTATAAATTAAGTAACTAATCAACCTAAATTACAAAAGGATTATAATTCTACCTAAAATAAGAGATATACAATTAATATAATTAATGGAATAATATTCAAGAAATATTCTATTACTTTCCACTGCATTTTGTAAGAATATCAGAATGGAAAAAAAGAAACAAGCCATCCCCTTTCGGATAATTGTTTAAGCTTGAGAAATTGGAATAGTTTTTGGTAAATGAGAAAAAAAAAAAAAAAACATATCGCCTAGTGAGAGCTTTCATTCGCCAAACTACTGTCATAAGAACAGATTCTTGATTCCCTAGTTAAGATTTAACAAAGTTAAGAAACAATAAAAAGAGAAGAACCAATCCAGAATTCAACATCAATTTCCAGTTACAAACCTAAAAGGATAGTTTTCATCATCATCCTAATTAAGCAACTAGGCAGAATTTAAGTAGCATTAAAATCTATTTGAAAACTAAGGAGCACCATTTGTTCAAAGATTGGATTTTTATATATCATTTTTTTTACACATCAGTCCAAGAACCAGTTTTGATCCTAATTGGTCTCATTGGCATCCTAGTTCTTGCTGAAGAAGACTTGATAGCTTCAACCAATGATTTGCATTTAGCATTGTCCCCTTTGTTTTCCAACAAGCATTTCTTCAAGGCTTCAAGATCAGACACCTTCTTCTCTGCAACCCCACTCTCTTTCTTCTCATTATGATCCATTTTTCCTTCAAAATTCAACCAAGAAATCACTAGGAATTTCAAGAATTGATAAATGGGGTCTCAAAAAGAAAGATTTTTGTATGACTGGACCAAGAAAAGTGATAAATGATAGTATGGGGGTTTGTACCCTATGTATAGAAGTGAAAATTGATCTGAGAGGCAACAAGTTATACATTAAGGATTTGTGTGACTAAACTGCAAAAGAGCAGCATAGGATCTTTGTGGCAGCTTCTGTTTTGGTGTGTTAGGGTGTTTTGGAATCTTTTAAAAGTGGGACCTGCAACAGACGTGATTGACATGGATCTGACTTGTTAATCACAAGTGTACTTTGAAGTGAAATATTTTCTATATATACTGGTGTAATTTATGTTATTAAATTAAATTAACCATAAACAATGACTACATGTAATCTTAACTAAACCTGCTACTTCAATGATTAATGTACTTTTTCAAGAACTATTGCAGATTTAAGATGAATAGATAATTATTTTCATCTAACAAATCAAACTTACTGGAGCATGAAAATATCCTTGGTTTGATGCTTATCACCATCTATCACCAAATTAAGATATAAGACAAAATTTTAAGTCAATTCATATAACTCTACAACAGTATTATGGAGGTGATTTCAGAGACCTCCCTCCTAAATTAATTTCATAACACTAATCTTTCTTGTAATTTGTAATATTATGTTCACCTTCACTTTTTAAAATTATTTATCATTAATGTAAAATAATTATAAACGTACCAATTCATCCTTTCTAATATTACAATCTCTTAACTAATTACTCCTCAGTATTTGAATTTCACTGGACCATACACAAGGGGTAAAGCGTGACAACATCGCTTAGTCCAACAGGATGTGGGGTGTATTTTCTTGATCCCGCAAGAATCCATATAAAAACACTTTTTGGCCTTGGTTTCAGTTTCACAATTCAGTTAGCCTTTACTGTTTTGTAGTAGGTATCACGTAACATATTTGTCTTTTGTTCTCCTTTTTTTTTTTTTTTTTTTTTTTATATTCAGTTTCCCGACTTACGTCAGACTATTTCTAAAGATAGTAGTTCCGGTTCCTAAACACTACTACCGGTAAATCGCGGGATGTGCCTGAATGACCAGGGTTTGAGAACCGAGCAATTGATATCACATACAAGGTCCTACCCCAGAAGAGAGCAAATTGCTCCCACCAGGATTCGAACCCACGCTGCAGGCCTCAAACTAGATTTTAAGTTCCCCTCCTTTGCTATACAGCTATGCCCGGGGCACTTGCATATTCTGCTTCTCATTTTTTCACAAATCTTTTACTACTTGTTAAGATAGAGATCATCGAGTAGGTTACTTAACTCTACTTTGTTCTGACAATATATTTAAGAAGTATAATAAACATGATTATCCCGCTTAGAACTAAATGTAGAAATTAAATAGTCAAGATAGAGGCACACCTATTTGTTTCTTAGATGAAATTAGTGCACACGTAGAGATACTTATGAAGACATGATAGATTAATTTTCTTGAATTCTCCTCTGTGAAATTCAGTAATATGAGAGAGTATACATACCTGCTTTGGGGCCAGAATTCTGAAAAATTAGGACTTCTTTTATATTTCTTGCTCTCAACATTATATTTTTCAGTGGACGAGCTGTGCAATATATATATGTAACTAATGTCTGTTTGATCAAGCTTATTTTTCTTCAAAAGTACTTATTTTAAAAATTGTTTTTGAGGAGTAGCATAAGCACTTTTTCATAAGCTAAAAATAATAGCTTTTGTCCGGAAACACTTTTTTTGAAAAATACTTTTGAAAAAAATACACTTAGAAACATTTTTTAAATGTTTGGTCAAACACTAATTGATGCTCAAAAGTATGTTTTAAAATTATGTATTGATCACCAAAATTTAGTATTGGATTTCAGTCCATCACCCTATAAATCGTATATTAGAACTGTTAAGAGTCTCACATCTGATATGGAATGAGCATGGACTCCTTATATGGATTTGAACAATACTCACCCTACAAGCTAGCTTTTGGAATTGAGTTAAGCCCAAGATTCATGTCCAAGTCCATATAAGGAGTCTATGTTCTCATTCCATATCCGATGTGGGATTCTTAATTTTAACCACCATCGTGCAGATAACGTAACATATACTTAGATCTGGACCAAACGTTTAAGAAACTTAAAAGCATGAGATTCCCACTTGGGTCTCGCTTGAGAAAAGCTAATGTCAAGTTAAGACATTATAATATAAGAAAAGAATATATATATATATTCTACTAACTAATAAAAGGTAATAAGCAGGGTCAACGTGCCTGCCTTCTATTCCCGGGGATATTTATGGAATTACAGGTTTTGCTTGCTGAGCTGTATTGCACCTTTTGGTTTAGGGACTTAACGTTTTGCTCTGTTGACCAAAAAAAACATGAATCCTTCTTGTAATTTTTATTAGGTGTGGGAGTTCGGTTTCTCAAACTTCAGTTTAATTTTTTAATTCTGATTTTTTTTTAAAGTGGACACCAAACACCGCACTGAACTAATTCAGCTCGCTTCGGTTCCAGTTTTTCTAGTTCGATTTTTCTAGCCTTAACAAGTACAACTACTTCTGAAATTTCTCATGATATCTTCAAGGCACGTACCATCATCAACGTGCCATTGAAGTGTAATTCTTCACTCAACCAAAGAGACAACAAGGAATTTTCAACTGAACTTTTTTTTGTTTTTGGTACAGAGAATAGCATGATTCTTAGCTTTTACATATATTAGTGATTGAGTGAATTCTATCAAGTGTTAAAAGGAAATACATGTAAATGTAGGGAGGGAGGGTGAGAATAGAAGTAGGAATGACTAGGAGGAGGACCAAGCTGCTCCGTCAATCAGACAAAAAATACCGAGCAATCATTGATACTAATGTACTGCAACTTTTGTGTCAAAAAGTTGCTCCATAGCCTTCATTGATACTAATCTACTTCACAGAAAACTACAAGCAGGCTAAGGTATGCATTCACTACATGTGTTGAAGAGAGTGAACTGGAGCTCGTCGGCTTGGACGCTAATGAAAACTGAAATGAACAACAACAACAATAATATATTCAGTGAAATCCCACAACGTGGGGTCTGGGAGGGTAGAGTATACACAAACCTTACCTCCAACTTGATAGGTAGATCGACTATTTCCGGGAGATACTCGGCTCAAGAAAAAGCATAATCACAGGCAAAACAAGCAAAACAAAGCAAACAAAGAGAAATGGTTAGACTCAGACGAGAAATTAAAACATTATAAACATACAGATAATAAATTCGAATATGCCATGGTAGTGCATTCTAATAACAAGAAACCGTAGTTAACATAGCTAAATAATATAAACAAAATTACACTAAAAAACACATAGTAGCATGAATCAAACTACATGGGACTATAAAGCACTAATACGCCTATAAGTGTGATAGGCTAATCGAGCATACAGTAATAACACTATACTATTATTTTGTAAGCGTAAGTAGGACTACGCTCGACTACCTACTACCCTTCTAACCTAATTTGTGTCATCCACAACCCCATATCTAAGGTCATGTCCTCAGTAAGTTGCACATGCGCCATATCCCGTCTAATTACCTTTCCCCGATACTTCTTCGGCCTACCTCTACCCCTCCTGAACCCGTCCATAGCCAACCTCTCACACCTCCGCACTAGGGCATCCGTGTCTCTCCTCTGCACATGCCCCAACCATCTCAACCTCGCTTCCCGCATCTTATCCTCCACCGAGGCCACTCCCACTTTATCCCGGATATCATCATTTTTAATCCTATCTCTCCTTGTATGCCCACACATCCATCTCAGCATCCTCTTCTCCGCAACTCTCATTTTTGTATGTGCGAAGTCTTGACTGGCTAACACTCCGCCCCATACAACATAGTCGGTCAAACTACCACCATATAGAACTTGTCCTTAAGTTTTGGTGGCACATTTTTGTCACAAAAAAACTCCAGATGCGAGCCTCCATTTTATCCACCCTGCCCCAATACGATGTGTGACATCGTCATCAATCTCTCCATTCCCTTGGATAATAGACCCTAGGTACTTGAAGCTTCCTTTCTTTGGAATGACCTGAGTATCAAGCCTCACCTGCACGTCTGTCTCAAGGTCTCTCCCGTTGCTGAACTTGCACTCCAAATATTCTGTCTTGGTCCTACTCAACCTGAACCCTTTAGACTCCAGAGTCTGTCTCCAAACCTCCAACTTGTTGTTCACTCCGTTGCGAGTCTCATCAATCAGGACTATATTGTCTGCAAATAATGAAAACTAAAATGAAATAGAAAATAAACTTAAGCTCTATTCAATTAGGGTCTAGGTAATGGGTTTGAGACTTGGGTAGTTGAGTTGTGTTACATGAAAATTATTTGGGCCAAGAGTAGTGCACTGTCTCGAGTATTATTAATTTTTTGTACTCATATACTAAATTTTCGTAAGTACCAAAGAAATGAAAATCCAACACCAAATACCGAATAGAACATAGAATTTTTTTAAAATAAGAACTGTAACTGTACCGTAACATCAAAATACGGAAAACCGAATTAATTGGATTCGATTTTCCACCCCTTGTACTGTAATTGATCGAGTAGCAGTTTCATTTTGCCTCTGCTTTAGCACTTTTTCACAATAAATGCAGTAAATACTTGAGCCTTTTTCAATGCCCGAAAAGGCACTACACCTCCTGATGTCACATCAAAGTGACTGTCGGTCTCTCAAATTCAGATTTCAGAGTGCTTTCAAATTTTTCTTCTTAGTAAACGTTAACTTCATAGTATACCAAAAAAGCTCCTCATTACATTTGATTTTTCTTTTATTAAAATTGATCTAACTTTAGCATGTTCATTAGTAAAATCTTCAACAAAATTATAGGAAAAGTCCTTTTTTTAGTTAACAAGAGAAGCTCATTTTTGTATATTAGAATTCATCTTTCACTAAAGTTATTATATATTAAAATTAATTTAATTTCAAAAAAAATCAACTACATGAAATTTCAAAATAATAAGTCAAAGTAAAAGAATTTAAACAATTTTGAACTACTCTCCATTTCATAATAAGTGATGTTTTAAGCTTTTCATTTTATTTCAAATTAGGTAGTGTTCTAGAATTTCAAAAAAAAATTAATCTTATTCTTCCAAAATTACTCTTATTTACATAATTAAGAATCATTAAGTAGTTTCTCTTTTTTAGACATTAATTAGGAGTAAGTTGATAAAAACACTCATAATTTTTTAAGAATGTGCATAAGTTAAAAACATCACTTATTATGAAACGGATGGAGTATAGTATAATTCCATGTTGAAGTGTTGATTTGCGGAATAAGCACATCTCCAAAAGAGGAAATTATTCCAAATATAACACTCCAATTCATGCAATACATTGAGAAATTTTCTAAATAATACTCCAATTGATGTAATGTTGTCTTAATTTATTTATTTTTTGTTTTTTCTTTAACCATTTCTCCAAACTGTTAAAAAGTTATAATCTAATATTTAGTATAGTGGTATTGGGCCCGTGCGCAGCACGGACTATTCTTTACTAGTATAGCATGCACCTCTTCTTAATTATAGATGGATACAACTTTCTCAGTATTTGGTCACCTCATTCTGCAAATCTATTTAATCTGTACTCAGAACAGATTAGAAATGTACTTTCAAAAAGAATCTACACAGAATTTTCACCCGTAGGTTAAAACTGAAAATGCATGCAACAAGCATAATTAAGGAGTAATAGAAAGAGCTTTAATTACAACTTGAGATGAATTAACATCACTTCTTTTGGTGATGAATCTCGATTATGAATATTGACTATTTGAGATTTCCCACTATTCATATTTGTAACAAGAGTATGTGATGCCCTTATATTCACATGAACTTCAAGATTAATTGGCATTCAGGTCTCTCTGCTTAGATTTAACTAAAAATAATCTGCAAAATAAATTTCAAGTAACCACAGTCAAGAGATGAAAGTTTTAAGTAATAAAGAACATGTATCATCATGCATTTACTGGAACAAGTTTCTTTCCCTCCTCCCTTGCTACCCCCAAAAGAATCATTAAACCCCCACCAAACAAGATTTCTTAGAAACATCAAAAGAAAGAAAAACATTAGGAAATCAGAACTTAATAAAATAATAAACAGACTTCCTTACACGTTTATCTCAAGTCTTAACTAATAGAAAAGACCTGCATAATCAGCAGAGAGAATAGTATATTAGTCATGCACTAAACTAATAGTAGAAGTACAAAATTAGAAATCTCAAACCCAAGCAATATCGACCCCTCAGACAACCCTGGCATACAAAACATAATATTGAAGCCACAATGAACTTACACAAGCATTTGGGACTGAATATATTCTATAGTACTGGCATTTTGAAATGCAAATGCTAATCAACAGCATCAAACCCTCTTTCGTCCTTGCATGTGTGTGTGTGTGTGTGTGTTTGTGTTTTTTTTTGGGGGGGGGGATCTGGAAGGAACAACAAGATCAATTAAATGAGAGCATACAGATCGTTCGGGAGGAATTTTACTGACTTTGAGGATACAAAATGACTTTGCATATCATGAAACAGCTACATATCGTTCCTTTGAATATTCTAATCAGCTCAACGTAAGGGAAACAATAGTGTTCCAATATGTACAACAACCACCGAAGAGCGCCAAGATTTGAGCAATCTAGTAAGGGGCTTAACGAACAAGTTAGTAGTCGAGCTGGGTTCTAGAGCAGTTGGATGGGCAGGCTAGATAAAAGCTGCTTCGCGGTTTGTCTGCAACCCAATGCCCCAGAAAAGAATGGGCCTCCTAGCAGCGTCATATGCCGCCAAAGGCAAACAGAGCAACACTCTGACATGGTGATTCCAGACACCAAACAAGTGCATAGGGTTAGTTAATGAAAGACCTGTCTCGGCTCTGCTCCTCACCCAATTCAAAAAGAAATTCTGCAACTCATATCAGCTGTCATCATCTACTGCACCTATATATGTGAGATCTGTCCTTCTCACCCTTACAGTGCCTTTAAGCCAGCTGGATGCCTTCAAATTGGCATGATCACCCCCACCAACCAAGGGAGAGTTACTTAATGAGTGGCTTGACCCTGCCCCGTCCTCTAAAAGAATCCATGGATCCACCTCAAGATCATTCTCTTGCTGTGATGATGCATGCTTGGCCTTCCCAGCCACACTCGTGGCAGTTCGTAATAATGAAACTGGATTCCTCTGCGTTTGGTTTGGACCATTAGAAGAGTGCAATACAGATATTGGGTTGCTGGGTAGAAGGGAACTGAGAGTAGCAGGTGCTACTGATGGGGGCTGACAAGATATTGGCCACCGAGCAGAAGAAAAAAGAACTGGCATAGCACTTTGGATGCGCCATCTGATTGTCTCAGGCAGCTGCATCCGATCTAATTCGTTCTGCACCAATCAATAATATAATGGAGCACCGTCATGTAACTTATTGACAAATATACATCAGAACCAGCCAAAGAATGGAAAATTTATACAATAAATACATTCTAAAACGGTGGCTAAATTAACATTCAAATCAAAAAGAGAGAAAATGAGAGCAAGGGAGATGAAGAGAGAATCTTTAATCATGCAAATGTCATTAAGGGTTGCTTGCAGTATACGCTGATGGTGGCTGCATCCAAGGTTCTTATAAAGTGTGCCAATGAGTAAACCCCATAGATAAAAGGAGCCATCATTTACACATGAAGCCTCATTGTGCTATTATTTATACTATATTTTAAAAGGTATATAATGGCTGCTTAATATGGAGAGGAAACACAATAATATTAGTCATGCTTTTGCCCCACAACATGATGTTGGACCTGAAAATTTACTGTTTTCCATTTAGTATAGTGTTTCCATTTAAAACATTACCTTCATCATAAGGTTACTAACTCAAGATACAGATGTACTATTCAATTCTAACAGACTGCATATTAAAGGTCAAACAAAAATCAAACCTGGAGACTCTCGGCTGCCTCACGTTCAAACGCAGAGTAGTCCTTGCTAGATTCACTGGGTGACTTAGAGCTAGATTTCCACTTGAGCCAGCGTGGTTTGTGGCTACTCAGCAAACCATGCAATAACAGTAATAAACGATCAAAGAGACTTTCAAAGGACATAACCACAGAAGCAGTAGCAGAAGCCTCCACAAGTGAATCTACTTCTCTCTTCGAACTATAAGCCTGATTAAAGGAGTGGCTTGCATCTGCATGCACAACCCTACTTCCAAGGATACGTAATATAACTGAGGCAAGCATGTATCTCATATTACGCGCTGATGGCTCCCTGACACAGCCAAATATGACGATTAGCATTATATAGACAAACCTCCTGTTACTATAGAAGATATAATCCACATGCCAGAATGGATCTATTCCTTAAAATCAGCAATTAATGGCAAGCAATTATGCGAGTTGCATAAAATTAACTTACCACCATAACACTCTTATCAATACAGTAGATTAGCTGCAACCCTAACATAGAAACTTTATTTAATGTAGAACTACAGTCGCATGTCAACTAATCTCTATATTGATTTCTCAGGTCATGGCATATACAAGTATTATATAGTAGGGACTTCCATGAAGAAAACCAGAGGACTGTCTGACATAGCTTTATTTACAGATAGTAGTGGCATGTTTGAGCAAATGGTAAAAGCTCAGCCCAGTGTATTCTTACCTATCTCCATATATTATAGGGAATAATCTCAGGATGAACTGCAAACGCAATGACAACGATGCTCGCAATGCCGCGGGTGAAGGTGGTACTGTTTCTGCTGGAGTGGCGGTTCGTCTGGCTAACCCAGGACTGCTACCTCTCGTGCCCTTGCGGCTGCTTTTAGTTGTTGGACTTTCAATTCCAGAAGCAACTGTTCCAGCAGGCCTGCTTGCTTCACGAGTAACTGCATTGATCTGTTGCTCAATGTGGTTCATCTGTTTGATCATATCAGTAGCAAAGGTGCTTCGTGAATCATCTGAAGCTTGATCCAGACAAGGGAGAATTAGATCACCAAGGGCTCTCTCAGTGACATGCTGCTGACTGACATGGAGCCCTTCAACATCAACAGTATGACCAGACCCCTTCACAGGCCGCTTCAAGGTAGTCCCTTCATCCACCACTTCTCCTTCTTCTATGGAGGAAACTTCAGATTTGAACCTTTCTCTCTTGCTGCTTGTGGGATCAGAGTTGGAACTGCACCATCCCCACGGCTTCCAAGATTGAGCTCTAGTTGAAAGACCTCTACTTACAGCAATATTATTGAGCCGTTGACGAACGGATTTCCTTCCAAAAAGAACATCTTGGCCTCCTAGAAACCATTTAGCCTGTAATAGCATAGAATCCTCAAGTGACCTCCCCAAAAGATGTACAACTTCAGAAAAAAGCGGAGCGGCATCAGGTCTAACAAGCAACCTGGTAAGGATCATTTCAATAATGTTGCTCTCGTTCTCTGAGACTGATGATTTATCAGTGCCGGGCGAGAGGGATCTTAAAGCTTCAACTAAAGAGAGATCATGGGCCTCCAGCTTCTCAATTACAGCTTGCTCGTTCAAGAGGAGCCTGAGCTCAACCCATTGCCAATGAAACTTGGCAGGCTGTAAGGTATCCAAAATGTATACGAGCTTATCAAGAAGCTTTGTCTCATTTTCAGCGCAATGGAACTTTGACTCTCCTTGTACTGCCACCTGATTTCCATCATTCTGTTTAGCAATTGGATGTGGTATTCTACAATCAATAAGGGCATTCAGGAAAAGCCGTGCGCGGAGTGGCACAAAAACAGAAGCCTTTGAGCGCAAGTCAACACCACTTGCTTCTAGCATGGATGCAAAATCAGAATCAACAGTATCAGCAGCTATGAGGTCATAAAGGCTATGTGTGTCTCTCAAACATACTTCACGAAAGGGCAAGTGCTTTATAACATCACCAAAAGCCAACATTACAGAGTGATGCAAGTGCTGAACCTCATCACGTGTCCCAGAACTTGCATTGAGAATCAGTGGTCTCCATAGCACAAATGCAAACATTGAATATGCAGGAAGGAAGACCAAGTTCAAAGGTAGCATCCGCTGCATTCTACATAGGGCCAAAATAGAAGCTTCACCCAGAAGGTCTCCAATAAATCCATCCGAAACTGTTCTACAGTTCCCCACAAGCACCCTAAACCAGTGAGTGGAAACTTCAGCCAAACTATCTGCTTTTAATGTCCCAACTGGACGTGCATTCCCATTTGAATTGGACCTCATACTCCTCACAAAATGGACAACATCCAACCCATCCTTCAATCTGAAGAGGGAGACCATCCTCTCCAGGCTAGAAACTCCCTGAAGAATTGCCCAGATAACAAGTGCAGACACAGCTGCAGATATTTTTGCAGCCCGCCCACTGGACAGATTACTATCATTCGATTCCGGAGACAGCTGAAACTGAGACCGGGGAGCTTTTCCAGGAGCAGAAAGTTGTGCGAGGGCAGAGGATGTTTCTGTAGCAAGAGCAACTTCAAAGACACAGCTTTGACGCTCCCCAAGAGCCTCCTTAAGTATACAAAGACATATTACATGAATGCGTAAGATGCACCGTGCAAACTGCAACGAAGAAGAAGCGGATGAACTCAGGTGATTATTACTGGCAGTCAGATCAGGAATCTTTGCAATGACTTGCCCAACATTACAAACAATTGCAGATATAGCAGAGGAAACCAATGTCGGGTCTCCTTCCTGAGCTGCACCACCTGTCTGCCTCATGCAATCCATTAATCCCATTACAATCTGCTGACCGATCTGATACACATCTTCCCATTTTTGGAATCCAGGAATTTTTCCAGAGTTAGGCCCAAAGAGCTTCCTGTCTTTGCCATAGCAATAATTGACAGCTTCATCAACCTTTTTTTGCACAATGTCTCTCATGCTCAAACCAACCCTAGATACCCGAACACCAGTTATCTTCTGCCGGAAGTATTCATCTGGATCCTGCACTCCCACTGGGACACCAAGTGGAAATCCAAACTCTCCATCCACCAGGCTTCCAGATTCAACTTCAGAAGCAAGTCTCTTGTCGAAGGTTGACTTGACATTCTTTTCCCATTCAGTAACACTCCCAACACTGCCATACTTCTTCAAGAGGTACCGTGCATAGATTACGGCTGGTGAACTTGAAACTCTTCCATTTGACGTCAGAATAGCTTGAGCACGATGCATTACCACTGACAATGTTTCAGGAATAAGGTCTGCAGCAACAACGATGCCTTCATACCTGAACCAAAGACATAACAGGAGGTAAGAATAAAGACGGTCCAAGAGTTAAACCATATATCCCAAGACTGCAGTTCGACAGTTGACTAAACAGAAGAAATCACAGAATAATTCAACCAGATAGCAGAAGAGAATCAAAAAAAAATTGTGACAGTTACAAGAGATGGTCCAATAGTTTCAAGCCAATAACCATAAGGATGCAGTCCAACCGTTTAACTTAATAGAAAAAAAACAGCATAATTCAACCAGAAAACAGAAGAAAATCAAATATCTTCTGACATTTACCCTAAATCTGATCCATTAATAAAGCAGCTACTAAAGCAGACTAAAATAGGTATTTATTTTAAATATAGGTACAACAGGTCCGGCTTATATGTAACAAGTAGAAAACAAGTTTATCTGCACATACTGGACTCCACCATCCAAATTGATCTACCAATGCTCAAGGAACAACATAAATAATTATGTCATAAGAATTTGAAGGCATTACACTTGTGGGATTAAACCGGGTATGTTGTTTTGTTGTCGTAATTTGAAGGCATTATACACATGAAAATAAGAGAACGACTAATTTTCTGCAGAAAAAGAACTAATGTCACTATCCTAAATGACAAAAATAGAGAGCTCACCTCCGCATAGATGATAGAAGATATGCTTCGCCAACTTCACAGACGTTTTCTGTATTCTTAGGAATTGTTAGAATGTTCCTACTACCATGAACTGTAGCACTGCAGCTGCCGAGAACCTTAGGTAACAACCACAGAAGAAACCTGGCTGCCAAAACTAATTCATCACAAGAATCAATCAGATATAACACTGCTGATAATTCATCTTCACCAAGCTTCCATCGCGCGCAACCCCGTTCATCAGCAGCAGAGAACGGTCGACCATATTGGCCAACCTTAGTCACAGTCTTTTCGGACTCTTCCATTAGCTGCTTTACAATACCTATCAACCACACAGTCATGGTCCTTTTATCTACAAAACGTAGTCGCTTCAAAACTTTCCCAATAGAAACAACATCTCCATTAGGCATTCTGGTACCATCTGCTGACTTGGGTACACTGCCTTCAATGCCAGGCCTGTGATGTGGGCAGCTAACCTTACTATCACAAACATGGCTCGTGGATGCTCCCTGACTACCTTCAATCCTGGCTGCAGCCAACTGTGCAAGACTCTGAGTTTTACGGACAATTTTTTGCCGACCCCTTGAAGCTGTCTTGGCTGGTTTAAGAGGTGGTTCTGCTCTAAAAGACTCGATGGGCTTCTGGCCTTTTCGCATCCACCAAGTCTCTTCATCATCTACTGGATTTTGTGGATAGATCTGACTGTAAGAGCTTTTCTTTTCACTTAATTTTTGTTTCTTTGCCCTTCTGCATTCGTCACACCCAGGTGTTCCTTCACTGTTATCCATCCCGTTGCTACCATAAACAACAGCCTTCTTAAAACTTACCTGACACTCATCAACTCCAGTATCTGTTGATGAAGAACTTGGAAATTGCAGCAATGCTGTAATTGACCCTTTTAACTCTTCAAGCTCAATACCTCTGCTAGCATCTTTGGACAACGGAAAGGATCCAGATTCAGAAGATCTCAACTGATCAATGGAGGGTGCGGATAGACTCTCGCCAGAGTTGGTACGAGGCTTATGCTTATGGTAAGAACTTCCACAAGCAGTGTTGTAGCTATCAATCATCCCATGAAGGACTAGCTTACGTTCATTGCAGTAGACATTCACCACTTCTGACAGTACAGGGGATTCAGCAACTCGAGCTTCTTCTAAAGCATCATGAACATAAGGACCAGGTAGGTGCTTCAAGATTTTACAGTGTCTTTTTTGTTTCATGGGATCTGAAAGAGGTCCATCCCCATCCATTATTCCACTAACAATCAGCTGTCTCACATATGCTTGTGGGTAAAAAATTCCAGCTCGTATAAGTTCGACAATCAGTAGTTGAAGACGCTTGAAACCTTCTGTATTTTGTACTTCATGCTGATCTATCCAGCACACAAGAATATCATGCAAAGGGCTTGGGCTATCAAACATACCTAGGAAATCACCACATTTTTCATGGGCACGCCTTGAATTACAGAGAGATTCAGAAGCACCACTAGCAGGACTCCTACCAGCATTGTTAGTCAGCTGGCCAGGATCTTTTCGAAGATAGTCATTCTTTACAATTGTGTGGTTCCTGAGCCTTGATGAAACTCCTGCCTCTCTCATCTTCAGTTTCAAAAGCCTTACAGCAACATATATAGCAGAAAAATCTTTCCTCCCAGTGAACTTCATTCCACGTGGTGGTGCATAACGGAAATCCCTGAAATCACAAGTTGCCCACTCACAAATAAAGAAAACGGAACAAATAGATGACAAAGTAACACCCCGTATATACTTAAGCGAGGAACGCAAACAGGAGCTGACTTCTGCAAACCAACAATCATCAATAGAACTCTCATGAACATTCTCAAGAAGAAACTTATATGCCTCTCTCAAATCCCCATGCACAAGGGCCTTATCCAGGGCATGTAAAGCTTTGACAACACTTTGCCCAGGATGGCCAGGTCTTGCAGCCGTTGCAAGATGCTGCGCTCGCTTCTGAATTGAAGATACAACACGACCGATGGAATAAGAATCAGATCGAACCTCCGGGCCTTTATCTCTAAGAAAATAAGCAACTTCAAAAGGGCCATTTTTAACCTTTCTAGTATCCTCAGTTGCCTTCGAGTAGAGACTCCCATCAGTCACCACATTGGTCATCACACATGGTGGCATAGGAAAACAATCCAAAGCAACAAAAGTATCAGGCACAGCCAGCATAAGATATCGAAGCATCTCAATAAGAGCAGCCATAGTATAAGCCCTACGAGAGTTGTCAACAAGGTCAGATCCGCCAGGAGAAGGTTCTTGGATGAAACGAATAGCTATTCCCACAAGAGTACGCACATAGGACTGAGATAATACAACAGTGTCTATGAAACCATAAATTACAGGTAATAACAACTGCAAAACCCCAAGCAATTCTTTTTCCTGAAAAACACAAGATAGGAGACATCACAATCTCAGCAAAAAGGAAGGCAGAAAATAACTGGCCAACCATTTAACATTTTTATTGAGATTGAAACACGTGTTCAAGCAGACAATACCTGTAGTTGGTTGAGCACCCAATCAATAACGAGTGATGGGATAAGCAACCCTTCTCTGTGATGCCAGTGTAAAATACGCACAACATACCACCATTTAAAATGCAGTGAAGGCTCCTCAGAACCAATGGTCCCTAGGATTGGATCATTCTTGAGCTGTATTGATCCTGCATAAACCATTTGTTGCGACTGATCCCTGATATGTAAAGCAGAATGGACACTGTTTCTTGAAATAAATTCATCCAACAAATATTGCAAGTAATCAACAACATCTTTTGTCCATTGTTCAGAGCGAGAAATATGTGTTTTGTCTGGCACCCCAGATGATATACTGGAAGAGCCAGGGCGAACCTGCAAGAATAAAGTACAATCTGATCCTTCCAATGATAAAAATAATCATATTAGTTTGAATCTAGCATCGGCTATCAACCAATATTGTTACCTGATTGAGATAAGTTACTTTGACAAACCATGTTGCTCTTAGTAATGGCACGTTATTTCTGATAAGGACTTCAAAAAGCGACTTTCTCCTATAACCGTGGGGAACATGATCAGCCAAAGACTTTAGCCTTTTATGCTGTTGGGATAAACCCTGGGAATAAGTGCAAATTTTCATAGTCAATTCCGGTTAAATTAATCGAAAAACTGTTAGTGAAATATTGCATCAAATATTATATCATAAAATCTATCAAGTGACTTCAAACAAAACAACTGAAAGAGGAGTAACGATTGAGCTTCCACATCAACAATATACACACTTTCCTTCAAGTAAAACCTTAAAAAAGGCGAAGTGTCTATGGCTGCACAAGCCATTGTAGATGAAGTGAATATCTTAAGTGTAATAACAGCAATAGAATGCCTAAACTAAGAGCCCGATCCAAGTCAATGACTTCGGCAATATTTTCTAGTAACTTTGGGTTGGTGCATTCACCTAGGAGTCAAGCCAAATGAGCAAGTACACGTAAGTGATACAACATTAACTTGACTGGTAATGTATGAACCTGTACTCAATATTTCACATACTTTTTTCGTTCTCGGCCAAGGATGTAAGGTAAGTATTGTTGCATCCACATTGCCTAAACGCTAAGGACGGGAAGAAAGTAATGCAAGTCATCACATCAAAAATATTGCATCCAATACACAGAAAATGATGAATAATAACAAAATGGAGGGACTCAGGATTTAAGTATTTTCCTCTGGCTGCTGAAAGCTAAAAGCATGTCCTTTTCCAGTCTTTAGAAAAGAGAAACTTAATCGCGTAAGAAAGAATGCCGATTGCATGGGATTAGATGATATATAGGTTGGGATGATCTTCCCTAGCAAGAGAAGGCCTAAAAATCTTTCAGAATTCCAGACCCAGAAACTTAGCTAGAAACTCTAATCAAGAAGTAGAAGAAAAGAAAAATAAGATGGGTCAAAGAACCAAATTCATTCGTATACGTACTCTACCCAACTAAGAACTAGCTTAAATCAGAACAAGACCAACCATGACTCTAGTCCTTCTCTACACTCTGAGGAAAAAAGGGGCTGGACCACAATTCCCCAAGAGATAATATCTCATGAATCACAACGAAATTTTCATCCAGATCTTTCTTTTACATAGAAATTTCCATCCAGTTCATAATAAAAACCCATTCAGTTTAAGCTTTAAATTGACCATGTATACTCCATGGGCGCACTTTAGAGAACCTCAGCTCTTTAACTCCTAGTTTGTCTTAAAAGGGCAAATTGCTTGGTATTGGAATGAAATGGACTCAAACAGAGCTGAATGGTCATCTCTATACATATAGCAGACTTCACCTACAACTCCTAGTGTTTTTGGTTGGGACTGAGGAGTAGCTGATAATTATTCTAAGTGAAAATGCTATAATCCAGAGGGAAGAATGCAGTAGTCTCCAATGAAATCAACACACAGAGGAGAACAAATGTGACATGTATGATAAATTAGCTACTTGTCCCCATCCCCTTCTCTGTGTACAATGTCTGAACCATACACATGTTTGGCTTGATACTAAAGATGCTTCAGTAAAACAGTTTTACAATCATAACAGAGCACGGATAGTATAGGAAAAGGCCGCCTTTAGCTAAAATCCATCTGTTATTTTAGTGAAACTCATCCATGTTCTACCCCTAGAACAACTTGGACAGTGAAGATTCATTCAACCAACCTGAACTTGCTTGGGATTGAGGCATAGTTGTTTTTATCGATGTTCAACAAATCATCCCGCATAGATTAGCTAAATAATCCAAGTCCTTTTTCATAAAGTCCAAATGAACTTCGTAATCCAGACCAAACGGGCCCTAGCTCTTTGCCAACTATCAACCACTATACATGATAATTAGCCAGCACCTACGTGAAGAGCTTGAACTCACCTCCTATTGTTCATATATGAAAGGAACACCATAAGCACACAAATGGAGAGGACATGGTAACTGCTTTGCTAGTCGTAATAAAGCACCTCATTGCATACACTACATATTTCTGTATCATGCTGAGCAACTACTTACTGTTTATTTTCTTTTTCGGATTCAATGCTGAACAACTACATGTTTAACAATCAATAAGGACATTCAGAAGTCATATTTCCTCAGAAAGCCATTTCACGGGTTCCTGATGAGATGGAAGGCTAACCTCAATCCACTTCTTTCTGAACTCTTCTCCGCATGATCTTTGATCAGGAAAGACACCAGGTTTCGTCAACTGTAAGCCCTCAAGAGGAACTCCATAAACCTGACCTGCCTGTAACGTGAATAAATCCATGTGATTACCAGGTTAGTGTCATGCTTTTTGCAAAATACATGTTACGTTACATGGACAGGACAAATATTAATTCATAAAGTCCTGAAGTAATCAAAAGAATTCAAGTAAAAGACCCGATCCATGGTAAAAGATTGCCATATAATTCATTGATAGCTGGTGGCATAAGCTCCAAAGCAAAATAAATACCATCAAGACAAAACATATTACCTTTCGCTTCTGAGCCCGAGACTCATTGATAGCCCTGTGACATTTTCTAATTGCCTGCAGAGAGACAGGGAAACAGCCAGTCAGTAATTTAAAAATGGCAGACCTACCAACTTCAACAAACAAGGAATGAAAAACCAGAATGATGGAAAATAAGGCATATATACACGAGAGGAGTCACTAAATTGAACACAAAAGGCAATGAGCAGTCCAAATATATTCTCAAAATTTTACCTCCTTGCACTTAAAGATAACAGGCTTTGTAAAAGCCTGAACCTGAGATAATGATATCTCTCTGCCTTCCTGGCAACACGACAATCAAAAAATAAATTATATATTAGTCTACCAAATCAACCGATCCAGAAGAGTCAACGAAGCACAAGAGCTATAAGGCCACAAAATAAGAGAAAGAGGAGAAAATGAAGAAACAGAAAAATGCAGGAGAAGAAAAGAACAAAGAGAAAATTCATTACAGAAGAAAACAGAAGAGGATACTGGTGAGGAAAAAAGTATGGGTTGTCTAGTTGATAGAAAAATAGAGGAAACATACTGGGTTTTATAATCACCTACTCTGCACAATAGATGCTTATAGTTCTCCTATTCCATAAGAAAAAACAGATCACGTTTCTAGTATATATTAAAGAGAATTCTTTTTTTGATAAAGCTATATTAAAGAGCATTCTTAACCGTGACAAATGGCGAATGCTTCCTATACAGGCTTGGGAAGGGGCTGGGAACATAAAGCCCACACCAAAAACTCTCCTCCACGGAACAGTTAGGTCTGCTGATAGTATTACCCAAAAGTGGAACTAGATCACACATTACTCAGTCAACATTAAGTCTTAGCGCTCGGTTGCGAATAGGCAAGAAGCTCTTTTTCAGCATGGTTATCTGGTTAAACAGTGGATCAGTTGAATAGTACTATCCCACAAACTTAGGGTGAATAATACCACTGGAAGGACATATTTCTTAGTCCCTGTTATGCATAAAGCTATGCCCTCATTGTGGTCCCGCAATTACAAATTCACTACACAGTACAACTCTTCATGTATTGTTTTACTAATGGACCAAGAAAAAACTATAATAACTTTTAAAATTCTTGAAAGACACATAATGCAGATATGTCTTTATTTGGGTGGCAGGAAGAAGAAAGAGAGGATAACTTGTAAAAATTGTCATGGTGAAGCAACTTAATGCTGTTTTAATTAACAGAGCAGTTAGCTTAAACAAAGATGAGCATACAGAAACAAGTAGAACAAGTTATATTCATGCAAGTACAAAAGAAAATTGAGCAGCACAGAAGGAATACCTCAAGACCTTCAACGGTCTCCCGGTAACCGGATAGGACATATTCTTTGGTCAATGTCTCCTCGGGGCAATTAGGAGTCTGAGGAAGAAAATCAGGTGGTCCAAGTCTGAAAAGAACTACAAAATTAGCAAAAAGGTACCATCTAAACCTAGCAGTACTCAGTTTTCACGATTTATATTCGCCAAGTTACCTGGAATTAAGATGTTCCTTGTCACACTTCAATTTGTAAGGGGTCAGTTGTAATGGCCGTCTGCAAGAACAGATCATGTCAGCTTAGTTCTTTTTTTGATAAAGTAATAATTTTATTAAAAGTAGGGGCATGAAATACAAGAAGTATACCAAAAATCAGAGAACCTACAAAAAAATATGCACCTACTTATCTATACATAAAGGAACCTCACAGGTGCACCAAAAAGAAATAAGGGATAAGATGATATTCCTCAATTCTACAAAGTTCCATCTCAACATCTTCAGCTTAGTTTACCACTTGAGGGAAAATTAAGCAAGAAAAAGGGAAGAGTTCACATAGTATGCTCTCCTGGGAATCCAACACAATTCTTTTGTGCTTAAAACATAAAGTATTGCAAATAAGCCACTCAAAGAACCATTAGATAAAGATTAACTACGGATGCACGGAACCCATAAAACCTAAAATTTGAAGGAAAAAATTAGGTCTTACATAGATACGGTCTATATTTCTTCTTTTTTTTCCTTCCGCAAAAAAAGATTTTTTTTTTTCATATTTGCAATGTGTTGTGCGGTTTTGCTTGTGCCAGTACATGGGGAAAGATGAACAACAATATTTTTTTCACATGTGATGATTATGATGAAGACATCCAAGAATTGCATAGAAACGTGAACACGCCTACTTCTGATGAAACAGGCAATAATAAGGTGAGTTGAGTATATCTAATGTCTTCTTTTAACTTCTATTTCAAATAAATTGTCCAGTGGAATGAAAATCATCCTAGGAACACAGATGTCGTCCTGGCAACCAAGCCATGATATCCAACTTTCTGCTGGCCCTCGGGAAGTCTGATTTGTAAGTAAGGTAGTCAAAGCATGAAAATGTGATGACATGTCAGTATATGCACCTCGCAACCTTCAACCTTGAATATAAAAAAGGTTCAAGAGATAAATTCTCGCACTAGATAGGTATCTTACTATAAGGACTCCGGGGATCATTTGGGGTCTCAGAAATCAATGCAATCAAACACGGCATCCCAGAAATCAATGCAATCAAACACGGCATCTCAAAGTACATATGGCAAAAGGTACTTCAATTCACACTTATGATCCATTCTGGTCACTTTGTAAAATAAGTGATAGAACTAATGAAGGAGAAAGCGTCAGACATCTCGGCTTCTATTAACTATCTACTTTTGAATTCCCTACTAAATGCTCCCTTTTACCATTTATTTCACCTACAGTTCCTCCCAACTTGATGAATACATAGACAAAAACGAAGTGACCAAATTCAGGATCATTCTTTGACTTCACCTGCAGTTTATCCTGCCTTGATGAATTCATAAAGAAATATAAGGTGAAACTCACGATGATCAGCATGTCCAAGGCTGACACAACCAGATTTTTTTACATGTAAGGCTGACACACCCAGACTGTTGAAACTGGCAATCAATTTATTAACTAAATCTCCTTTCTAGTATTGTATGCCCAGAGCAAAAGGGAAAGACATGTGTTAACTTTCTCCAAAAGTACTAGTGAAATAAGCTTCTGGCATGCTATTAAAAGTATGCCCATACTGTTACTCCTGAAGAATTCCCACGTTACAGGAGATGTTACCTGGAGAAATTAGGCGGAAGGGAGGCTGATTCCACCCGAGATGAATCCCTGGCTGACGGCCCCCCAATAGTGCTGTTATTAACTGCACTAGTGCAGCTACCACCATGATACCTTGGCATCTCTGCAAACTATCACCTGCATGCTGGCTCCAGCATCGGACAACAGTAGGATGTATTCTAGTGTCACTGCAAGTGCTGTTACAACAGTAATTAGAAAAATATGTCATAAATAAATAAACAATAATAATAACAACAACAACAACTAGAGCTAGATTTCAAATAAGGCAATATTCACTGTTAAAGAAATGCACAATTGGGTAAAAACATACATACAAATTAACACTTTGAACAGAAGATCAAAGTGTTGCATTATACATAGAAAGTATTACATTATTAGCAGTCTCCTATCAAGTATCAACACTTTGAACAGCCTGCTCCCAGTCTTTCTATACAATTGAATCCAACCTTCAAAAAAATTGCCTTCAAAGGGCACTGTTTGTCCTATGCTGCAGATCGTGTAGAAAAATAACAAAGCAAAAGCAAAAGAGTATTCAACTCCTATTCCAACGTAAATTTGGAATTTAACAGTTCTCAGCAATAGCTACCTAGAAAGGTATATTAGCAGAAGATAATGGACATTTACTTCTATTTTTACCTTACAAAGGTACTTGGGCAGAAGTCGTTGATTTCTAATTCGTAGATTTATTATAACTATGCACATACATAAATTTTGCTATTGTTAAGAGAACTGCAAATTTCTGTATGTGCTTTCGCAAGCTTAAGTTTTGCCATGTTTACTAACTTTGACTTGGAAATCTAATAGACACGATGGTCCACCAGGTGATTTCAAAACCATTTACACCTTAAAAGTGAACATCAATTTCCTTTTATATGTCTAGTTGTCTACAAGATGTCCTTGTTCTACAAGGAATCACCACATGATTACTGACTTCCATGACGATATTCAAACTCATCCTAAGTCCAGATTATTCAACCAACAGACACCTAGATAACAAGCAATTACAAACAATACCAGTTAATTAACTATAAAATGTCACTTCAAAGCTAGACCTTGAAAGCAAAAAAAAGTCATTGGATTGAAATAGCTCCAAAAACTTCTGCTTAGACGATGTCCAAGTACATCCACCTAATTGACCTTCTCCACAATTTCACCAACAAAAAAGCAAGATGTATACACAGTAGACATACAAGCTACGTACAGAAGTAACATAACCACAATCTTGTTTCTATTTTTTATTTGTAATGCTAACGATAAGTTATTTGTAACTCTGTATACTTGAAGGATTAATAAGTAAAAACGCACCACTCTAACCTGCTGGACCCAAGGGAATATGAAACGAAATGGACCATAATAGATTTCTACGGGCTACTATAGCATCATGAAGAAGTTTGGAGTGCTACATTATATACAGATATCATATGAAGGTAGCAAGGGAACAATAAAGCTGATTGCTCTAGCTTAACTAATTAGCAATGTGGAACTCAGATAAAGATGATATTGTTGTTCTTAACTAAAGATGGAAACCATTTACAAGCCATCACATATTGCAGTACAGTCAGCAACAGGCTTCAATCGAGACTTCAAATGGAAACTAGGTTTCGAAAATCCACTAGAATTAAAAAAAAAAACACAACACTGTTAAGTGTAATACCTTAGGTGTACATGAAAAGTTCACAGACACCATAAATTGGAGCAAGCGTAAACAAGTAAATTTGACTTCTTAACCATGCACCCAAAATTTAGCATAGACAACACCAAAACAACTTAAAAGAATGTTAGTCGATGATCTCCTAAAATAGAAAGTCTGCAGTATAATAATTTTAAAAATTTCAAAAAGAGTGCAAGGAACTAATTTACTTAGAAATCCTACAACTAATGCAAGCTGAACGAATATTACGAGAGTTTTTCGACCATTTCTGAACCGTCCAAGGATAGTAACAAATCCAACTACACCACATTGCACGTCTTGCAGTCAAGAGTGTTGTCAAAGGCTCATTTAAGGCGCTTAAGCCCTAAAGCTCACAAAAGCTCAGGAACGGCGCTTCGCCTCGCTTAAGCGGTGCTTCAACGTAGGCAAGGAACTAAGGCGTGCGCCTCATTGCCTGTGAATTCTATCTTGAATAGAGTTGTACTAAACAGCAAATACAATCGGAAAATAAGTGTACTAGTTGTTAAAGAAAACATTATCAATGAATTTGTTAATTTTGGTTTGAATCACATTATATATATATATTCAATGCACCTTTTTTTTACTCAAGCTCACATTTAAAATTGTGCTTTGCTCTTAAAGCCCCAATAGACGTGGAGCGCTTTTAAGTGCTTTTCGCCTTTGACAACACTGGCAGTCAAAAGATACAGAGTGACCCAATTAGCCACCATTGACTGTCTGGAAAAATAAGCGAAGGAACTAGATCCACCAGCAGTCGACTTAAGGGATTTGAGTAAAGCAAAAAACCCTACAGATTCTAATAAATCACTAATGATATCCTCTTCCCACACTGGTCAAACATTTATCTCAATGCCAAACGATGGCGAATAAATAGCAGAACGACCAAAATAATTACCCATTATTACAGTAATCTCAATTAATCGATCAACTAGGCCTCAATCCCATTTCATTCCAGATCTAAATAATACTCCATATCTTTTAAAGGCAAATTACTAAGAGGTTCTCTAAATAGCAAATGTACAGTCGACTTCAAGGGTTTTGAGTAAACCAAAAACCCTACAGATTCTAAATCACTAATGAGATCCTCTTCCCAAACTAGTCAAACACTTCTCTCAATGCCAACGATGGCGAATAAATAACAGAACGTCTATTACGGTAATCTCAATTAATCAAACAACTAGGCCTCAATCCCAAACTAGTTGTGATTGACTATATGGATCCTTTATATCTATGCCACTCTATTTGGGCCCATTTCATTCCAACTCTAAATAATACTCCATATCTTTTAAAGGCAAATTAATAAGAGGTTCTCTAAATAGCACACGTACAGTCAACTTCAAGGGTTTTGAGTAAAGCAAAAACCCTATAGATTCTAAACCACTAATCAGATCCTCTTCCCACACTGGTCAAAACATTTATCTCAATGCCAAATAAATAACAGAACGTCCAAAATAATTACCCACTATTACAGTAATCTCAATTAATCAATCAACTAGGCCTCAATCCCAAACTGGTTGTGATTGACTATATGGATCTTTAAACCTATTCCACTCTATTTGGGCTCATTCAATTCCAACTCTAACTAATACACCATATCTTTTGAAGGCAAATCAATAAGAGGTTCTCTAAGTAGCACACGTACGGTCGACTTCAAGGGTTTTGAGTAAACCAAAAACCCTACAGATTCTAAATCACTAATGAGATCCTCTTCCCAAACTAGTCAAAACATTTCTCTCAATGCCAAACGATGGCGAATAAATAACGGAACGTCTATTACGGTAATCTCAATTAATCAATCAACTAGGCCTTAATCCCAAACTCGTCGCGATTGACAATATGAATCCTTTATATCTATGCCACTCTATTTAGGCCCATTTCATTCCAACTCTAAATAATACTCCATATCTTTTAAAGGCAAATTAATAAGAGGTTCTCTGAATAGCACATGTACACTTACATACAAGTCATACAAACAACAACCAGTATTGGTCAAAAAAAAATCTACCACCAGTATTACAGATTCTAAATCACTAATGAGACCCTCTTCCCAAACTGGTCAAACATTTCTCTCATTGCCAATTGCCAAAAGATGGCAAATAAATAACAGAACATCTATTACAGTAATCTCAATTAATCAATCAACTAGGACTTAATCCCAAACTAGTCGCGATTGACTATACGAATCCTTTATATCTATGCCACTCTATTTGGGCGCATTTCATTCCAACTCTAAATACTGCTCCATATCTTTTAAAGGCAAATTAATAAGAGTTTCTCTAAATAGCACACGTACAGTCAACTTCAAGGGTTTTGAGTAAAGCAAAAAAAACTACAGATTCTAAATCACTAACCTCTTCCCAAACTGGTCAAACATTTCTCTCATTTCCAAACGATGTCGAATAAATAACAGAACGTCTATTACAGAAATCTCAATTAATCAATCAACTAGGCCTTAATCCCAACTAGTCGTGATTGACAATACAACAACAACAACAACATACCCAGTGAAATCCCACAACGTGGGGTCTGGAGAGGGTAGAGTGTACGCAGACCTTACCTCTACCTTGGTAGGTAGAGCAGCTGTTTCCGAGAGACACTCGGCTCAAGACAGAGCATAAACACAAGCAAAGCAACAACAAAAACAAAGCAAGAAAAAAAGTCAGACCCGATCAGAAAAAAAATTAAAACAGTATGAAAATGTTGTATCAAAAGCGAATAAGTCATGATAGCACATTCTAAAAAAGTAAGTAGTAACTAGCGCAGGTAAATAAGCTAAACAAAATACACTAAAGGACACGTAGCAGCAGAAATCAAACTACATGTAACTATAAAGCAATATTGTGCCTATTAGTATGATAGGCTAAGCGGGCCTACAATACTAACACTACAACTACCACGCGATTGACTATACGAATCATTTATATCTATGCCACTCTATTTAGGCCCATGTCATTCCAACTCTAAATAATACTACATATCTTTTAAAGGCGAATTTAATAAGAGGTTCTCTAAATAGCACACGGACCGTCGACTTCAAGGGTTTTGAGAAAGCAAAAATCCTACAGATTCTAAACCACTAATGATCTCCTCTTCCCAAACTGGTCAAACATTTATCCCAATGCCAAACGACGGCAAATTAATAACAGAACATCTAAAATAATTACCCACTATTACAGTAATTTCAATGAATCAATCAACTAGGCCTCAATCCCAAACTAGCCGCGATTGACTATATGAATCTTTAAACCTATTCCACTCTATTTGGGCTCATTTCATTCCAACTCTAAGTAATACTCCATGTCTTTTAAAGGCAAATTAATAAGAGATTCTCTAAATAGCACACATATGTGTACATGTACACGTACACTTACATACAACTCGTACAAACGACAAAGAAAATCAATACTCTTAAACCCAAAAGAGCAAAAAAGTAACTAACTATTTCAGGTTAAAATCAATGCTCAACCCTCCAAGTATAGCTTCACTAGCATTAGCTAAATAGATAAGTATCTACTAAAATGCACAAATTTCCATAATTTCGAAAAAAAATCAAACTCAAAACCATACCCAGAATGTAACAAACAAAACCCAACATAACAAAGCTCCAAAAAATTCAAAATTTAAGCAGTTACTTAATTACCCAAATTAGATCACCTGTAAATAAATCAAGAAACACCGCAAAACCGTGGAATCTACCACAGCTAATAATCACTTCTTAATTCTTAAAATTACTAAGGTTTCAAAAAAGATGGGTTTTTGAAAGCTAGGGTTTTGGTCCCCAACTCAACAAATTCGAAGCAAAAAGATTCAGATTTAGGGATTGGAATTAGGGCAATTTTAATCGAACGAATCGGGTATATAGAGATGTAGTAACTAGTATTTTTTGGTTGTATGTATAGGTTTGATGTATAGATATACAGATATAGAGAGAGAAAGGAACAGATTGTTGAGTTAAAATGTTTGTGTAGTCAGAGAAAGAGAGAGAAGGGTCTCGGATTTGAGGAAAGCGTGGGGGTGAGGTGAGGGGGGTTTTGACTCTTTAAAGTTGATGACGATGGTGTACACTTGTGTTTTTTGGTGTCTATTATTGGTAATTTTAAGAATTTCTATAACTTGAAAGAATTTCAAAAATATTGTTACTATGACAAGTTATTTTAAATACTATTGAACTTCTTGAAATGAGATTAAGTATAATATAATCTAGTTTTGATATTCTAACAACGTGAAAAGAAAGAAGAATTATAATCTTAGAGTTGTTAATGTATAATATTCCCACGTATTTTGCTAAGAAATTTGGCGCGAATGTAACTGAAAGACTAAAGTACGATATAATTTAGTTTTGATGTTCTAACAATGTAAAGGAAGGATCATTATCTGAAAATTTTTAATCTATAACGTTTGCGCGTGTTTTACTAACAAAAAGGTGTGAATATAACTAAAATGCATGAGATACAAAAATTAGTTTTCTTTAGATAAAATACAATACAATCTAATTTTGATATTCTAACAACAGAGAAATGAGATCATGATCTGAGAGTTTTAATGTATAACGTCTGCGCGTGTTTTACTAACATAAAAGGCGCGAATATAAATGAAAATGCGTGTAACTTGTGTAAAAATATCAGAAATATTACTATAACAAGTTTTTTTAGATATTGAAATTCTTGAGATGAGATAGGATCTCTTTTTTTGGATAAAGTACGATATAATCTAGTTTTGATACTCTAACAACGTAAAATAAGGATTATAATCTGAGAGATTTTAATGTATAATGTTTGAGTGTGTTTTACTAACAGAATAGGCACGAATATAACTGAAAATGCATGAAAGACGAAAAATTAACCTGTGTAAAAATATTAAAATTATTACTATAACAAGTTTTTTAAGATATTGATTATTGAAATTCTTGAGATGAGATGGGATTCTTCTTTGGATAAATACAATATAATCTAGTTTTGATATTCAAGCAACATTAAAGGGGACCATAATCTGGGAGTTTTTAATGTATAACGTTTGCGCATGTTTTACTAACAAAAAGATGTGAATATAATTGAAAATGCATGAGAAACGATAAAATATAGCACGAGATAGCTAGGTTAGTTTAAAAAATTAAAAATACTTAAATATCAACACACAAATGAAAGAAAGTTTCAAGTATCTTGGGTCTATTATCCAAGAAAAATGAGAGATTAACGATGATGTCACACATCGTATTAGTGTATGGTGGAAGAAATGGAAGCTCGTCGGAGTCTTGTGTGACAAGAAGGTGCCACAAAAACTTAAAGGCATGTTCTATAGAGTGATGGTTAGACCAACTATGTTTGTATCAGGCGAAATGTTGCTCGGTCAAGAACTCTCACGTTTAGAAGATGAAAGTTGCAAAAAATGAGGATTTTGCGATGGATGTGCACGCATACTAGGAGTGATAGGATTAGAAATGACGATATACGGGACAAGGTGGGAGTCGTCTTGGTGGAGGACAAGATGCGGAAAGTGATATTGAATTGGTTCGGGCATGTAAAAATGACATACACCGATGCCCCAGTGCGAAGGTATGAAAAATTAGCTATAAACAGTTTCAGAAGAGGTAAAGGTAGGCCGAAGAAATATCGGGAGAGAGATGATTAAATAGGATATGGCACAATTCTAGCTTACTGAAGACATGGCCTTAGATAGGAAGTTATGGAGGACACAAATTAGGGTAGAAGACTAGTAAGTAATTGAGCATTGTCCTGCGTATCCTCACATACTAGTAGTGAAGGTATTACTTTTATGTTTTATTGTCATTGATTTATGTTATTATCTGTTGTTTTTGTACTTAGATTATCACATTATTTTGAGGTAGTTACTGCTCCTTTATCTAGTTCGTTATATCATGTTTTTTATAGTACATTGTCATGACTTGTTCGCTTCCGTTACTTTTTCTGTATTGATTTGAATTGTTTGTCTTTATACCGAGGGTATACTGAAAACAACATCTCGGGTACATTTTACCCACTTTGAACCCTATCTTATGGAATTTTACTAAATATGTTATTATTGTTATTATAAAATTTCGTGAAAAATGAGATAATAAATTTAATGATATGCCTAATATGCGTAAAGTAGAAATATCCATGTTATTTGTAAAGTTTGACTATTTATGTCTCATGTGCAAATTTAGGAATGTTTGATTCGAAGGTGTTAAAAGCCCCGAGTAAAATGCACAATTCAGACATTGAATATTGAAATAGTAGTATAATTTAGCAATCTAATATAAATAGTTAAAGGAAAAACAATTCATAAATATTAGTGTTAGTGATGTATAGTGAACTCCATAGATGAATTGATACATCAATACTATCAGCTGTTTTTGTGCGGATTATTTTCAAGGAGAAATAGTTATTATATAAAATCAAGTTATCCATCATAATTTAATACATCAGTCATAAATGATTTTTTAATTTATAAACAACATTCTATGATTAAGTTAGAGTAAAAAGGTAGACTTTTGGAATAATACTATGATCAACATACTCGCTTCTGTTCATTATAAGCACTCTCCTTATATAATATATGTTGGAAATTTACTAATGCAGAATTAAATTTATCTCATTATTTATGACTTGAACAATTGAGGCCCCGCACGTCGGAAATGTCGTTTCCACACACGTGCAATCTTAGTGCCAAGTATCGTAAATTTCGTTAATGAAAGAGATATTGATACGTAAGTGAAATGTTTGAGACATAGAATGATGGACGGTTATTGGCTAAATAACAAGTGTTCCACGTTGGTAAACGAAGGAAGGATTGTGCGAAGTGTAAGATGGTACGGATCGGCAAAAGGCCGCGATGCCGGAGCATCGCAACGCTAATGTGGCAGAGCCGCGACACTTCATTGGCAGTGACTGCTCAACGGAATCCTAAAGGTTTTGGTTGTTGAGGTGGTTTCAATGGCATTGAATCCACTCAATAATGGTCATTACTTGGACCATTATGTTGTTGCATTACTTGGGGGTTAAATGTCATCCATTACATGGCAATTGAATGTCATTATGATGCATTTGAAAGGCCATCTTGCACACCTATAAATTGAGGCATTTGGCTCAATTTTATAGAGGAACATATGAACATACTTATAAGTTAACACCACCACAAAGAGATCAGTTTTTCTGATAAGCAATCCTTCTCTTAGTAATCTTCATAATTCGTGTTTTTCGCTGGGATCATTTGTGTAGGCTTTGCACATTTGATAGTTTGTTGTTTCATCTTGGGAGACTATTGTCCACACTTCTGTAAAGCCTATATACGGGGGCAATCTTGTCTTAAAGACAGAGAGTCATCTCTCAACTCAGCTGGTGGTGTTGTGATTATCTAATTGGTTGCTAAGTGTTTCAGGTGTGAACTTGATTCTCAAAAGGACTCTAACCGTTCAGATTCTCAGCGGATCTACAAGCCACAAGTGTAGCAGTTCATGTTCTTGTATTTCCGAATACAAGATCCATATTTGAAGTTCCAATTCAAGATCAAGTTATTGACAACTTGTTGTTGTAATTTTTGTTGTTTATCCTTTCGATCACTGTAATAGTTATTTACTATTCCCGTACGTGCTTTACATATCCAACAATTTTAAGACACGATTGTATTAGTGCTCGAAAGATGCTTGCCAACAAATATGGTCCCAAATCTGACTATGGTTTTCTTCTTGAAAAGAGTTCTGTTAACAATTCAAACACTGTCTCTGTCAACAACCGTGCTTTCAAATCTGGTCATAGTTTTGGTTCTCTATTTGACGACAGTTAAAAATTTGTTTTCGTCAAAGGTGGGATCTCTGGATATGATGTTGAGCTTCAAGATACTGCTGATAGTCATGCTAGTACGGCTAAAGATCAAGGACGAATTAGTGTCACCGCTCCCGAGGGTGGTGGAAACAAGCGCCCATGAGAGGCTGAGGATGTCAACTGGACAAGAGGAGAAGGTTGAAGATGATATTCTATCATGTAGCAAAAGGCATATATCTGTCTCAGACAAAGGATTCGAATTATGGTAAGGAGGATATGGACACTCAGTCTAACTGAAGTGGGCCAGAATCCAAAAGGTCTAAGTTAATTATCCTTCCTTATCTATAATGTCTTTAGTTAATATCTGAATAAAAGTGTGTAAAGCAAGGCTGGGAATATGAAATCGTTTTCATAAAAAACGAATATTCCCTACACTCTAAATCATATATTGAATCTTATTCCTTCCCGTATAAAGATTGGACTATTGTAAACAAATCTTTAAAATATCCGTTCTTTTGGGTGTAATTATTAAAAGTGTGTAAAGTATGTTCGCACATACGAAGAACAGAGATCCACTGACTGTGCGAAAACTATTACCACTCTTAATCAAGCGTCAGGAATTGTCTAGGCACCAATCACAAAGGAAGAAGACTAAAAGATAATGGTTTATCTTAAGACGTTGAACCTATCACACTGTCTGACAGAAGATCCTTTATTTGATAGGATGATATTGGACACTCAGTCGTATAAAGCCTACGGACGACTGGAGTGGACTAGCGTTTCCAAGTCTTAAATGATTTGAAGGCCAGAAGAAAGGTAGAAAAGTAATGGACACCTAGTGAGGTGGGCCAGAGTTTCCAAGTCTTAAATGATCTGAAGTGCAGAAGAAAGGCAGAAAAAAGTAATGGACACCTAGTGAGATGGGCCAGGTCTTAAATGATCTGAAGGTCAGAAGAAAGGCAGAAAATTAATGGACACCTAGTGAGGTGGGCCAGAGTTTTAAGGTCTTAAATGATCTGAAGGCCAAAAGAAAGGCAGAAAAAAAATTAGACACTCAGTCTGCCAAAGCAACTGGAGTGGGACAGAGTATCCAGATCACATATGATCCGGTTATGCCCTAACCACAGACAATAGGTTGTTCATGTGAAGCAACGCCACCTCTAAAGCAGAAGGGGTTGGAGAGGTTGTCCTTAAAAGGACTTCAGGGAATGAGATCACTTTAAAATGAGGTGATACATGTCCCAAACTTGGTTACAGGAACATTGTTAGTCAAAAGACTAGTCCAACAGGTCTGTAATAACTAAGAATGGTACATTATATTTATAGCTAAATGAATGATATATTTATAATCCGTGCATCTATGCCATCATAAATTAAGACACGTTAAATATGAAGTCATTCAAAAGCTAACGAAGTTGAGATTGTTGCCGTCTGTCGACATAAACCCTCAAAATGAATGTGAGGTAGGCGAAGAGGCAAAATCACCTTTCCATTCGGTCAAAGGAATAGAGAAAGAAGCACAGCTTCTCTAGAACTTAGTCACACCTACATGAGGGAATTGAAGTTTGTACAAAATAGATGGGGGGAGACAAACACTTTGTGACATTCATTGATGATGGTACAACGTATTGCATCTTTTGTTTGTTGAAAAACAAAGATGAAGCTGTTGAAGCGGATAAGCGCTACAAAGCATAGGTTGAAAATCAACTAAGCCTACGGATTAAGGAATTCGTAGTGATAGAGGGGGAGAATGTGAAGCATCGTTGATCAAACGACTGCTCATTATTCACCTCGGTCTAACGATGTTAGCCAAGCGCAAAGTCGTACGCCCAAAATATGTGGGCAAGGTGATCCCTACCACTAATGTGATTCTCACCAGAACTACGTATAAGGCTAAGGATAACCCTCCGCGTGAAATATGGAAAGGATCTCATCTACAAATGTTGTGTTGTGGGATGGCTTGGTAGAGGTTGGAATACCGAAATAGGTCAAGATGGACCTAAGACTGTAAATTGCATATCCACTGGATCTGTAAATAACAGTAGTGTTTATCGCCCATTGGTGTCAAATAATGCTGAATTCTTTGAGGATAACTTTCCTTGAGAAGGAAAAATAAGTAATTGCTCGGGGTTAACAAGAACACGCGAGTGCCTGATTGTCCGGAACCAGACGTTCCAGAGCTATAGGACTTAGAAGTTTCTGACTATCCGGAACTTAATGTTCCAGATCTACAGAACTCAGGGATTCTAGATGTTGAACCGAGATGGAGCAAAGAGGGGACAAAGACTTGTTCCAGGCCTTCTAGCTTGTATGATTGAGAACGAACCATGGACAATTAACAAAGAATTGTCATCTCCAGAAGTGTTGCTTTGGAAAGAAGCTATAGAGAGAGAAATAAATTCCATCATATAGAACCATACTTGTGTAATGGTTGACCTTCCTCCGGAAAAAGAACCATTTGGGTTGTGAAAGTGGATACTTAAAAATGAGTACAAAGTAGATGGATCTGTTGACGAGTATAAGACATCGGCTACTTGTACATGTGCTCCCCTGTGATCCAGGACCATTGCAGTCTTGCGTGACATGGATGTTGAAACAACTTTCCTAACCGAAGAGTTGGAAGGGAGGATCAGAGTTGGTTTGTTGGACTGTTGTGCTTCTTCTTGAACTTTCATTTTGGTCCCTGAAATGTTTACATTTTGGTATTGGAAGTTTCAGATCAAACAAAAATAATGAATCTGACAACATAAACATTGACTTTGAAGTTAGAAAGCCAACTGTTGGAAAAACCATCAGTCTGAAAGTGGAAGTCATAGTGAAACAAAAGTCTCGATATGAAAAATATGGGTATCACATATGACATCTTAGGAATTGGGATTTCTAAGACATCTAACGGACTGGTCTAACTCCAAACTCAGTTGTGAGATAGTTGACAGTCTCGTTGAAGACACCAATGGATATGAATCATAGAACTGTTTGGAATCATGGTGCACCCATATACAACGAGTGATATGCGCAGGTCACATGTAGTTCGAAGTATTGTACACACTACAACCGATATGGTATCGACCTACAAATAAGATCAATTGAACAAAGGTTCACTCGTGATTCTGGAAATGATTGATAGAAGGCGTTAAATCGGATATGACGATGTCTGAAATGTTCGCTTATCTACGAAATACAATATTCTGGATGTCCAGTAATTTTGGGAGAACACAATGATGCAAACTGGACATCAGATTTGAAGAACACCAATACCACAAGTAAATGTGTATGGTGGGTCTTGGAAAATCCTTTAAGCAAACTTGCATTGGCCGATTCATGATGGAATCAGAGTTTATTGCTTTAAATAAAGCATGAAAGAAGTTGAGTAACTTCACGACACCTTAGAGGACGTCCATTATCGAGGGAAACCCGTGCCTTCAGCAGTTATACACTGTGGCTAGCCGGTCGGCTTAAGGAAGGGCATGGATGATGGCATCTGGACATATTTGTCGGATCTGTCAGAGACATAAGACCGTATGTCAGTTGATCACCACGGGTGTCACTTCCTTGATTACTAATCAAAGGATATAGCGGGCCCTTTAACTAAGGGACTACCCGAAGATCAAAAGTTCTGCCTGTCTAGGGGAATAGGGTTAAAACCCAAACAATACGAACTTTTGTGGTGGTAACCCAACCATACTAACTGGAGATCTCAAGATTTTGGTTCAATGGAAAAACTAAGCTGCAAAAGGTTCAGTTGAGCACTTCGGTGGAAGCAAGAGCACTTCGTATTATGATTTCTATAAAGAAACGTAAATCCAAAGTCGTTCCCGCGATAGACATTAAAGTGCTTCCTGCATGGTGGGTAAAGGTTAAGCTTCCAAACCTTTAACGATCATCAAACGGTTGAGGTTAAGGTTGAGGAAACTTTTAATGATTCCTAACACCTGTGAATTGGGGTGTAACAGGATACCTTGTAGGAGATCACCTATTTAAGTTCGAGGACAGACCACCTCAAGCGAACGCACTTAAGAATCCAGATGTGTCCACGGCCACAACGGAAAGAACAATAAGAATAAACGAATAAATGGGAGGTATTGTGTTGATACCATTGTCTTGGCTTACATTAAGCAATGACAGTTCAATACATCACGTTCACCGCGCATTAAGTAAGTCCGATGATATTCAACTAAGGAAGGTTCAAAGTGAAAGCTACCTCTCCTAATGCAATATCTTTTCGCTATAAGATTGCTGAAAGTAATCACATTGTGTGTGCGCCAAAATCTATTTCAAAAGGGGATTGTTGGAAATTTACTAATGTGGAATTAATTTTATCCCATTATATATGACTCGAACAATTGGGGCCCCGCATGTCGGAAATGTAGTTTCCACACACGTGCAATCTTAGTGCGGAGTATCGTAAATTCCATTAATAAATGAAATATTGGTAAGTAAGTGAAATGTTTGAGACATAGAATGATGGACGGTTATTTGCTAAATAACAATTGTTCCACGTTGGTAAACGAATGAAGGATTGTGCGAAGTGTAAGATGGTACGGGTCGAAAAAGGGTCGCGGAGCTGAAAAGGGTCGCGACGCCTCCCGGACTGGGCCGCGATGCCGGAGTGCCCCCTTGCAGCTCCACGACGCCTGATTGGCAGTGAGCATCGTGAGTTTCTGGCTGAATTAGTGCCACGACGCTAATGTGGCAGAGCCGCGACGCTTCATTGAGAGTGACTGCTCTACGGAATCCTAAAGGTTTGGTTGTTGAGGTGGTTTCAATGGCATTGAATTCACTCAATAATGACCATTACTTAGACCATTATGTTGCTGCATTACTTGGGGGTTAAATGACAATTGGATGTCATTATGGGGCATTTGAAAGGCCATCTTGCACACCTATAAATTGAGACCTTTGGCTCAATTTTATCGAGGAACATATGAACATACTTACAAGTTAACAACACCACAAAGAAATTAGTTTTTCTGATAAGCAATAATTCTCTTAGCAATCTTCATTATTCGTGTTCTTCGCTGGGATCATTTGTGTAGGCTTTGCACATTTGATAGTTTGTTGTTTCATCTTGGGAGACTATTGTCCACACTTCCATAAAGCCTATATATGGGGCAAATATTGTCTTAAAGACAGAGAGTCATCTCTCGACTCAGTCGGTGGTGTTGTGATTATCTAATTGGTTTCTAAGTGTTTCAGGTGTGAACTTGATTCTCAAAATGACTCTAATCGTTCAGATTCTCAACGGATCTACAAGCCATAAGTATAGCAGTTCATGTTCTTGTATTTTCGAATACAAGATCCATATTTGAAGTTCCAATTCAATATCAAGATATTGACAACTTGTTGTTGTAATCTTTGTTGTTTATCCTTTCGATCATTGTAATAGTTATTTACTATTCTCGTACGTGCTTTACATACCCAACAATATACACATTTAAAATTTATTGCGTGAAAGATTTAAATCTAATGACTTCAACGCTTTAGTTATGTTTGATTTTGTATATCGGAGTTAAGTCATCGACGATATATTATGGTATTTTCCCTTTAAGTAGTTGTTTCCTTGTGATTAATTCAAATAAGCATACTTATTTAATATGTTTAATGCATCTTATATTTATCATTATTTCCTTGTAGTTTGTTCAATTTATTATTTGTTACAATATATTTAAAAAGTAAAATCTTATTCGACGCTTATAAAAATTACAAGTTTTTTATGGCATGAAATCAATGTACATATGCGAGATAATAATTCCGACTTAACTAAGATATACAATTTCTTAAATTCGGAATTTTACAGTAATATAAGAATAAAGTATGTATTTAGTTAACTAGTTCATTCATTTGTGTGAAAGTCATTTGAATTTATCATTTGTTCATGAATATATAAAAATCCTAATATATTTGGATGTATGTTTTACATTATTAGAGAACAACATAATTTACGCCTCTTATCTGAAGAAATATTACTTGCTAATATAAATGAAACTTATCAAGAGAGATTTGGTGACTTGCTTTGAAGCAGTGCCTTCTTTTTTTAATATGAAAAGAGACCAATCAACTTTTAGATAAAAATAATAAATAAGGTCTTTTTTTTTTTTTATAGAAATAGCTATCGAGACTATTTTAAATAACATAAAACCACCACAACATTTTTACTTTTTTATTACATCAATGTGGATTACCTCGTGAAACAACAATAATAAATAAATAAAATTGTAACTTGTGATCTAATATAAGAGCTATCAATATTTCTCAATTTATTAAGAAAAAACAATTCAAGGTATATCATCAAAAAAAAGAAGAAGCAATACACCCTAATACCACAGAAATAATAGTCACCTTATACAATAACGGAGGACTTCATATTTGACTTTTTATTTTTCGTTTTACAATGGATATACAATTCATTCACAGTTTTCATCATTTGCTTTGGATAATCCATCTACCTTTTTGTATCAACAATTTATGATTTCAATAATTCGATTCTTATATTGTCGTTTCATGATTTTTATTAAATAAATTAAAATTATTTCCTTTTCAAGTTTATTAATCAAGATTTTCAATTTTTCAATTTTTCAATTTTTATGCCAAGCCTTCAATGAATGGCCTTACAAATTTCTTTACACGAAGAATGATAGTTATAACTTACAATATAACAGTTAGTTTAGTGATTTCGATCTCTTTTTTTCCACTTTTTTGTCGTACCTTTTAATTTATTTAATGTTATTCTTTCACAAATTTAGTTTATATGATTCACAATTTCTTTCCCTTCGTCGTGGATAATAAGTGTAATTTGTTACAATAAGTATTGTTATAATACTAGTTTATTCTACTAAGTTGCATGATATTTTTCTAGAGAAAAAACATATAATTCCCTCTTAACTTGTCAAAAAATTTAGTTTAGCAATTTAATTTTACGAGCATTTATATATTAATACCTCCTTAACGAGTGACGTGACAAGAAATGGTGATCAATTTCTGAAAAGTGCGTGGGAACAAAAAATAAACACTAAAAATGATGTCATCTTCTATTTGGATGATAATTTGTTATACTTGATTATACTTTTTTAAATATTTATATTTCCTTTTAGGTTCTTTTGTCTTTTCCATGTCTACTTTTTTTATTTTTTCTCCCTTTTCTCCTACGTACTTTTTCCAGAATTTTCCGCGTCCCTCTTTCTTCTTCATAAATTCCCCAAGATCAAGAATCTCCAGACTCGAACGGATCGAGCTGGGTATGCTTCGGCTTGTTAATTCAAGGTGTTTTGGGTGAGTTTTGCATCGGAGCAAGGGTGGTCCGATGGGTGGTGACCTGAATTTTTACCGGTGTTTTCAATGATGGAATGAGGGGTTCTTCAATAGTGGAGCTGTCGGCGGTGGTTCTCCGGTGGAAGGAGAACGGAGATGGCGGTTATTCGCTGGTGGAAGGAGAAGGGTGGAGACAAAGGGGAGGACGACGGTGGTTCTTTGATGGTCCGACAGAGATCTCGTGCTCTGTTTTTGTGTTTCTATCATATCTGGCCAAAAATGATCCAACACCGGCGAGATTTTGTTCTTAGATGTCGATGAAGCGAACCACCCCCTCTTCCCCTCTGTTTGCATTGTAACCCCGGAGAAAGGTGTTCATTGTGTTATTTACATATATGACCGGAGTATTCTCCGGCGAACTCCATTGTTATTTGCTCCGTCATCAATTGTTTTGACTGTTCTTAAGTTGTTGTAGCTCAGTTTTGTTGTCTGACATGTTTACTTGTGATTTCAAACTGGTTTTGCAATTGTTACAATTTTTCAATAACATCTCGTATTTCGAACGAAGGATTGTGAGTTACTTGCTCCGTCATTAATCCATTGAAGAAGAAGAAGAGGGTGTATTAGACTTAGTGTTGAGTGTGCTGTCGAATTAGGAAAGTGATATTGTTTTTTTAATTTTACATATATTGTTTAGTTGGATGAAATTATTAAAAAAACTCATTAAATGATGGAGTCAGTGGCTCAACAACTTCCAGCATTGACTTTCTAGGCTAGTCACCTGAAAATTGTTTAGAGGCATACGTCCATAAAGTTAAATTGTTAAAAGTGAATTTTAAATACAAATCTAAATTTATTGTACGCAACAATAGTGAACATACAACAAATACTTGTTGTAAGTTGTAACAAATTAAAACTTATTTGGAAAATCATGGGAATTATTAGACTAAACTGATAATTGAATTCAAATATGAAGGAATTATATAAATCATTAATAAATTAAATTAGAGTTGAAGTTCAAATATACTTGATTAAATATTGAGCCTAAAATTGAACTTTCAAAGAAAAAAGAAGTTAGCGCCAATGAATAATAAAAACATATGCACCAAATTAGATTCCATTAGTTTTAAACTTTCAAATTTAAAATTTTAATTACATTTCAAATCACACCTGAAGTAGGCTCAAATAGCGATTGGTTTCTTTAATTACATCAATTAAAGAAGTACAAAACTTAAATATATTAAAAATAATTAAGTAAAACATAGCAACCAAGTTGATAATTAACTTCAATGTATGATTTTTATTTTATTATGCCAGGTAAGTGAATTTAGTCGAGCTGACTCTTGATGAGCCTGAGTTTAGTTGAACTTTAACGAGATGATCCGAGTAGAACTAAAATTTGACATAACATGACTTTGGTTTAGTTTTAACTTTTAATTGGAATCTAGTAGATAAAGTATAGACGAGCTAAATTGAGCCTTGAGCTGGCTAAATTCGTGTGTATCCAACCGATGCATTTACAGAGGTAATAAAGGCGTGATACATTTTTTCCACGAGGTTGATTATTTAATACTAATTAACTAATATGTCTATCGAAATTAATTTATCATTCGGCGATGACAATTTTAAATAATTTAATACATATACTCAATTAGCTACATGTTTTTTGTCCAAGATTTTCAAGCTGGTGCTATAATTTTTAGTGGAGGAAGCGCATATTAGGCGGAGGTAACAGTCTTACTTTCACAAACTCTTGAACGAAAAAGAAGTTTGAGACATTGTGTTAGGAGATCTGGAGCATTCTTGTGGGCACGAGGATTTTGAATATTGTAGGAGCATTAAGGTTGAGGAGGTTACGGGTGTTATTCGCAGGATGCGCATGGGACGAGAGACCAGGTCTGATGAGATCTCAGTTGAATTTTGGAAGAGCGCAGTCAGGGCTGGTTCGGAGTGGCTGCCTGAGTTGTTTAACGTCATTATTAAGACGACACGAATTCCCGAAGAATGGAGGTGGAGTACAATGATTCATTTGTACAAAAACAAATGTGATATCCAGAGTTGCAACAACTACAAGGGTATCAAGTTGTTGAGCTACTCTATGAAAGATTGGGAAAGAGTTGTGGAGACGAGGGTGAGGAAAGGCGTGTCCATTTCAGAGAACTAGTTTGGATTCATGCGGGGGCATTCGATTACTGAAGCCATTCATCTTATTAGGAGGTTGGTGGAGCAGTATATAGAGAGGAAGAGAGACTTGCATATGGTTTTCATCGACCTCGAGAAGGCATACGACAAAGTCCCTGGGAAGGTTCTATGGAGGTGTTTGGAGGTTAGAGGCGTACATGTGGCGTACACTAGGGCGATCAAGGATATGTATGATGGAGCCAAGACTAGAGTACGGACAGTAGGAGGAGACTCATATCACTTCCCAGTGATGATGGGGTTGCACTAGGGATCAACTCTTAGCCCATTCCTATTTGCCTTGATGATGGACGGACTGACGCGACAAATCCAATGGGAGGTACCATAATGTATGTTATTCGCAGACGATATAGTCCTTGATGAGACTCGCAGCGGAGTGAACGCCAAGCTGGAGGTTTGGAAACAGACTTTGGAGTCTAAAGGGCTCATGTTGAGTAGGACTAAGACATAATATTTGGAGTGCAAGTTCATCAACAGGAGCGACCATGAGACAAGCGTGGAGGTAAGGCTTGGTACTCATGTCATTCCAAATAAAGTAAGCTTCAAGTACCAAGGGTCTATTATCCAATGGAATAGAGAGATTGATGAAGATGTCACACATCGTATTGGGTAGGGTGGATGAAATGGAGGCTCGCATCTGGAGTTTTGTGCCACAAAAGAATGCCACAAAAACTTAAAGGCAAGTTCTATAGGGTGGTGGTTAGACCGACTATGTTGTATGTGGCGGAGTGTTGACCAGTCAAGACTTCGCACATACAAAAGATGAAAGTTGCGGAGATGAAGATGTTGAGTTGGATGTGTGAGCATACAATGAGAAATATGATTAGAAATGATGATATCTGGGAGAAAGTGGGAGTGGCCTCGGTGGATGATAAGATGCGGGAAGCGAGGTTGAGATGGTTTGGGCATGTGTAGAGGAGAGACACAGATTCCCCAGTGCGGAGGTGTGAGAGGTTGGCTATGGACGAGTTCATGAGGGGTAGAGGTAGGCGAAGAAGTATTGGGGAGAGGTGATTAGACGAGATATGACGCAAATGTAACTTACTGAGGACATGACCTTAGTTATGGGGTTGTGGAGGACACAGGTTAGGGTAGAAGAGTAGTAGGTACTCGAGCATAGTCCTACTTATGCTAACAAATTGATAGTTGTAGTTTTATTAATGTAGGCCCGATTAGCCCATCACACTTATAAGCACATTATTGCTTTATAATCTACTATAGTTTGATTTCAGCTGCTATGTATTCTTTAGTGTATTTTGTTTAGCTTATTTAATTGTGTTAGCTACTGCTCCATTTTGTTCGAATGCACTTTATACTGATTTAATTCCTTATAAGAGTATGATATTTTCTCATGCTTTACTCTTTACTCTTACTTTGTTTTAATTGCCTTGCTTGTGATAATGCTTTGTCTTGAGTCAGGGGTCTCCCAGAAAGCTGCTCTACCTACCAATGTGGAGGTAAGGTCTGTGTATACTCTACCCTCTCCAGACCCCATAGTGTGGGATCTCACTGGGCATGTTGTTGTTGTTGTTACCATCCAGTATCTAAATTACTCTGAGAATCTGTCCGGGTGATTGGTACCCATTATTAGGGGTGTCAATAGTTTTTCAAAAATCGACTTACCCTACCGACCTGTACCATATCAAATCGATTATTAGGTTTTTATCTGTGACTTTTACTTGACGTTTTTTTATAAATAAAATACGGAAAATTAATTGAACCGTATCGATACCGAAGAGAAACCAATATGATGAGACGGTTTCAAAAAGTCTAATTTTGGTTATATAAAATAAAATAACGGAAAAATTGATATGATACAAATTTTACAAAATAACCGCCCGAACAGTACCATTGACACCCCTACCCATTAGTTCATCATGTATTGCTTGTATTATATTGTATTATTTAATGGGATATCATTTCAATAAATTTTATCATTTCTACCATTTAATCATTTTTTTATTGTTGGTTTTACTGTATTGTATTTTACAATTGTAACTGGAAATTTATTAAAATATCCTTAATTATCATAGATATCATATTTATCAACAATTACTATAAAATAATGTAAAACAACTCCATTTTCTTATTTTGTCATTAATTATGTGTTGTAAATATTTGAAGCTACTAAATTCATGCAATTTCTAATGAAACTAATCAAATACAAAATGGTAACTCAAAATCACCAAAAAAAAAAAGAACGTATCTAGATCATGTTGTGTTTGTACTTAAAAAAAATCACATAGATGAAGAAGGATAAACATACTTAAAAGAAAAAAAATTAGCAGTAAACAAAAGAGAAATCAAAGGTAAAGATATCTTCTCTAATGAAAAAGGAGTAGTTGATATATTGAAGAAAAAAAATATGAGGGCTACTTGGGACGTGGATGTGACTTGAGATATTTGAAACATGTTTTCATGTCTAGATCATGTTGTGTTTGTACATATATCTAGAAGGTTTAATGTAGTCACTCATAACTTAACTACATTTTCAATTTCCTTATTGCATGGATATTCTTGGGATAGATATATTTCCAAGTTGGATGGTGAATGATGTTGTAAACTCCTTCGGACATATCATGTCCTTTATGAATTAACAAGATGAATATTTTGTAGAAAAAAAGAAGGCAAAAATAAGTAAATAGAATAAAATAATAAATAAATAAATAAACAAGGGCATAGAAAAGGAGAAACAATGTAAGGACCCTCATTAGAGGTGTCAAAACGGGCTTGCCTAGCCCAATCCTAAAGGGCCTAAGAGTTAAGAGGGTTGGGGCAGGCTGACCCTTTTTACTAAAGGGCCTCTAAAATAGCAGCTCAACCCAGCCCAATGCGGGCTGCGGGCTAGGAAACAATTTTCTTCCGAAGTAACATCTATTAAGTGACTTTTTGTACAATTAGAACACGAAATTTTTTACAGTCTAAAATTGAATTTTCTACCATACCATTCTCTCACGAACTCACATTACAGAAACACATTACTTCAAAAGAACAAATATAAATTACTATATTTCTTCACTAATTCAAGTCACGTCCAAAAGAAATTAAACATAATATGATTAAAGTACTCCTATAACTTTAGTTTCTAAATTATTGATCAATAATTAGTACTTTTTTCAATATACTTATAATTTTTTTAAAATCAAATAATTTATTTACTTTTCTAGCCTCAAGGACTAGCCTGGGCCCAACCTTGAGGCAATTTCTAAAAGGGCAAGAAAAATCATGGCGAACCCTACTTAAAAAAGGGTTAGGTTGGGCTGGCCTCGGCCGAACCCATTTTGATGAATGGACCATTACATAAAACACGACAGATTTCACAAGCCCAAAATCTCAATGTCCCAAGCCCTGTTAGCAATCAATTACAGCAGCACAGTATCTCTGGTTACAATCTTATTTTTGGAGTTCCAAGATTATAGTAGTTACCTTTTATTGTGAAACATTCATGTACAGATCTTTGTTATGTTTCGGCTACTTTCTGTTAAAACGTTTTTACTACTAGTAAATTAGGCTATTCTTCTTTGCTGGTTGTTTTCACGATAATGAATAATTAATTCCAAAATTAAATTTGAGATAGACGTATTAAGTATAGTCCGTCCCAAACTCGCATAAGAGAGGGTTGCCGCAGTGTGTATGCTGTGCCAACCTGGGCCGAAAGCAGTTTGTAATGGGGTACAGAGGATTCATATAGCCAACTACTTATTTTTATTCCTTATTCTAAGGCTTATGGAATATCATTGATTTAATGACAAGCATTAATTCTTAATATTTTATTATGCACTGGGAATACAAGTGGGTTTTTGCATTTGTGATTGAGATTGTTGTATTTTGTGAATTTTCCTCTCAAGTCTGAGAGTCTTCATATTTTTCTTTCTGTTTGATACACATTAAAGAAAAATGATGTACGTGTTGGGAGTTCATGGTCAGAACATCTTGTGAGCTTAAAGTAGGTTTTAACCTAACTTGATTCCTCTGAAGAGACGAAGAATCGATGCTCAGAATTATGCCATATATTGAGTTTTCAAAAAATAAACATAGGAGTAGGCATAGGATATTAGCATCAGGTCATATGCTTTGCTTCTGCAAGTCGTTAGCATCTAGGTTGCATCCATGGACGTATCTAGAATTAATAGTTATGGGTTCAAATGAATCGATAACCTTTACCTGAATTTTTTATGTAAACACAACAATAATAACATACCTAGTATAGACCCCACTTAGGAGGGTAGAGCCTTTACCTTGGGTAGAGAGGCTGTTTGAATTTTCCATGTAAAATATATTGAACTTTGAACCCATAGCTCAATAAGATGATGGGTTCGGTAATTAAAACCCTGAGTACTGAACCCACCAAATTATAATCCTGGATCCGCCTCTGGTTGCATCTATAGTTCTGTGCAAAATAAAGTTCTATGGAAATGCATTTAACCACGGTGAGTCGGTGACTTCCAACCAACAAGTACATTGGATTATTTATGACAGCTACAGTAATATCAGACTCCGGGCGATTGGGAATGCGAGGGAAACGTTGTGCTTAGTTCGCCTATGAAGCATGAACACCAGATTTAGGGTAGTGTAGTTGGACAAGGTTCATGCATCAGACGCGCTCTGAACGTGTATTCTTATCTTTCTCTATTTTATGGACAACAAATGGACACTTATTAGGCCAAGTTAAACTTTTTAGATGAAAATTAGGGGCTTAAAGGAAGAAAAGAAAACTTCAATGAAACGACCCTGAGATCCTAGAATCTCTATTTGAAAAAGAAGTGGAGAATCTGGCCCATAAAATAAGTAGAGAACCTGCGTTACTTTTTTGATCTCAGCTTCTGTTTACTGCTTGCTTCTTCAGTTCTTCGTTCTTCTGCTTTTCAGGTTCTCTTTTCTTTAAATCTTTGCTGTCTGCTTGATTAGCCTTTCGTCCTTCCCTGGCTTGCTGCTGGCTGCTATTTAATTTTATTGTAGACAGGCATGCTACTTTTCGCTATGTGGATGATTTATATTATGTGATATATTGCAGAACATGTTGATTCTGATCATTCAATAGAAAATATGGGGAAAATGATATTGCAGAATCAGCTTTTTCTTCTTTTATGTCTTGCTGCTGGCTCTCTTCTATGTGAATAATTTGATATTTTATGATTAACGATATCGCATAAACATGTTTATGCCTTAAAATCCATTTGTAAATATGTTAATGAATTAGAAAAGAATGGAGGTGGAAGATTTATTAGGGGGAGTGCAGCTTCCTTTATTTTTAGGCAATACAAATTTTTACATGATATCATGCACTGCTTGTTTCTCCCCCTTCATTTCAAAATTTGTGTCTGCATGTCCATGTCTGACAAACCTTGTGTCCGCACAGCTGCTACTTAGGTATTCACTTGCTGTGGCAAATGGATCACCCTGCTTGTTTGTGGCTCTTGTCCGCTCGTATACAAAATAATTGGTCTGAAAAGTTCTTTTTGCCTTTATAAACCATACAAAAGAAAGAGAGAAGATTCTGTGTGTGTGTGGGGGAGTGGAAAGGCGAGAGGGAAGGGCCAGGTGTTCTGTGTTTGATGTATATGGCTTTTTTTTTTTAGTGATGACCGATTTACTGTGAGTATTGTTGACCCCACTGAGAATGTCATCATATCTTACAGGGTGAAAAAAAGCTTTTCTTGGTTGTGGTCTAGAACCCATTGCGGAGTAACTTAGAGGGCATTCACTGTTATATCTTGTTGGAAATTTGTCTTTGACGGGGAGGTGCGTCCACCCATATTTAATGAATTAAACATTAGTGTTTCGCATGTTGGAGGCTTTGTCTCTTCTCACATGCATAATCTACTAAGTGAGTAGATGACTGTAGGGCCAATAATCGTTATTTCGTTGAGAAATGAAAGAGATATTGGTCCACAAAGTAAGGTGTTTGAGCCATGAAAATTTGATGTGGGACAAATCTACCACATCGGTGGGAAAAGGAAGAATTGCTCTCTTTATAAGTCTCTAAAGTGGTTAAGGGTTTGGGACCCCAAGGGGTATCCCATGTGTTTAAAGGAGGGATGACCTAGATGTGCTTGAGTTCAAGGCTAAGCCCACACGTGTGCCGCCGCCGCCCGCCCGGGCTCGGGTGGTGGGATGTGGGAACTTTCTGATATTATCTTTTTGGACCCCAAATTGCTTAATCCTACCGTTGGAGTTGATTTTTGGGGCATTAATCAACCATTACTTGGCTGATTAACTCCTCCATAATCAGCCCTCCTTCAATGGCCGTGAACAACCTCTCTAATGGCCTTAAACCTGCCACACTAATGGCCTTAAACCTGCCATTAATAGCCCTCACTAATGGCTATTAACAATCTTGTTTGTGGCAGTTGAGTCCCTCCTCCATGCTATATATTGATGCCTCTTTGGCTCAATAATGTGACAACAAAATAGCACAAAAACAATGACGAAATACAGTGGCACATCCTGTCAATAAAAACAGTGAGTAAAGACACACATATACACAATAGAGACACACTATATACACAGAGACAAGACAGAAGAGAAAGTCAGTCCAAAAACGTTGGACGAAAACAAAAACTCTTCCTTCCTTTTCCATTTTTTCAGCAAGTCGATTCGTATTTGTTTTCTTCGTCAGACTCAACCTATTTGCTTTGTAGTGTTGAGATTAAAGTGTTGTTTTATCTTGGGAGACTATTGCCCGCTAACGTAAAAGCATATATACGGGGCAATCTTGTCTTAAGGACAAAGTGCAATCACTCGACTCAACACACAGTTGTAACCATCCAGTTTTAGTTGTTTCTTGATTTCAGGTTATCAAGATTCAAGACTCAACAAACTTGCGGCAGTTCTGAAGATTGACTATTTGTTTATCCTTTCGAACACTTGTAATATTTATTTACTTCCCGTACTACTTTACAATAGCAACCAACATATCTTACCTGGTATGGTTTCCTTCTCCTCTTCCTGTTTGTGCAGAAGTACTCTGTTTTAAACTTGTCGTTCTAATATGGTGCCGTTACAATTGATTTGATGATTAGGTGGTTTTTAAATGACAATGAGTACAGAAGAGGCATCAAAGAAAACTTCACGTCCTCAATTGGTTGTGTTGAACAGGGCGTTCAAATTGGTGAGAGTTCCTTTCTTTGACTATATAAGATGGAAACGAGACATGTTTAATTGGCTATGAGTGGATCATATGTCCGGTTTTAACACTGTGGAGGTTAACTCTTTCAACTGTAAGATGCATAGGCACTAAAGATAGGAAGTTTTGTTCTGTAGCACCCATAAGGTTCTGGATTTACCTGATCTAAAGCAGGAGATACAATGATTTCTATCAGGTAATGACGTAATGGTGTTTATTTTAGTGTTCTATTTTAAAAAGGGGGTCATCTCAAAAAAAAAAACTGGGAATTTGTCATATCCCCCCCTCATATTTCTTTTACTGACATTGACGCTTTCATATGCTAAAAGCTAACTTGGTACTCCACTATGTCAGATCTTTTTAGCTTTTAAATCAGAAGTAATAATTTTCTTTGCTTATGACTGTTATTCATATCCTTGTACTTTCGACTGCTCCAAGATATATTTTCTTTTTTCCTATGTAAATACTAGAGCTGCATCCTTAAAGTTGTCTAGGTACCTTGACTGATTGCTACAGTTATGCACAACTAGTGAATATGAACTGTTGTTATTGTTTGAATATGTTGATCCATTTGCAGGCTGAGCAATGGGTTAACAGTATGGGCCACTCTTCAGATGATGCTAAACCAAATGAGGTTGTTCTAGAGAGTCGACCGCCTAGGTAAAAATTTTCTTCAACATGGTTATGATTTTGACGAAATACCTGGGGTTAATTTCTTTGGTCCTCGTAGGCTAGGAATTGGTGCTGCAGTTCCCCGTCAATCGCAAACTGTACTCTCAAATGACCCCGCTGAAAGAAGATTACGCGCGAAATTGGATGCTGAGAAAAGAAGAAAATTGAAGAACTCTGAAGCATCAACAATTACCGCCAAAGATGAGAAAGTTGATGAAGAAAGTGATGAAGAGGAATCAGAAAGCAAAACAAAAGCGTTCACCAAGAAGAGGCCTACAGCTTATCCCTCGTCTCTGCAAGCAAAAAAGAAGTGACTTCGCATCAGCTAGCAATGAATACTTTGATATGTGCTAGAGTTCTCCTTTTGTATACTATTCTTGTGGCCATTTTGCAAGGTGCAGTTCGTTTGATGTCTGTCTCCAGTTCAGAGAAATGTTTGAGTTCTGAGTAGTTGAATTAAAGTTTCATTTCTTTTTAGAAAAACAACTGCTCATTTTATTCATGTTTTTTTTTTATAAATTACATCTGGTTTGAGGGAGTTGTGGCATCATGTCAAAAACTGAAATAGGATGAAATTATTGATTATATCACCATCTTGTCATTGTTGACAACCTGATTTCCTCTTTTAAGGTGTCATTTTGCTTTGAGTTATAGGTATCTCTTTCGGATGCTATTTTACAACTGACAGAAAATTAGGTGTTTATTTATTCTGATTGAAATTTGAGTTTGTCTGCAGCTGATGATATTTCAGCAAGCATTGGCTTCCTTGGTCTTGGAATTATGGGCTCTAATGGCACAAAAATTTCATAAAAGCAGTGCATGTTCCAATTATTACTTTATAGGCTAATTTAATGGATTTCAATGAGCTTTCACTTTGTGAACATATTTGGGGTAAACGTGTTTTGTTTCCCTGTATATATACAATAACCAATTAAGTAGTAATATCTAAAGGATAAAAAAGTACTATATTAAAATGGAAGATGATTGTGTAGACTCCTTGGACACTGATGTACTGACCGTCTGCAAGTGCAGTGAAGTCTATCATTTAAGAACCAAGCACTATCAAAGTAGCAATTAGCATCGTCAAGGGGCTCTAAAATGATGGGGGCAAGTCAAGAGCTCCTTCATCCTTTTACAATCAGAAGCTTTTTGCAACTCTGGTTCAAGATACCAAGATATGACTAACCAAAATTGAAACAAATTGACAGCAGTAGCTTCAAACATACATAAGCTCACATAGAGTGATACAAACAACCATGTCAAGATATTATTTCTTTCTTTTCTACTTCCATGTAATTTTCAGTTACAATCACTTTGTACTTACAAGAGAAAATCTAAGGAAAAAAGAGGGACAAAAAAAGGATGACCTGTGTCAAACGCCCAAAGCCTCAACAACCAATTCGCCAGAAAAAGAAGAAAATCTAAATATGTAGGTAAAACACACATTAACAAACCACATTCTACATGTCATGAGGTTCTCCCCAGGAGGAACTAACACCTTCTCTGATTTCTTAAAAAGCAATTGAATCAATGAGGGAGTTTTCCGATCCCTGGTGCCACACATTATACTTTATTGGTTTAGCTTTTGCATGGAAGTCTGTTATGCTAGTGTCATAAAAGTAAGTAGTGTTGCTAGGAGAAGAAAGTGTATTTGAAGCACTCCAAGCAAGAAGCTAGATGAGAGGTGAATTGATTAGTTGAGATATCAAGATTTTACGCCATTTTTCATTCACAAAAGCTGCATGGTCTACTTCGTTATCTAGAGTCTAGGGAAGCCTTCTCACAGTCTCTACGAAGAGACAGGTCTGGTTACTGGTCCACGCTACTCTCAATTTCACTCTTGGCTGGGAAGAGAACATCTTCTGCACACTCAGAAGTATCACTAGAATTGCTCAAAATTGTGTCATCCATCAACTCTTCCAGAATAATCTCCCCCATCTCATCACCGATATGTCCAAGATCCAATCGGAGATTCATCCACATCCCTGATCTTTCCACGTCTTTTTTGACAAGCTGGTCCAAAGAATGAGGAGCTGAATACCGGAGAAGATGCCATTCTACTCCCTCCCATACTTCGTTTATCAGGTCCATCCCTTTTGGAACAGGTCGAATGTTATGTTTACTGAGTGACATTCTGGGGTTGCAGCCAAAATAGCGCTCGCATACTTCCTTAAGAACTTCATTTGCACAATCAAAAAGGAGCTTTTGATCATGAGAAGAACGACTTGAAAATAACTCTACCTCGTCAAATAACGATGGGTCAAGAATCTGGTCAGAAGAAAGCCACCTCAAGAGAAACTCATCCCAACTTAATCCTGAACCTAGAAGAATTGCTTCTACGTATTCAAAAGCGGATTCTTCATTTTCGAAACAAACTATTGGACAATCTTGTTCACTGATGGAAGAAACTGGTTCTTCAAAATGGATTTTCCGTGGTTGAATTTCTGGATCAACTGTATGCAATTGAACAACTATATTTCAGGTTGGTGAGCATATAAACAAATGATAGATCTTAGTTTAAGCAAATCTTGGTAAAACAAGTTTAACCTGGTTGGCATATGGTGCTTGCAGGACTGATATCATCCTCTCCGAATAATGGCTCAAGTACTGATACCGGACTAGGTCGCTCCTTTCTATCAACTGCACTGTCAGGATCTTCAACTTTCCTGGGGCTTGAAGAGCCCGGAGATGAGGTTGGTGAAGAAGATAGAGTTTTTTGATCCTTCCCAGATGGATGCTGAAATAAAGAAGCTCAAGATTTTAGATATTGTAGCACCAAAGAGAAGTAGAGAGCAGCACATTCTTTCTTCGTCATTTTTCAAGGGGGAGGGGCAAGGGGCTTCTGCACGAGCTTCCTTTATATTATTTTCACTACTTATTAAAGTCTCACTAATTTAGCATAACACCGTTGTAGTGTTTTAGTTCACATCTCATATTAGTGGGACTTTAATAAATATATCTTGTCTTAGCATAACATTGGTGTAGTCTATTAAATAATGAAAACAACCACAAGAAGACATAGATCTTACCCTAAGACAAACTAGTTATAGAGAAAGGTAAACAACCAAAATAAAAATTGTTGACCTATATATAGAAAGGAATTACTGTAAGAAATGACAGATAGAGTATGACAAGACTCTCCTTTTAGAATCTTATTTCTGACCATAAATTGCTATCGTATAAAGAAATATGCTGCGGATATTGACAGCGAATTTTTTTAAAAAGTGTTACAACCTTCATTTCGTAAAATGATGAGAATGAAGTTTAGGAGGTGAAGAAAACAAACTCTCATAAATCATTTTCTTCTGTAATATTCCAGTGAGTAACTTATTTGAATATTGTATAACAAAAACTTAATCAAAATTGAACAAAAAAATAATGCTACACTTTCAGTTATTACAATGTGCAATCCATATACATGCACACTAGAAATACCAAGTAGGCAACAAAAGTACTAGCAAGCACTACTTACTTCTTTTAAGTAGTCAAATGACAATTCAAATCCCTGGGAAGAACTTCCATCATCCACTGCATTGGTAGAATCACCATCAATTTGGATTTCTCTGTCAGTTGGAGCACTCAAGATTTCACCTTCTTCCTGACATCTGGTTTTGATTGCTTCTTCCGTTAGATCTCCTGCAATAATTTAGATACTGATTACACGATAATAGATTTTGAAATTGGCCAACAGTGAATTGGCAAATGAAGTGTTCCCTAGATTCAAGAGACGATCAAGAGAAAAATACCTTCAGGACTTGTATGACCAGTTGAAGCTGCGTTTTCATCTAAAATTGGAACCTCTAGATTTGTGCTGGCAGACATGGTGCACTCATTAGGATACTTGTCAGAACAGCTAGATTCTATCACTAAGTCTTGGCTGGATGGACTTGGATCCGTAACATGGTCTTCTTGTACATGTTGAAGTCTGTTATCATTCTCTTCCTGTATAGGGTCAGTAAGAGGCTCCCTCTTTTGGGAAGGTAGCATACCATCCTTGCTTTTTTCTCTCGGGCTGCAGCCAGGTGAACTGTTGTACTCGGGAAATGAAAGTATCCTCCCCAAGGATTTAGGCAACTGTCCACTATTCACCTCTGTTGTCTCATTTTCATTGTCCAGCATCTCCACGAGGTGCTTTTTTGCCTCAATGTAGATGTTAGACATTCCTGGCCTGGGAAAATCAGATGCCTCATTCGGCGTGACTGCTTCAACACCTTTTGACTTGACAATCTTATCCCCTTTCTTCATTCCCAGAGGGGATTTAGCAAATTTTTCAGTATAAAAATGGTCTCTATTAGGAGAACTCCATCCTAAATTTTCTCCAGAGATCCCTCTGTCACTGTTACTCCGCTTCAGCTGTTCAGAGGGAAATCGACGGATGGTTCCTTCAGGAGAGATCCCATGACGATCCTTTCCCATTGCATGCTTGAGTCTTCTTTTAATTTCTGTAAATGAGAACTGGGACGTGTTTCTCTCATGCTGCATAGTACGTTGCACTGGAGGGTTAACATGGATTTGAGAACTGGGTGATTGCAAGCCTGCTGGTCCAGGCTTCAAAATAACAATTTTACTTGAAGGTCGGGGTGTCTCATCTTCCATTGGAGGGTAAACTTCTTGAGACTTGCTCCTCCTCCTGAAAAATTTGCGTTGTTTGTGGTTTATGACATCATCTGTTTTTTCATGAACTCGATTTTGCTCTGACATATTGGATTGTGAAATCAAGTTAGGTTTCTGCTTTTCCTCAAACTGAGCATCCTCCAAACTTCCAATTTGCTTTACAAGCCTTGAGTTTGGATCTTGTAGGAGTCTCAAAATAAAGTCCTTATTTGAACTTAGTGTCCGCAGTGCATCCATGAACTCTTTTGATTGGAGGGTCTTGTTATCTTCTCCCAATTGTTTATTGATTCTCGATCTCTGATTGATAAACACCTCAATCGCTGCATTTACCTTTTCTTCAACAACTGGGTGTGTCTGATCTGACTGCTTGTTATGATCATTATGTAAACCTTGGCGGAGCTTCACAAACTTACGATTCTTCTGATGAATCTGGCGGAGTTCTTCCATTACAATGTCCAGATCATCGAGGGCCGTCCCTCCAGAATCTTGACGACAAGGTGCTTCAGACCTCAAATTTCCTGAATCATCCAAATCAGGAAAGTGTGTATTACTTGGTCTGCGTGTTCGCCTGCTGTTCTTTCTTGACCGCCATGATTTTTCTGAATTAAACTCTTCTGCATCTATTTCAGAGCCATTGCCCTGTTTTTTCGGGCTTTGCTCATTAATCATTTCTTCTTCCATGAGCTCCTTTACACTTGTTCTAGGATCAGGTACAGCTACTTCACTTTCTTCATCATCCTAAATTCATAAATGCCATATATTTTATCATGCCAGCATATGGATATAAATAAGCTGGGATGCTTAAGCATCTCGTGTTTTTTCCATATTTCAATATACAGTCAAAAGTAGCCTGATAACGTACCTCAATATTCAGTCTATTATCACTGGGATTCGACAATTCCTGCATAGAGCTTGAAGAAGCAGAACCTGCAGAAGACAAAATAATGTGATTTTGTTAGACAAGGGGAGGGGATGGTAGAATTGATAGCGGAATAGTAGAAAGCTGCAAGCAAATAACAGAGACAGATTCAATTCTTACCAACAACTGGTTTGCTTACTCTCTTTCTGTCTGAGAGTAACCTTCTAGTGGTTCGACCTTGACGGAAGTCAAAGATGCTAATCAAACCCCAAATGCAACCCGCTCGATCCTTCTCGTATCTCAGAGCGCGTCGTTGTGATTTCTTTGCCATGTTCGTGAACTTATTAACTTCAGTGCACTCTATTCAATTGTTGATACTACAATAGCCTATCTGCTCAACAAGAAAAAGAACTTAGATTAAGGACATATAATTGGAAACTCCCTAAGCTTCTGAATCCAAGAAAGGGTTATTGAAACACCAGAATCCAACCAAAATGATATACAGCTAAAGAGACAATAAATATCCTAGTTAGAAACATCAAACTATTGGGGATTAGGCTATGTTGAATTCTCTAAATAGATTCACCTTCAGATCTCTTCCAGTAAAAGCAATACAAAGTTTGTAAAAAACAGAATGGAAGGATCATGAAATTTTACTAATAATATACAATATGTGGAATTTCAATGGGGCTAACTGGAGAAGCTTCCAAGATCATGTCAATTACAGTAGTGAAAAGGGATCATGTCAACTACAGTAGTGGAAAGGGTTGATAAAGGAAACAATGGAAAACTTTGACCAAAGTTTTGGAACCCCACAGAAGCAAACAAGGAAGAAGACACATAAAATATGCAGCAAAGTGTACTTACAAGAAAACCAATTTCCCTCTTCTAACTCCACAAGTTTCCCAACAGAGTAAAGTTAAGGGAACTGTAGACTTACCTAGTTGGTAACGAATCAATAATTGGATTTCCCCCCTTTTCAAGAACAATCTTTAACACTATTTCCAATAAGGGCAGTGCAATTCCCCCCAAAATACATTACATAGAAAGCAAATTTGGCTCCACTACTCCAAGGATATCTCCAAATTCTTCAAAGGGATCAACTTTTCTTAACCTTGTTTTTCACAAAGCAAAAACTCCAATACTTCCTTCTATACAAAGACCAAAAACTCAACTTTTCTCCAACCAACAATGGCCCTTCAACAAAACTGTTTCAGACACATAATGTGGCATCAGCAAGTCATCCTTGTACCTTTTTTTGTCGGCAAAGACTTCAAAAAAACCAAAATTCACTCTTCTTTATCGATAAAAAAATATTTTTTTCATCAATTAAGAGGCACCCCACAAAGGGTTCTTCACCAAGATTGAAACTTTTCTTGTCACATGAATCATGCAAACTAAACAGGTAACAATCAAGAACACAAACTCTTCCCCTTTGGCACGTTTAAAGAGAATAAAAAATATTTTTTAGATTAAATAGCAATATCAAGGGGGATTTTATCAACAAGAGAGGGTCAAAAAAGCAATAATTCAATACTAAGAACTCTTATTTTTTACTTTTTTTTTCCTTTGGGCTACAAGGGTATCGAATACCAACCAAAAAGACTTAAAAGAAAGAACCCCAGATGAATAAAACACCGACCCACGTATTTACAAAGAAAATTAGTTGTGGCTTGTGGGGCAACCATTAAAGACCAATGAAGATAGAAAAAAAAGCAATCTTGAAAACTGGAAAGTAAAGATGCTACTATGTGTGTGTGAGACAAAAAAGGTTTAATTTTTAAGCCTTTAGGATGGTGGACAATTAAGGTGAAGAAGAAAGAAGAGTTCTTGCCACCTGGGATTCTAATGGTGGGACCATTCAACCACAACACAAATGGAGCTTTTTCCCACTAAGGAAAACTGTTTTGTCCTTCTTGATTTTTTAATGTTCATCAATTTATAGATTTCATCATCACTGTCACTATGACACAACTCACCCCCACAAGCTTTCTTTCTATGCAAAAATATGGTGTGTGTTTTTTGTTTTTCAATTTTATTTGATTTTGAGTTATGTGGTAATCAGACAAAAATGTATGAGCATTGGATTCATGGGGGAGAAAAAGAGAGAGGGAAATTGTGAGTGTTTTTTAACACTTTTGTTTTTGGTAGAAATTGACTTGTAGTTGTATTTGTTTTCATGTACTATACAGGTAGCTGTAGATGATAGGGATAGGCCAAAAGGGGGATATATATTGAATTATGTTAAAGTTACAAGGATAAAACTGGAATAAATGTGAGCTGCAAATATTTATATTTTATTTTCCTTTTTAAGCATACAAAAAAATAATTTAACTAATTTGGATTTGATAAGTTTTCCTAAACTAATACTTCCTCTCTCTCAAATACTTGTCTCATTTTATTTTTTTAAAGTCAAATTACATGGACTTTAATTAATATTTTAAGATATATTTTTTCACCATATTGATATAGAAGAATTACGTCATATAATACTTTTCGTTTAATTTTTAAATATTAAATTACTCTAATTCAATTTAACTTTTACCTCTAAAAATGAGACGTGATAAGGATTTTGATAATGATAGAATATAATGGAGTAACTGCAATTTTTTGTACCATGGTTACGTAAATTTTTGGATGAGCATTTTGTACACTTATTATCACTTTTTTTTTCTTATCGATTTGATTTGATTTATCAATTTAGTTTAATCTTACGATTTTAATTAAACGCCCCGAGCAATTAGAGTTAGTACTGGATTTCACGAATATGATGAAATTATTTGTAGTAGATTTTTCGTAATCTAATATTTTCACTTGATAAATTTTGTTCTTGAATTGTTACAGTCTCTATATATCATTCAATTTAATAGGGAGAATCTACCAAACTCATAAGAGACCTATGTGACAAGTTGGTAAAGTATTGATTGATATTTTAGAAAAAAGAAACTAGTAATAATTTAATAATTTCACTTTGCATTAGAAAGAAGAAAAGTGGGAAACGTAATTAGGAAAGGAAATCTTCATTGAGCAAAGATAAGAATACTATTTAATTTTCAACCTTTCTTATCATTTTGTTAGGAAAAGAGAAGAAAAAAGTTGTTATAGAAAGTTGATTTATGAGATGGCCACGATGATAATGATAATTACGTTGAATGAGTAAGTTAGAATTCAAACTCATTTACCTCGCTTAAGGGGAAGCAATGAACATATTCTTAGGTGTTTAGAACGTACTTCTTTTTGGGGTAAATACCTAATTGGACCTTTGTAAATTTTGTTTATAGTCTGGTAAAGAATACAGGAGTAATTTTTTTTAAAAAAAAATGATCAAACTACAAAGCTAGAAATGTTAAAATGAGTAGAGATATCAGTTTCGTTGAGGAAATAGTAAGTAAAATATAACTAGGAGTGAGACAATTTTAGGAAGAATTCGACAAAACAATCTCGTAATTTCAAGAAAAAGTTACATTTTGACAAAAAAATCTATAATAATAAGGTTCGGGTGATTCTTTACCAAAAGCATAGGTATCCACTAAGTCGTAATATTATGTACGAAATTGCACCTAGGTTGTTGATTTAAGATCAAGAAGGTTTATTGAACATATTGTTTTCAAACCCAAAAAATTAAGAGGGTTAAGTGAAATTTACTTTAAAAAAACAGAGAAACAAAGTATTTGTAAATAGAGAGGGACAAACAAATTGTAAATGTAGACAATTCAAAATATATATTGACACAGATGCAACTAACACAGTTTAGAACAACGCTCTAATAATTTAATACTATTATTTGCACCTTGAAGTGTAAATTTAGCTTATGATTCGTCCTCATTTTTAAGTGTAATAAAAAGTTCATTTTTCTGCTTACATTTAGAAAGTAAAGACATTTTACCTATCACATTTTTAAATTTATAAATGAAAAAGAAAGAATGTGATCAATAAGCATTTTATATGAAATATAACATATATTTGAAGTTCATATAGTCGATCCCATTAATTTGAGTTGAAAAGTAATTTCGACACAACATCTTTATGATCTAAAATTCATCAGCAAAGTAATAAAAGGGAAAAAATGGATAGCATATTGACGAATATCTAAAATTCAAAAGTAAAATATGAGTTCAATATATTATCTACCATAAACAGGGATGCAAGATTGCACCTAAATGATATCATCGTTTTTATTCAATAAAAATAATAATTTATAAAGCAAAGTATGATTTTTGTAAATCAAAATACGCTTTGAACTACGCAGATATTCTATGTATATTGTTTTTAAGCATTCATATACAAAATGTACTTAGCACGATTAATTTAAATTCGTGTCTGATAAACTCACTAACAACAGAATAAAATGCTCTTTACAAAACAAAAAATTCTCAATCTTCAAAACTCCGATCCCATCAATGAATTAAGAATGAAATTATCACAACAATCCCACTGCATGGTCCTAATTAACATATGTGAAATAGTGCAAAACCAGTTTTAGTCTTTGATAGAATATATGTAGTATATTCATAATATACTACGTATATTCCTTAATATTATTAGCAATATTGTACATATGTAATTATGGTAGTAATCTTTAGTATCATGAAAATATATATTTGATTTCTGTAATTATAGGCTAGGTTTACTATTGTATATCATGTGTATAAATCTATTACATTAATGAAAATAATCAAGAAATTATTCTCTTTCATGATATCAGCAGTCTAGGGCAAACTTTTTCTTCTCCAAAAATTTTCCCCTGCCACCTCCCTACTCCAACTCGGCCGTCGGCCGATTAAAACCCCCATCCCTTACAATTTTTTTCGCAACCCTAATTCTCTTCTTGTTCTTCCATCATGTCTACCACAAAGAACACATTTTATCATGCCCTTGCAGTCTCCAATATCAAGAACAACATCCCTATCGTTCTTGAGATGGAAAACGTCCAATACACGACGTGGGCAGAACTATTTAAAATTCACGCAAGGTCGAATAGAGTCCTTCATCATATCGTCAGACCGGAAAAAGACAAGGAGAATGTGCCTTCCTCAGATGATGAAATTGAGTTGTGGGCAACTCTTGATGCTACAGTCCTCTAATGGATCTATTCCACCATCTCTACGGACCTTTTCCAGACAATTATCGAACCCGACGCCACGACAATGTAAGCTTGAAATAAGTTATGTGATATATTCCAAGATAACAAAAATTCTCGTGCCGTAACTCTTGAGCAGGAATTCTCTCACATAAATATGGAGGATGTTCCGAATGCCTCAGCCTATTGTCAAAGGCTCAAGGAGTTGTTGGATCAACTCAAGAACATCGGCGCGCCCATCACAAACGATCGTCTCGTTCTTCAGATGGTTGCAGGCCTCTCTGAGGCGTATAATAGAGTTGTCACTCTTCTTCGTCAAAGCAATCCTCTCCCGCCGTTCTACCAAACACATTCCATGCTCACATTAGAAGAAGCAGGGTTGGCTAAAACGGCGACAACCGGAGCCAATTTCGCCATGATGGTGGCCACGTTACGCGACACCGATGACTCTCGCTCCTTCTTGCAAAAATCTAGCCAAAAAACCGTAACAATTGTGACGGCAAAAGGGCCAAAATAAAAAAATGGAGGCAAAACCCGCGGTCGTGGCAATGGCGTAGGATGGGGTGGCGGCAGTGGCCAGCAGGGGCTTGGGCCGCAACACTATTAGTCGCTGCCTTCGGCCAGTGGATAATGGTCGTGGAGCTAGGCCAGTGGGCAGTGTCCCACTCCATCTTATCAGGCCTTTCCACCTCAATTTTGGGCCAGGCCCAATGGCAACCAGCAACAAGCTCGGCAGAACCAAGCCTGGCAGCAACCTGGCCTACTTGGGCCTAGGCCTCAACATGCCTTCATTACTGTGGGCCCAACAGCAGCCCCGACTCACACGGATATCGAGGCAGTGATGCATACACTTGAACTAAATCATCCGGGTGCAACTTGATACATGGACACCGATGCTACTTCTCACACGACATCCGCACCAGGTAATCTCTCATCTTATTTCAATTTGAACAAAAATTGTGACATAATTATTGGTAATAGTGATTCAATTTCAATTCGTGGTTATGATCACACAAATTTATCTCCCCCGAACCCACCTTTAGCCTTGAAAAATGTCATTCATGCTCCTCAATTAATTAAAAAATTTGTGTATGTTCGAAAATTTACAACTGATAATTGGGTTTCTGTTGACTTTGACATTTTTGGATTTTTTGTGAAGGATTTCTCGACGGGGATACCTCTAATGAGATGTGATACTTGGGGCGAGCTCTATCCTATCACCACTACCACTACCACTAAACAAGCCACATAATCAACGTTTGCCGCTTTAGCACCTTCCTTATGACATGCACATTTGGGTCATCCGGGAGCGTTTGTTATTTCCTCTATTAAAAACAATAATTTTATTGAGTGTAATAGTACGCGTAGTACTAATGTTTGTCCTTCTTGTCCGCTTGGAAAACATGTTAAATTACCGTTTGTTGCCTCCAATTCTAGTACTTTGTTGCCATTTGATATTATTTATAATGATTTGTGGATATCTTCCGTTTTAAGCTCTTTGGGTCACCGTTATTATGTGTTATTTTTGAATGATTATTCTAGTTTTTTGTGGACCTTTCCGGTATCTAAAATGTCTCAAGTTTATTCCACATTCCTATCATTTAAAGCATTCATCCGTACCCAATTTGAATGGAAAATTAAGAACATTCAATGTGATAATGGAAGAGAATTTGATAATGGGCCGTTTAGAGAATTTTGTAAGGTTAATGGTATATCTTTTCGGTTTTCTTGTCCACATACGTCCTTAAAAAATGGGAAAGCCGAAAATTTTTTTGCACTATTAATAATATTGTTAAGACTTTACTAGCCCATGCTTCATTACCTCATTCATTTTGGCATCATGCATTACAAATGGTGACTTACCTTCTTAACGTACTCCCTAGCAAAGGATTAGCATACCAATCTCCTCTACAAATTCTCTATCATAAAGACCATTTGTATTTTCATCTTAGGGTGTTTGGGTGTTTATGCTATCCTCTTTTCCCATCCACTACAATAAACAAAATTCAAGCCCGTTCTACCACTTGTGGTTTTTTGGGTTATCCATCTAATCATCGTGGTTACAAATGTTATGATTTATCCTTTAATAAAATCATAATTAGTCGCCATGTCATTTTTGATGAAACCTAATTTCTGTTTGCTAAGTTGCATAATTTTGTGTTTAATTCTTATAACTTTCTGGATGATGGGCTCTCATCGTATGTGGTCCACCATTTGGTTCGGCTCACATCTTGGGATTTGGACCAGCAGACACCGGCAGACCCAATGCCTACTGGCCCAGATTCTTCTCGTGATCAAATTCAGCAAGCAAGTCCACTGCCTCCTGGCCCAAACTCCCTTCGTAATCCAATTATGCCAGTAGGCCCACTGCATGCTGACCCATTTTCCTCTCCGGTGAGTCCCTGCCATGAGGCCCACTGCCTGCTGGCCCAACCCGTGACCACCCACTTGGTCCAATAAGTTTTGATGTCACTACATCGACCTAGGTCCGACCCACTTCTATTTCGAGTCAAGGGCCCGTTACTCGTAGCCAACGAGATATCTTTAGACCAAAATGACTTTTTAATCTCAACTCTAATATCACTAAATCACCCCTACCATGTAACCAGTGTCCGCCCTTCGTGACTCGAATTGAAAAATGGTCATGGATGATGAATATAATGCTCTTATTGAAAATAAGACGTGGGAGTTGGTGCCCCGTCCATCTGGTGTCAATATGATTCGTTCTATGTAGATTTTTACTTATAAGAAAAAATCTGATTGTTGTTTTGAGAGGCATAAGACCTGTCTTATAGGCGATGGTAAAACTCAACAGGTTGACGTGGATTGTGGAAAGACATTTAGTCAGGTGGTCAAACCGGCGACTATTCACACAGTTCTCAGTCTGGCTCTCTCAAAAGCATGGCCCATTGATCCGCTGGACTCGAAAAATGCATTCTTACACGGTGATCTTAAGGAAACTGTATACATGCATCAACCATTGGGTTTCAGGGACCCCGATCATACTAACCATGTGTGCTTGCTGAAGAAGTACTTGTATGTGCTAAAACAGGCCTCTCGGGCCTGGTACAAAAGGTTTGCAGATTATGTGTCTACTACTGAGTTTTCTCACATCAAGTCTGATCATTCTATGTTCATCTACCATCGCGGTACTTCTCTGGCATACATTCTATTATATGTGGATGATCATCTGATAAACTGCGCAAGTCTGTCATATCTCTTCTTAGCTCCGAATTTGCTATGAAAGACTCGGGGCCTTTGAGTTATTTTTTGGGTATAAGTGTAACTCGTCATGCAGGTAGTCTATATCTATCCCAGAGAAAGTATGCAACTGAGATTATTGAACGGGCTGACATGTCATCCTGTAAGCCATCTCCTACTCCGGTTGATACCAAACCGAAGCTGAGCTCTAATTCTAGCACACCCTACGAGGCTCCCTCCAACTATTGCAGTCTTGCAGGGGCTCTTTAGTATCATATGTTCACGAGACCCGATATTACTTATGTAGTGCAACATGTGTGTTTATTTATGCATGATCCGAGGGAAGAACACATGCACGCTCTCAAACACATTGTGTGTTACATTCAGGGCACTCTTGATTATGATTTACACTTATATGCATCATCTGTATCTACTTTCATGTCTTATACATATGCTGATTGGGGTGGATGTACAAATACCAGACGCTCGACATCTGGTTATTATATGTTTCTGGGTGATAACTTGGTCTATTGGTCGGCTAAACGCCAGGCTACTTTATCGCGTTCCAGTGCGGAGGCCGAATATCGAGGGGTAGCTAATGTGGTGTCTGAGTCATGTTGGTTGCGTAACCTCTTCTTAGAGCTTCGTTTTCCTATTTAGAAAGCTACCTTTGTATACTGCGATAATGTTAGTGCGATATATCTCTATGGTAATCCTGTCAAACATCAGCGCACTAAACATATCGAGATGGATATTCACTTTGTTCGCGAAAAGGTAGCTCGTGGACAAGTACGTGTCTTGCATGTCCCTTCACGGGTACCAAATTGCTGATATCTTTACTAAGAGTCTTCCCTTAGTTCTGTTTGAAGATTTTAGGGACAGTCTCAACGTACGACAACCGCCCGCTATGACTACGTGGGTGTGATAGAATATACGTAGTATATTTCTAATAGACTACGTATATTCCTTGATATTATTTGTGATATTGTACATAGGTAATTATGGTAGTCATCTTTAATATTAGAAAAATGTATATTTAATTTTTTTAATTATATGCTAGATTTACTATTGTATATCATGTATATAAATTTATTACATTAATGAAAATAATTGAGAATTATTCTCTTTTAGTCTTAATCAGAAACGAGAAGTGTTGTTTGGTAAGGATTCAATATTGCAGAAATGCCCCACAAAACATTAATTGAACAGTTGGACCCTTCTACGGTGATGTAAATTGTTATGTCTAATCTTGAAGGCCCATATGAGACAAACAGCTTATCTCCCACCCCACCCCCCTCCTTTTTGTTTCCCCTTTTTCTAATTCACTTTTTTTTTGGACTGGATATTCCTGACTTACTTTGTACAATTTTAGATAAATTAATTAGAAGATCATAACTGATCATGGTGGTAATACTTATGATTGTTCCCCTCATGTTGATGTTAAAAAAAAATAGAATGCTGAGATTTGAATCTAGGGGCTTAACTAATACTAGTTGTTATTTTATTTTAATTTGAATTTTCTTAAAATATAGAATCTATGACAACTCATTAGTTATTACTACTTAGTAGATTTGCAATTGTACGTTCTAAAAGTGTAAGATTCGCGCACTAGTAGTACTAGAAAGAAAAAATTACAGATAGTAATGAAAAAAAAAATTACCAGACAAAAAGGGTATTACGCAAGGAAAATTCTTGAAGTTGGATGTTTGCCTAAAGAATTTCAGATTTTGAGGAGATATCTCTCCCTCTCAAAACATTGGAAAATAAGAATGGGAATTCTAATTAATTAAAATGTTACGCCATTCGTCTAGGTCACACTGACACATTTGAAATTATATTTTTTGGTTTCTGATTCGATGTTTGACTAATTTGAATTCACACCGATAAAGTTTATTAAAAGAAAAAATACTTCTTATCATAAATTTTTCATTCTCAATACTACAAATTCAGACTTCTAAATAAGGACGAAAATCTCATTCCACCACATCACATGATGATAAATTGCAGCTGAAGCTAGAGAACCCATTAAAAGAAGAAGAGAATACATTCCAAAGTACTCAAGGAACTCCAAATAATGTAACATATTTTATTATTTTAACAATAGAAAAAGAAAAAGAATAAATTCCAACAAGATACACGGTTGCCAAGAGGTAAAAAATCGAACTCCTTAGTATTACGTGTTCATATTCAATAACAACCGCAGCACAGCTACTAATTCTAGTTAATTTCCCTCTTAATTACATGTTCATTATGTTTAAAGAAAAATGGATATGGTTCTCTTGTCTAAATTAAGCCAGGGAGTACTCCCTCCGTCCTATATTACTTGGTCACTTTTCCTTTTACACGCTCTTTAAGAAATCATAAATAAAAATAATATTTTTACTACATTATTTCTATTTCTCTCCAATTAATTGGACTCTAACCAATATTGGTTACTTTTAAAAATAATTAATATTAAGGACAAAATTGAAAAAACTTAATTAATTCTATCTTCATTTTAGAAAGTAATCAAGTAATTTGAATATATATTTTTAGTAATGTAGCCAGGTAATATGGAATGGAGGAAGTAGTATTTAAAATAGGGGTGGCCAGTGGACTGGATTCGGGGCGGGGCGGGTTCCGGCGGGACGGGACCCGACGGGACTGGGGGGAGGGCGGGACCGGTCCTCCGGCGGGATCCGCTGATGTCCCGTCCCGATCCCGGTCCCGTCGAAAAAGGGGACCGGTCTTGGCGGGGCGGGGCGAGGTCGGGCCGGGATCGGGTTTGTCCGTTTTTTTGCACGTAATTTAAAAAAACAACATATATAAACACTTCACTAATTGAACAAGATAGTGTAATAAAAACATTCCAATGTTGTTTTTGTGCCTCTTATATTATTTAATAGAAATATGATTTTTTTGTAATACAATTTCAAAATTGAAAAAAAATCACATATTTATAAACACCTTTTCTTATTTCTTCACAATGTCTTGTGGTTCTTCGGTTGGAATTGAAATTTATTGGTCAAATTGGTCGACGTCGCTTCCACCTCCGTCGGACAAGATTTCGTTGTAGTTTTCGTCGTCTTCTTCGTTGATCTCCGGTTGACCGCACCTTCTACGCTCCGCTCGTATCCAATCTCTGAATAAAACTGCAATCTCCATGCTGTCTCCCGCTAATGAGTGTCTGTGCTCTCCCATTTGAAATCTTCAGGCAGAAAAAATGCTTTCAGACGCTGTTGATGACGCTTGAATGTTCAACACATCTCGGGCCATCTTTGATAGTGTCGGAAATGTCTTCTCATTTTCCCTTCATTATTTAAGCAAGTCTTCACGCCCTTCTTCATTGAGAACTGTTTGATACGGTACAACACCATGCAAAACAAAAACATCAAACTCGGTAACTTGATTAGTAGTGATACCAATAAACATTCTTATCCGACACCAAACTCGAAATTAGCTAATAAATCCTGGTCCGACCCCAAAGAGGGACCATCGATAAAGTCCAATTAATGTTGACATCTTAAGCTTAAATAATATACAATCAATGAGTATTAATTAGCAAACTTGTAGGGGACTAGAGATGGCCTATGTTTTCAATTATTCCATCTCTTTCGCCCTTTTTGACTTAATTGTCACATCTCTATATAGCTCAGAAATTGCCCACGGTTGCTTGGTCATCTATCTAAACTTAAATTTATTTTATAGTACTACAAAATTAAGCCTGAGTATATATGAACTAAGATAAAGGTATTAATTAACTTAAAGTCTTGGTGATTCATGATTGTACTTAAATGCAATTAATTTTGAAATTATTAATCAGGGCATAAGCGTAAAGTTGTTAAAAAACGAGATAGAGAAAAAAACAATCTTTTTCACCCAATTGTAACAAAGAAATCAAGTTATTTTCGATTTGGAAAAGAATTGAGTACATATTTGATCTAGCTTTTAATAAATGAAATAAACTTTAGACACATTGAACCGTGACCTTTTTGCCTTTTTGGTGCAATTGGAGGAGCAAGGGGATGTAAGGAGGGGAAAAACTTTCTACTATTTGTTTTGGTGCTTAAACCAAATTAATAATAGGGTAATATGTGTCCTTAGCATATTCTTTTATCACTTGATGAAAATATCCCGATGTAAATAAATTTTTACCGTGTAAGGAAAGGAAAGTAAGGGGTGAATATTTTTCATTGCATGTCATATGCCAAGATAGAAAGAGATATGTATGTTTCTTGGCCTAGAAGAGACTCAACATAACTAAAGTGAGGGCAAATGATGGAATTGAAAGGACCACAACAAAAGCCACTCGTTCCTATTCACGTACCCATGTCTATTTAAATCATTCCACACCAACTTTTTCATCTACAAGTAAGAAGCACACATGTTAAGCATTTTGGTCCTACTATGAGTTTAATTGGAGTACTACTATATGTTAATCCATATATAATTTGTTGATCCAAAAAAGTGTCACTATAACTTTCAAGGTTGAACTACTCTGAGACATTAATTCTATCAGTTGGTTCAACACTTCCATCTCTAACCATTACTTTGTTACAACAAATGATTAATCTGGTGCAACTTAATTAAGTTTACCAAATCGGCATATAACAAGCCAGTTTCATTTATCTTAATGGTTTAGTTCAATATTGGTATTAATCTAGGTTCGAATTTGTTTCATCTATTCTTTCTTTGCCAATGTTCCACTAAATCAAATTAAAGATAACAAGCCTTAGGTCAACGATATTGTAATACTTTGTCTAATTTCCAAAAAAAAAATCAGCTAAATAAGTTCTTCTTTGTATGGCGTTTCTTAAGAGATTGACAATTTAAAAATGAGTTGCATATGAATTTTTCGGTCTCAAAAACTAACTACAAATTATTTTAAGTCGATCGATTATAGAGTTTGTTACATGAACAACAAGCAAATGTATGCATAGTATTAGCTACAGGTTCAACCGAATCAAATATCATTGGCTTAGATTAAGAAATTTATTAAATATGTACTAATATTAAATTACGAACCCAATAACTTAAATGGTTGGTCAGCAAGTTCAGTGAATCCTAAATACATAAAGTTTAAATTTTTGATCTGCCTTTGATAGCAGGCTTGTTAAGGTCGTGATTCCAGCTTAATTAATTAGTGTTGTGGATTTGCCTAATAGATTGCAAACAAAATAGATAAACACTAATTGGTGATTGATTACTGGCTAAATTGTCCCATGGCTAACTTAATGCAGAAATCAATTGAATAAGAGAGATGCATTGCGAAGATCTTCAATCCCCTTTTGGTTATTTTCATGTTTTTGACCTTATTATGATTATTTATGTAGCCTAATTATTTATTGTGAGAAGGAAATTTATTTAATATTAGGGCAGCATCATATTCTTCGTTGGAAGCTGTTCAAATGATGTTATCAAGAATTGGTTGGTACTGTTATTTCCCAACCAATTTTTAATGGTTTTCCACGAAAAGAAATCATAGTTTATGTTGTGGGGAACTATAATAAATAACTTTGTGACAAAACCAAACTAGTCTTTTATTTATTTATTTAATTATTTATTTTGTCTTGACTTGTAGGTGGGTGGGTGGATGACTAATTCTTCAAGGAGAAATGTTTTGGAGTTTTTCATTTCTTTAAAATTTGTTTCATTTAGTCGATTTTCTTAAGGTATTGGCCCTATCTGATGATATCATCGTATTTGGGACTGTTTTCTTAAAATACTTTTGAGGTGGGGTTGGTCCATGCCATGGACAACATAAGCAACTCCAAACTATTTGAGATTAAGTTTCACTGTCGTTACATTACAATAGTCCAGTATTTGTCATAATTTTGATTTATTCTATTTAAAGATCTGAACGATTGTTCCTACCTTTCTATAGCTTAATATCTGAGAATAAGTATGAGATTTAGAATATTAAAGGACGAACTATATATTTAATGTTAGAACGGAATAGTTTAAATTTGAATTTGTGGGGCTCCAAATTAAGTTTCGAACATCGGATGAAAAATTTAAAAACAAATAATTTGAAAAGAGTAGTTAATAAAATTAGTCTAAAACTTAATGCTAGGATATTCCACTCTATTCCACATATAAAATAATCCCTAATGATATATGTAGCCTGCTCTAGCCTCTAGCTACCTTAGAATTGAAAGATAATTAATTGATTGATTGATGTGGATGAATATCTTAATTACAAGAGAAAAAGATCTTTAAAGACAAAAAAAAAACTAAAATAACTCCAATCCCATGGCGATTGGGACATGTGCCTCTAAAGAACAGTCACATTGGTTAAAATGAATAAGATTTTAAAGTGTAATCTTGATGACAATAGTTTATTAGATATTATGAGTTGGAGGTATAAAGATGCAATGGAATGATGATTTCTTTTAAAATAAATCAACTTTAGCCTAACAACTGCCACCCACAAAGTGTGCCCTGTGACATTTTATTTGCAGTGTTAATAAAACCAATAAATGGGGATATTTAATAAAAATTCTCTTAATGTTCAGGTATGTTTAGATTCTAAAATAACTCGACTTATAATACATCTTCCTAAGCAAATAATCCAAGGTTAAAGTAGTGATCAAAGTGACAGATGAAAAGGACACAAGACAAAGTAACGTAATTAAACAATCAGCAATAAATCCTTGAGTTTTGTTTCATTATCCATATAGGGATTGATGATAATGTTGGGTATTGATATTGGTGAATGGGAAATGATTGGAAAGAAAAGTGGGAGTTGTCCCACATCGGTAGTAGAAAGAAAAGTGAGAGTTCCCTCTTGCTTTATAAAATAAGCATTTATCCCACATCGGTAGTGGAAAGAAAAGTTCTTCTACTTATAAGTAGAATTACTCCTTCTTGTAAGTAAAAGGGTTGAGGGGGCAAGGACCCCTCGCGCCGTCGTCGTCGCTCGCTCGGCTTCGGATTTGGTCAAATGATTTGATTGATAATCTTTTTGGACCAAATTTTCTTTAATTTTTAATTATTTAATTAATTATTATTTAATTAAATTAATTAACTTATCCAATCCTACCCGTTAGTGACCCCGACCGCGACCGTACGGATCCGCGTGTCCGACCCGCGACCCGTTTCTTTTCCATATTTAAATTTCCCACCGTTTTCGGTGGTCGTTCGTAAAAGGTTGCAAAACTTCGAAACAAGATTTCCATGGCTATAAATTTGTTTGATTCCTCGAAATTTTACTTACGAATTTTCTCGAACAACACAAACTTCTTCTTCTTCTCGCATAAACAAATTCTCGTGTGATATACTTTCTTTGTTGAGTGGTTCGCCGTTACTCTGAATTTGGAGTACTACTATTCTGGTAAGATAATCGTTCTATCCTGGGAGGGGATATTTCATCAACCTCGAGTACTGTGAGGGGAATAATTTCCTTAAGGACACACTTTGAACTAAGTGGGCTCGATTATATTCTGAAAAAATTATTCTTATTTTTTCAACACTGATTCTGTTTATTTTAAGTAATTATTATTTACTGGTTTTTTTGGAATACATATTAATAACAATCGTAAGGAAATTAAATTTTTTTAATTAATCTGTATTTTGTTTTGGAGATTAAAACCTGTGTGGTTTTCTACTCCGTATGAAATTTCATATTCTGACTTGAAGACATAAAAACTTCGTTGGAATATTAAAGTTCATACTTGTACAATGTTTTGAAGAACATAAAAACTTCATCGTTGTTGTATTCTGGGTTTGGAGATTAAAACTTGTGTAGTTTTCTACTCCATATGAATATTAGTATTCGACTCGAAGATATAAAAACTTCGTTGGAATACTAAAGTTTCATAATTATACTGCGATTTGAAGAAATAAAATCTTCATCGTTTAAGTCTGTGATTGAATTGCTATTCTAGTTTTATTAACTAAAACAGTTTGTCGATTTGACAGTGACAAACAAATAATGACAATTGAGACTGGAACTACCTCTGCAAATACTGCACCAGCGGTTACTCCTACAACCCGTACCGCTGTGCCACCGGCTGAGAAACCTGCGAAGTTCACCGGTGCCAACTTTAAAGGATGGCATCAAAGAATGTTCTTTTGGCTTACCACCCTTGGTATGCAAAAGTTCACCAGTGAGGACCCTCCCGTGCCTGCCGCCGACATGCCTGACAACCAACAGTTCATGGTTACTGAGGCTTGGAAACAGGCTGATTTTTTGTGCAAAGGCTACATTTTGAGTGCCTTAAAAGATGACTTGTACAACGTCTACAATGCAGTAGAGACCTCCAAAGAACTGTGGAGTGCACTTGAAAAGAAGTACAAAACTGAAGATGCTTGCTTGAAGAAGTTTGTGGTTGCCAAATTCCTAGACTACAAAATGGTGGATGGAAAAACCGTTGGAACCCAAGTTCAAGAGCTTCAACTTATCTTCCATGACCTTATTGCTAAAGGTATGGTAGTAAATGAAGCGTTCCAAGTGGCTGCAATGATTGAGAAGTTGCCGCCCTCATGGAAAGATTTCAAGAATTATCTTAAGCACAAAAAAAAAGGAAATGAAGTTGGAAGATCTTGTGATTCGTCTCAAGATCGAGGAAGATAACAAAACCGCTGAGAAGAGGTACCGTAAGACTTCACCAATTGAAGGGGCAAACATCGTTGAAGATGCTGCTCTGAAAAAGAACAAGAAAAGGAAGAGGCCTTCTGTAAAGGAGAAGGATTCCAACAAGAAAAAGTTCAAGGGCAACTGCTTTAATTGTGGGAAAGCTGGCCACAAATCCCCAGATTGTCGTCTCCCGAAAAAGGACAAGCCAATATGGTGGAAAAGAATGATGATATGGATGATCTGTGTGCAATGCTATCGGAGTGCAATTTGGTTGGAAACCCAAAGGAGTGGTGGCTTGATTCTGGTGCCACTCGACATGTTTGCGCTACAAAAGAAGCATTTGCAACCTATGCTCCCGCTGGACCCGAAGAGGTACTGTTTATGGGAAATACTGCAACAGCCAAGGTTGACGGATATGGGAAGATACTTCGAAGATGACTTCCGGCAAGGTCCCGACTCTCAACAATGTTATGCACGTTCCAACAATTCGGAAGAATTTAGTTTCAAATTTCCGACTACTCGTCAAAAACGGGTTTAAGTGCGTGTTGGTTAGTGAGAAAATTGTAATAAGTAAGAATGAATTGTTCATAGGAAAGGGCTACCTCACCGAGGGCCTTTTCAAACTCAATGTAATGGTTGTTGACAGTATTAATAAAAATTCGATTATTCGTCTTACTTATTGGAGTCAAATGATTTATGACATGTTCGTTTAGGACATGTCAACTACAAAACCTTGCGAAAATTGATTAATTTAGAAGTATTGCCTAAATTCGAGTGTAATAAATCTAAATGTGAAATCTGTGTTGAATATAAGTTTGTTAAACATCCATATAAGTCTATTGATAGGAATTCAAATCCTTTAGACTTAATTCACAGAGATATATGTGATATGAAGTCAATACCATCTCGCGGTGGGAAAAAGTATTTTATAACTTTTATTGACGATTGCACTCGATATTGTTATGTGTATTTGCCTAATAGTAAGGATGAAGCAATTGATGCATTTAAGCAATACAAAAACGAAGTGGAAAATCAATTGAATAAAAAGATAAAAATGATTAGAAGTGATAGGGGTGGAGAGTACGAATCTCCTTTTGCAGAGATATGTTTAGAATATGGAATTATTCATCAAACTACTGCCCCTTACACACCACAATCAAATGGAATTGCGGAAAGGAAAAATCGAACATTAAAGGAAATGATGAATGCCTTACTAATAAGTTCCGGTTTACCGCAAAGCTTGTGGGGGGAGGCTATCCTTACAGCTAACCGAATACTCAACAGGGTGCCCCACATCAAAACACAATATATTCCATATGAACTATGGAAAGGAAGAAAACCCAACTTGAAATATTTCAAACTGTGGGGGTGTTTAGCAAAGGTCCAAGTTCCTTTGCCCAAAAGGGTAAAAATCGAACCAAAAACTGTGTATTGTGTTTTTATTGGTTATGCTACAAACAGCAAAGCTTGTCGGTTTTTGGTTCACAAATCGGACAATCCCAAAATTCATGTTAATACGGTAATTGAATAAGATAATGTTGAATTCTTTGAAAACATTTATCCGTATAAAACTGAATGTGAGTCGTCAAGTGAAAGATCTAAACGACCGCGGGAAGAACCGAAGGAAAATACACCAAGTAAAGCGGATGCAAGGCGTAGCAAACGTCAAATGACATCTACTTCCTTTGGACCAGATTTTGTGACATTCTTGCTTGAAAATGAGCCTCAAACATTTAAAGCAGCGATGTCTTCTTCTGATTCAGCATTTTGGAAAGAGGCAGTCAATAGTGAGATTGAATCAATTTTGAACAATCATACATGAGAATTGGTTGATCTTCCTCCTGGAAATAAACCTTTAGGATCAAAATGGAATTTTAAAAGAAAAATGAAAGCTGATGGCACTATTGACAAATATAAGGCAAGACTTGTGGTCAAAGGTTATAGATAAAAAGAAGGCCTTGATTACTTTGACACATACTCGCCGGTAACAAGAATAACATCTATTCGGGTGTTAGTGGCACTGGCGGCCGTATATGGTCCTGAGATCCATCAAATGGATGTCAAGACAACTTTCTTAAATGGAGAATTGGAGGAAGAAATTTACATGGAACAACCTGAGGGTTTTGTGGTTCCTGGTAAAGAAAGGAAAGTGTGCGAACTTGTTAAGTCACTTTATGGACTTAAACAAGCACCCAAACAATGGCATGCAAAATTTGACCAAACAATGTTGGCAAATGGATTTAAGATTAATGAGTGTGACAAATGTGTTTACATTAAAAATACTCCAAATCATGAAGTCATTGTTTGTTTATATGTTGATGACATGTTGATAATGAGTAGATATATTACTGATGTAAATGCTACGAAGCGTATGCTGGCTAACAAATTTGATATGAAGGACTTAGGAGTTGCTGATTTGATCTTAGGTATCAGAATTCATAAAACTCCACAAGGTCTAGCATTATCGCAGTCTCATTATATTGGAAGAGTACTTGACAAGTTTAAGTATTTAAATTTCAATGTTGCAAAGACTCCAATTGATGTAAGTTTTGCCCTTCAAAAGAATAAAGGTGAAAGTGACTCACAATTGGACTATGCACGAGTTTTGGGAAGTTTGATGTATATTATGAATTGTACACGACCAGATATAGCATGTGCTATAAGCAAGCTGAGTCGATTCACGAGTAATCCCAATCAAACTCATTGGATGGCAATAAAACGAGTCTTGGGGTATTTAAAACACACCCAAGACTATGCTTTGCATTATAACAAATATCCCGCCGTGATCGAAAGATATAGTGATGCAAATTGGATCACCGGATCATCTGAAGTTAAATCCACGAGTGGTTATGTTTTCACAATTGGGGGTGGATCGGTGTCTTGGAAATCATCAAAACGGACATGCATCGCCCGCTCTACAATGGAATCTGAATTTATAGCTTTAGACAAGGCGGTGAAGAAGTTTGAATGGCTCCGGAATTTCTTAGAAGATATTCCATTCGGCCCAAACCTTTGGCTCCTATATGTATACATTGTGACGATCAAGCGACAATAGGTAGGGCGGGGAGCGTAATGTACAACGGAAAATTTTGTCACATACGACGAAGACACAATACGTTAGACAACTCCTCTCTAGTGGCGTTATCACGATTGACTATGTAAAGTCAAGAGATAACGTGGCGATCCGCTTACAAAAGGCTTATCTAGAGAGGAAGTTAGTAGATCATCAATGGGAATGGGGTTAAGGCCGAGGACAAGTCATCATGGCGGTAACTCTACCTAGCGATCGGAGATCCCAAGAGCTAGGTTCAAGGAGATCAAACAAAGTTGTGACTAACGGTTCAACATTGTCAAATAACTCAACCCATTCTCGGATGAAGACAATGTTCAGAAATAAGGATAAAACCTTATGGCTTGTTAATGAGTTAATAAAGCATTAAGGTTCTTTAATGATTATCTAAATCTGGCAGTGTATGACCAGATAATGTGGCTATAGGACCACATGTTTAGAAATCACCTATGTGAGTGTTAAGTGTAAGCCGCTTTAAAGGGGAATGACAGTGAAGGCCCATTCTCTACGCACTCATGAAACCAGGATGTGTTCATGGCTGAAACGAACACAACCGTGAGAACCATAAACGGTTGAGGGTTGATTGTGTGACTTATGTTGTCTATGTATACAACAAAGTTCGACGGTTCAAAGATATCAAATCTACCGATTGATCGAATATATCCGATATAAGTTCACTACGGAAAGTTCAAAGGGAAACCTACTTATCCAGATGCAGTCAATTCTCGCTTGTATATCACACTTGTCCGCGCTTTTATATTATAACCATTCCCCATTCATGTGGGGGATTGTTGGGTATTGATATTGGTGAATGGGAAATGATTGGAAAGAAAAGTGGGAGTTGTCCCACATCGGTAGTGGAAAGAAAAGTGGGAGTTCCCTCTTGCTTTATAAAATAAGCATTTGTCCCACATCGGTAGTGGAAAGAAAAGTTCTTCTACTTATAAGTAGAATTACTCCTTCTTGTCAGTAAAAGGGGTTGAGGGGGCAAGGACCCCTCGCGCCGTCGTCGTCGCTCGCTGGGCTCGGCTTCGGCTTCAGATTCGGATTTGGATTTGGTCAAATGATTTGATTGATAATCTTTTTGGACCAAATTTTCTTTAATTTTTAATTATTTAATTAATTATTATTTAATTAAATTAATTAACTTATCCAATCCATCAGTTAGTGACCCTGACCCTCGACCCGGCCGGATCCGCGTGTCTGACCCGCGACCCGGTTTCTTTTCCATATTTAAATTTCCCACCGAGTTTTCGGTGGTCATTCGTTCGTAAAGGTCGCAAACCTTCGAAACGAGATTTCCATGGCTATAAATTCGTTTGATTCCTCGAATTTTACTTACGAATTTTCTGAACTACACAAACTTCTTCTTCTTCTGCATAAACAAATTCTCGTGTGATATACTTTTCGTTGAGTGGTTCGCCGCTACTCCGAATTTGGAGTACTACTATTCTGGTAAGATAATCGTTCTATCCTGGGAGGGGATATTCCATCAACCTCGAGTACTGTGAGGGGAATAATTTCCTTAAGGACACACTTTGAACTAAGTGGGCTCGATTATATTCTGAAAAAATTATTCTTATTTTTTCAACACTGATTCTATTTATTTTAATTAATTACTATTTACTGGTTTTTTGGAATACAGATTAATACAGATAATATTGACAAATCAAAGTTGTCCAGTGATAAAAATATTTCAGCACCAAGTGTGTATTTCATATGTGTGTACTTGTAGGACACGGTGGTTGCGACTCGATGGAATTAAAGAAAACACCATAATTAAATTCTTCTAATGTAATCAATCATTCGCTTGTATTTTTCATTGATTAATGATTACAGTATCTATTTGGATTTATTAATAAACAAACTATAGCATTTTTTTTGAAAAAAAATAAGCATCCAAAACATGGTTCACGGACGAAGTAGTTCAAGAATTTTTAATCTTTATATGTCCTAATACACTACCTTCAGTTCATATAATGTGTCTTCTAAACTACCCTTTTTCTCTCCTTATACATCTGACTTACAACATAACGCTCTTACAATAGAGATAAGTTTGAAAACAAAGGAAATACATGATTTTTTTGTTGTTTAAAATATCGAATATTTTGAGATAAATTCAATTAACGAAAACTATTAATATTTGAAATGAAACAAAGTAATTTTTTTATAATTGGTGTTCAAGCTAAGCTAAGCGTATTTCAACTAATTTCACAAGATATCTAGCTACTGACTCACATTATTATAAATATCGAATAACTCTATCTACCAAATCCTCGATAATACGGAACAAAATACTTGAAGTGAGACATTGCATAAGTCATCATTATGAAGACAGAATAGGACAAGCACAGGAACCCTCCGCTCACCAACCCCACATAGTGGCCATATATATATATAAATCCAACATAATTATTCTTTTCTTTAACACTTTCTAGACCTAAAAATGAGTTTTACGGATCTAAAAGGGAGTAAATCCAGTGCAATTGTAAAAAAGGTTAGGCTTTTGGCAAAGAAAAATGAAGATTAACATGTGATTGGTTTAGCAAACTTATCATTTTCACCAAGCTAAAAATATTACACATGGGGAGCAAAACATGTGCAGATAGTTGTATATGCTAAAGTGCATGATGCAGTAGAACAGATCAAAATCATTCAATTCTTTAGAAAAGTGAAAGGATCAATCCTTCTGGACCTACTTCTTTTGTAAAGGTGCTTCTTTTCTCCTTTTCTTTTTCTTTTTCTTTTTCTTTTTCTCCCAATTTTATTACTAAACTGGAGGGCATGCAGGTCCATCTTGAATCTAATACCAACAAAATATTTCATTTCATTTACTTTTCCTCCCTCAACTATTCAAGTTTTTACTGGTCCTAAAAAAAGTTTCAGGAGCAGCAAAATATTTAGACATGCATTTTGGAAAATGAAAAGATTTTGCCGTGAATTGTTTCGACAAGTTCATCGTGCGTTCTGACATCATCAGAAATTGTCATTTTTTCTACTATTCCTTTCAGCACGCCACAAGGAAACCATTGTTTTTTCTTTTGGTTTTCTTTTTTTAAACATCAAAACGTTTGGCTGATATGTGTAACAGTAACAGATGTAGAACACTAGCGAATCCTAGTCGTTTATCATGTGACTGCAATGAGAAGATGGATAATCAGGATTAACCAATTGGAAAAAACAAATGTAGTGGAAACAAATTAGATTGGGAAAAAGTAAAAGTTGGCAAGAAACAGGACCCCTAGTACGTATAATGGGCTGGCTAACAACAACAACGATATACCCAGTGAAATTCCACAATGTGGGTGTGGGTAGGGTAGAGTGTACACAGATCTTACCTCTACCTTGGTAGGTAGAGCGGTTGTTTTCGAGAGACCCTCGGCTTAAGACAAAGCACAAGCACAAGCAAAGTAAAACACACAAAGTGCGTAAGTTATGACAACACATTCTGAAAAAGAAAGAAGCAATAGCTAATGCAAGTAAATAAGACAAATAAAATACACATAGCGGCATAAATCAAACGACAATGGACTATAAGGCAATATGATAGGCTAAGCGAGACTACAATAATAATACTACAACTATCAGTTTGTAAGCGTAGGTAGGACTGCGTTGAACTACCTATTATCCTTCTACCTAATATGTGTCCTCCATAACCCCCTATCTAAGGTCATGTCCATAGCCAACCTTTCACACCTCCGCACTGGGACATTTATGTCTCTCCTCTGCATGTGTCCGAACCATCTCAACCTAGCTTCTCACATCTTATCCTCCACCGAGGCCACTCCCACTCTGTCCCTGATATCATAATTTCTAATTTTATCCCTCCTTGTATGCCAACACATTCATCTTAGCATCCTCATCTCCGCAACTTTTATCCTTTGGGTATGCGAAGTCTTGACAGGCCAACACTCTGCCCCATACAACATGGTCGGTCTAACCACCACCCTATAGAACTTGCCTTTAAGTTTTGGTGACACTTTTTTATCAAACAATACTCCAGATGCGAGCCTCCATTTCATCCACCCTGACCCAATACGATGTGTTACATCATCATTTATCTCTCCATTCTCTTAGATAATAGACTCGAGGTACTTCAAGCTCCCTTCTTTGGAATGACCTAAATACCAAGCCTCACCTCTACGCCTGTCTCAAGGTCGCTCCCGTCACTGAACTTGCACTCCAAGTATTTTGTCTTGGTCCTACTCAGCATGAACCCTTTAGACTTCAGAGTTTATCTCCAAACCTCCAGCTTAGCGTTCACTTCACTGCGTGTTTCATCAATCAGGACTATATCGTCTGCGAATAACATACACCATGACACATCCCCTTAGATTTGTCGCGTCAGTCCATCCATCACCAAGACAAATAGGAATGGGCTAAGAGTTGATCCTTGGTGCAGCCACATCATTATTGGGAAGTGCTTCGAGTCTCCTCATACTATCTGTACCCTGGTCTTGGCTCAGTCATACATATCCTTGATTGTCCTAGTGTATGCCACATGTACACTCTAACCTCCAAACATCTCCATAGAACCTCCCTAAGGACTTTGTCGTATGCCTTCTTGAGGTCGATGAAAACCATATGTAAGTCTCTCTTCCTCTCCCTATACTGCTCCACCAACCTCCTAATAAGATGGATGACTTATGTAGTCGACCACCCCAACATGAATCTAAACTGGTTCTCATAGATAGACACTCCTCTTCTCACCCTCATCTCCACGACTCTTTCCCAAACTTTCATAGTATGACTTAGCAGCTTGATACCCCTATAGTTGTTGCAACTCTGGATATCACCTTTGTTATTGTACAAAGGAATTATTGTACTCCACCTCCATTCTCCGGGTATCCTCGCCGTCTTAAAAATGACGTTAAACAACTCCGTCAGCCACTCCAAACCTGCCCTGCCTGCGCTTTTCCAAAATTCAACTAAGATCTCATCAGGCCCGGTCGCTCGTCCCCTGCGCATCCTACGCACAACACCCTGAACCTCCTCAACATTAATGTTTTCACAATACCCAAAATCCTGGTACCTACCAGAGTGCTCCAGATCTCCCAGCACAATGTCTCTATTTTCTTTTTTGTTCAAGAGTTTATGGAAGTAAGACTGACACCTCCGCCTAATATGCGCGTCCTCCACCGGCACTTTGTCATCCTCATCCTTGATGCACCTCACGTGATCCAAGTCCCGGGCCCTCCTTTCCCTTGCCTTGGCTAATCTGTACAATTTCTTATCCCCGCCTTTTCCCTCTAATTCCACATATAAACGTTCAAAAGCCACCATTTTTGCTGATGTAACCGCTAGTTTTGCCTCTTTCCGCACCATCTTATATAATTCCCTACGCCGCTTTTTTCGCTTCCACCTTCTTTTGAACTTTACCATTCCACCACCAGTCCCCTCGATGCTCACCCCGGCTACCCCGCGAGACCCCTAGTACTTCTCTAGCAACCTCCCGAATGCAACTGGCCGTCTTGTCCCATATTCAATCAATAATGATAGTGTTAGAATGCTTTCTCTTTCGCCTCCTTGTTTTCCTTAATATGTGTGCAGTCTCTTCCTTTGCATCATCTAGTGGATGAATCCCTGTGTCATTTTAAGGGAAAGACAGTTTAAGCACTCAAAATCTATAGCAAACGACAAAAAAAATTACTCCTATGAATTATTGTTTCAGTCTGTGACAAAAAACTTCTTGTTGCAGTTATGATGCTCAACACTTCTTATTTCGGCAGGGACTCGAAATGTGATTATTTCAGAGAAAAAGAAAAAGACCCCTCGAGACATAAACCTGAGAACAGGTTCAAATTCCCTACCGTACCCAACTGACAAATGGAAGAGATGGATATCAGTTTCTCTTTGGTTTGTGAAAAACTTAAATAGTATGGAGTGTAACAAAGATGCTTCAGGATTTTAAACATATTCTTTCTTGTTACTTTATTTATTTGATTTCATATAATTTGATATACATCTAAATAGATCTGTCAAAATTCATTAGATAAGTTCATCATACAATACAGTTTTAGGTCAATAAACACATTGATCAATTACAGGATGTAGAAATCACTGCTTGTCAAACTGCATTATGGTGAAATCCTAAAAAATGAATGATACAGGCAAGAAGTGCAAATTACTTGTTCCATTTTCTTCAAGCCCTGCGACAATATCCTCATCAGATTCAATGGTAACTCTACGTTCCCTTTCCTGAAATGGATAGCCAGTTGTCAGCTCTGAGAATATAGGGTGATGCAGTTTCAAGTTATCAAAAATGTGGTGTGCTTAGCAAAGCAGTTTTTGTTAACTTCAACGTATAGGCCTCGGAGATGGTGGACTATGACATATCATAACTACAACACCTAAAACCCCATTGTTTCTGTTTTGGATGTTTTCATGCCACAAAGGAAGCCACTATTGCTCATAGCTCAACAAACATTTGTTTGTACAAGGACAATGAGAGATTTACCTGTTGAAATGCTTCTATCTGTTTGTGACTTCTGATGGGAATTTTCTGCTTCATACAAGTTTGGTTATTTTTTACTGTAGTCCAGCGTCCCATTTCAATCTTCGGCAGCATAGTTCTTCTCTGATATCAGAGATTCATTGTTGAAACAGAAGTGAAAAGAAATGCTTGCTGACTTGCAATACACAGCAATTAGGAATTAAGTCGCTCAATGTTAAAAAGATCAGCAAAACTTTGTAAACAAAATATCTTTAAGATCTCTGTTGAAGCTGTTGGATATGTAAAGCACGTACGGGAATAGTAAATAACTATTACAATGATCGAAAGGACAAAAACAACAAAGATTACAACAGCAAGTTGTCAATATCTTTGTCTTGTATTGGGACTTCAAATATGGATCTTGTATTCGGAAATACAAGAACATGAACAGCTACACTTGTGGCTTGTAGATCCGCTGAGAATCCGAACGGTTAGAGTCCTTTGAGATTCAAGTTCACACCTGAAACACTTAACAACCAATTAGATAATCACAACACCACCGGCTGAGTCGAGAGATGGCTCTCTGTCTTTAAGACAAGATTGCCCCAGTGTATAGGCTTTACGGAAGTGTGGACACTAGTCTCCAAGATAAAACAACAAACTATCAAATGTGCAAAGCCTACACAAATGACCTCAGCGAAGAACACGAACAATGAAGATTGCTAAGAGAAGGATTGCTTATCAGAAAAACTGATCTCTTTGTGGTGTTGTATGTCTCTTGTTTTATTTCTGTTCTGTTCCTCTATAGAATTGAGCCAAAGGCCTCAATTTATAGGTGTGCAAGATGGCCTCTTCAAGTGCCCATGTAATGGCCCTTCAATAGCCAAGTAATGGCCATTGAATCCATCAACTAATGCAGCCAAATAATGACTCAAGTAATGGACAATTAGTGGTGGAATCAATGCCATTGAAGCCACCCCAACAACCAAAACTTTTGGCCTTCCATCGAGCAGTCACTGCCAATAAAGCGCCGCGGCTCTGCCACATTAGCGCCGCGGCGCTAATTCAGCCAGAAACTCACGATGCTCACTACCAATCAGGCACCGCGGCGCTCCTTGGGGGAACCGCGACGCTCCTTGGGGGAACCGCGACGCTCCGGCGCCGCGGCTCCGTCGGGCTGGCGCCGCAGCCCTTTTCCGACCCGTACCATCTTGCACTTCGCACAATCCTTCCTTCGTTTACCAACGTGGAACACTTGTCATTTAGCAAATAACCTTCCATCATTCTATGCCACAAACATTTACTTACGTACCAATATCTCTTTCACTAACGAAATTTACGATACTTGACACTACAAGTGCACGTGTGTGGAAACGATGTTTCCGACGTGCGGGGCCCAAGTTGTTCGAGTCATAAATAATGGGATAAACTTAATTCCACATTAGTAAATTTCCAACAGAAGCTACATCAAAGTTCTTAGAATTTTTCTTATTTCATTTGGTTTATCATGAATGCTAACTTGCATTACAGCTTTTGATGATGAAGGGGAGTGCTTTCCTTTGTTTTCCATTTCTTCCTTCATATAGCTAATGTGAGGAATGGAGATGCTCACTTTCTGGTTATGATATCGATCAAAAGACACTACGCCGTGAATCTTCACAGCTATTTTCCACCTAAGCACTTCTTGATGTCTGATGACAGAGAGTGTATCCCAGCCGCAAGTGTTCTCAAGTGTCAATACACACATCTCAAGGGGCATTGTGAAATGACTACCACTTTTGCATAGCACGCAAAGTGATGCAAATAGTAAGGGAATCCATCAAGTGATTATGAACTTTGCGTACTGGAGAGCTACTGATTAATCATGCTACTTAAAGATTTCAAAACTAAGGCTGCAGCGATGGCAACGGGAAGGAAGATCAAATGAAGGAGTTTGAGAACTTACTTCCTTAGAAACTTCACTTCACGTGGAGGGCTACAAGCATTGATGCCCTACAAATGTTCAGATGCACTAAGATTTCTGATCGCATTTTTCTTACACTCAATACTAATAAAAATCTTATGGAATCAGGAGAAAAGTTCTTGAAAATGTTCTTTTGGGGGATCGACCGTAGCAGTTTCATGTTTCTGTCCGTGACAATCTGGGCGGAGGGCAATTATCTGCAAGCAATAGGAATATAGATGAAGCAGCATTAACCCAACTACAGAGGGTAGCCTCAATATGAACTAAAAAAGTCAGTTTCAATATGCAACATCCCTGAATCTCTTTAGCCAAAGTCTTGCTCAAATCAGTTTGAAGTTGCAAAAACTCAATACTAATAAAAATCTTATGGAATTAGGAGAAGAAGTTCTTGAAAATGTACTTTTGGTGGATCGACCGGAGCAGTTTCATGTTTCTGTCCATGACAATCTGGGCAGGGGGAAATTATCTGCAAGCAATAGGAATATAGATGAAGCAGCATTAACCCAACTACAGAGGGTAGCCTCAATATGAACTAAAAAAGTCAATTTCAATATGCAACATGCCTGAATCTCTTTAGCCAAAGTCTTGCTCAAATCTGTTTGAAGTTGCAAAAACTCAATACTAATAAAAATCTTATGGAATTAGGAGAAGAAGTTCTTGAAAATGTACTTTTGGTGGATCGACCAAAGCAGTTTCATGTTTCTGTCCATGACAATCTGGGTGGAGGGCAATTATCTGCAAGCAATAGGAATATAGATGAAGCAGCATTAACCAACTACAGAGGGAAGCCTCAATATTGTTAAACAAAGGTAATATACCTGTGATATACACTGAATATACAGCAGTATATATCACAGGTATACAAGCAGTAGCCCAGCAGCAACAAAGCAGTGGGCAGCCCACTGCTCAGTGGGCAGTGGCCCAACTCGTCCAGGCCCATCTCGGATTTGGGCAGCAAATCAGTGATCAAGTTTTGTATATTAAGGAAAGTATATTTTGTGTATATTGTAGTGTATTTGTTACCTAGATTAGGATATACACTTACCATAATTAGGATATACACTTACCATAATTGTATCGTTAGAATTATGGTAGAATAAGGTTTTAGGAATAGAATAGGAATATGATTCTCCTATTATGGAAATATGTAACTTGTATATATAGCATTTCAATTAATGAAAATAATCAAGGGGATTATTTCTTTCATGGTATCAAGAGACTAGGTCTAAACAAAAGTTTTTTCTCTCAACTTTTGTCCTCCCTTTGGCCGAGACACCCCCCCCCCCCTCGGGTTTTCTCTTCCAAAATTCGTCTTCCGCTCTCACAAACACCTCTCTTAAATTTCCCTTTCGTCTTTGTTCGTTCAATATGTCTAAGAACAATTATCACCCTGCCCTCACAGTTCCCAATATCAAGAGCAGTATCCCTATTGTCCTTGAGATGGAAAACGTCCAATATGCGACGTGGGCGGAGTTGTTTAAAATTCACGCTATCTCTTATCAAGTTCTTCATCACATCATTCCTCCCGCTAGACCCCTTCCTGCGGAGGATCCTGAGTTATGGATTACACTTGATGCTACTGTTCTCCGGTGGATCTATGGCACTATTTCAGTGGACCTTCTCCAGACGATTATTGAGCCGGATACCACGGCTATGGCTGCATGGAATAGATTGTGTGACATATTCCAAGACAACCAACATTCACGTGTCGTCACACTCGAGCAGGAATTCTCTCTCGTTCGAATGGACGAATTTCCCAACGTTTTTGCATATTGCAAGAAACTAAAGGAGTTGGCGGATCAACTCCGTAATGTTGGTGCACCAATAACGAATAATCGTCTAGTTCTACAGTTGGTTGCCGGTCTTTCGGAGGCCTATAATGGGGTTGGAACTCTCCTTTGCCAAAGCAACCCTCTTCCTGACTTCTATCAAGCCCGCTCCATGCTTACTTTGGAAGAAGCCGGTTTGGCTAAAAAGGCGGCTACCGGAGCAAGCCCAGTCGTCATGGTGGCGTCCTCTCCTAGTCCTTCGGGTTTTGTTAATAATTCGGGTCAAAACCATAATAATGGTGGCGGCAAGAATAATCGAAATAACAAAAACCACGGGGGCAAACGCGGCGGTTCTAGTGGCGGTTCCGGCGGTCAGCAAGCAGGCGGTGGGTCCCATCCAGTGAGCAGTGGCCCACCACCCCCCTAGGCCCAGCAGTAGGGCCCATGGCAGTGGGGCTGGGGCAGTGGGCCGTGGGCCAACATCCCTTACAATCAAGCGGTGCGGTCCGGCGGCCGGTGGGGCAGCCAACGATCCGTGCCCAACGCCCAGCAGTGGCGGCCCACTGGTCAGTGGCCCAACAACAGCAATTCCAGCTTCTACGGCCCAACACCATCACAGACAGGTGTTCTTGGGCCCTGACCTCCGCAAGCCCATCATGCAGCAGGCCCCACTCAGACTGATATCGAGGCCGTGATGCACACGTTGGGGTTGACTCAACCGGACCCAAATTGGTACATGGACACCGGGGAAACTACTCACATGACTTCCGAATCAGGTACTCTCTCCTCTTATTCCAATTTGAGCACCCCTCGGGGTATAATTGTTGGTAATGACAACTCTATTCCAATTCAGGGTTATGGTCAGAAAACGTTGTCTCCCCCCAATCCACCCCTTCTCTTGAAAAATACTTTACATGCTCCTAAATTGATTAAAAATTTAGTGTCTGTCCGGAAGTTCACTACTGATAATTCCGTTTTCGTTGAATTTGATCCTTTTGGTTTCTCTGTGAAGGATTTCAAGACGGGGAGTCATCTCATGAGGTGTGATAGTAGGGGGGATCTGTATTCTATCATGCCTGGTTTCAGTCTATCGAGTCAAGCCTTGCCGTCAGTTTTTGCAGCCATCTCTCCTTCCATGTGGCATGCTCGTCTGGGTCATCCGGGATCTTCTATTTTATCAGTTTTAGATAAAAATAGCCTTATTTCTTGTAAGAGTACGAGTCGTACTCCACTTTGTCAGTCTTGTTCATTAGGGAAAATTGTTAAGTTGCCATTTGTAGATTCCAATTCTCATACTTCAAAGCCATTTGATATTATTCATAGTGACTTATGGACATCTCCTGTTCTTAGTTCATTGGGTCATCGATATTATGTTCTCTTTTTAGATGATTATTCTAGATTTTTGTGGACGTTTTCAATTGCGAATAAATCACAAGTGTTTTCCGTCTTCATCAAATTTAGAGCGTTCATTCGTACTCAATTCGAAAGAGAAATAAAAAAATTTCAATGTGATAATGGGAAAGAGTATGACAATAGGGAGTTTCGGGAGTTTTGTGCTAATAATGGGATCAATTTTCGTTTTTCGTGTCCTCATACATCGTCACAAAATGGGAAAGCCGAACGAAAAATTCGTTCCATAAATGACATTGTCCGAACTCTCTTAATTCATGCCTCCATAGCTCCATATTTTTGGCATCATGCTCTACAAATGGCCACATATCTTCTTAACATAATTCCGTCTAAAGGTCTGACATATTCTTCCCCCCTAAAAATCCTATATAATAAGAACCCTTCTTATTCTCATCTTCGGATTTTTGGGTGCTTGTGTTATCCGTTATTCCCATCCACCACAATTAACAAACTTCAGGCTCGGTTTACCCAGTGTGTATTTTTGGGTTATCCGTCGAATCATCATAGTTATAAGTGTTTTGATTTATCCTCCAAAAAAATCATAATCAATCGCCATGTCATTTTTGATGAAACTCAATTCCCGTTTACGAAAGTTCATACTCCCGAACCGAAGTCGTATAATTTTTTGGATGACCAAATATCCCCGTATATTATTCGGAATTTTTCGGACATCTCCCGTACCCAAAATCCTCCAGCGGGCCCACTGCCCGCCGGACCCACGCATCTTGCCAAGCCCAACAATTCCGGATCGGAACAATTCCAGAAATTGGGCCAGTCCAGCCCAATTCTGGAACTGCTCCAGAAGAGGCTTCATGTTACCGATTTGGGCCAGCAGGCCCACTGCCTGCTGGCCAGTCCGTCCCGAGCCCAAAAAATCCCCCCAATTCTTCCTCGAGTCATAGACCGGTCACTCGTAGTCAGCGGGGTATTTTTACACCTAAAAGACATTTTAATTTACATTCTGATGTCTCTAAATCCCCCTTGCCCCGCAATCCTGTGTCCGCATTAAATGACCCTAATTGGAAAATTGCTATGATGACCGATGAATATAATGCTCTTATTGATAATAAGACGTGGAGTTGGTGCCCCGGCCATATGGTATTAATGTTATCAGGTCTATGTGGATTTTTGCTCATAAGGAGAATTCAGATGGGTCATTTGCTCGACATAAGGCGCGACTTGTTGGTGATGGTAAGACTCAGCAGGTTGGATAGATTGTGGTGAGACGTTTAGTCCGGTGGTCAAACCGGCTACCATTCGCACTGTGCTTAGCTTGGCTCTTTCAAAGACTTGGCCAATTCATCAGTTGGATGTCAAGAATGCTTTCCTACATGGTGATCTCAAGGAAACAGTCTATATGCATCAGCCGTTGGGTTTCAGGGATCCAAACCGTCCTCATCATGTATGTTTGTTGAAGAAGTCCTTATATGGGCTTAAGCAGTCTCCATGGGCCTGGTACACGAGGTTTGCTGACTTTGTTTCCACTATTGGGTTCACTCACAGCAGGTCAGATAATTCTTTGTTCATCTACCGTCGTGATTCGTCCTTGGCCTACATTCTGTTGTATGTGGATGATATCATCTTGACTGCCTCTTCTGATGCCTTGCGCCGCCCATCATGACCATGCTCGCCGAGTTCGCTATGAAAGACTTAGGGCCTTTGAGTTATTTTTTGGGGATTGCCGTCAAGCGTCATTCAGGTGGCTTGTTTTTGTCTCAACGAAAGTATGCTGCTGAGATCATAGAGAGGGATGGGATGTCATCTTGTAAGTCCACTTCCACGCCAGTTGATGCAAACCCAAAGCTAAGTGCCGCAGCAGGTGCACCATACGAGGACCCGACCCGCTATCGCAGTCTTGCAGGGGCCCTCCAGTATCTTACATTTACCAGACCGAATATTACGTATGCGGTTCAGCAGGTGTGTTTATTCATGCATGATCCCAGGGTTGAGCACATGAATGCAATCAAACGCATCATTCGGTATCTTCAGGGGACACTGGACTATGGGTTGCACTTGTATCCTTCATCTACATCCACACTTGTCTCTTACACGGATGCTGATTGGGGTGGTTGTCCCGACACCAGACGGTCGACTTCTGGCTACTGTATGTTCCTTGGCAACAACTTGGTCTCCTGGTCGGCAAAGCGTCAGGCAACTTTATCACGCTCAAGTGCATAGGCAGAATATCGAGGGGTAGCGAATGTGGTCTCCGAATCATGTTGGCTACGTAATTTGCTTTTGGAGCTTCATTGTCCCATTCAGAAGGCAACCTTGGTATATTGCGATAACATTAGTGCCATCTATCTTTCAGGTAACCCACTTCAACACCAACATACCAAGCATATCGAAATGGACATTCACTTTTTCCGTGAAAAGGTTGCAAAGGGTCACGTTCGTGTATGCCATGTCCCGTCTCGTTATCAAATTGCAGACATCTTTACAAAGGGTCTACCAGCGGTTCTCTTTGAAGATTTTAGGGACAGTCTCAGCGTTCGAAGACCGCCCGCTATGAATGCGGGGGTGTGTTAAACAAAGGTAATATACCTGTGATATACACTGAATATACAACGATATATCACAAGATACAAACGATAGCCCGAGCGAAGAACAAAGCGATGGGCGGTGGCCCAACTCGTCCGTGCCCATCTCGGATTTGGGCAGCAAATCAGTGATCAAGTTTTGTATATTAAGAAAAGTATATTTTGTGTATATTGTAGTGTATTTGTTACCTAGATTAGGATATACACTTACCATAATTAGGATATACATTTACCATAATTGTATAGTTAGAATTATGGTAGAATAAGGTTTTAGGAATAGAATAGGAATAGGATTCTCCTATTATGGAAATATGTAACTTGTATATATAGCCTTTCAATTAATGAAAATAATCAAGGGGATTATTTCTTTCAAATATGAACTAAAAAAGTCAGTTTCAATATGCAACATGCCTGAATCTCTTTAGCCAAAGTCTTGCTCTAATCAGTTTGAAGTTGCAAAATGGACATCTCAAGTTTGTTGGGCATAGCTCTAAGCAGTGATAAAAGATCCCTGATGTTCTCTTGATATTTATTCTCCCTCAGCTCTTCAAGCATGGGTTTGAAGGTCATCTCCAGGATAGCTTTCAGATCTTCCCTCCCTTTGTTCTGGATATTGTATGTCACATGGATTAGGAAGTATGATAAATCGAACAGGCACTTAAGTTCTGGACGTAAGCTGAGCAGCTAAGCTATAGTTACCATCAACTGCAACAGTTCATCACGAGAAACTAACTTCGGGCGTAAGCGTTCCACCGAAAGAAAATTCAGAAGAAAAACTAATGCGTTAGATTTTGTTGCCATTTTCTTTTTTAAATCCACCAGATACATTTGCAAGTAAAAATTAATAGGACCAGCAGGCATCTCAAGACTAAATTCCACACTTTTCAACTATTGATATGGGCTCATTGGAGCTCCTAATTATTTAGCCACATCACATAAATTAAAAGGCAGTGAATACTCACTCTCCATCAATATCTCTTTTGTTCCCCGGTTAACTTGCATAATATCACCCTGAATAGAATCTAAGATCATTCCTTTCCTGCTTAATGAAGTCTCTACCATTCCAATTTTGTGTTCAAGTTCTTCAGTAATCTGGCTTGTTCAGCAAAATTGGAATTCATCAACATGTTTAGTCCAATGATTCTAGCTGCAATTACTCCGCCAAACTGGAGTACATTTTCCTTAGATATTAAACAGAATTTGAGAGCATGTATTTTCTGGTGATGGAATTATGACTTACATTTGTTTTCAGGAACTGACCACTTGTGCATATAATTGGTCGAAGGTTTTGATAACTGCAGTTTACTCTCTTCTCGTGTGTAGTTGATTTGAGGCATACAGCTCATTCTCTTTGCTGATTTTTCTCTTTCTTGAGAAATCAATCTCTGCATAAAAGTTATTAAGGGTTACAGCATTTTGCTTGCTTTAAGATGTAAAATTCCAATAACAGCATTTTGTTTGCTATGAGGTGAGTAAAATTTCCAATGTATAAAGTGAAAAGTTTTGTAGAACTTTGTGTCCTGGGAAGAATTGAAACCAAGAAGGCATATGCTCAATTTAAAAGACAAAACTGCATCAGTTAACTAGTTGTATATGAACTCTGAGAAGCTCTACAACTTAACTGTCAACACCACTTCAAAGTACACTGTGACAATCCCCTGTTCTGTCATGTATTAATAAGAAACATTCTGACAGACGTGCAACAGAGTTTATGATTCACTGTCCAATATAAGGATGGTATCTACTTCTCCCTCCATCCCAATTTATATGACACTTTTTCCATTGAAGCACCTTGCAAAATATTGACATCATTCATTTTTTATGCAACTTTCAGAACTTTCAAAGCTGTTCAAATTTAAAACTTAACTTTAATATTTTTTCAACTATCACTAATATCATACTTAAATCAAATATGGCTTATAAAGTGAGTGTCGTGAATTGACACAGTATTTAACCAAGTAAATCATAGTCAGAAGCTAACTTCATCTATTTCAAGAATCACAAAGCATACCAATGCAAAATTACACTCAAAAGTAACCTATGCAACAATTATCCAGGATATAACAAATTCAAGTCTTGCTAAGCATCAAAACACATTTTAGACAATCTAAAGCATTCTTTGGAAGTTGCTAAACCAAAATGGTTTCTAAAGTCAATTATTATAATATCCGCACCAAATGAATCAGTTCCTTGGTATATTAATTTAGTTAGCAGTCGAAGTATACCAAAATGTCATCTCATTAACAATTACTCCCTCTGTCCCAATTCAGGTGACACTTTTCGCTTATCGAGAGTCAATTTGACTACTTTTCAAAGTTAAATTCGATTAGATCAACTCAATATTTTAAAATTAAAATTTAGATATTTAAAAACTATAAGAAAAGTACTATAAGATGCAATTCTTCTCATATCAATACAATTGAAAAAAATACATTTTAAATTATGGTCAAAGTTCACCTAGTTTGAATCTCGAAAAGCGAAAAAACTTACATAAATTGGGACGGAGTATAACTGAGAGATAGGAACAGGATAGAGAAATTACTTGCTCATTAGGGATAAATTCATCCAGAGAGCTCTGTGATAGCTGAGAGTAGATCGGTTGCTGAGATGAAAATCCCTGTGACAAGGATTGTTGTGATAGCTGCTGTGACCGAACCTGTGACGCTTGGCTTTTCCCGAAGACAGAAGACTCTGCTGCACTTGGTACCACACTTGGCCTCCTTCTCATATCATCAAAGTAGGCTCAATATTATAGTAAAATCTCTCTCACTATCTCTCTCCATGCATGCATACATAGGTATATATATATATATATATATATATATATATATATATATATATATGTGCGCGCGTGCGGTTTAATGTAAATAGGATACAAAAACATCGAAATAGCTGTAATGTAAGAGGAAAAAAGCAGAAACACAGAGCGGCTCGTCACCTAGCCTTCTGCTCATATCATCACGAAAAAAAAGTTCAATATTACGGTAAACTCTCTCTCACTGTCTCTCTCCATGCATGCATAGATAGGTATGTGTATAGATATGTGCGGTTTGTGTATATTCAACACAAAAAACATCCGAATTATCTGTAATGTATGAGAAAAAATGCAGAAACACAGAGCGGCTCCGCACTTGGCGTTTATCTCATATCATCACACAAAAAAAGCTCAATATTACAGTAAATTTTCTACATATCTCTCTTATTCATAATAACATGCATACATATGCATATAATGTGTATATTAGAAGAAAAGCAAAATAGAGAGATTCGCGCTCGATTCCTCCATAAATTTTCACGAAGAAGCTCAATATTACAGCAAATTTTCTACTTCTCTCTCTTACTCATACAAACATACATGTAACATCCATAGATATGCATATAATGTGTGTATAGCACACAAAAAGTTTTAGATGTTACATGAAGATCTTGTAATTTGCATTATTTACATGCACAATAACTTTTCCAAAAAGAATGTTTTGGCATAGCTATACAGTTATGCTAAGGATGCAATTAATGTGAAACGTATAATACAATTACAAACATCAATTTGCAACCAAAAGAAAAAGATCACCAACCATTTTTCGATTTTCTCCATCCTGTCTGTCGGAGAAAAACGTCAGTTAGAACTGTTTTAGACTTCAAAGAAACCTGCAAGAACTCTTTCTCCTGGATTCGGTTGAAGAAACAAATAGATTAAACATTAATCATGTTACCTTGAATATCTAACGGACAGCCCGGAGCACTAAGCTCCTGCTATGCGTGGTGTCCGGAGAAGGGTCGGACCACAAGGTCTATTGTACGAAGCATTTCTTGCATTTCTGACGTAGGCCAGTGAACTCCTGGTCACATGTCAGCAACTTTACCGGTTAATTGAATATCTAATGCTATTAAATGGTGTTTAAACCACAAATAGAGAAGGACCGGGAATACATCAAGGTACATAAAGGGAAGATTGCCCTACCAAATCACTGATATGAAAATATATGGTCTTGTGTTCAAGTACATCAACTTGTGCCTTCAATGTTTTCAGCACGGAGATTACAGAAGTTGCAGAAGATGGATCAATGAACAGATTATCTGTGATGATCCATGTCATAGTTTCACGGACATTACCAAGATCATTGAGTTGCATCATCTAGCGGGAGAGTGTGGGTTTATATAGGGAAATTCGAAATCTTTTTGCGGAGAATGGTATAAATGGGCCTATCTTGTGACTTCTGGGCTACGATGGACCTCTCTGATAAATTTGGGCCCAATAACCGTGCCCCAGTCATTTCATCTGGGAATCTGATCATTCGGCCGGTTTAACGATTTAAAATCTGGGAGTAGTAGGAATTTTTACACAAATAATTGCATACTGTTTATCTTTTAGCCGGTATGTATAAATTATACATTTTGTTTTTGGTGTGAATATATTATACATTGACTATATATATATATATCCACAGCTATTTTTAGTTGCGTGACTATTTGGGTTAATTCTTGTATCCGGAAAAAACTTACATATATCAGAGTTTGTGCTCCATTATTAGTCACACCAAATTTAATACTAATGGCAATTGAACGTTACCAGTATAATTTATTTACATGGAGAAATATCTTTTTAGTAATCGACAGATTATTTGAAGGCTTTTATGCAAAATAAGATGAACTTGTCACTTGGTCATAACTAGTAAAAAAGCATTATTTGGATTTTGGACAAGGAGTTGGATCTGCATATTTAAGATTGATCAAAGTACACTATCATGCAACTAATCCACAGTGTCAGTAGACCTGGTGATAAATTGATCACCCTTATGTTTGACTTTGATTGATAACTAAATCAAAATGATATGATGTTTGAGCAAATCCCATAACCATATCACTACATGTACAGTAAACCCTTACTTACACACCACTTAGCACCTAAGGCAAAGTTAAGTAGCCGTTTAGACATAAAATGTGAAATTTGAAAAAAAAATAGTATTTAGAAAAAAGTTGTAAATCGATATTTGTAAATTAGAATAATGTTTGAACACTTGATATGTTGAATATTTATGAGCGACTTGGAGTGAAAATGTGAAAGCAATATTTGGAGAAGTTGAATACAGGAAAATAGTAGTAACAATTATATGTCCAAACATGATTCAAGAATATAATTTCGATTTTTTTTAAAAAAATTATCCATGATTAAACCGACTCCTAACAAAAACGATCAAATGAAAAAAAGGGAATATGGCTGAGAGGAAAAGAGAGAATGCAGACAAAGTTCGAGAATTGTACTACCCGCTAGTTACTCTAAATCAATAAACGTAAAATTGTTGTTAAAAATAAAGTGAAAATACATGTCTTAGCTATAATTATGTTATAAATGTATATGAAAGACATTTTGTATTCATTAATTTGGTGTAAATATGACATGCATCACAATATTTTTTCTAATTACTAGTCAAACTGGAACGTGGCAATCAATTCATATCATTATCCAAGGACATATTGAAAATTGAATTTTATTGTATATCATTGGCGAGACACGTTACTAAGTTCTATTCTACTATTAGAGGGGAGAAAAGATGACCCAGTATCTCATGGAATATTCTTTCTATGTCACCTCACTTGGTCCTACAATCTCCAGTTTATGATATTTTTTATGTCTTTTATGGCATAGTTGAGATCGACAATGAAGGAATTCCTTAATAAATATGTAAAGAATTGGACCTAATTCAATCATAAAAGCTAGCTTATAGGGTGAGGATTGTCCAAGTTTATATTCGCATTTTATATCCGATGTGGAACTCTTAACACTCCCCGCACGCCCAGACCTCGTTAATTGAAGCGTGGACAATATAATTTGGGGGCTCAACATCGGTGAACAAAGAATTGGAATGAGTCTGACTCTGATACCATGTAAAGAATGGATTTTGGGCCTAACTCAACCACAAAAGCTAGCTTGTAGAGTGAGGATTGTCCAAGTTTATGTTCTCATTCCATTTTCGATGTGGGACTCTTAACAAAATATTTTAAAAGTAAAACAAAAAGGCCAACGCAAAGATGTTGTCGGGTTGAAAAATAGTCGCATAAAACATTGCATTCATAAAATTATAGCTGGTGCAATGATACTCTGAATTAGTTAACGCAAAATCTTGAATCTATATTTTATGCATATGAACATTTTTTAGCACGAGCAAGAGAAATATCGACTATAAATTGTGAGTAAAAAAGAAATTTGTAATTCTTCTTAGCTAATTTAATATGCACTTATGATTTTGATTAAAACAATCCACGTTTACCTTCATGTTTAATTTTCAGCCATTTTCATATATAACCTGTTATTTGCAACCTCAGTTCATAAAAGTCAAATCGACAATCCACGTTTACCTTCATGTTTAATTTTCAGCCATTTTCATATATAGCAAGTTGTTATTGCAACCTCAGCTCATAAAAGTCAAATCATTGCTCGAGGGAAATAACTATTTGCCTTGAAATTGCTAGGAGGTCTGGGTCTAATTTTGTACAACTTATTTTCGACATTCTTAGCCATTTTTCCAAAACTGATTTGAAAAGAAAAAGGGAAAGGTTGGTTCCTTATTTGAGGCTATAATTTCAATTAGTACAAATAAGTGGTCGGCTTAAACAATTAACTAATGAAATTATTTTCAAAACAAGCTCGTATTCTTTTTCCCAGTACTTAAACCATTCCGATCACGACATAAATCATTCAACCCCTCATTATTGATACTGTAATTTTGAGTATCGAAAGTGGATTATAAGAATACGTGTTTTATTAGATATAATTTCATCTTATTTTAATGTACTTGTCGTTTTCGGAAGCATTTTTAAATATCAGCAACTATGCTATCTAATGGTGAAAGGATGAAAAGCTGTAAAAGACTTCATCAATTTCCTCTACAGGGAATTCAAATTTGTAAATTGTAGTACCTCATGTCAATGAGTTCTTATTTTCTTCCTCGAAAAGGAAATTATATTGTGTATTAATGAATTTATCTTATTTACTTGTTATGTTTGTCAATCAATGAAGATTATTTTGGCCGAGAGTTTGGTATTCTTGGGAAGTAGCCAAAAATAATTTCACTTTTATTTACTTGTCACCTCATACCAGTTTGGCCAAAAAGAAGAGAAAACCAACAATATCATCCTAATTAACAAAATTGATTGGATCACTCATTCATAAGTCAAATTGCATTAACTTCCAAATTCCAATCTACATTGGTCCAATTTACAGTAAAGTCACTCTACTCTTTTCAAATTATATAATTTTGCATGCTCTATTATCTTTTTGGCTAAAGAGGTTAATTTGACGGTTTATAGCAACTAGACCTTACAACTTTGAGAAATAAATATTGTCCTCAAACAAAATATATGTATTATCATAATGCCAGAGAATATACATTAGTAAAAAAATAAAATAAATAAAATTCGTAAATTTTCAAACCCTGTTAACTACTCAAACCAAATATTAAATGAAACAAATCAAAAAAATTGTGACCAAAAAATTGTGATCCAAAAGGGACGTTAGTCATTTTCATGTTACCATAATAATTATTGCAAGAAAATATGTAATGGCCTATGTCATGCATCGTGAGAAAGGGAAATGTCTCGGTACAAAACTTCAATTTTTTAGCAATGTAATATACGTGTAGTTGCACCAAATGACAATAAAAAAGTATTATTATCACATATAGAATGTGCCATAATATAATAGTGAGTATCGTTATAGAGAGTGGTGCTGAGACAAAGAGGGGTAGGTAAAGAAGGCTTTTGGTTAAATTGCAGTCATGTATCGGTAAACATACTAATTAGGTTGATTAATTTTTAATTATATATCGTTAGTAAACAATGACATATATATATATATATATATATATATATATATATATGTGTGTGTGTGTGTGTGTGTGTGTGTCAATTTTGTAGAAGTATTAAAATGAATAGATTAATTAACAGAAGATAGAGATAATTTATTTCACATAAATTCATGAGCAGATTTGACTCTTTAATTTTGATATCGTAATTGAGCCTGCAACATTAAATTGAGTTGTAATTGAATTACAGGGATCAATACTAATATTTTGTCTTAGATATTGTAACTGATACAACATTAAATGGAGTTGTAACTGGATTATGGAGATCCAAATTAATATTTTATCTCATTATTATAATACTTGACTCCTCCTTTCCTTATCCTTTTGTGCGAATTTGTTGGGATTTTGGGAAATTATAGAGAAAACTAATTAAGTAAATTGTATTAAAATACGTGTTTTATAAATTTGGACATATAATTGGAAGATATGAAAAGAGTATCAAGATATCTTTTTTTTTTATTTGTAAACTGGAATATGCATACAAATACTAATATATATTGTGCAGAAATATTACAATCCATAAATATGTATCTTAGGACATTCTGATTGCCAAGTTCAACTAGTTCAGTACAAATTACAAACATTATTGGAAACAAGTTTTTGAAAATATGTCCCTTTTCTAACCGCTAATAGCTTGAATTAGATGAATGGAGATGGAACTTCAACTGTTTGACATAGACCCTAACTTATTTAGGTTATTTTGCTTGGAAACTTTCTTTGAAAAAAGGAGTGTCATGTATGAAAATTTGCTTGATCATACGCTTTGAAACACTAACCACCAGCAATCAAGAATAACAATGTTATAAGTTGGATATTTTTATTCTATATAAGAATTTAATTAACTCTGTTGAGTATGTTTCAATCTTCAGTAGTGTGAGCTTTAAATTTCATTTTGCTTGAAGACCTTGTTTAATGCCAATAGCTCATCTTGGATGGATGAGTGGGTATCTATATATCACAAGGCGAGGTGCCAACTTAATTTTGTAATCGAGCATTGATAAAAATAAATCAGTTGAAATAATAAAATCGTTTATCCATGGACAATTTCTTGAAATATTTTCCCCATAATTATTAGATTTGGAACATATTGGTTTTTGAAAAACATTTACTTGATTTATTTTGTTACTAATTCAAAAAAAAGGAAAAAATGAAGAAACTCAATATCAAACATTTTATTTGATTTAATTTCTTTGTGCACTTGAAAAACGAACAAATAGAGATCCTTTCGTTAATGTCAAACAAATTTTTTTTCCTTGCATCTGGATATTTGTAAAAGAACCATAGAACTATGCATGTTTTACTTTTCCAGAATGAGCGTCTATCTCATACAAAATTCTTAATTACTCATTCGTTCTTCATTCATATCTTGTTAATTAACCACGTTTCAAGATACTATACGATTAATATATAATAATTATATAAAAAAATGCAAAACTCCGAGCATGCATGAGAGACCATTTTTAGTACTATATGCTCTTTTTTATTCAAAAACTTAAAACATACAAACATAAATATTAAAAACAATTATCTATTCTTTGACAATGCACATATATTAATTTAATTAATTAATAAAGCAATTCACCAAAAAACAAAAGAATTGTTCAACAAAATGCATATGTACCTGGACTTGTCTCATCTACAGAAGCTTGGGTTTTAAGGAAGAAGAAAATGTTGAGAACAGAAAAGACAAACAGTAGATTAAACAACTGTACACACAAGCAAGAAGTGATAGAGAGAGAAAAGTTGACCAATGACTATAATGGGATAATAGTAGAATCAAGATGTCTTCTGTTTAAGTTCTCAGAAATTCCTTCATCGACGATAGTATTATTAAAATTTCTTATATATCACAATCAAAACTTCTTCATTTTAATAGTGGATAAGTTAGTTGTAAAAAATTCATATCATTAATTAATTATTGGCTTGATTACAACACCCATATACTGCTAAATACTTCAGACAAGGAACCTCTTTTTCAGTTACATAAAACTCCTTAGACTTTCCCCTTTTGTGTGTTCTCCTCAATTGTATCGCTTGTAGAGCAAATGTCCAATCAAACTCCTTTCAAATTTCAAGAAAAAACAAGGCTTTTTTCACTCATCACATTAACAAGAACCCATTTTGTGTTATGAGTTTAATTCTGTGTATACAAAGAGAATTTGATTGTTATACACCAAGAAATCAAATGGGTTTTTCATTCATGTGTTAAACTCAAAACCCTTTTGTGTTGTACGTTTAATTGTGTGTATAAACAGAGAATTTAGGTGGTTATACAATTGCAAAATGGCTTCGGAGACTCCGGTAAATGTTCGACGGAGTCCGGTAAGGTACCCGGACGTTGATTTATCGGTTCTGAAGTTGAGTGAGGAAATTAAGCAAGAAGGAAGTCCAACGAGAGTGGCCAACGATGTGATGTATGTTGCTGTTGGGAAAGAATTGAAGGAGACTGAACGGGCTTTGATATGGGCTTTACACAAGTCTGGTGGAAGGAAAATTTGCATTCTTCATGTTCATGTTCCAGCTCAGAAGATACCCATGAGTAAATAACTCTTTTCTTTTTTGTGTTTCTTTTTACTTTTTTTCCACATTAATATGATTTTTTGGTGATCAAGTTTTGATTTTTTTTTTAAAAAAAATAAAAAATATTGGCTTGCTAAGGTTCAGACTGCTTTATCATGTTTTTTTTTATAGAATTTTGCCATGGCTTATTGGGTTTCATTATTTTTGTTCCGTATTGCTCTGAATTGCTTGCCTCCCAAGGTAGGGGAAAGCTATACGTACACTCTACCCTATCCGGACCACTTGTGGGATATGGATTTCACTGGGTATGTTGTTGTTGGCTTAATAAGGTGTTGCGGAAAAAGGTGTTTTGTTGAGTTAGTTTGATTTGTTGATCTGTTTTGCTTTTACCCACCTTTTTGTTCTAGCTAGAATTCTTGAACTTGTTTTCATACTTGAGTAAAAGGTTAAACACTGATTTTTTATGTTTATTTAGACTTATAAAGTTAATTGGACTTGTATACTTGATTAATTAACTCTTTGTTTTTGTGTTTCTTCTTATTTTTTGTCACATTAATGTTATTTTTGGTGATCAAGTTTTGTTTTTTTTTAAATTTTTGGCTTCCTATGGTGTTGTGTAGGGATGACAACGGATCGGATCTAGACTGGATCCTACTAGATCCAGATCCAGATCCAGATCCGTTTTTCATACATGAATCCAAATCCGGATCCAGATCCATCGGGTCCATAAAAATCATATCCAAATCCGGATCCATCGGATCCACCGGGTCGGATCTGGGTCCACATGTAAAAAAAATTGTTTTGCTAAGAATGTAACCTTGCTAAGAATTTTTTTTTGAACTAACAAACGATTTTTACTTAGCTAACAATTTACTGTGTTTCAATTTTGAAATGTTCATATGAAATATTTTGTTCGTTGTCTTGTTTTGATTGTGAGCTATTAATTGAAAATGTTGGACAATGACAATAGTTGTGGAAAATGCTAACTAGTATTTCCACAATGCAGAACTTGCATGTGCTTGGAATCTTCACAAATGAAGTGAATATAATTTTAACTACTTGTCTATGGAGATGTTAGTCATTCACTAATATAACATTGATTTTATTATCGAAGTTACCTCTTTATTTTTTGGTTTTTGAGTTAACGCGGGGATAAATTAAACTTGTTTTGAGAATTAAACTTGCAAGGATGTGCTTAGCAATTTTAAGAAAATACTTATAAAATTACATTCTAGGTTATGAATATATTTAATAAAAAATGGATCCAGAAGTCGGATATGGACCGGATACGGATCTCAAATACAAGATCCAGATCCGTCAGAAATGGATCCGGGTCCGATCCGGATCCGTCGGGTCCAAATTTTGAAGATCCATATCCTATAAAACGGATCTGGATCCACTTCCATCTCTAGTGTTGTGGGAGGGTGGTTTGTTAAGTTAGTTTGATTTGTTGAACTGTCTTTCTTTTTCCCACCCTTTTATTCTAGCTAGAATTCTTGAACCTTGTTTTCATACTTGAGTAAAAGGTTAACCACTGATTTCTGATGTTCGTTTTGACTTTAAGTCAAATGGTGGTTTATTTGTTGTTTGATGCTAAGAGCATTTGTATACTTGACTGATAGTTCAGGCATAAATTAATTAGACTTGTATACTTGATTAGCATCAGCTACCAGATGGCTGGAGAAAGTTGGTTGTAATTCTCTTGAGTTTTATAATGGGTGTAATTTTCATTCTTCACTTTAGTGAACATTCCTACCTAATCAACTACTTTTGAACATTTTTTATGCCCAAAACTCAGCTAAGAAAAGGTCAGTAGTACTCCTAATTTACAATTCTGTCACGCTTTCAAACATGAGGATGCTATCTTTTGCAATTGTTGCTGGAATTAAGCTTATCTATCACTTCCATTTCCTAATATGAGGCTCAAGACGGATGATGTGGTGTTTAATAATCTCACTGACAGACTTTCTTTTTAAATTTTTATTTGCGCGGGAGGTGCGCTGGATTTTTTTGCTTAGAGAGAGTGGAAGTTAATTTATTGTTTGCTTGCTAATTTAAAGAGGCACAAATGGGAGGGAATATTTGGTCACAACTGATTAATATTTTTATTCCTCACGAAAGTTAATGCACTTTCACTTATAGCTCCATGAAACCCAAACGGCACGCAGCCTCTCAAAGAAATAGAAAAGAATAAAACAATCGACTTTTGCAGTTACAAAGTTCATTAACTTTCCTTACTCAATTCATTCGGATATTTTGAAAATGCTAGTAGTGTTGAGTTTTAAGACAAATTGTTCCTGAATGAGAATTAATTCTTTACTTATCTACAACATATTTTTTCTGCTTCGTAATGATTCCCCGAATCTAAGTACCAGCACCCCATTTTCCAGACAAAAGAAATAGAAGGAAAACTGTTTTTCACTGTGCTGCTTGAGATGTCATTTTTCTCTGTAACTTATCTAACTTCTCTTTAAATAGTAGAATGATGGTTACTTAGTCAATTCTAAAAAAAAATGGTGAGTCTCAAGGCAACTGTTGTTTAAAAGTGTGTCCATTTTCTCTTGGACGGTTTTTGCAGTGGGTACAAAGTTTAACATAGATCAGTTGGATGTGCAACAAGTCAGGGCGTACCAAGAGAATGAAAGGCAAGACATGCACAAGATTCTGGAAAAATATATTCTGATCTGTGGACGAGCCGGGGTATAGTCTTTGTCTTTTTCATCAGTAATTCGCTTTATTTTCAGTTAGGCCTTGCTCAGAATTGTTGCTAGCCGTAACTTTTTATTCGCCTGTAACTTGAGAGCGTTATTGGAAAAAATATTGAATAATAATTTCTTTGTTGGCAACTGTTATGGAGGTTCTCCCTTACCCATGTTCTCCAATTTTTGCGCGGATAAGTAATAAGTAAAAGTCATAAACCAGACTACCTTTTTCAGATATTTGATAAATGCATCAGATATTCAGTTCAGAGCTTCACTCTACACACTGTTAATAATCATAAGAAAGTCTACACTTCCACATGCCTTTATTATACTCTTGATTGAACTGATACTTTTAATTCCTCTAATATGTCTGTTTCTTATTTCAGGTTCGAGCTGATAAGCTTGTCATTGAAATGGATTCAATTGAGAAGGGCATAGTCGAGCTTATATCGCAGCATGGTATAGGGATGCTTGTTATGGGAGCTGCGGCAAACAAGTGCTACTCAAAGTAAAAATAAGATATTCTTTTTCCGTTACTTGAATGTCACTAACAATAAATGTTGAATGAACATCTTGGTTCTCTTGTTTGGGTTAAGAATTCAATTAATAGAACAATCAAGAAATTATGTGAAGGGTCCTGTCTCCCATCTGCTTCCCTCCTCCATCATGTGTATCTAGTCCATTAGCTTACTTCTTAGTCTCATCCTAAGTTGCTCGGACTCGGTTGCGAATCTAGACGTCGGATCCTTCATGATCTAAATTTTAAGATTCGGAGGTATAGATCCAAGTACGGATACGGGTGCGAGATATGGCTAGAAATAATTCAAATAAATAGAGTTATATGTCTAAATTATGAGACATTATGTGGAAAACTTACAAGGTATTAAAAAGGGCAACCCGATGCACAAAGCATCCCGCGTTAGGTGGGTTCAGGGAAGTGCCGCACCCCTAGGGATGTGATGTAGACAGCCTACCCTAATGCAAGCATTAGTGGCTGCTTCCACGGCTTGAACCCGTAACCTATAGGTCACACGGAGACAAATTTACCGTTGCTCCAAGGCTCCCCTTTTTCAAAACTTACAAGGTATTCCGAGGAGAAAATATTGATCAAAAGGAGAATCCCAGAAGGAGATATAAGGAAAAGGACTGACATAGAAATTTCTATACACATAGTATTCCATTTTCTTCAATTTTACCTCAGCTTTTGTTTGATTACAAAAAATCATTGTATCTGTTCTGAATTTCTCCGTCGATTTTGGTCAAGGTACCCAAAATCAGTTGACCATATCCGATACGGATCCCACACCCACATCGTGTCGACACGAGTGCGACACCGGAGGTGAAAAGTCCGTGCAACTTAGGTCTCATCCTACAAGTTCAAATTCTCATGTCAAATATAGAAATCTCGTTATAAAGTCGAAGTGAGTAGAATATTTGGAAAGAAGTCACTTAAGTTGCCCACTTTAAGGACAAAATACTTATGTCTTTCTTTTTTTAGAAGGTAAATAACTAGTATATTGAAAAGAAAAAAAGGGTACTTAGCACAAGCGGTGCTAAGGAAGTACAAGTATCAAGACTCCTTTTGAACAAAAACAAAAAGATGGATATCATTTATAAAAGGCCCACCCAAGTCTTGTTTCAGCTGATGTTGGGTCCCCATCATATATTTGTCTCACATCAGTGGGTGGCAGACAAACATGTCTCCTTATATGGTCTGAAACAAGACTTGGGTAGGTCCGACTCTGATAACAACAACAACAACAACATACCCAGTGTGATCCCACAAGTAGGGTTGGGGAGGGTAGAGTGTACGCAGACCTTACCTCTACCTTGAAGATAGAGAGGCTCTTTCTGATACCGTGTTAAAGAAATGGATATTGGCCTAACTTAACCCCAAAAGCTAGCCAAGAGGTGACAATCGGCCAAGACCATATAAGGAGACAGATTTGCCTCCCACCCACACCGATGTGGGAAGTAACAGTCCTAACTTGCAAGGAGTCAATGAAGTCTAACATACTATCTACCTCCTTTATATCCTATAGATTTACATCAATGGGTAAAAGCCATAAACATCTGAATTTAAGCTGCTGTACACTAACTGACTTTCCTTCAAAACATCTTGCGTTCCTTTCCTTGCTCCGTGTGTGTATGTTTTTATGTGCATGGGAGTTAATGGACCGCCGGAATGATTAATGCAAGTTGAAACATGAAATATTTGTCTTATTCATTACCAAACGTATCATAATGCAGCCCCTTCGGCAAGAGTGTTTTGGCCAATGGTGTCGTAGTTCATTTAATTTGTTTGTCCTGCTGATCTTTTGGTTTCCCCCTTCATCTTTTTTCCTGTCCTATTCTTGAGTAGCGGCAAATAAAATTGACTATCATTTACTTCGTGACCCATCATTATTGTAAGTCAGACTTTCTCTGCATCTAAATACTTACCAGCACTGCCGTTTTAAGGAGAAATAAGATAACGTCTGTCTGCCCCGTTCTGGCCCACCCATCACGCAAAGACATAAATCCCAAAAGAAAAACTTAAAACCCGGAGACGAGGAAAGGAAATTTCTAGCAGCACAATTCATTGTTTTACCTTAACAAATAAATCAGGTCTGGGTATTTATTGCCTCTTTCCTTTTTTTTGGGGGTGGGGGTGGGGGTGGGGGGATAGGGGCGGATAAATCTACGTCAATTTATTGCGTAACACACCAAGCTGGGATTGACCTCTTATGATGAAATTTCAGGAAAATGACCGACCTTAGGTCGAAGAAAGCCATCTATGTGCGGTTACAAGCATCCACATTCTGTTGCATCTGGTTTGTATGCAAAGGGAACCTCATTTACACAAGGTATGTGTCCTTTCATTCCTGAATCTATCTTGAAACTTTGTTTTGGATGATGTTTGTGTGGATAACTGGGGATAACTTTGTTACAAAATTCTGTGTTTCCTTAAAAACATCTTTTTGCTACGGATTTCTATTTCTACCGTTTCTCCTTGAGGTTGACTTTCCTTGGAATTGGGATGCGTGAACCATGGAGTAGGGTGGGGTTCATTCTCTTATGTCACTTAGAAAATAAGGGGAAACTCTAAATTGTAACTACATTATGTCATGCAGAAAAAGTAAGTCAAAGAGACTTAATACAGACAGTGTGTCACCGTTAATTCCAGTAAGTCCAGATAATGGTATTGTTCTAAGATCAAGATCTGTTACAGAAGGTTACAACGAGCAAGCAGAGCTCAGGGGCCCTTTTACAGAATATCGTAGAGTTGCTTCTGACAATCACAGGATAATCTTCTCTGGACTTTCCTCTGGTAGGAGTTTACAGGCTAGTTTTCCAAGCATGAGTTCAGATAGAAGTGCTGATGACTGGGATGGAATACCACAATTAAGTCCCTCAATGGCTTCACGTTTTTCATCAAGTTCATTTGTTGAAATGGTTGATGATTCCCTTGTAAATGAGACTGCATTTGATTCATCCGCTCTTCAATATGTCAATTTTGGTCATCATCAGTCATCTCCTCCAGCTCCAAGTATAGTAAGTAAATCATGTTATTTCTTCCGTCTCTTTAAATTACTAAATTACAAGCAGTACCTTCATTTCTTGATTCGTAATGAAATGGGTTCTTTCTGTTTGAAGAATTAGATTTAATATGCTTTCTAAATTTTGGATGATTCCGGGGAAAAATAGCAGGCCGAGAGGGTGAATGATGAGCTAGCTGGAAGCATGAACGATGAACTCTATGATAGACTAGAGCAATATGCTGCAGAGGCCGAAAATGCAAGGCGGGAAGCTTTTGGAGAATCAATCAAGCGTAGGAAAGCGGAAAAGGATGCAATTGAGGCTAGACGAAAGGTAATTTATTCATTGATATTTTACTTAAAATCTTTTAACTGAATGTTATGGTACTGCAATTTGGCTTTCTCTCGGTTGTTTGCAACTATTATCCATTCGCACCTAGTTTCCATCTGTTGCTTGATGTAAGACGGTTAAGACCTAAGGTGCCATTTTTGAAAAGGAGATTGTTCTTTCAAGTATGTGCTCTCCTAGGGAAGCGGGAATGATGGAGGATCTGAGATTCTTATTGTGATTAGTTTTATTTCAGGCAAAAGAATCAGATACAGTCTATGCTGATGAGTTGAGACAAAGGAGACAAATGGAGGATGAAATTGCAAAAGACAAGGAAAAAGCTGATCAGATGAAATCACAGCTAAATAAACTTCTGCAAGATCTGCAGGTAGCTGAAGCACAGACATCTTCGCTGGAGGGTCAACTCTTAAATTCTGACACTCAGGTGCAAGAGTTGGAACAGAAAATGTTCTCTGCTGTTGACCTTTTGCAGAAGTACAGGAAGGACAGAGATGAATTGCAGGTGGAGCGTGATGATGCACTCAAATTAGCTGAGGCACGGCGGGAAAAGCACTCAGACGGGCCCTCATTTACATCTACGTCTGTACTATTTGCTGAATTTTATTTTCATGAAATTGAAGAAGCAACTCGGAATTTTGACCCAGCCTTGAAGATTGGAGAAGGTGGTTATGGAAGCATTTATAGAGGCCTCCTTCGCCATACTCAAGTGGCAATAAAGATGCTGCACCCTCATAGCTTGCAAGGGCCCTCGGAGTTCCAACAGGAGGTCAGATTCGTTAAATTTTGCTAATTTCTGTATCTGTGCATAATAGAAGCTAAATTGTGTCTCATCTCCTGAATTCTTCTGTAATTTCTACTATTTCCTTTGGGTCTTGCTGTTTGTCCTCTCAATTGTGTCCCTTGTTTTGGCCATATTCTACTTTATATCCCTGTTTTGTGTGGCCAAGGTAAGAGGTTAAAATAGGGAGGTAAAGAACTAAAGACAGAAATACTCAATTTGGTGTGATATCTATTGATGGTGGTAACACAAATGGGTATAGTGGAAAGTAAACGTACTTTCGTTTTTATTTGTATCCAACATATTGTAGATACACTTGGATCATCGCCATTTTCCACTCACCAGATGAGAAAAAACTTTCATCTCTGAAGAAGTTCTCTCCCACAAATCTTCTCTAAGATGGTTGATTATCTGCTAAAAGTGGTAGTAAATTGATTGGGCCAAATGCCAATAGGTTCATCTTGGAGGGAAACTTTTAATGATCCCAATCTTGAGATAATTCTGCATATTGAAATATCTAAATACTAGTTATCTTGTCTATTTTGCTAGAACGTATTACCTTGTAAGACTTGGCTTACTCATAAACCTCGGGTAGTGTCAGTACACTTGATATCTTCATGCTCACTGGTAAACACACCTATTCAATTTGATGCATACTAGTGTGTCGTTTCAGTCAGTTTTCTGCTCTGCTTACCTTCGGATAATTGCTTTGTATGCTATGCTTCTCTCTTAATCATATGAAACATAAAGTTTTAATTCTTTAACACAGATATCTCTGGCAATTCATGATATGTTTTTTTTGGTTTGTTGGTATGGTATAGGTCAATATTTTAAGCAAGTTGAGGCATCCAAATATTGTCACTCTTATAGGAGCGTGTCCGGAAGCATGGACTCTTGTATATGAGTATCTTCCGAATGGAAGCCTAGAAAATCGTCTTACCTGCAAAGATAACACGCCTCCACTGTCATGGCAAACTCGAATTCGTGTAGCAGCAGAGCTTTGCTGTGCTCTCATCTTCCTCCATTCGTGCTCTGCTCGGGGCGTAATTCATGGTGATCTAAAACCAGCAAATATTTTGCTAGATGTGAATTTTGTGAGCAAGCTTAGTGACTTCGGAATTTGTCGAGTTCTCTCAGAAGAAGACTTTTCGGAAAATAGTACTACACTTTCTTACAGAACTGACACAAAAGGCACATTTGCATACATGGACCCTGAATTCCTCGAAACAGGAGAGCTTACTCCAAAGTCTGATGTCTATTCATTTGGGATTATATTACTTAGGCTGTTGACTGGAAGGCCTGCATTGGGAGTAAAAAATGAAATCCAATATGCATTGGATAAAGGAAATCTGAAAAATCTGCTGGATCCAATTGCTGGAGACTGGCCATTTGTGCAAGCCAAACAGTTGGCTCACTTAGCTATGAGTTGTTGTGAGAAGAACAGTAGGTGCCGACCTGAACTTTCTTCAGAGGTGTGGAAGGTGCTTGAACCAATGAGAGCTTCATGTGGGGCATCATCTTTTAGAATGGATTCCGAAGACCGTTGTGACATTCCATCCTATTTTATTTGTCCAATATTTCAGGTTAGTAAATTGCGTGTTTAAATCTAGCAGTCATCGTTACATCATTATAAGTTCCATGTAGTTTGAACTGAGCAATCGCTATACGTGATTAAAAGAGGCAGATGCTCTAGTTTTCTGACAAATCACTATCTGAAGCTCGTAAATAATTCTGGGAAATTAGCATCCTCACCCTCCGAGCCCCCAACTCCACCTTTGACTATAAATCAGCACCCTTTTCTGTCGTTTTTTCTCTCTGCTAGATTAGAAGTTCCAATGGAGTTTGTGTTTGATCTTCCAGTTAATGAGGTTGTTATCAATTCAGTGAAATTTGGGATTAAGATAGTCTCTTTGTTTCATTGTTCTTCCCTTTACAAAGAACAAGAAGTTCCATTCTAATCATTTCTTGATGTTAATGGATTTCACTACAGGAAACCATGCAAGATCCTGTAGTAGCGGCTGATGGCTTCACATATGAAGCAGAAGCATTAAGAGGATGGTTGGACAGCGGGCATGAAACTTCGCCCATGACAAACCTTACGCTATCCCATAAGAATCTTGTTCCTAACCGTGCCCTCCGTTCTGCAGTTCAAGAGTGGCTGCAACAGCCTTGACAAAAGTTCTCAAGCTTTTGCGAAATTGTCTATACAAGTTATTTACATCCCCTCCTTTACCTAAGTTTTTGATGTATGCTGAACTCAGTTCTATCGTAGAGCAAAACTTCAAAACTCTACTTCTATACAGGTTTTTGTACATCCTCTATAGATAGAAATGGCATAAACTGGTAGTTGACTGAAGTCTGAGTATGGACAAAGTGGTTTGATAAACATACAAGAAATGGAACAGATAGACTTGTTTCCATATTGAATTTGCAACTAAGCAACTTGTGTATCAATCCGCACCTAAAGGTGTGGCCTAGTGGTCAATGAAGTTGGTTGAGAACCATAAGGTTTCAGGTTCAAATTCCTGTAGAGACAAAAACTCTACAAAAACAGTAGGCGATTTCTTTCTATATGTTCCAGTTTTGGTGGACAGAGTTACATGGTACCTGTTCAGTGGGAAGTGACAGGTATCCTGTAGAATTAATGGAGGTGCGTGCAAGCTGGTCCGGACACTTCGGTTATAAAAAAAAACTTGTGGGTCAATCTCTCCTTTGTTGATTCAAAGGATTGAGCAAGTAACTTAAAATGTTAATTAGAAGAATATATACTAATAAGAATCTCAATTATGCATTTTAATATTTTGGTATGTTAACTGTTACATCTCCATGTTTCCTTGTACTTATAATTTAATTACGAATATATAGATTGTAATTTTGTTACTTTATTTTCATTTTGTTTGGGAAGTCTCTAATATTCCCTTTAAAGAATAACATGGTACTCCTAATATTTGGGGAGTATGAAGGAGAAGGTAAAGAAAGAACGTGAGGACTGGGGGTGCTGTAATTTATTTATTTTTTGGTTTCGCTGTAAATCATTATAGCTATGAAGTGTTTAATAAACGCTAGACGCGAAAATGACGACAAATAATTATTAGCACGTGTACATGTATATATATTTAGCCATATTTAGAGTTGTTGAATTATGGTAAATATAGGATCCCTATTGTATGAGGATTTCACATTGTACACCTATATATATTTTGTATTAATGAACATGGTATTAGAAGCCAAAGCCTCAACCCTATTTCTTTTCCCTCCCCTCGGTTCTCGAGAACATGCGGCTGCCGGACCATTTGTTTCTTCTCCTTCTCTGCCATTGTTTCACCTGAGAAAGCCATAGTTGTCAGAAGTGGGGGGAAAAATTGCTTTTTTTCTATTCATCACCCGAGAACAATTAAAGTTTTGTTCTTTTTCAAATCCACTATAATGACTTCTCCCACACCGTCCAATTCTGGAGATCAATTTTGGGTCCAATTTTCCGGAGCCTACCAGTCCGCTCCAGGCTTCTCCCAATTCAATTTAGGCCCGACTTTCGTAACATTCTCCACGACAGCTCGATAATGTGTGGTATATGGATACATGCGTCACGTCTCACCTCACCAACAATTCTGGTAATCTTCCTCAATTACGAAGTGTAAATACTCCACAATCTATTATGGTTGAAAGCGATCATCGCATTCCAATTCAAGGGTTTGGTCACACACTAACCCCACTACCGCATCCCCACTTCTCCTTAAATAACGTCCTCTATGCCTAAAATATTATGAAGAATCTAATCTTCGTTAGAAAATTTGCCACGGATAATTCTGTATCAATCAATTTTGACCCGTTTGGGTTTTCCGTAACGGACCTACATACCGGAAACTCCTTACGAGATGCAACAGTGAGGGACCTATATCCTTTTCTATCTACGCCCGCTGTCAGTGTCACCCCTCCCACATCTCTAAATGCGCAAGTCTATCATCTCATCGCTTTAGCAACTATCTCTCCGTCAACCTGACACAATAGACTTGGATATCTAGGGGCTCCTGTTTTTAATTTTCTCCGAAACAATAATTTAATCTGTTGTCCTAGTGGAAAATATGCCCAACCATGTTTTTCTTGCCCTTTAGACAAACACGTTCACCTTCATTTTCAGTCTTCCTTAAGTGTTACATTTTCTCTGTTTGATATTGTTTATGCAGATTTATGGATATCTCCTGTTATTAGTTCACTGGGTCATAAATTATATCTTCTGTTATTAGATGACTTTTCTCACTTTCTCTGGATTTACCCTCTAAAATTCAAGTTTGAAGTTTTTATCAAGTTTATTAAATTTCGTAACTTTATCAAAACACAATTTAAAAAATTCATTAAATCATTTCAATGTGACAACGGTCGTGAGTTTAATAATTTCGCGTTTCATAATTTTTGCACCAAGAATGGCATGGACTTCCGTTTCTCGTGTCTCCATACCTCACCCCAAAACGGAAAAGCCGAACGAATCATCTGTACTATCAACAACATGATTTGTACCCTTCTTTTTCATGCCTCTCTCCCCCCCCCCCCCCCCCGTCATTCTAGGTCTATGCAGTCAAAATGGTAGCCTATATCCATAATATTTTACCTACCAGTACTCTTAACAACAAACCTCCATCGAAATTTTCTACCGTCGGATCCCGTCCTATGACCACCTTAGAATTTTCGGTTGCCTGTGCTACCCAAATCTTGCCTCCACTGCTCCCCATAAATTAGCACCTCGCACTGCTCTTTGTGTCTTCGTCGGATTTCCGCCAAATCATAGGGGCTATTTGTGCTATAACTTATCTACTCGTAAAATTCACGTCTCTCGTCACGTCACTTTCGACGTGACGATCTTCCAATTTTTGAATATCCGAAATTCCAAAACACGGATTACACGTTTCTCGATGAGTCAGACCTCTCCCCCATCGTCAACTCTCTCCTCCGCCATGACACCATTATTCCGTCACGGCTGGAACACACTGCTCTGGCACTGCCAGTTTCCACCGCCGCCTCCCAGATTCCGACAGCCACTGCCACCACCGGCAGTCGACCAGTCCAACATCAGTCAACCACCGCAAGTCTGCCACTGCCACCTACCGATGTCACATCTGAAAGCGTCAGTGCATCACCGTTACCATCTCTGCCTCAGTCTCCCTCGTCACCGACTGCCGCCACATCTGGCAGCCAGTACCCCATCATTGTTCACACCTCCAATCACCGGAACCCCCATCACCAAATTATTGTATCCCCTCCACTAGACAACACCATATCCGACCATCCACTGCACCACTCATCCCCCGCCATATATCTAGTCACCGACACACCATACCCACCAACATCGCCAGTTCGGGCCCAACCCACCACCGTCGCCATATCCGACATTACCTAACCCACGCCCCAGCAACTCACCCACCTGGACACAATATGGAACCTCGACGGACACCCCCACACCACCACACCTGCCCATCATCCCTAACCAACCACCGACCTCACATCTCACATATCTGCCCAGATCGGCATCCCCACCACAACCACTGTCATGCCCAGAAATCCCACTCCCGACACCTCCTGCCCCTATCCACCGTATGGAAACCCATGCTCAACACGGGATTTTCAAACCCAAAGTCCAGTTTAACTTGTCAACCCAAACCATTTCACCAATTCCCCAAAACCCAAAATAAGCCAAACTAGACCCTAATTGGAATGCGGCCACGTGTGAGATATTTAATGTTTTAACGAAACAACACACTTGGAATTTGGTTCCTAGACTGTAGAGGTGAATGTGATCCGATACATATGGCTTTTTCACCACAAATACAGAGACAATGGTGACCTTGAGAGATATAAGGCAAGACTTGTAGCTAATGACACAAATTAACATGAGGGTATTGACTGTGGTGACACTTTCATCCCGGTTGTTAAATCGGCCACGATTCGCACAACTTTGAGTATTGTTATGGATAAGCATTGGCCGATTCATCAACTTGATGTAACAAATGTCTTTCTACATGGGGATTTAAAAGAAACTGTTTACATGCACCGGCCTTCTGGTTTTGTCCATCCTGCAACCCCTCATGATGTATGTCGTCTCCGTAAGTCACTTTATGGCTTGAAACAGGCCCATAGAGCATGATATGATCGCTTTGCACAATATCTTATGCAGATTGGGTTTGTATGCAGCAAGTGTGATAATTCTCTATTTATTTTTCATGGAGGTAATAGCATTGCATATTTGTTATTGTATGTGGATGATATTGTGCTAATTGTCTCATCTGAGTTGTTGAAAACTGAGATTATTGCATTGCTCAAAACAGAATTTGCTATGACTGACTTGGGAAAGTTGAGCTATTTTTTGGGGATTTCAGTGACTATATCTGCAGACATTATGTTTCTTTGTCAGCGTAAGTATGTAGAAGAGATTGTGTACAGGGCTAAAATGACAAATTGCAAGATCATGTCTACTCCAGTTGACTCTAAATCAAAGCTCAGTGCTTTGGATGTTGATCATGTGTCAGATCCCACTATTCACCGGAGTCTTGCAGGTGCCTTACAGTACCTTACTTTCACCAGACCTGATATTGCTTATGTTGTTCAGCAGGTATGCTTATTCATGCATGCCCCCAGTGAGCCTCATTTTACTGCCCTTAAACGTATCATTCGATACGTTAAGGGCACTTGATTATGGATTACATCTCTACCCTCAGCACCGACTAGGTTGTTGTCATATACGAATGATGATTGGCAGGATGCTCGGACACGCGACGATCCACCTCCGGCTATTGTGTGTTCTTGGGGGATAATCTTCATTTCTTGGTCTGCCAAGAGACAATCCACATTATCACGTTCGAGTGCAGAAACAGAGTACATAGGTGTTGCTAATGTTGTTGCTGAGATCTACTGGCTCTGAAACCTTCTTTTGGAGCTTCAGTGTCCAAACCTTTGGTTTATTGTGATAACATATCCGCCATATATCTATCTCATAATCCGGTGCAGCATCAACGAACCAAAACACATTGAGATGAACATCCACTTTGTTCGTGAGAGGGTTGCTCTCGGTCATGTCAAGGTATTGCATGTGCCATCTTCATATCAGTATGCTGATATATACACCAAGGGTCTTCCTAGACAACTCTTCCTCGACTTCAGATTCAGTCTTAGCGTCCGGCCTCCTCTTGCTCCGATTGAGGGGGAGTATTAGCACGTGTACATGTATATATATTTAGCCATATTTAGTCTTGTAGAATTATGGTAAATATAAGATCCCTATTGTATGAGGATTCCACATTGTACACCTATATATATTTTTTATTAATGAAAAAGGCACCCAAGGGGAGATTACTATAATCTTACAATAATTATAAATTAAAAAGATGTAAATAAACTTCCTAACTAATGTAATGACAAATTTAGTTTATTAAATTATTAAAGTTTCAAGCTAATTGAAAATTTTGAAGAGAAAAAAGTATAATAAAATCGTTTGATAAGATAGGTAACATGTCCTACTCAAAATTCTATTTAGATTTGCTGTTCTTGACAAATTAGATAAAACAAATTGGAACTTTGCAAGAGAGTCACGTCATATTGAAGTTTCAACAAGTTTGTTTGAAAAAACACTTATTTATTAAATGTAGGTCCAGTAGTACATATCCTAGAAAAAACTTAACGATCTGTTTGTTTTATAAGAATAATAGCTTTTAATTAGTTAACTAAATAGAAATGTGAATATACAAGAGAGAAATTGCAAAATAGATAAACTTCATCAGAAAATACAACAATTTAATGGAATAAAATATATAATATTAAGCTTTTAAATACAATACTAATTAATTAATTACCAAAAAAATACTATAATAATTACTAGTACTATTTAAAGATTAATTAGATGCTCTATGTTGATGGAAAGTGCTAAAGATAGTCAACAGCTTTTTGGTCTTGTCATTGGATAACTATTTCCAGAATCCTGTAAAAGTAATGTCACTGGAAGATGTATTCATAAAGTCATGAAACACAAGTAATTTAACAAAAGAAATTATAGGATATTTTTAATTGTGTTGTTTAAATTTTAACTTATATGCAGTGTATGAGAAACATTACATTACAATGAAAGCTTCTAAAGGTATTTACCGATTAGTAAACAACGAAAAACACAAGAAAAAGAACCGACGAGTAAAGTAGTTTCTTATCTATTCTATATCTACGCCAAAAGAAAAAGAAATATATTATCTTTATATTTTTCTTTAAAAAAAACGCAACTTCTTTGACCAATATCATTGTTTATCCGTAAAACGGTACAATTTAATTTGTATACGTGGATTTCAAGGGACTGATTTGATATGAATATTAGATAAAATACAGTGCGAGTAAACAATATTAAGATAAAGTGAAGAAATAATTAGCATGAGTCTTGTGTTAGCTTCTTGGCGAAGTCTTCGAGACTAGAATGAAGGCGTAAGAAACGAGAGTAATGTTAAAGAGTATATTGTAATAACTTGCATATCATCCTTTACAATGGAATATGTGTCCTATTTATACATGAGCTCACGGGTACACACCCCACTATATATGCCCTCATTAATATAAGAAAATGAATGTTGTAATAATTGGATAATTAGTGTCTCTATAAATATCATTAATGCCTCATTGGAAGATATATGATCGGGCCAGTAACGGTCGTCCGTTGAAATTCAAACGGTTCACCTGATTTTCAGAATTACCGGTGCCATATGTACGCACGACGTCATCGACCCCTCTTATGTTTTATCGGTAGCTTCATAGGCTGACATGGACCTGACTCGGCATCATTTGCCATGTGTCATAACATAATTCGCTTAGCTGGATTATATGAATTTTGCCCTATACATATAGTCCTCACACTTTTCGGACGCAATCTTTGCGCGCCCGGAAAGTGTATTAAAACACCGGGTTGATCAAAACACTATACTTTGGCGGGAAATGAAGAGCAATGAAAAAACGTCAAATGTCTTTAATGCTTCTGAAATGGCGGCAACTAACCATTTGTTCTGATCGACGCGAAGTGTCGCAATGATGATCCCCCTTTTCATTTTTCAAACGTTATATTTTATACCATGAATAAAATTTCAAATATTACACAGAAGGCAACTACAATCTTCTTTAAACTTATAATCTTTAAAAATCTTCCTTCCTTCTTTATATTTTCTTTCATAATGTCATATACAAAGTCTTCTCCTTCACACTCCTCTGACAATAACGACGGTTCTCCTCCGAACCGTTGCCCCGGGAAAAAGCATATATCCCCTAAAAATCAAGAAGTTGACCTGCACTCCATTGCTGCATAAATTCTTTTTTCTGGTTTCGATTTCACATGAGACCTTCGTGTTCACGAGAATTTTGAACACGTTGAAGAGATAGAATCTTTGATAACGGCCAAAATTCTCCCTGAAGTCATGAAAGATTGTAACTTCGACTACAACACAATCATCAGAACAATTGAACCGATTGACCGGATGCACCATTATGTTGAAGGATTTTTCATGGCTTATACATACCCTCTTACTATTGGTTTTAAACTCCCTATTCCAAAAATTATTGAAGATATTTATCATCGATATAGAGTTTGCTTGGGGCAAGTTGCTCCTTAAATTTGGATATTGGTGTACTGCATACAGATGTTGGCATATCCTGTGATGTTTTGTGGAGGTGTCGGTGCGACTGTTGAGGTACTGCCGGTATTTTTGGACATGAAATCAGGGTAGAATTGGATCAGGTGGTTAAGTTATTTCGCTCATAGCATCATTATGTGCCTTCAGGTTTTGTATGGCTTCCGTAGGCCTCTCGTCATTAGGAACATCCTCCTGCTGAGTCTGTCCGCCTCCGAAAGTGGCTCCATCTGCAACCATCGGGTCATCTGGTATCAGAATCTCTACCTGTAAGCCATCTGGTCCGATTGGGGCATTGTTGGTATTGTCCCTGATGTTGCGACACCATAATTGTCCAGGCCCCACGATGGGCGTCAAACTGTTTACCCGTAAAACGGTACAGTTGAATTTGTATATGTGGTCAAGAACACATGGATCTCAAGTGACTGATTTGATAAGAATATTAGATCAAATACAGTGCGAGTAAACATTATTAAGATAAAATGAAGAAATAGTTAGCATGAGCCTTGTGTTAGCTTCTTGGCGAAGTCTTCGAGACTAGAATGAAAGCGTAAGAAATGAGATTAATGTTAAAGAGTATATTGTAATAACTTGCATATGATAGGTTACAATGGAACAATGTGTCATATTTATACATGAGCTCACGGGTACACACCCCATGATATATGCCCTCATTAATATAAGAAAATGAATGATGTAATAATTGGACAATTAGTATCTTTATAAATGTCATTAGTGCCTCGTTGAAAGATATATGATCGGGCCAGTAACAGCCGTCCGTTGGGATTCAAATGGTTCACTTGATTTTTAGAATTATCGGTACCATATGTACGCACAACGTCTTTGCTTTTAATAGTTTTTCTGGATCAACTGTTAGGAGAGCCGTTTTTAAATTTGCACATATGGTATCGATAATTCTAAAAATCAAGTATGAAATTTAATTTTTAAATTATTACTCAAATTGTAAGAAATAAAAATTTTCAGCTTTATAGTATCTATAAACATATTTTTTTTAAAAAGAAGTTTTTAATAAACATGGAAAGGAAACAGTGAGAATTGAACTCACACCTATTGCGTGTAAAACTATCATAAATATCGTTAAATTGTACGTTTTTGTAGTTAGTATGCATACTAGTTCAGTTAATGAGTGTTGCACTTAGCTTGTCAATTAGGTTATAGGGAGGAAACATGTTTCATAATTTTATTCCTATTGTCACACCCCAACCTTGGGGGATGGCCGGCACCCTACGCCTGGAAGGTCCGAGTGAACCACCTGGATATCATCACACAAAATTACAAATGTCTGGGCCGACAAGGCTTCAAAATGCTAATTATAACATGATATGACACTAATTCATGTAAACAGAAGAATACAACCTAGGCATGTATACATACTACGGCCGACAAGGCCAACATAATCTCTTATCAACATCTGGGCCTACAAGGCCACACCGAACAAACGATACAACACAGGACTCGTCTACAAAGCCTCTAGGAAAAAGTCAACACAAAACATAAATCGGGACAGGGCCCCCGACATACCCAAAGTACCAAAAGAATATAAACCTACTTCTGACTCGGCAATACTCTAGAAAAAGATGGAGCTCACAAATCAAAGCTGATATCTGCACATGAACTACCGAGGCGGATCCTCTCCTCGCCTACCTGAACCTGTGCGGCATGAAACACAGTGTCATCAGGCAAATGGACATCCGTACGAATAATGTACTGAATATGTAAGGCGGAAATAAAACATAATTATACATAAGCATAAAAGAGAGGAGGATATGAATCAACATGTATCTCTGAAATATCACTGAGTCTCAATACACACAACGATCCTTCCTACTTGTAATATGATTCCATGTTACTATATTAACGTCGTAACCTTAACCGTTCACAATAATCATGCTTATCCTATGACCTTACTTATAACGTAGTATCAACATCGTAAATCTATCTACTCGACTGCCTAATCGGTCATAGCCTAGTGATGAGTACATGCCTGCCCAACCGATGGTAAATGATGGTACATAACTGTCCATCCGGTGGTAGATAACGTGTCTGCCCAATCAGTGGTAACCAATGATACGTAGCTACTCGATTGGTGGTAACTTCATATCTGCCCAAACATGGTCAACATCATATCGTACCCGGCTCTACCGAGGGACTCGATCGTACCCGGCCCATAAGAGGGACTCGGTAATATCAAACCAACTGTAGTGGTAATGCTCGTCTACCCAACCGACCATCGCTCGGTGGTAAAACACATATCTTCCCAACCAGCTGTCGCTCGGTGGTGAATACATATCTGTCCGACCGGCCATAACCCGGTGGTAAGTACCTATCTGCACAATTGGTCGTAGCTCAGTGGTAATCCATACTAGACTTCTATGAACTTATCGTAATAACGTAATATTGCTACCTTTTTTATTAGCGTTTAGGACTATTATCGATAACTCCTCATTTTATCTCAAAGCCACGGGAATCCTTTTCACATGAGCATGTTCATCCTAAGAACCATAGGCCCGAACTTCTAATCCATCAACAATAAAGCCCCATTCTTTTGGCTATCATTGAAAATATAACATACTATTTCATTTCTATTCTTCCATAAGAGTCAACGAGACAAGGTACATCATCTATAACCTCCGCAACACTCATAAAAGGGCCATAGTCATTTCATTCCCCCATAGAAACTAACAAGTCACGACATAACATTCCTAGATTTCACGAAACCAACAAGGGCCATGAGATGACAGCAAGACGAAATACTAAACGTGCGGAGACTGCTCCCGACGAGGGATAATCAAGAGTCAAGAAAACAAGCATATTTTCCATAGGCAAGATTAAAGTTCTCTTTGGCGGACGTTTCATTATGTGTCGTCATTTCACAACATGCCAAAAGAAAAAAGAGTTTAGCCTTCACATACCCTGAGATGGGATCTCTGATGACGACAATGCGATCCACCTCCTCCCACTCCGTCTACAATAATAGACAACACCATCATCAATGAAAAAGGTCCATATCAACAAGCATAACTTACTTTACGACGAATCGGACATCGTTTCCCCCGTTTCTTCCACTTCTCCAAATCAAGAACGACATCAACAACAACATCATGAGCATCTATTTTCACATAATTTCCAACCACCAATACCAAAGAATTATTGTCAAAATAATCCAACAACAAGACAACTACATCTCTTCTTTATCTCAAGTTGTAGTGCATAGTTCTTCATCCAACCAACTCAACTAACATGAAATTAACCTCAAGCACCATCAAGAGAATGATTTACTTATCTCAAGAAGTAGAAATAACTTGAAATCCAAGCCTTGCTTTGCTCACATCCACCCTTTAATCATTCTACAACATCATAGAGGTGTTATCCTTCATCTAGGCTACCTTTGAGGTAGGAACATGATGTATTTGCTTTGATATTCTTCTTGAACCTTTGTAGAGTGTCTAGGGAAAGTTTAGGGGTGCTAGGGATCAGGTTTGGTTGAATAAAAAGCTAAAATGATGAGCCGCCTCATAAATAAACAAAGATGGTCGGACACCACCTCCATTTCGCGAAGCCTTCTGCGTCGTAGATGGGCGTATGCGGCCGCATCTGTTGGCACAGATCAAGGCAGAAGTTTCCTTTATTTCTTGCTTCCTTCTGCGTCCCAATCTGCGACGCGAAATGCTTTAGTGTATCGACTTATCTTCGTCAAACTTTGTCGAAACATAATTCCTTCAATCCAAGTGACCTCTAACTTTCCGCAAACTCTCTTAACGTCCATTTATGTCATACATGACCCTCAGAAAGAATCTCGAGTCGCCGGAACTCAAGTCGACTAACTACGCTCTCAAATACACATGAAACTTCGGGGTGTAACACCTATTTTTGTCTATTCTTTAAAAAAACAAAATTTGTTTTGTTTTAGTTTGTTTAGACAATGGAACACGTTCTTTCTCTCTTTTTCATTCAAATTTATTTACAGATCAAATATAACTACTTTATTTTTCATTTGAGTGTTCGACTTAAATACCTTATGGAATTTGCGTTTCCTTATATGGGTAAATCTGAAAATTAAACCAAATCAAATTATCAATAATAACATGGAATTTTCCCCCCCTTCTTATTACCTTCAGTGTAAGAAATAAATGGTGAGGTTTACATCTTTCTATACGTACCTTTTTTTCTTTTCTTTTCCTCTCATATCAACAACAACATATAAGTTACCTTAACAAAATGAAATGAGAAGAAGAAAATAAAGATTTTAGCTTAACTATGAAGAAGCAGCAGCCAGTGGTATTTGCAAGTAATAGCAAAAGAAGTACCTTAACGCAATAGATTTACCGTTTAGTACGTTAGTACTTAGTGATAATATTTCGATTTAATATTGAGGGCAGTGATAAAATGGATATGATACATTATTATTAATTAGCTCGATTAAAGCGCTAAGATTGAAAGCAATCCAGAAAACGTTTCTTCCTTTAATAGGCTGCAATGCAAATCCAAATTAATGGAGCCAATAAATTTCAAATATCTAATAATTATACAAAAATATAGTAGCATTTTGATTTAGTTATTCAATCTCCCCCACCCCCTTGATTTGGCCATTTAATTTACATGACAGAAGTAGTTTATGGGTTGTTATAAGGATATATCAATAATGGTTAGTGGATGGGTAGTTTAGAAGTTGAATTATATCTGAACATAAATTTCACTTAATTTTTTTTTAAAACTTTACTAAAATTATTATTTCACCTGAAATACCGATCAAATAGGTTATTGCATAATATCAATATACGGACAGCAAAACCTATTAGCGGATATATTTTGTATAGTTTATTCAGTAGTATTTGTGAATATATATTATGTAAAGGGCAGTCTGGTGCACTAAGCTCCCGCTATGCGCGGGGTAGGGGAAGGGTCGGACCACAAGGGTCTATTGTATATTATGTACAACAACAACAACAACATACCCAGTGAAATCCCACAACGTGGGGTCTGGGGAGGGTAGAGTGTACGCAGACCTTACCTCTACCTTGATAGGTAGAGCGACTGTTTCCGAGAGACCATCGGCTCAAGACAGAGCATAAGCACCAGCAAAGCAGGAATAAAACAAGAGAAACGGTCAGACCCGGTCAGAAAAAATTTAAAGCAGTATGAAAATGTTGATATCCAAAGCGACTAAGCCATGATAGCGCATTCCGAAAAAGTAAGTAGTAACTATCGCATGTAAATAAGCTAAACAGAGTACACTACAGGACACATAGCATCATAAATCAAACTACATAGGACTATAAAGCAATACTGCGCCTATTAGTATAATAGGCTAAGCGGACCTACAATACTAACACTACCACTACCAGTTTGCTAGCGTAAGTAGGACTACGCTCGACTACCTACTACCCTAATCCGTGTCCTCCACAACCCCCTATCTAAGGTCATGTCTTCAGTAAGTTGCACTTGCGCCATATTCCGTCTAATCACCTCTCCCCAATACTTCTTCGGCCTACCTCTACCCTCCTGAACCCGTCCATATCCAATCTCTCACACCTCTACACTGGGGCATTTGTGTCTCTCATCTGCACATGCTCAAACCATCTCAACCTCGCTTCCCACATCTTATCCTCCACCGAGGCCACTCCCATTCTGTCCCGGATATCATCATTTCTAATTTTGTCCCTCCTTGTATGGCTGCACATCCATCTCAACATCCTCATCTCCGCCACTTTCATCTTTTAGATGTGTAAAATCTTGACTGACCAACACTCTGCCCCATACAACATAGTCGGTCTAACTATCGCCATATAAAATTCTGGTCTATTGTATATTATGTAAAAAGAAAAAATCAATCGTACTTTTAATTAAGATGACTTTAGATTATCAACCAATAAGATGCAAGGAAAAACTAGACATGTGAGTATGAGTACAAGTGATTAAGACCGGGTACCTGAATGTGAATCTCATCGTCAAAACCCAGACCCGTTACAATTATTAGCCCTGTTCTTATCGTACGGCTTATACGGAAACTTTAGTTTACCGGTCCCATCCGTAGCCAGTAACAACCTCCATTTTTTACCTACGCGCTTTCTAAATTTTCCCATTTTCCCATTTTCATTCCGTAATAAAAGTGAGAAATTTATTACTATAAAAAAAAACTAGAGTATAATTCTTTATTGCCGAATTTTCAGTTTCAATCAACATAAAAAGATATGTATAATAATTCTGTTGCAAATTTTGCCTCAAGAAAAATGTGATACTACGTGACAGCTTTGGTATTTGGATTTTGTACACAGGGTTTGTTTGTATACGTAACAGAATTTGAAAAAGTATTGAAAAAGTTTTTCAATAATATAATGAAACAAGAGTGTTTGAAAAGTATTTTTAAAAAATGTTTTTTTGGTGAACCAAAATAATCAAATAAGCAAGTTTTCACAAATAAAAGAACTTGAGTGTAATTCAAGTACTCAACCTTTTATTTTTCAAAACTATTTTAAGAAATTGATTTAATTTATTAGTAACCGTCAGGTACTAAACAACCATTCTTATCACTTTAATTAGTTTCTACTGTACTTTGTTATATCTTGTGAGTTTTTATCTTGTTGTATTTTTCATATGATTTTGCAGTCTAAGTGAAAAGCGAAACTGACTTTAAGATTGTTTTGGATTGGGATTTCTTAAATGTAATTGGCTAATTGCAAAAGATATAACATGTATGTATATAAGTGATACAAAAGTGTACGCGATTAAAACACTCCAAATGTGTAAAATTTTCATGGTAATGCTAATTTTTTTTTGGATAATGTTGTAAATAGATCATGTGTGTATTATATCTCGATAATCTCCACCTAGTTATTTAAGGTATGGGAATATCAAAATATTAGTTTGATTACTTCTTAAGTTAACTTGGACTATGAACCGCATACTCTCTTCATGACAAAACTCTTATCTCCATTCTCTAGTAATCTTCTTGTTTAACAAAAATATTTTAGATGATATACTTTAGTTCTTTAAGGGAATATGAGATGAAATTATTTGTTGCAGAAAAGAATTTTGACAAAGATAATTTTGACATAAAAATCATCAGCATTAATCCTTCTTAAATATATTAGTAACACAAAAAAAAAAAAAAAGACTATGCATCCTCGGACATTTATGAAATGCATTAAAAATAAATCAGCAATCCTACTTAACCTAAATAACATGCTAGCATTTTAGTTGAGAAACAATGTTATACAATTCCTTGGTTCTTGTCCCGTATTGTCATGAAAGTTTTGATCAATATGAGAATGGAAATAATATATTATAACATTTATAATCTATGAATCTAGAATATTATCGTGTGATACAGATCTCTACATACAAGTCGCTTAATTTTCAGAAAATATGAATAAAAAGTAAAGACGCTCGTCCTATCTGTTTCTTCAAAGATATTTTGTTCTTGACACATTTTCTTCTCTCTGAGAATATAATTTTATTTAAATATTACATTAAATAATTTGATTTTGTCTTTTTATCGTTTTCACGGTTTAGGCTGCTCCCATTTCACTCGCCGCTACATCGCATTTGTTGTTATTCGACTTTTGAAATCACATCCAGCTGTGAACTATTGATCGAAAAAATTAAAACAATCTTATAAACATAATTACAAAAGATTTGTCTTTTTTGTCGCATTTATTCTCATTCGACTTTTGAAATCACGTACAATTGTGAACTGTTGATCGAAAAAGTTAAAACAGATCGTTAAACATAATTACATTATCGTGTAATACAAATCTCTACACACGAATCACTTACTTTTTAGAAAATATAAATAGAAAGTAAAAACACTCGTATTGTTTGTTTATCCTTGATACTTTTTCCTCTCTCTAAGAATATAATTTTATTTAAATATTACACTAAATAGTTTGATTTTGTCTTTTTTATGTCGCATTTATTTTTACCTAACTTTTGAAATCACGTTCAAATGTGAACTGGTCGAAAAAGTTAAACAGACCGTTAAACATAATTATAAAAGATTTATCTTTTTTTTGTCGCATTTATTCTAATTTGATTTTTGAAATCAGGTTATGTTATGAACTGTTGATCGAAAAAGTTAAAACAGTCCTATATACATCATTACAAAATATTTATATTTTTTTATGCTGCATATATTCTCATTCGACTTTTAAAATCTTGATTGAAAAAGTTAAAACTGATAGTTAAATGTAATTACAAAAAATTCTAGTAGCAAACACTTTAAATGGGATTCTAAAACAAATAGTTTGATGCACTTGAAGGTGTTCCAAATCTCTAAAGGCAAAGTCACCTTTCATCAAGAAATGACTAACACATAAACATACCAATCAGTGACATATCCATAGTAGAAAATAAGAAGGGTTCCACTATAAAAATTAAGGTGACTTAAAATGGTCAACTACCTTGAAAGGACGTATGGTCCACGCGTCATTAGCGAGACTAGAAAAACCAACAAGGGACAAAGATAAAAAATAGATCAATGTTACAAAGGAAAAAGCAACAACTCATTACTTACTCCCTCCGTACAAAAAAAAGACTATTTTAATTTGATAAGAAATTTTAAAAGTAATGAAATAATTTTGAAATGTTTAATTTAAATAAATTTTAAATATTTATGTAATTATAAATTATTTATAAAATTAAATTATTTTTAAATATTATAGAAATATATTATTTTAAAAATAAATTAATAAGAAAAGTAAGATATTTTATTTTTACGATGAAGGAGTATAATTTACTATAATTTTTTTTAAAAAGACCAAACAGTGCTTTAATTGAAAATATTTTTTTATTTCTTGTTTCCATACTATAGTTAGTACCCTCCACTTCCCTCATGTCTCTCTTCCCATCTTCCACCAAAAAAACAAAGTACAAAAGGGAATACTAAAAAAACAACAACACCCATTTCACTCTTTACCTTTGATCTCCAAGATTTGAGCAAAAAAATACTAGGGTTCTTGAATTTCATGGAGTTCAAGATTGGTGACTGTTGTATTTGTGCTGTTTTTGTTGTACTTGTGTTGTGTACTTCTTTAGTCAGTGGGGGTGATATAGTTCACCAAGATGATACTGCTCCAAGTCGCCCTGGTTGTAGCAACAATTTTGTTTTGGTAACTTCTGATTCTTGTTTTAACTGTTTCTTTTATCTTTTTTAGTTTAAAGATTGAATCTTTTTTTTAGTTAAAAGTTAGTTCATTTTCTGGTTCTCCCTTTTGAGTTCTTGCATTATTTTTTTTGGTAACATTGTTCAATCTGTATACTGTATTGGTATTCAAGTTAAATGTGTAATTGTAGGTTTTGTTTGTTGAGAGTTGTGACTACTCTTGTGATTATTTATTGTTCTCTTCTTGTGGAGTTGTTTGGTGGTGTTTATGTGTGTCTTAGAAGTCAAATTATTTAGTACTGAAATGAAATTGATCTAACAGAGTGAAATTGATATAGAGAATTCATATAGTTGAATCCATTGAGACATAGTTGCTTGATTGTTTATGTGTGTGTGGCAATTTATCAGTGCATAACTCATTGTTTTTTATGTTTTAAGTCAAGTGAGTTTTTTTTTTTTTTTTTTTGGCTTATAGAGCTTGGATTTTGTCTTGTGTCGTTAATATCTGAGTGATATAATTGCTATTCTTATGCTATATGTGTTTAATTGTATTAGAATTTAAACAATTAAAGGGAACTAAGACATTAGCACCCATGGTGTGACGTAACGGTTGATAAGCGGGATTGAAGAGACCCAGTAGAGGTAAAAAAGTTAGGTGATTTCTTCCCACATATCTAAGTTTGGATGGATGAAGTTATCCAATATCTGTACGGGGCAGGTATCCTGCGAAACAGTTGAGATGTACAAAAGTTGCTCCAAACACCAACTTTATCCAAATCAAAATAAAAATGACAGCGGGGAATATACTTTATAAAAAAAGAGAGGTGGCGGATCTAGGATTTTAAGTCAGCGGTGCAGATTATTATTGTACCCTCCTACACTTTTCTTAAATAGGGTGCAAATTTAATATACTCTTTAGAATTTCTTAATACATTCCCACTCATAGAAGTTGAACCGTGGGCGCTCTCACTTCCAGTTACTTGCAATTGCTTCTAATTGAGTGGTTTACCATTTAAGGGTTATGTAAAAATATGACTGTACTTCCCCAGTTCCTCTTCAGCAAAAATATGATTCAACTTCCCCAATTAATCTTCAGTTAATATATAAAGGGTAGCCCGGTGCACTAAGCTCTCGCCATGCGCGGGGTCCGGGGAAGGGCCGGACCACAAAGGTATATTGTACGCAGTCTTACCCTACATTTCTGCAAGAGGTTGTTTCCACGACTTGAATCCATGACCTCCCGGTCACATGAAAATAACTTTACCAGTGACGCCAAGGCCCCCCCTTCACAAATTTAAAGGTTTTCTCTTATCGAATTGATGATTTCACCGAACAAATTTTGTGGATTAAATTTTTTGAAATTATTCTTCGATTACAAAAATATATGCAGAATTTATATGATGAATAAGTGGGGATTATAGTTAATTGAATGTTGAAAAGTGGAAAAGTTTGTTACCAAGTTGTTATATTAAAGACACAGTAATATGGAACTCTACCTCTCAAGTTGAAAGTCCTTCAATGAGCCATTAAAAATAATGGTCAACTTTCTTAGACAAGAAGCCCATACAGGTGTTATGTAACAAAATGACCCACTGAATACCATCTTCCCTTTCCCTAATCTTAAAAAATTGACTATGTCTCTGCAGGTTCCAGCATCTATATAGTACCTTTTTTACTCTTTTCCCAAGTCGATGTTGGGTAATCACTTTCAACAACATGGAAAAACAAAAAGTGAAGAATAACCACTCTTGTGAATATTGGTTCTATGACCAATCTCTTCCTTCCACTTTGGGATATAAGACTTTAGGTGATCTTAATTTTGATGTGAGCCCTAATTGTGACATTTGGCTATTTTTTTTGAAACTAGGCTATTGTGTCTTATGCCTCATATTCGATATTTGCGTAAAGATATCAGTCCAAAAGCATCTAAAGGGCGAACAAGATTGGATGGTGCAAAAATCCTGCTTTTTTTTTTGTAACCACAGGTTGGTAGTTGTGAAGCTTTGTAAAGTTGCCTCTTTCCCTTCAACCTATCTGGGGTAATCTCTGGGAATAAATATACAGTTCTTTTTTTGCACAGCCATGAGCCTTCGAGATGTTTGAGGATATACTATCCACTTGGAAGAAAAAAAATTATGGATAGAGTGACACCAATAAATAGTGTACTAGATAATTTTTCCCTCTTAAACAATGTGACTACCAAAGAAAGTATAAAAGCAACTGGATAAACTGGGGGAATTCCTCTACGAAGATAACTGTCAATGAGAAATCATTTTTATAAGGTGGGACAAGGTGACAAGGTCCGAAAAAAGAAGAGGTCGATTCACTACCCTTGTTGTCTCCCTACGCTATTTCGTTAGGCAACTTCTCTCCCTTGGTTTGTTCTCGACAAATTACCCGATGTGGAAGAAAGAGACTAAATAAATTAGAGTATACATAATTAAGGCCTCCTTATAAATAGCACGGCGGATACTACAGGAATAAGAGGAAAGTGATAAATGCTAAGTATATGACACTTGATTATTAGACGGTTGTCGTCAGAATTCAAATCCTTTACTCAATTTTTACAATAGGTAACGGGCTATATGTTAAATTTTTAGATGAATGCTTGGATTGGAATTGGAATATCCTGAAATCTTTAATAACCTGAGGGCTGATGCAACTTACAACTGTTGCTCAAATCAGATCTAAGCATTTCAAATACAATTTTTAGAAAGAATTGCTAACATTGGGAGTGGGATTGCTTGCTTCAGCTGTTAGGATGACTCCAGAGGAGTATAACTGGGTTAGTGAGGGGAAAAAATCACTGAGATGGACAAAGACAATGAGGGCATCTTTACAGTCAATTCAGCGTACAAAACTGGCGATGGAAGATGGTTTGGGAAAACAAAGTGTTTTGCCGTGGTAGCCTATTTTGGATGGGTTGCAGTAAATGAGCCCTTTCTCACTCAAATTTAATGAAGGTCTTTTCATTCTCTAACAGGCGTTGTATGTGAATCTGAGACAGTCAATCATCTCTTTCTTCACTGCTCAGTCGTTAGACAAGTGTGAGACCTGTTTCTGAATCTTTTCAGCTTCAAATGGGTGACACTCAAATACTTAAAACAAGCTCTGTGGAGTTGGAAGGGGATAACTCTCGAAGTATTGTAGGAAATTTGACAGACAATTCTTCCTCATATTTTGGGTGATATAGAATTAAGGAAACCTCTGGTGCTTTGAACCCAAGAAGGCAGTAAGGCCTCATGTCTTTAGCTCTTGTACTTTTGTTGTAAAAATGGAAGTTCAGCAATACAGAACAGATGTTAGACTTTTCTTCTCTATACACGGCTAAATAAAGGGATATCTTTTGTTTTGATAATGGTAACATTTATATAAAGTCGGAGTTGCCTCTGTGGAGGACAAGATGAGAGAAGCGAGATTGAGATTGTTCGGACACGTGAGAGGAGATGTGAGGATGCGCCTATTAGGAGGTGTGAGAGATTGGCGGTAGTAGGAGTTAGGAGAGGTAGAGGTAGGTTGAAGAAGAAATGGTGGGAGGTGATTAGACAGGACATGACACAACTTCTGCTGATTGAGGACAAGCCCCTAGATAGGAAGATTTAGAAGTCGAAAATTATGGTAGAAGGTTAGTGTGTAGTTGAATTTTTGTCACATTGTGTGGGACTGGGAGAGGTAGGGGGGCTAGACTCTTCATCTCCTCTTCTCCTTTTCTTAGTAGTATTATTTAGGCATCGCGTAGATCCCTACTCTTTAGGTGTGTATTAATATGTGTTGCTTCATTTGTTTTGTATCTTGATATTTTTGTTGTCTTATTTTTGCATCGTTTTGAGCCGAGGGTCTATCGAAAACAGCTTCTCTACCCCCACAAAGATAGATGTAAGGTCTGCATACATCCTACCCTCCCCAGACCCACTTTGTGGGATTACGCTGGTTATGTTGTTGGTAACATTTATATTAATATCAACAGGTATACTACACTAAAATGTGTAGTCCCCCTCAAAAGTACTTCACTTACAAAAAGGGATCCTATAGCTATTGTTTGTTACAAGCTGCCTAAAACATTGAAGATATCTTCAGTTTGAGTTTCCTGTTTACACCAAAAATGGAAAAGTCCTAAGCACTTCATCTTGAGCTTCTGAATGTTGCAGCACTTGTTCTCAAAGCTTCTTTGGTTCCTTTCTGCCCATATAGACCACCAAATACATGATGGGACAATCTTCCATCTTTCTTCCTTTTTGTATATGTAAAGAAATGGATCATTGGCCTAACTCAACCCCAAAAGCTAACTCATGAAGGGAGGATTGCCCAAGTCCATATAAGGAGAGTCCAAATTCACATCCCACAACCGATGCAGGAGAATCAACATCCCCGCGCACGCCCAGGACTGGACATCGGGAGCGTGGACAATATATGATGGGCCCAACATCGGGTAAACAATAAATTGGGATGAGTTTGGCTCTGACACCATGTAAAGAAATGGATCATGAGCCTAATTCAACCCCAAAAGATAGCTCATGAGGGGAGGATTGCCCAAGTCCATATAAGGAGTCCAAATTCACATCTCACAACCGAAGCGGGAGAATCAACCGGATACATTTCCATCTCTATTCCAGCACTCCAAAACCCCTTTAATGCTTCCTGACATTACCCACCTAATTTTCTTTAGGTTGATAAATATTTTCCATAACTGATCTACTCATGTACAATCTAAGAAAAGATGGCTAATTGTCTCTGCTTGTTCACCACAAAAATAACATCTGGGACAAAGATGAAAGCCCCTCTTCATCAGATTCTCGTGTCAAAACCACTTCTTTGGCCAGTAACCAGGTGAAGCAGAATACCTTATATGGAATTTTTGTGCTACAATCTATATAATTAACCTTACCTTTCTCACTTATCCAAAAACATAAAAGTACCTCGCTTTCCTCTGATTTTTTTAAGAAATAAGGTTGTTCCCAATAGTACGGTCTGAAGAAAGTTGGGTCATTGGTATGGACAGGCAAAATGTTATATCGGTGGAGAAAGAAATTTAGAAGATGTCACTGTAACTGCAAATGTCATTCCAGCTTTTGATCTTGTAAAGGCCCTGCTGTAATTTGTTGACATGATTGAGGGATCCACTTCTCTGTTTCATTTGTCTTCACACGTACTGCTTAAACATCGGGACCGAGGCAATCTGTTGTACTAGTCGCAGCTGTTGAACCAAGAATATCAGAAAAGGAGAAGATGAGTTAAAAAATTTAGTTGCTTCATTTAAGGAGATAAACTTTATGTCTTTTCAGTAAAACATCAGTTAGTATGATTTTCCACTTATACTACCACAGGTCACCTGCGGCTTGCTCCCTAATTCTACTTTATCACCAAATCCAATGAAAAAGACTTACAAAAGGATTGAACTGAGAGTACACCTTATTAAATTATGCCTGTTGTGCAGAACCCTGATGGAGTAAGATCTCATGGAAATTACATACTCCTATATAGCTGGACCATAATTCATTTTCATAGATCAGTATATGAATTGGAATGAATAACTCAGATGCCATAGTGTTGTTCCGCACATATGTGACATGTTATTTGGAAGAGAGACTCCTTGTCTTGTCACATGGATATAAGATAAATTGGGACTAGGGGTGTTAAATTTGAAAATTTGTGTTCTCCTTTCCCTCTTTGTGAACTGTTTGAGAAACTCCCTAGCATAACAGGAGTTAGTGTTATGGTTGGTTTGGTCTGTATCACGTGGAAGCAGACTGCCGTTTAGATGTCAATTTAATTTTTGCTTGGTCAAATATTTTATTACTTGTATATGTTATTGGAGTCTCTTTGTCCCAAACTAGTAATTGGACATATTATCTAAATTGTATTTTCTTAAATAGGTCAAAGTTCCGATCTGGGTTAATGGTATAGAAGTAACAGAGTTTGTTGGTGTTGGGGCTCGATTTGGACCGACATTGGAATCAAAGGAGAAGCGTGCTAATCAGACAAGGCTGGCCTTTGCAGACCCTCCGGATTGTTGTAGCACACCTAGGAATAAGGTTGTTTCACATTTATTCTCCTGTTGAAAGCATATTTGATTTGAAACCTCAAAAAATTGTCATTTGTATAGTGAACTCAAAATTTAGGTTTCTATATGTGATAGCTCACTGGTGAGGCCATCCTGGTGCACCGAGGTAATTGCAGTTTCACAACCAAAGCTAACGTTGCAGAAGATGCCGGTGCTTCAGCTATCCTCATAATCAACAACCAAACAGGTTCAAGTGCTCCTCCTAAGTATTATCTGTATTGTTTTCCATGTTCCAATATGAATTGGCTCATTCTTGATAGTCTTGTGGAAACTGCAATCAGCCAACCGATAGTCATGATTTATTTTTTTAACTACAGGCAGTGGTATTTCCTTATTATCAAATTTCAGTGATCGAATTTGTTGTTGATTTGGAACATCATTACAGTGTGCCCTATGGATAAAACTAAAATCATCCGATAAATTCCTGTATTACCACCCTTGCTTAATGTCTTCCTGATATGCACATGCAGAGGGCTACATATAACTTTTGTTCTCTCAATTGCTATGTAGAGCTCTTCAAGATGGTTTGTGAAAAAAATGAAGCTGACTTGGACATTGGTATCCCTGCTGTCATGCTCCCACAACATGCTGGCACAACCCTGATAAAGTTTCTTGGAAATAGCTCTTCTGGTGAGTCTCGTGGTATTTTACTTTTTTTTTGTTGGTCTACTTGGGAAGGGTGGAGGGACACAACTTATAGCTCCGTCTGCATAGTTAGCTGAGATATGGTCTCTATTATTGCTGCTTTATAGATAGTGCCCCATTTCTATATCCTGCTTGTGAATTTCCGAAGTAGTGACTAAAAGATCTTCCATCTTTCAGTTTCTGTGCAGCTGTACTCTCCAAGGCGCCCAATGGTTGATGTAGCCGAAGTATTTTTATGGCTTATGGCAGTTGCTACCATATCGTGTGCTTCTTATTGGTCTGCATGGCGTGCCAGAGAAGCAGCAATTGAGCAGGACAAGCTCTTAAAAGTAAAGTCACAAACATTCCTCTCCCTCTCCTCTTTAATTTTCCTGCTCTTTAGGCAGTATTTCATGCATTTTACGATTTTTGAAGCATGAAATTCACTGCATACCACCCTATGCTTTAATCTGGTCAAAAGCTTTTACTCTGATCGCGGTCGTCGGAATCACTGTTCCGACCAGACCCTTCTGTTTTTCTCTCTTAAAAACCCTAACCGACCCTCAGACATGATCGCCGGTCATCGGAATCACTGTTCCGACCAGTCCCTTTGATTTTCTCTCTCTTAAAAACCCTAACCGACCTCTTCCGGCACTTTCTCCGACCTTCTCTTTCATCCAAACCCTCTCAAATTCACTTCCTCACCGTCCTGCAACTCTGTAATCATCAGAAACACCTTTCTTTTGGGTTACTTTCCTCCTTTTATTCTTGCCTTTCTTTGACTCTCCAGAAAGTCCAGTTCATTAATCTTCTTGTTAATTAAACTCTGTGTTGAAACTATCTGGTAGTAACATGGAGAACAAAATTTATTTCAACGCTGGTTTCAAGTCTTTTGACATCACTAGGTGGATATCAGGCAACACTATCTGGTTTGACCGGGTGGAGAGAAGCAGGAACAGGTTGAGAAGGATAACTTTGAGCAAGAAGGTCACGGAGTGGCTTCGAATGACCAAAAACCGTTGGTAAGGAGATGGAGGACAAAAGATCAGGTGACTGATTTCTATGGTACTAGGAAGTACTATGAACATGGTAGGTACATGAGCATTTTGTCCCTCAAAGGAGAAGCAAGATCAATTATTATTGTACCTGAACTAGCCATCAATGTGGGCTGGAGAGATATAGCTTGTAAGATTCATTAATGTCTCCCCTCAATCAACAGACAAGCATCCCCCAGACTGACTAGCAATGATTTTCCGTACGCAAAGGTTGTTGAAGACAGTAAATGGCAACCCCAAAGGATGGCACAGTTAATGAAGAGGGCATATTAGGAAGATGCATAACTGGTTTCTTTGGAGAAAAGGAACCCCTCGCTCTTTCAGATATTAGAAGGTGGGCATCTTCCATGTGGAAGAAAGCTTTCGAGGTTAACCTCTACGTGATGGCTGAAAATTTATTCCTTTTCAAGTTCCCAAATAGGAACATGGCTGAGCAGATTTTACAAGGGGAATGAGTCTGGAGAAATATCAAGATCAAGCTAGAGTGGTGGAATCCTTTTGTTGGTTGTATACCAGTCCAACAGAAGAAAGTCTCGACTTGGATCAGAGCAATAGGGTTACCACTACACTTATGGTCGCACGACACATTCAAAGAAATCGACGACAAGTGCGGAGGGTGGAAGAGGACAGAAGAAGAAACTGAATTGAAGAACCACTTAAAATGGGCTCGAATTGAAGTTGCGGGCGAGGACCGGTGCATACCCAGCAAGGTTACCGTCCATATGGGGCTACAATTTTATAATCCCGGTCTGGGTTGAGAGAAATACAATTTTTGAGAAGATTCCGGCCAAAGAACCGGCTAGGGTTCGAGCAACCTCGTAGAGATGATCGGCCAAAGAAGAGTACAAGAGCGAGTAATATCCGTAGGTCCAAAGCCTCATACGAGGTTATTAACCAAGTCTCTCTCTATGGCATGTACTTGGTGATGAGAATCTGCAATCACATGGGTGTTGAACTTTTAAATAAAGCTGCAGAAGCATGTGAGAGGCGGTGACCTTTTCGAAAACTTTAGTAAGCGGTGGGGCCGGTCCTCCGGTGGGCTGATCTCGCTCAAGTCATATTTAATGACTTAAATTCTCACCAGATCCGAAATAACAGGTGATGTTATTTTTGAGGAGCTATTTGCACACACAACTTCTTCTCCAATAGCTTCACAAGGTTTACTCCTTACTGCTGAAACAAAGGAGTATCACATACATGCAAAGACTCCTATTTTCTTAGGAACTTCAGTAAGAGAGGACGCAGAAATACAATTGACAAGGGTAGAGGGGGAAAACATGGTGGAGAAAGAGGGGGTTGTTGATTTTCACAAAGAACAACAATTGGTAAATTTCGATTCAAGCACTAATGGGAGTTATGGGATGTGGAAGAGGCCATACCTATTATAACAGAGCAGGAAGTTCTTGCTATTGACAAGGAGAGAGATACGACTGCTTGGGTTCGCCAAAATCTTATCAACCTAGGCAAGATTTTTGGCACTGACTTCAAGGGACATGAAGAAGAAGCTCTGAAACTTCTTATGCAAATTGATGCGTGTAGCCAAGCTAGAAGGATGGAGCCTGCCACGGAAATTAAAAGATCCAGAGCCAAAGGATCACAAGAGTTAAAGAATTTAATTACTTTTGATGTTAGATTCAAAAGTAACGCGAGTAGGAACAACAGGAAAGGGAAAAAACAGTCCAAGTAATGAAGCTTAATCTTGTGTCATGGAATGTAAGGGGATTAAATGATGTGGGGAAAAGAAGGATGGTAAAGAGCCTTGTAGATCATTGGAGAGCAGACATTCTATGTTTTCAGGAAATTAAGCTAGAGGGGAACATTCAAGATTTAGTGAAACAAATTTGGGGGGAAGATGGGTAAGATATGTTTGTCTAGAAGCAAATAGTACTAGAGGGGGAATTATTATGCTATGGGATGGTAGAGTTTGGAAGGGGGCGGTTTTACAAACAAGAGTTTACACTTTAACTTGCAAGTTTGAGGCTATGCTTCAGGATTTCAATTGCCATATATCTGGGGTCTATGCCCCAAACTGTAAGGTGGAAAGGAGAGCTGTATGGGATGAATTGGGGGTTGTTAGAGGACTTATGGAGGGGCCTTGGGCAGTGTGGTGATTTTAATGTTTGTAGGTTTCCTTGTGAAAAGAGGAATTGCCAGAGGAGATATTCAACCATGGTAGAATTTTCAGACTTGGAACTTATTGATTTACACCTGGAAGGGGGTACTTACACTTGGTTCAGAGGTGATACTCACATCACAGCCTCTAGGATAGACAGGATCTTATTCTCATCGGATTGGAATGATCATTTCAGTAAGATAAAACAAGCAACTCTTCAAAGGCTGACTTCTGACCATGGCCCTATTGCTCTCTTTTGAGGAGCTTGGGAACACAATAAGTCATATTTTAAGTTTGAAAATTGGTGGTTAAATACAGAAGGTTTTGTTGATAGAATTAGTTCTTGGTGGAATTCTTTTGTGTTCTATTGGTTATCGGATTACATTTTAGCTTGCAAACTGAAAGCTCTAAAAGGCAAGCTAAAAAAATGGAGCAAAAATGAACAAGGGAACCTTAACATTCAAAAGTCTAAATTGTTAAGTCAAATGGAAAGTTTGGATTCATTACTGGATAGCAGAGCATTGACAGAGCAGGAATCACTCAGGAAGGCAACAACAATTATGGAGTATGTAGAACTTCTCAAAAATGAGGAAATTGCATAGAGACAAAGATCCAGGACCCTATGGTTGAAAAAAGGGGACAACAATACAAAGTTCTTTCACAATTCAGCCAATGCTCATAAGAACAATTTTATTGATCATCTGGAAGTGCAAGGGGAAACCATTGTGGAACCTGAAAGAGTTAGGAGGAGATCGAATTATATTACAAGAAACTCTACACTGAGACAAAGAACTGGAGGCTTGCTGGAAATCTGATCAACTATCCCTCAATAACAAAATCAGAAAAGAACAATTTACAAGCCAAATTTGAGGAACAAGAAGTATATAATTGCTTGAAAAAGTGTGCCGCTGATAAAGCTCCTGGCCCTGATGGATACTCCATGGGATTCTTTATCAAATGTTGGGAAATTCTGAAATAAGACATCATGGAGGCTTTTCACAATTTTCATGACCAGGACATGTTTGAGAAGAGCTTCAATGCTACTTATATTGCGTTAATTCCCAAGAAGAAAGGGGCAAAGGAACTGAAAGACTTCAGACTTATAAGCTTGATAGGTAGTTTCTATAAGCTTCTGTCTAAGGTACTGACTGAGAGGTTAAAGGGGGTGGTGGATAAACTAGTAGATTCTTAACAAATGACTTTCATTAGAGGAAGACAAATCATGGATGCCGTATTGATTGCTAATGAAGCAGTAAATTCAAGATTATCACAAAATGAGCCTGACATTTTGTGTAAATTGGATATTGAGAAAGCATATGATCATGTTAACTGAGAATTTCTACTTAGAATCCTCATGCAAATGGGTTTTGGGGATAAATGGATCAAGTAGATCAGGTTTTGTATATCTACTGTGAAATTCTCTGTCCTAGTTAATGGAGCCCCTGGAGGTTTTTTTGATGCTCAAAGAGGAATTAGGCAAGGGGACCCCTTATCTCCTTTTCTATTCATTCTAGCTATGGAGGGTTTAAACAACATGATTAAAACAGCAAAAGCAAATGGATGGATCACAGGTTTCGAGATTTTCACAAATAATGAAAGGAGTTTGGAGGTGACTCATCTCCAATATGCATATGACACTCTGATTTTTTGTGATGCAGAGGAGGAACAACTAAAATATTTGAGAGTCATTCTGGTACTCTTTGAAGGCATCTCAGGGCTTCACATCAACTGGGGGAAACGCCATATATATCCCATCAATTCAGTCCCTAATATAGTTTCTGGCCATTATCCAGGGAGGTGAAGTAGGTTCTCTACCCACTGTATATCTTGGGATGCCAATGGGTGCTAAATCAAAGTAAAAAAACATTTGGGATGTAGTTCTGGAAAAGTGTGAGAAGAAGTTGTCTAGATGGAAAGCACAATATTTGTCTTTGGGAGGCAGGCTCACTTTGATCAATGCAGTTATTGATGTTCTTCCAACATATATGTTATCCTTATTTCATATCCCTTCAAGTGTAGTCCAAAGACTGGACAAGCTCAGAAGGTCTTTCTTCTGGCAAGGAAACAAGGAAAAAAAGGTTATCATTTGGTAAAGTGGAAAGTTCTGATCCGTAGTAAAAAACAAGGTGGTCTTGGTATAAAAAATTTAAAGAATCAAAGTAAGGCTTTAAAATTGAAGTGGCTATGGAGATATGCTCAAGATTCACATTCTTTAGGGGAAAAGTGATTAAATTGAAGTATGGGGAGCTGGACTTTTGGGCTTCTAAGGAGGTCAACATCCCATATGGTGTAACTGTCTGGAGGTCAATCAGAGCATGATGGCCTTTTTTAAAGAGCCACGCTGTTATAAGAGTATATAATGGTAATAAAACAATTTTCCGGAAGGATATGTGGTTGGGAAACAGAAGTTTGGAGGAGCTATTTCCTGATATGTTTGCTCTGACACAACATCATAACAAAACAGTGGCTGGAATGTGGTTACCTCAAGGTTGGGACTTGATCTTTAGAAGAATGTTGAATGACTGGGAAATACCTATACTAGTTGAGCTTTATAAACATTTGGAGTCTTTCCAAGGGCTGAAGGATGGGGTGGACTGTTTGTGGTGGACTGGGCATAACAAGGGTCACTACAAAGTGAGTTCAGGCTATAAGATCATGAACATGACTGTGCCACAAAACTCCAACTGGCCATGGAGACAAGTTTGGAAAGTAAAGATACCTCTTAAGGTGGCATGCTTTACATGATTGCTAGCCAAAGAGACTGTTTTGACACATGAAAACTTGAGAAAGAGAAGGATTATCTTAGTTTCAAATTGTTGCTTATGTGGGGAAGCAGCTGAGACAGTAGGACATCTGTTTTTACATTGCAGAATTACTGATCAGCTATGGAAGATTTTTAATCAATCTCAGAGGCATATCTTGGACAATGCCTAGCAAGATTGTTGACACTCTTTATAGTTGGGAGGAGGCTGGGATTGGGACAAGGAATAAAAGCTATTGGAGGATCATTCCAGCTTGCATATGGTGGACTATCTGGAAAGAAAGAAACTCCAGATGTTTTGAGGATAGAAGTAGCACTCTACAGAAGATCAAGCAAGACTGTATGTTGCTATTTTGTTTTTGGTGTACAAAGAATCCCTCTGTAGATGCAGAATCAATCCTAGAAGTCCTCGACTGTTGTTAGGATTTTACTTTCTTAGCTTCTTAGTTTTCTTTTTTTGTAAAGGGTTTTTCAGTACTTATACTGGTCTATAATACAAAGTTGTTACCTGTTCAAAAAAAAAAAAAATCACTGCATCTTTCCTTAGTAGTTTGGTTGAAATATGTATCTTGATCTCACAGGATGGCTCAAATGAATGCAATGTCACAGAGGTGTCTCGTTCCGGTGTTGTGCTGGAAATCAACATAGTATCAGCAGTTCTGTTCGTGGTGGTTGCATCCTGCTTCTTGATTATGCTCTACAAATTGATGTCCTCCTGGTTTATAGACGTTCTAGTGGTTCTATTCTCAATTGGGGGTTTCGAGGTATGTCACACCAAAAGGAGCCTTAATTCAAGGGTAATAATACATAGGATTTTACACAAACAACAAGGCACTACATATGAATGGAAATCAAGACCTTTTCATTTTCATCTCTCAATACCTTTCATATTTGTTTCCAATATAATTTCATCCATTGGTGATCCCTTTCATTAATCCATCTGAGTTAAGAACTTGCTAGCACATAATTCATGTATAGGAAAGACGTGAATGGATTCAATGAGGTTAAGATCATTCTGTCTTTATGCAGACAATATTTGAAGTAACACTTTTCTCACATTGTGCTTGCAGGGTCTACAAACTTGTTTGGTTGCTTTGCTATCATGGTATGTATCTTATTGGTGCTATCATATATTATCTTCTTAGGTACAGTGTGTCAAATGCTCCACTAAGCAAAACCACGTTTGCACTGTTTTCAGGAGAAGTTTCTCAAAAAAGTTTTCTGAAAGAACTAAAGATGTTTGTATAATCGTTTTATAGAAGTTTGTTAGAAATTAATTTTAAAAAACTTCTTCAAATATCTTTTTGATAAACTGTCCAAGCTAACACTATGCAAACTAGAAAAGTTATCAACCCTTTCCAGAAAAAAGGGGTTGGAAAGTGAAATTTCAAATGTTTTCTTAAAGGGGTAAACACGGAGCAAAAGTAAACATCTCCCCTTTTGTATTATGTGGGAGGGTTGAGTAGGTTGGCTGATTTCATAACTGCATATCCATTGTCCAAGAGAAAACAAAGGAAAAACATCTCTTCTTTGAGCAAATGCTCATTAATCTTACTTTTCCAACTGGCACTCTGCACTCTTCTTTTTGGCCTCAGAAATTCCGTAGTAAGATTACTCCAAGAAAGATCACGAATGAAGATCAATCTGTAATTAGGCAGCTGTGCATGGAAAACAAATACAAGTTTCACATCAACCTATACCATTGCATAATTAGGTCTTGTTAAAATGCTATCTAGGATTCAGTGTCTGGAGCCTAATTAGTTAGAGTGATATCAAATCATATTTAATAGTGGATATGAAGCCCCAACCATCTTATTTTTCTGTTTCTGACGCTCTGTAATATGTTCTGCAATCCTGGCCCTTGGTAACATTGTTGACCTGTGGTCGCATTTGTGCATAGATCTTGATCGTGTGATGATATATACAAGTGACATTCTTGCAGGTTTTGGTGGAACATCATTTTGTTGTCTTTCAAAACTTTTATAATAGCATGAAGCTATAAGGAGTAACATTAGCATTACATGTTCGTTCTTTTGAAAATCTGTTATCATAACCTAGCTGTTGGATTTGAAGTTTGGTACAATTTCAAATGAGAGGCATTTACCTTCGTAACTTACCTCTCTAGAAAGAAAGGCTTTTACCATCTCAAAGTTTGAATGTACCATTGTTTTAAACTTCTCTGAACCAGAAATACCAGCCATTTATGAGTGGCAAAAAGAAATATTACGGTCGTTCTTTCTCCAAAAAAATAAAAACATTAAGGTTGTTGCTGTAAATCATGCAACATCTGTTGTTTAAACAAGATCACAAAATACAGTAACATATGATGTTCCTTTCACTTAGTACTTAATAATGATTTGGGCATATGAGATGTCCTCGTTTCCTATTGCTTATCCCATCAGGTTTAAGCATTCAGTCTAGTTGATTTTTCTTTCACGTGTGATTGGTCTATTAGTTCCAACCAGAGTAGTAGTTATTAAGGCTCCAGTTTTGCATGCTTTGGTGAAAGTAACTGTGGCTTAGACCTTCACTGTAAAGTACAGGTGTACATGAGCATTACCAAAAATGTTTTTTATCCTTTTTTTCCTTTTCTTTTGCTGGGGGAGGGGGTACACCCTTGAACGTTTTGGACAGTCATTGCTTCTCAATTTTTATATATATTTTCTTAAAATAAGATTTAAGTTCATACCACAACTCTGGTTGTTGGTGGTTCTTAGAAGTGTAGCTAACAGTCACTATATATAGTTTCAGATGGTTTGAACGTTTTGGACAGTCATTCATTAAAATTCCTTATCTGGGACCTGTTTCATATCTGACGCTGGCGATTTCTCCATTCTGCATAGCCTTTGCAGTTCTGTGGGCAGTTTACCGTCGTATCTCCTTTGCTTGGATAGGTCAAGATATACTTGTAAGTGCTGTTGCAATATCGTACTTTTCCTTTGTCTAATATCATCTCAGTTTCTTGTATCTTCTTTGTTTCCTTTTGTTTCCTCTCAGTTTCAACCCTGACCTATTGGTTAGAGAGTTGCACTAATCTAACCATGATTTTTTTTTTCCTTTTCTTTTATGGGCTTGGGTGGCGGAATGTGGAACCACTTCTTGTCACCTACTTGGTTGGTGGAAATTGTAAAGGGTGAACATATCATGATGAAGATAACAAGCTTAAGAATAACAAATCTTTACCTGATCAAAAGAACCTTAATCAACAAATTCCACCGTTTCTGGGTGCTTCAGAAGAAAGAAAAAAGATTTTTTTTGCAGTTAATGTTGTCTTAAGGATGACACGATATGCTTAAAAAGAGTAGACATGTATCTTTTTTTCGATTAAGACAGTAGGTATGTGTTTTAAAACGTGGTTGGGGGGGGGGGGGGATGGAAGATTGCTTCTCTATTATCAGAATACTGGTAACATCTTTGCTCTTGAATTGACCTACCTATGTGCTTGGATTCTTTTCATCTTTGAATTTCAAGAGAATATTGGCTTCTGCCTTTTTTTCCCGGTGTCCTTTTTTTAGTTGTCAGGTTCTATTCTCATTGTCTTTTGTTCTCTTGGAACTACTGTACTTCGGATACCACTACTTTCAATAGGTATGATTATATATCTAGACACTAGGGAGAGCTCTCAACTCCCACCCCCGATCTGAAGGAGAAAAGGAAAAGAGGGTAACTTGATAATTGGATAGCTCTATTTTTGTTCATATTTTTATTGACTCAAAGTAATGGATTGATGATCTCTCTTAACTAGGGTATTGCATTGATCATCACGGTTCTCCAGATTGTGCAAATTCCAAACCTCAAGGTAAAACAATTCATGCTGCTGGTTTTTTTTTTTTTTGTGTTACAACTGTACAGTTTTATGTAATGCTTTGGCTTTAAGAAAATGGTATACCCATGGACCTTCTCATTAGTGCTTGAAATTTACTGTGGCTGAACAATGTCTCCCGTATTGTGGTATCCCTATTCTTGACATCAACAGATCAACTATTAGGTAGATTCGTGGTTCTCAAAACCTAAACTCTACAGAAGTTGATTCTATTTTTGCTTTTCAATTGTCAACAACTAATGAGGAACGGGGAGTCGTGGAGAGAGTACGGTGAATTCACCTATCACCTTTGACTGACTTCTTTATATATACAATTAAAATACATAGAGTTACCACTAAGTAATCTCAAATTATCCTTTCTTCACTTAAATCTTCTTAAGCTCAAGAAGTTTATCAAATGAGTAGAGTCCCCAGATGGTTATGAATGTGATTCACTTTAGAGCCACTAAAAGGTTTAATAGACAAATCAGTGACCTGCTCTATTTATATATTGGAGAAGAGGGTAGCTCATGTGGAAAGCACCTCCACCTCCAACCTTAAGGTTGTGGGTTCGAGTCACCAAGGGAGCGATTTACCATATAAAAAAAATACTTTGGAGAAGAGGCTTAGAAAGCTGGGAGCATGGGTTGCAGTATTCATCATTTGTCCACTTCTCCTAATGGAACAATGCTTCACGGCTGTTTTTCTGCGGTTAATGTTGTATCTCTTTTGTCCTGCTGTCGAACAACTATAATAAAGAAGCAACAGTGAAAACTAATAATTTAAGTTCAGGAATAATTTTCTAGTGATTATTTCTTGGTCCTTCATAGAATTGAATTCTTGTTGAGTAGTCCAAAGATTATCAGTTACAAAGATTATCAGCATCACTGGCGGTCTGACATGACCCCTGATTTTTCATTGACTGTATCAGGTGGGAACAGTTCTTCTGAGTTGTTCTTTATTGTATGACCTTTTTTGGGTGTTTCTCTCCAAACCGTTGTTCCATAAGAGTGTGATGATAGTGGTAAGCTCTTTATTTGTTTATAGTGTTCTTCTCTGTGTTGTTTGTGTACTTTTACCCCTGCTATGACCACAAAGAACTATTGCTCCTGAAATGTGATCATTTTCTCCTATGTAGGTTGCACGCGGTGATAAAAGTGGAGAAGATGGCATTCCTATGTTACTGAAAATCCCAAGACTTTATGACCCTTGGAAAGGCTATAGTATCATTGGGTTTGGTGACATAATTTTACCAGGTTTACTGGTAGCATTTTCTTTAAGGTTTGACCATGGGGCTGAATGAAACTTGTTTTTTACATAATGAGGTTCTGTCATGTCCTATATTTCCTGGAGGGTTTAATTTTTTTTTCAGTTTTACTTATTTTCTCATCCTCCAAAAGAGCCTGTTCAAAACATTGGCTCTAGCACATCTGGTGGAAGGTTCTAAACCCTATGGATGCCTCTGTGAGACCCATGGCTGCATATAGGGGTGACAATTATCCCTTGAAAACATGACCCACGCAACCCATTCAAGTTTGGGCGGGTCAATTAACCTGCCCCAGTTATTAGCTTAGCCCATTTTGACCTGCCCAATTCAACCCATCTGAAAATTGGGCTGATATGTAGCCCAAATTGACACATGAGAAACCTTGTTATGATATAAAAACATTCTTTTTGTTTGACATGTTATATATAAGCCATAATAAAGGGAAAAAAAAGTTTTAAAGTACTTAAAAAATTATAGAAGAACAAACAAGGAAGTTAAAACTTAGTAAGAATTGGGTGGGTTGGGTTATGACCCATTTTTAGTCCAGTTTAACCTAACCCATTTCAACCCAAGTAACTGTCAAAATGGGTCATTTATTAACTCAACCCATTTTGACCCGCCCATTTGATACCCCTAGCTGTGCATAATTAAATGCTTCCATGTTGGGCATTTCTGATTCTTCAAATGAGCAAATTAAGTAAATCTCAAGACTAAAAAGAAAGATTGAATGTTAGGTTATCATTTAAATGATGAATGCATGTAAGTTCAAATATAAAGCAGTCAAAAGCTTTATACCTCTCTTTTCTTTTTCTTTTTCCCATAGATTTTGTTCTTTGTTGCAGGTATGACTGGCTGTGTAATAAGAGACTTCGAGAAGGCTACTTCCTGTGGGCTATGATTGCTTACGGTTTAGGTATGAATTCTTCAGAAAATGGGAATAAATTTATTTAGTGACATGTAATTTGATTGTGACCAAATGAATAGCATATTCTTGCTGTCAATAGTAGTGCACTGCTGGTTGGTGTTTTTTATGTTTCATCCCTCTCTTTCTCCCTTCTCTTCACCTCTTTAGTCTGAATAGCAGGGGACTGTCTCGCAGAATTATGCAACTTGATCCTGGTTAAGTGAACTGCAGTCATGATGCTCGATTTATGCCCATTTTCCTACTAATAATAAATAATATAATCAAAAGTATGTCAGGCATTAGGGAGGTTGGTGGAGCAGTATAGGGAGAGGAAGAGAGACTTACATATGATTTTCATCAACCTCGAGAAAGGCATACGACAAAGTCCCTAGAAAGGTTCTATGGAGATGATTGGAGGTTAGAGGTGTACCTGTGGCATACACTAGGGCGATCAAGGATATGTATGATGGAGCCAAGACTAGGGTACGGACAGTAGGAGACTCGGAGCACTTTCCAGTGATGATGGTGTTGCACCAGGGATCAGCTCTTAGCCCATTCCTATTTGTCTTGGTGATGGACGGACTGACGCGACAAATCCAAGGGGAGGTGTCATGGTGTATGTTATTCGTAGACGACATAGTCCTGATTGATGAGACTCGTAGCGGAGTGAACGCCAAGCTGGAGGTTTGGAAACAGATTCTAGAGTCTAAAGGGTTCAGATTGAGTAGGACCAACACGGAATATTTGGAGTGCAAGTTCAGCAACGGGAGCGACCCTGAGGCAGGCGTGGAGGCGAGGCTTGGAACTCAGGTCATTCCAAAGAAAGGAAGCTTCAAGTACCTCGGGTCTATTATTCAAGGGAATGAAGAGATTGATGACGATGTCACACATCGTATTGGGGCAGGGTGGATGAAATGGAGGCTCGCCTCTGGAGTCTTGTGCGACAAAAAAGTGCCACCAAAACTTAAAGGCAAGTTTTATAGGGCGGTGGTTAGACCGACTATGTTGTATGTGGCGGAGTGTTGGCTAGTCAAGACTTCGCACATCCAAAAGATGAGGATGTTGAGATGGATGTGTGGGCATACAAAGAGAGATATGATTAGAAATGATGATATCCGGGATAGAGTGGGAGTGGCCTCGGTGGAGGATAAGATGCGGGAAGCGATATTGAGATGGTTCGGGCATGTGCAGAGAAGAGACACAAATGCCCCAGTGCAGAGGTGTGAGAGGTTGGCTATGGACGGGTTTAGAAGGGGTAGAGGTAGGCCGAAGAAGTACTGGGGAGAGGTGATTAGATGGGATATGGCGCAGGTGAACTTATTGAGAACATGACCTTAGATAGGGGGTTGTGGAGGACACAGATTAGGGTAGAAGGGTAGTAGGTAGTCGAGCGTAGTCTTACTTACGCTCACAAAATGATAGTTGTAGTGTTATTACTGTAGGCCCGATTAGCATATCACACTTATAAGCATAGTATTGCTTTATAGTCCCATGTAGTTTGATTTCTGTTGCTAGGTGTTCCCTAGTGTACTTTGTTTATATTATTTGTATGCGTTAGCTACTGCTTTCTTTTGTCAGAATGCGCTACCATGACATATTCGATTTTGTTATCAGCATATTCATACAACTTTAATTTTTTTGTGTCTGACCATTTCTCTTGCTTTGTAATGCTTGCTTGATTGTGATTATGCTTTGTCTTGAGCCGAGGGTCTCCCGGAAACAACCGCTCTACCTACCAAGGTAGAGGTAAGGTCTGTGTACACTCTACACTCTCCAGACCTCACGTGGGATTTCACTGGGTATGTTGTTGTTGTTGTTGTTGTTGTATGTCAGGCATTAGGCAAAGTTTGAGGAATGATTTACCATGTCAAGAGAAGTAAATATGTTTTATGTAAACAGCCGAACTATTGCATATATATGATGTATTAGCATCCATTAGTACTGTTGATCAGTGATTTCAAGATTTAGAACCAATCCAAGCTTCCGTTTACCCTCTTAATTCCTTTTTTTCCTTTTACAGGTTTGCTCACTACATATGTAGCTTTGAATTTGATGGATGGTCATGGTCAACCTGCTTTGCTTTACATTGTTCCTTTCACACTAGGTATGTTGCAAGAAGCATCAAAGCATCTCTCATAATGGAGCAGCCAAGCTTATAACATCTGATTCTTATGATAGTCTACCACTGCACACTACAATCTACCACCACAAACACACATAGGATGATCTCCATGTAAAAGAAGCTAGAATTAACATTGGGTCGGATGAGTGTAAAAAAATGAATCTTGGGCCTTATTCAAGTCTAGAAGCTAGCTCACGAGGTGAGGGATTATTTATCCAAAATCATCATTTAAGGAGACAAATTCATTCCCTCAACTAATTTAAGACATTCTAATGCCCCATGCCAAGGGGTGAATATTGTAAAATCCCTTTGAAAAGTCTTCCACAATTTATGAGGGGTAAGTTTATTTGTAACACCTTCCCCCACATGCAACTCGGTTCTAGGTTTACTCGTGGACTGAATTTTTTTAGTTATTATTTTTGCTTATCTTTTTTTTTTCATTTGAGAAGAGAGTGGGGCTAAAGTAACGAGAGACGCAAGTTGGAGAGTGGATCTAGAGTAAAGAAAGCGTACGTTCAACAGGCTTAAGGGTGTGTCCGGTATGGAGGATTTTCCAATTTTCTCATGTTCGTTTGGTAAAAAAATTTGAAAAATATTTTCTTTAGGAAAACAAGTTCCTCAAAAATGAGGAAAATGACTTTCCTAACGGAAGTAGGGAAAACAAGTCTCCAAATAGCATTCAACTAACTACCTCACCACCACCCGACCACCCTATGCCCCCCCACCCCACCCCAAAAAAAAGTTCAATTTTTTTTGGTTTTCTACACCACTCCCCCCATCCCGGCTGCTGAGTCCCACCATCACCCCTGAAGATTTTTTTTTAAATTTTCTACATCCACCCCCCCCCCCCCCCCCCCCCCCCCCCCATTTTTTTTTTAAGTTTTAAATTCATTTTTTGGTTTTCTACACTAACCCCACCCCAATTTGTTTTTAGTTGTAAATTCATTTTTTGGTTTTCTACACCACCACCCCCGCCGAAAATTTTATTTTTTAAAAGAAAGTTTAAAAGGTTTTTTTTCTTCGTTATTTACAACCCCCTCCCGAATTTTCTAGTTCATATGTTTTATTTTACTTTTATAAAAAATTTACGTGGTTAAATTTGGTGTATGGATTTTGGTGGGGGGGGGGGGGGGGGGGTTAAGAAAAGTTTCTCATTTTTATAAAATAAAATATATAAAATAGAAAATTGAAATGTGGTTAGGTGGAACGGTGATGTAGGGTAGGGGTGGGTGTGGTGGTATGGGGAGGGGTGGGTGAAGAATAAGTGTTCGAGGGTGGTGGAAGGTGGGTGATTGGGGTAGGTGGTGGAGGGTGGGTGCTGGGGGTTTAGGGTGGTGGGTTGGATGGGGCTTGGGTGAGTATTTTCCCAAAAATATTATCTACTAACCAATCGAACATGAAAATAAGAAATTCACTTATTTTTCACCAACCAAACGCACATGAGAAAATAAGTAGAAATTCACTTGTTTTCCAAGAACTCATTTTCCGAGAAAATATTTTCCGTGGGAAACATTTTCCTCCATACCAAACACACCCTAAGAATAGGATTAGAGCAAAGTCAGTGTCTAGATGGATGAGGGAGGCCCAGAGCGGCATGTTGGGCTGATTTGAGAAAGAGAAGCCCAGAGTGATAGAATAGGTTGTGAAGCGGTCGTGAAAATGGGGGGTGATAGAATAGGTTGTGAAGCGGTCATGAAAATGGGGGGGGGGGGGGGGGGTGGGGGTGGGGGGTGGGGGTGGGGGGGTTGGTAAATAAACAAAGATAACCTGGAGATGGCAAATTAAAAACCCCTGTTTTCAATTTTCTGCAAATTGGATTCTGATGTTCCTTTTTCCTTTTTTAAAAAAGTTTATGAACAAAAACAACAGGAGAGGAGAAGAATGAGGAATTCACAGTAGAGAGTGCTACTCTGGTTCTTGCTCTAATACCGTGTAAAGAAAATGTATTTTGGGCCTAACTAAACCCCAAAAGCTAGATCATGAGATGATGATTGCCCAAGATCATATAATTAGACAACCGTGTATTCTCCCAATTAATGTGGGACATTCTAACACGCCCCTGCGCATTGACCGGATATTTGGAGCGATAAAAGCATAACATGTCGCCCTAACATTGGGTAAACCAAGAATGATTCTGATACCATGGAAAAGAATATAAGCATCCGATTCAAAACTTACGCAAAGATCACCCTGACATTATAAACATCTTGAAAACTATTATATAACCGATGAGGGACATGCACATTCTATAAGACTGTCAACATTTGCTCATACTTGTCTTGTGTCGGCTTTGAGGAATGTCATGTTCAAGGGACTGAAAGGAGAGTGCAATTACCTATCAACCCAAACTAAAAATGAAAAAAGAGGAGAGTATGGATAGACTCTTGATTTGTATTCTGGTATAGCTGTTGAAATGGGTCAATGGCTTGTTACATTGTCAAAAAAGAAACCTGAAAGTGAAAAGGTTGTAGAATAGCTTTCTCTTCAATCTCCAAAGGCGAGTACATGCACCAAAGAGGGATGTGTCTAACAGTAGCAGGCAATAAAGGAACAACCAAAATGTATAAAGGAAGATTTTTAGTTTTCCTACCTACTACTCTGAAGTTCTCCAGGCAACCCGCCCGTTCTGTGTTGCTCCCAATTTTCCCTCTCCTTCCAATAGCTTTTGCTAAACAATAAAAAGCTTAAACCTTTCGTTTTCTCTGTTAAGTGCTCATCAATTTGAACATCTGTTATTGCTCATGTTAGGCACATTTTTGACGATTGGAAAGCAAAGAGGTGACCTCAAGCATCTGTGGACAAGAGGAGAACCTGATAGGCCTTGCCCGCATGTCCGGCTTCAACCAGATGACTAGATAATAGACGAGCCATCAATATGTATTCCGCTTATAACTCTGATTTCTCCAAATACAAGTTGGCGTACATAAAGTGACATTGTGCAAGTAGGCTGCCCTTGTTAACGCCGAATAGACACTTTATGGGTACGCATCAAACCTGAGATGTAGAGCCTGTAGTTTTAGTAAAGCTGCAAAGTCGTGTACTGCCTGTGCACCCACCTTGTAGTTTGCCAAGCTTCATGCCTTAAGCTGTTTAAATCTTTTCACCATCAGGCAGTAGCTGTAATAGCTTCTTTGGAGGGAAACGAGTGTGCAGTAGTTTCATCTATAGTAGGAAAGACATGTTTTGTATGATAGAACTTGTTATAGCAAATATTTTGCCACTTCAAAGTACTGGATGTACTACTAACTTATGACCTGTTATGTGAGGAGTAGGTGTTTATTTACTCAATTATGGTGTTGTTGCGTTTAGCAGAAATCAGTTTATTCGACAGCTGACGAACTCTATTTACACTATATTTGTAGCAAGCTCATCATTTGGTAAGCTTATTCTCTGTTAAACTAGTTTTATGGGTGCTGTGAGAAATTCATATTGATGTGCAATGTTAGAGTATGTTTAAGGATCACGAAAAATTTGTTCAACTTCATATGGAGAAGAAAAATCAAGAAACATTGATTGAGGAAATAAACTTTTGAGTCCTGAAGTGTTGTCAAGGGAAAATTGATTAACAAATAGCTTGGCAGGGAAAGACTTAAGGGGCCCCTTTGGACATCAATTTTTTCCCTTTAAAAAACAGTGTTTGGTTATACATAGGATTCATTTTTTTAAAAAAAAATGGTGTCGAGTTTGAAAAAATGATTTTGATAAATTTTTAAGTGAATTTCTTATTCCACAAGCAAAAGTTCTACCTTTTTTTTCAGGTTAAATGCACGTTCAAACACAACTTATAACAACAACATACGTAGATCTTACCTCTACATTGGTAGGTAGAGCGGTTGTCTTCGAGAGACCCTCGGCTCAAGATAGAGCATAAGCACAAGCAAAAGCAAAAGCAAAAGCAAAAGCAAAGCAAGAGAAACAGTCAGATTTGGTCAAAAAGCAGTATGAAAATGCTGTTATCAAAAGTGTATAAGTTATGATAGCACATTCTGAAAAAGTAAGCAGTAACTAACGTAGGTAAATAAGCTAAGCAAAGTACACTAAAGGACACATAGCAGCAGAAATCAAACTACATGGGACGATAAAGTAATACTGCGCCTATTAGTATGATAGGCTAAGTGAGCCTACAATAATAACACTACAACTATCAGTTTGCAAGCGTAAGTAGAACTACGCTCGACTACCTACTACCCTTCTACCCTAATCCGTGTTCTCCACAACTCGCTATCTAAGGTCATGCCCTCATTAAGTTGCACATGCATCATATCCCGTCTAATCACCTCTCCCCAATACTTTTTCGCCTACCTCTACCCCTCATGAACCCGTCCATAGCCAACCTCTCACACCTCCGTACTGGCCATTTGTGTCTCTCCTCTGCACATGCCCAAACCATCTCAACCTCTCCTCCCGCATCTTATCCTCCACCGAGGCCACTCATACTCTGTCCTAAATATCATAATTTCTAATCTTATCCCTCATTGTATGCCCGCACATCTATCTCATCATCTTCATCTCTGTAACTTTCATCTTTTGGATGTGCGAAGTCTTGACTGGCCAACTCTCCGCCCCATATAACATAGTCGGTCTAACCACCGCCCAATAGAACTTGCCTTTTAAGTTTTTGTGTCACCTTTTTGTCGCATAAGACTCCACATGCGAGCCTCCATTTCATCCACCCTGCCCCAATACGATGTGTGACATCGTCATCAATCTCTCAATCTCATTGGATAATAGACACGAGGTAGTTGAAGCTTTTTTCTTTAGAATGACCTAAATATCAAGCCTCGCCTCCACGCATGTCTCAATGTCGCTACCGTTACTGAACTTGTACTCCAAGTATTATGTCTTGGTCCTACTCAGCCTGAACCCTTTAGATTCCAGTGTCTGATTCCAAATCTCCAGCTTAGCGTTCACTCCGCTGTGAGTCTCATCAATCAGGACTATGGCGTCTGCGAATAACATACACCATGGCACCTTCCATTAGATTTGTCGCGTCAGTCCATCCATCACTAAGGCAAATAAGAATGGGCTAAGAGTTGATCCCTGGTGAAGCCCCATCATCATTGAAAAATGCTACGAGTGTCATCCTACTGTTCGTACCCTGGTTTTGGCTCCATAATACATATCCTTGATTGCCCTAGTGTACGTTACAGGTACACATCTAACCTCCAAACATCTCCATAGAACCTCCCTATGAACTTTATCGTCTGCCTTCTCAAGGTCGATGAAAATCATATGTAAGTCTCTCTTCCTCTCCCTATATTGCTTCACCAACCTCCTAATAAATGAATGGCTTCTGTGGTCGAACGCTCCGGCATGAATCCAAACTGGTTCTCGAAATAGACACATCTCTTCTCACCATCATCTCCACGATCCTTTCCCAAACTTTCATAGTGTGGCTTAGCAACTTGATACCCCTATAGTTGTTGCAACTCTGGATATCACCTTTGTTCTTGTACAAAGGGATCATTGTACTCCACCTTTATTCTTCGAACATTCTCGCCGTCTTAAAAATGACGTTAAATAACTCAGTCAACCACTCCAAAACATGTCCTGCCTGTGCTCTTCTAAAATTCAACTGGGATCTCATCAGGCCAGGTCGCTCGTCCCCTACATCTCCTGCGAACAACACTCTTAACCTCCTCAACCTTAATGCTTTTACAATACCCAAAATCCCGTTACCTACCAGATTGCTCCAGATCTCCCAGCACAATGTCTCTATCTCTTTTTTCGTTCAAGAGTATGGAAGTAAGATTGCCACATCTGCCTAATATGTGCGTCCTCTACCAGTACTTTGCCATCCTCGTCCTTGATGCACCTCATGTGACCCAAGTCACGGGCCCTCATCTCCCTCTCCTTGGCTAGTCTGTACAACTTCTTATCCCCGTCTTTTTCCTCTAATTTCATAAACAGGCGTTCAAAAGCCACCATTTTCGTCGCTATAACCGTAAGTTTTGCCTCCTTCCTCGCCATCTTATACAGTTCCCTATTCGTCCACTTTTCCACCCCATCCTTGCTTTCTATCAATTTCGCATACGCCGATTTCTTCACTTTCACCTTCTTTTGAACTTTACCATTCCACCACCAGTCCCCTCGATGCCACCATGGCTACCCTCGATACCCCAAGCATTTCTCCAGCTACCTCTCGAATGCAACTGGTCGTCCTGTCCCACATACCGATCGCATCCCACTACTCCCCCAAGTCCCATTGACCATCAACCTCTCTCTCATCTCCACTACTTCCCCAAGCTCCCTTGACCAACCTCTCTCTCATCTCCTTTGCACTAGCCATGGTCAAACTTCCTCATTTGATTCTTAACCTGTCATTCACAACCCTCCTCTTCTTCTCCACTTGATCTCCAAATTCATTACCAAAAGCTTATGTCGAGTTGTAAGATACACCATCGGAATAACCTTGTAGTCTTTACAAAGACCATTGTCAACCTTCCTACGGAGCAAAATGTCTATCCGAGTCTTAGCCACCGAACTACGAAAAGTCACCAAGTGCTCCTCCTTTTTCAGGAACCACGAATTGGCTATCACATCCCAAAAGGTCTAGCGAACTCTAAAAGTGAGACGCCTCCCCCATTCTTGTCCCCGAGGCCATAACCTTCATGCACGTCGTCATAACCCTTAGAAGTGACACGATATGTCCATTGAAATCCCCTCCTATAAATAACTTCTTTGAGGGTGGTATACCACCCACCACCTCATCCAAATCCTCATAATAGCGCATCTTCTCCTCCTCGTCCAAGTCCGCCTGCGGCGCGTAAGCACTAATAATGTTCACAGTGAACCCTCTAACTATCAATTTAATTATTATCATCCTGTCATTGACCCTCCTAACCTCTACCACATGATCCCTTAGCTCGTTGTCTACTAAAATGCCTACCCATTCCTATGCCTCGACCTACCCGATAACTCTATGTCTTCCTCTATCCGTAGAGTACATTGAATGTACATAAATGGCTATAACAGAGTTTCTACCCGTCCACATCATTAGCCTTATGTCCTACCCATTTGGTCTCCTAGACACAGACTATATTAATCCTCCTCTTCTTAAGAATCTTAACTAGCTCTATGGACTTCCCCGTTAAAGTCCCAATGTTCCAAGACCCTATCCTCAACCTAGCATCTCTCTTACCCCACTTACCCCTCTAACCCTAACCCTCGCCCACATCCCCGACCGAAAACATGACCCTAATCTACCATTGTTTACCAACGCTACTAAAATAAATTTAAACTGATCAAGAATTTACACTAAAAGGAGCATGAATCAATATTATAGCACAAGTCCGCAAGAATGTAGAAGAAAGTCTAACTATTACCACAAGAATGATAGAACTATAGGCTAGAATGTAAAATTCAAGCTTCAACAAACCAAGCAAAAGGAAAAAGAAAAAAAATCAGCTACAAGGATGACAGATAACAAATTAGTAAGGGTGACGACTGGAGGTACCAACTCCAGTTGAGTAGAACCTGTTGGGTATAGCTTGTTCACCGCGCGGAGTTACTGTTCACCGCCAGAGTAATGTTCACCACCGGAGCTGTTGGAATGCTGATTACATGTGCAGATCTGATCGGAAACCTACCGGAGAGGGGTTTCCGGTTGTAGAGCAAAGGAGGAAAGAGAAGAAAGGAGGGGGAGAAGAGATCTGGCCGGAAACTTGTGTTCCCGTCGACGACAGAGAAGAGAGGAGAGAGGAAAAAGGAAAAAGGTCGTTGTTGGTTGGCGGTCGTTGCGATGAGGTCTTACCGTCGGGAATGTGTTTGGGTGGGGGTGGGGTTGGTGATCTTACTGTTGGAGAAGATGCTAGAGAGAGGGGAGAGAGAACAAATATTATTTTTCTAACTTTTCTTTCCAAATGCTATTTTTCTCAAATATCATATTTTCATGTCTAAATTCCTACTTAATTCACATGTGATATTACATCAAATCAATAAATGAAAGATACATCTTGCTTTTAAAATTGTCACTTAACCATGGCTAAGTAACGTGTAACCTCACTTCAATTTATGAAGTAAAAATTTCACTTAATTTTCTTAACTTTTAAGTTTTTAGAAATAATACGTTAGGACAATAAATTTCCTTAATTTAATACCTCCTTCACTTTTTAAATGGGATAATGAAAGATTACATCCAATTTGGACCCTCAAGATGATTTTCTTTTCATAATAGTTCAAGTATCAGAAAATAGGAAGTTTGAAAAAAGAATGGAGTAATATTAAACAATTCATGAAAAATTATATATTACTCATATTATGGATGATTTGAACATATTAGCCACGAGTACAACCACACTTATTAATTTCGGCTCAAACTATATAATATATGTACCTGAACCATTTGATTCTAAAGAAGAAAGAGTAAATTGCGATCAACGCCAATGATTACGATTGAGTTGCCAAAGGCCCCAAAGCTCAAAAGCAACATCATCAACGGCATGTGCGACCGTTGGGGTTGAATTTCCTGAAATATTTCTCTAACGGTCCCGTCTTTTATGAGTATAGTACATTCCATGACTTCAAAGTCCTAAAAATTATATCCTATCTGCTTCATTAATTTCAAGTTATATCCTTTTGCTTTTGTTTTTCCAGTCCGTGATCTTGTTTTCTTTTTTCATAGAGAAGCTATGAGAGTAAACAGTTCCGTTTTAGGATTGAACGTTGCACTTAGAAGCTAGTTTGTTTTCACTTAGGGTGTGTCTGGCATGAGGAAAATATTTTCCGGGAAAAATAAGTGAGTTTCTTACTTATTTTTTGTGTTCGGTACGTAATCAAAAAATATTATTACGTGAATATTGTAGGAAAAAAACTAGAACAATATTGATCAAGAACAAGAAAACAACTTATCGAATCAATGTTGCATTGTGGCAAACCACTATCTTGAAAGCGATTTTGGACCAACTGTGGTGCAAATAGTTTAGCTCGGTTGCTCCCCAAGGTTCCACAACACTCCCAAACACTTGCACCGGTGGTTGAAAGTTTGGAGTTCACACAAAAAAGATTTTTCAGAGAAGAAGAAGGAAAGATGATTTTCAGTATGTTGACAAGAGACCCCTAAACCCCTTTATATAGGTAGATGACAACTAGAGGTCAAAACCAGATACATTTGATGTATTGGGCCATTGAAATTGAATAATGAACCTTGATTGTTCATTATTTTAAGAAGACGTATTTGGATGAATACGTTTAATGTTGGACCATTGAATCTGAGTAATAAACTTTGATTGTTCATTATTTCAAGATGTATTTGGATAATCATAATTTCAAATGGATGTACTTGGTTGTCCATTATTTCAAGAGGATATACTTGGTTGTCCGTTATCTCAGGGAATGTATTGGGACATGATAGTAATTTTCTTCATTCTTTGCATTACAATTTCCAACAATTCCCCACTAATGCAAAGATAAATAAGAATAATTTCTGGGCAAAGGGAAGGAAAAATGTACTTAAGTGTTAATATCTTTTGATTTGAATTAACACATAGTAAAATGAGGCAACGACTAATATCCAAAAAGTGAAGTACTCTTGAACTGACTTGACATAAGTTGAAACTCACACAACACATACCATATCCTTAATTTTATGCAAATTCTGCGATACTAACAAAGTGCTTTTATGGTCATGCACACACCTTGGGTCTAATGAGTACTCTAGAAAGACGGTCTAAGTCTTTCATAAAAGGCGACCACACTTTTACACTCGCGTAGGCAATTCCATCAAGTCTATCTCAAATAAACCACCTTAAGACTATGGAATCATTAAGAGCAGAATAAGCTCAACCTCTCATATCAAGCGGTGAATCCATTAAGTGCTTATCAATAGCACCAACACAATGACGTATGAAAACATTAAGAGTAAAACTCCAGTAAATTCATCAAGTGAGTCTCAAAAGCACCACCACAACAGTTATGGATTAAGAGTAAAACTCAACATTACAAAATACTACCACACTCTATAGGGATAAGATATGTAGTGTATATTGAGGAATCATATGGCTTCGTTTGACCAACAAACGAGTTTCCACCATATTAGCTCAATCCATAGGCTTTAGCCCTATCCGCTTATTGTTTCAAAGGATCATATTTCTTGTCAAATCCTTGGTTAAAGGATCCACCAAATTTCTTTCGGACCTTACATATTTCAAGGAGATAAAATCATATTTCAGCAATTGTTTAACTACACCATGTCTGATGCGAATATGTCTTCTTTTTCCATTGTATACACTATTTTTTGCAATTCCAATTGTCGCATGTGAGTCACGATATAAAGAGATTGGTGAAGCTTATCTTCCCAACACTGACACATCTGCTAAAAGGTTTCTCAACCACTCAGCTTCTTGCATTGCCAACTCAAGAGCAATAAACTCATATTTCATAATAGAACGTGTTGTGCAAGTCTGTTTGGAAGACTTCCATGAAATAACATCTACACCCAAAGTAAACACATATCCACATTATTTTAGTTACCCAGTTTGCATCATAGAAACCTTCTAAAATAGCAGGAAAAATATTAAAATGCAAACACCAATCCATAGTACCTCTCAAATACCTTAATAAACAATGGAGATCATTCCAATGTTCACTATTGGGATTATGAGTATATCTACTCAATCTGCTAACAACATAAGCTATATCAGGCCGAGTATAGTTCATGAGAAACATTACACTCTCAATTATTTTAACATATTCCGTTTGAGAAACACTAGATTCTTTAATTTTTTTCTCAAGTGTATGCTAGGATCATAAGGATTTCTCACTAGAACAACATCAAAATAATTAAACTTTTTCAACATCTTTTCAATATAATGAGACTGACACAAAGAAAAGCTATTAACAGTTCTTTTGATTTTAATCTCTAAAATTCATCTGATTCTCCAAGGTCTTTCATTTCAAACTTAGAAGACAAAAAGTCCTTAGTCTCATTAACAACATTCACATTAGGGCCAAATATTAACATGTCATCCACATATAATCACACAATCTGATTCTATCATTTTGGAATAAACACATGTATCAGAAGCATTAACACCAAAATCATCATCCACTAATTAATGTGCCATTAAACTTTTCATACTGCTTAGGTGCATATTTTAGGTCATACAAGGACTTCCTCAATTTGCATACTTTATCTTCTTGTCTTGGGACCACAAAACCCTCATGTTGACTCATATAGATCTCTTCCTCTAAATCACCATTTAGAAATGTCGTTTTAACATCCATTTGATGTACCACTAAACTATGAATAGTGGCTAAAGCAATAAGAGTTCTTATGGTCGCTATTTTAGTCACAGGAGAATAAGTATCAAAGTAATTAATATCTTTCTTTTGGTTAGAATCCCTAATCACAAGTCTAGCCTTATATTTATCAATTCTACCATCTGGTCTCAATTTCTTCTTAAATATTCACTTGCTACTTATGGGCTTACAATCTTTATGCAAATCTCAAGTATGATTAGAAACTATAGTGTCTAATTTATTTTTAATGTCCTCTTTTCAAAACATAGCATCTATTGACCTCATTACTTCATCATAAGTCTTAGGGTCTTCTTCCATTAAGTAGATAGACACTAATTTATCATTTAACACATCAATATCACAATTCTTAGTCAAGAAGGCAGTAATAAAATCAGGATCAAAGTTAGTCTCAATTCTACGCCTTTTACTCCTTCTAAGTTCAATTTCATGCTCATTATTATCAACATTAGAAGAAGGCACAACATGAGAATTAGCAAGCATAGATGTAGAAGCATTATTTAGCACATCACTAGGCACATCATTTTTCAAAAGAAACACATGCTCAAAAAATTCTGCATCTCTAGATTCACAAATAGAATAATCATTCAAAGACATAAATCTATAAGGTGCACTATTTTGAGCATAACCAATAAAGACAATGTCAAAAGTCTTAGAACCTACATTCACTCGTTTGAAATCATGCAGACCAACCTTAGCCAAACACCCGCACACTTTCAGAAATTTCAAGTTAGGGGTGAATCCTTTCCACAACTCATACGGAGTCTTGTCTAACTTCTTATGAGGGACTCTATTAAGAATATAGCATACAAACAAGATAGCTTCCCCTCACATATTATCAGAAAGACCCAAACTTGAAAGCATAGAGTTCATCATTTCCTTAAGAGTTCGATTTTTTTGTTTGGCTACACCATTTTGTTGGTGTGTATAGGGAGAACTAACCTCATATATAATATCATTTTCTCATAAATTGCCTCTAGAGTATTAGTATTATATTCACCGCCCCTATCAGATCTACGTCTCTTGATTTTTCTGTCTAAATGATTTCTACTTCTGCTTTGAATTTCAAAAATATGCTTTCTGCCTCATTTTTAGACTTAAGAAGATATACCTTAGTGTATCTAGAAAATTCATCAACAAAAGTAATGTAATACTTCTTTCCACCTTTACAAACAATGTTCTTGAAATCAGCCAAGTTTGAATGTACTAGTTCAAGCAATTCTATCTTTCTACTAGTAACAAGTTTAAATGATTTCTACTAGTAACAAGTTTAAATGGTTTATTGACATGCTTTGCTTCTACACACATGAGATACTTAGAAAATTCATCAACCTTTTGTCGCAGAGAATACTAATTCCATTTTTCTATGTCTTTCAGTAGAAGCAATATTAAGAAGATATAGCCTAATATGCCGCAAATCAATAACTCAATAATATAAGCAAAATTGAGAGTGCTTTTCAAATTGATGATCTCTTGAAGTCTAGAGAAATTCACATTTTCAGTTATCAAACATACTTCACAAGAGACATCAAAATTATCATAAAGATTCACCAACCTTATGATAATATTTAAATTTAAATATCATTTATTCACACTGTCAAAAAAATCTATATCAACTTTCAAGTGTAAAAATGATCCTCCCAATTAAATAATTCATATCATTCCACAACTTGACATAAAACTCCACATGAACTTGCCCTCAATATATTTACGTTAAAATATATATATATGAGATCGCAAATCATTACAAGCATATCATATATGTTAGTCCAACACTTAGTATGCATTTTAATATCATCATAAAAATTAATCATCTACCCTAACAATTATATCACGAGCATTTCATGAAAACATAAAGGTAGATATTCATAAATAAATAAGAGTGGGGTTGTAAGAAAATAGAACTCGATTTTTGCCACTCTCTTTTCTTGCACTTTGAAATTGTCTTTGCCTTCGCGTGAAATATGACAATTCCATTCCCAAAGAAAGTATTGTTGTCTTGATTTTCATAGCTAGCCTCGCTTCCTATCGTCTCCATTTTTATTATAATTAGCATGTCTCCGAAAGTAAGTTATTTGATAAAGATAACATTTTATGTGAGCATCAATGGATTAGAAACCCAAAACATAAACAACCAGTTCTTGAGAAGCCTAACGCATGACTTGGATCTGCATCATCAATCACAATTTTTCTTTTCACCATATTTTCAACTACTATCTTTGTCTATTGCTTTAAAGTATAAGATCCCAATTTATACATTAAATTTGGTGTTCAGAAATCAAAACCAAGAAATGAAAAAAGAAAGTTTCCTCTGTCGTTTATCTGAAAGAACAGAGTGACTGATACACTAAACTAATATGTATAGAAATCTACAAAAAAAATTCTTCCAAAATGTCTATTTTCCTAACGTGTTTTTTTTCCCTTTACACTCAAATAGAAGAGTGTCGCTCCCCAAGGTTCCACATCACTTCCAAACACTTGCACTAGTAGCTGGAACTTTGGAGTTTGCACAAAGAAGATTTTCCAGAGAAGAAGAAGGAAAAATGATTTTTAGTGTGTTGACAAGAGACCCCTAAACCCCTTTATATAGGTAGATGACAACTAGAGGTCAAGACCAGATACATTTGATGTATTAGACCATTGAATCTGAATAATGAACCTTGACTGTTCATTATTTCAAGAAGATGTATTTGGATGAATATGTTTAATGTGTTGGACCATTGAATATGAGTAATGAACCTTGATTGTTCATTATTTCAAGAAGATGCATTTGGATAACCATAATTTCAAGGGATGTACTTGATTGTCCATTATTTCAAAATGATGTACTTGATTGTCCGTTTTCTCATGGGATGTATTTGAACATGACAATAGTTTTCTTCATTCTTTGCATTACAATTTCCAACAAATATGACTATTTCTAGCTATTCTTTCCATCACAACCATTATTTAGTGGCTGAGCCACATAGGCTTAAGGATAGTCACTTTGACATCTTTCACGAAAAAATTATATTATATATATATAATCTTTTATATAGCATATTAAATATTGATACTCTTGAATACCCTCAGCAAAAAATTTGATTTCACCACTATCGCTAATACTAATTTCCAAGCCACAATCGCTACCACTAGCTACCTTCATGAGTGGCGGAGCTACGCGGAACTAGGAATTTGATGAAGGGTATGAATTTTCTTCTCTCTTGTATTAAGGGTGTCCTAAATTAAATATATACTCATAATAGCTAGTAACATTTAATCTATGTACACCACATAATTTTCTGACGAAGGATGTGACACCTGACCACCCTTCACCGAAGGTGGCTCCGCTCATGCCTTCACCACTAGCCCGCACCACGAATTCACCATCTTAAACCACTTGCACCACTAGCGATCACTATCAGGTATCAACCACCCTTTTCATCATTTGCTAGAGGTTTTTTTTTTCTTTTTTCAAGTCAACAATAAATCGTATTAGATAAATCTTGAATGTTCAAACCATATTACACCATTTTAAGTATTTCCACATATTATATGTTCCTTGCACGAGACAACAAGAATATCATATGACACAATTGGCGGACAAATAATAAAAATAAATCATTTTGACAGCTGGTCAAAGTTTTTATATAACCATTGAATTCACCAGTCCTGCTTGCTCAATTGTTTGGGTTGAGTCACTGAGGATTTGAGGAGGAAATCCAACAGATAGGCCCCGATGTCATTTGGCTTTGAAGCATCAATGAACGCATGTCACCAACAGTCTGGCGAAAATTGAAGTTTACAACTATGCGAGTTTCATCTGCCAATCTAATTTGAAGCGAGGTTGATGGCAATGATCCATCCAGAACGTTTATAGAAGGTGTTGGGGTTGTGCTTATGGGAACAGAAGTAGATGGCTCAGAAGTTGCTGGAGTTGAGCTACTTACAAAGGTTCTCCCAACTCCGTGAAACGAACCTTGGTGTTTGTGTGGTTCATGACAATTCTCATCCCTCCTCACAGTGCACCTGGCAAACTTGGTGTTTATGTGGCTCAGAACAATTCTCATCCCTCCTCGCAGTGCACCTGGCAATTGTGACTGCATTGTCCATCCTTCACCTGGCGATGACCATGGTTGAACTCTAGAGGGCAAAGCCAAAATAGTTTAAATTAGGAAACCACGACTCCTCATTCTCAACATCGGCATCATCTCCGCGATTGGCATTATCGTTGTTAGGATGAAAGAGAGAAAGAGCGTCTCAATGGAATTAGTGGCCTAAAGCCAAATTTTAATAAGAGGCCTTAAATATATATACAAATACATAATAATTTAGAGTTGCCTTTTTTATACTTACATACTACTCATTTTAGTGTAGTTTTCTTAAAAGACATAAAGTTTTTAACTTCACATAGTAATATTGATTATTTGTAAAAGAAAGTATTAATTCTAGTTAATAAGATGTTAGTCATTTGTTTGCAATATATTACCCGGATGTTGTTATAAAAACTTTATTTATTAATATAAAAATTTAACTTGTTTAATTTAAAGATCTAGAATATTTTTTATAAAAAGCAATTTTTTTGGGCCCAAAATTTCAGAGACCTAAGCAAACGCTTTAGTAATTTCACCTTTGAGCCATCCTTGAAAGAGAGGAATTATTAATTGAGAGACCTGGTTCCAGCGGGCTCGAACCCGCGACTTCCGCTAGTGGGGGAATCTGTGAAGGGGGGAAATATTTTTAACCATCGTTTCGTTAGAGACCAGAGGATAAATAGATCATTTTTTAAAAACAAAATAGGGGCAAAATTGTGTGCATGCCACTCACTACGATTTTGAATTTGTGAATCAGCTTCTGTTGATTAAATAAAGATGAAACAAGATTGGCCCATTACATTAATGGATTATAACTTTAGAAAAAGCTCTGTAAAATGAGTATGACAGCACATCTTCCCCTCACTTGTTTCTTTTTTTTGTGCTACATACTTTCCAGAAACATCCTGCCTAATGGTGCTCTTTATCACACAAATCGAAAAAGAAAAAAGAAATGGAGAGAGGACCAAAGAGACAAATATATACTAAAGAGTATGAAAAAAAGAACTTAACTTCTCCTAAATTCATTGTTTCTTTTTCTTGCTGTCCTTTTCTTTATTATATTTACAGTGTACTCCACTCTTTTATTTCCTTGTTTTACCAGCTAAGCATTTGCTACTTCCAAGTCATGAATTTTATCATACGCCTCGACACTTGTCATATTGCTTGAAATTAAATATGGCAAAACATTGATTCTTTAAGCAATTCTTTTTAATTTCTCTATTTATGTCCTCATTAGAGTTAATTTCTTTCCAATTACATATGCATAAGTTGACACCTAGATAATTAAAATTACATAATTCAAAGATGGAGTTTTACACTTCCGTCTCGCAAAAAAAATATATACTGAAAATAAAAATAAAAGACACCATTTTGTTACTTACATCGAAAGTTCTGATTTAATCAAAACACGTTGTCATATTTATCAATGAGAGTACTTTGCACAGAAGTATTTTAAACGTGAAAATGTTATATAATATCATTTGAGGAATATGATTTGTTATTTCGGCCGCTTAACTAATAAGTTGCAACCAATACTTGACAAATAAATCTTGCTTTGCCTCACAAAGAAATTGAAATGGGAGTGTTTTTCAAATAATGCACTTGTTAAACTACATTTATATGGAATGATTCTAAATGCATAGACTAAATTAACTTAAATCTTAAATGGGTTCCAAAAGTGTCAATTTCTCTTAACAAATTACAATATTGGAAACCTCAAGGGGTAAATGGGTTCCAAAAGTGTCAATTTCTCTTCACAAATTACAATATTGGAAACCTCAAGGGGCACAAGTGAAAACTAAACAAACATGGAGACCCTAATGCAATATTTGCAAGCAAATTTCCCTCTATAAAAAGAATCACCATCTCCACTATCTTGACAACACACACACACAGGAAAAAAGAAGCAAAAGCTGCTTTAATTTCTGTTTACATAATCTTGAAGAATTTTTGTTGCAACAATGGAGGGGAAAGAGGAGGATGTAAAGCTTGGAGCAAACAAGTATTCAGAAAGGCAGCCATTAGGAACCTCAGCACAGAGCAAAGACTACAAGGAGCCACCACCAGCACCACTTTTTGAGCCTGGTGAGCTCCATTCTTGGTCCTTTTGGAGAGCTGGCATTGCAGAATTCATGGCTACTTTCTTGTTCCTTTACATCACTGTTTTAACTGTAATGGGATACTCAAGGGCTAATAGTAAATGTAGTACTGTTGGTGTTCAAGGCATTGCTTGGGCCTTTGGTGGCATGATTTTTGCACTTGTTTACTGCACTGCTGGCATCTCAGGTACACATACTTCTCTCTCTTTTTACCTCCATGATTTATGTTTAGCTTCAAATTAAGTTAGTCGTTTATCATGTTCATTAGTGGTAGTTTGCTTCAAATATGAGAGCTTTGATGTGTTTTTCTCATGTATACCTTTTTTCCTCCTTAGTTTTTATGTATTTGCCTAAAGTGTTGTGTTTATCTTCAAAGTTATTTTTTTTTATCATGTTCATTAGTGGTATTTTGCTTCATATGATAGCTTTAATGTGTTCTTCACTTCCATAGTTTATGTATTCACCTAAACTTGTGTGTTTAGCTTCAAAGTTTAAGTCTTTTATCATGTTCATTAGTGGTATTTTGCTTCAAAGATGAGAGTTTTAATGTGTGTCCTTTTTACCTCCATAGTTTATGTATGATCACCTAAAGTTGTGTGTTTAGCTTCAAAGTTAAGATTTTTATCATGTTCATTAGTGATACTTTGCTTCAAAGATGAGAGCTTTAATGTATCCTTTTTGCCTCTATAGTTTATGTAGCCTCTATAGTTTATGTATTCACCTAAACTTGTGTGTTTAGCTTCAAAGTTAAGTCTTTTATCATGTGCATTAGTGATATTTTGCTTCAAAGATGAGAAACTTTTTTGTGTTTTCTGACTAATGAAGAAGGAAAACCTATCAGGTTGCATTCTTTATTTTTGAATTTCTTGTCTATAGTACTTCTCTGGAGTTCAATAAATACATAAAAAATGGTAACAGTTTCCCTTCGGACCATTCGGAGAATAAAAGATTCTTTTTTGGTTTATCTTTTTTGTTGTAATGTTGTCATGGGCTTTGTAGATGAATTTCAAGTAGGACCTTAGTCAAAGATGGCCAGATCCTCTGAAGAATTGGATTTTAAATTGAGTTTTAAGTTCTATGCAAAATATTCACATAATCAGGTTACTTATACAAGTAAATCTCTTTGATAAGCGTTAATGGTAACATCGTAAAAATGGTAGAAAATAACTTGCTAACATAGGTTAAATTACACTAACAGTGCAAGAAATCTTTATATTGCCATGTTATAACTTAAATCCTTTTAAATTTGTTCTTGTGTTCTGACCTTGAGAAAATTCTTGGTTTTGATCATCAGGTGGACACATTAACCCTGCTGTGACATTTGGTCTGTTTCTGGCAAGGAAATTGTCCTTAACCAGGGCAGTGTTCTACATTGTGATGCAATGCCTTGGTGCAATTTGTGGTGCTGGTGTTGTCAAAGGGTTCCAGCCATCTTTGTATGAGATTAAGGGTGGAGGTGCCAATTTAGTGAACCATGGTTACACCAAGGGTGATGGCCTTGGTGCTGAGATTATTGGCACTTTTGTTCTTGTCTACACTGTCTTCTCTGCTACTGATGCCAAGAGAAACGCCAGAGACTCCCATGTCCCTGTGAGTACTTAGTTCACTTCTCATTTTGAGCTAATTTACAAATAACCAGCAACTGTATATTAGTTCACATAATATACATATCGTATACATAAATATACACATAACATACAAATCAACTTATATGTTTTGTATATTTTGACTAGCGCCCGTAATTATTCGGTCAACGGGCCAAAAATGAAAAAAGCCCATTAACGAATATGTATTCTTACTCATGGTTGTGTTTTACAGATTTTGGCTCCTCTCCCAATTGGATTTGCAGTGTTCTTGGTTCATTTGGCCACCATCCCTATCACAGGCACTGGCATTAACCCTGCTAGAAGCCTAGGTGCTGCCATTGTCTACAACAGAGAACATGCATGGGATGACCATGTAAGTTTTACTTCTATGCATCAATGGATGTAGTTATCTTATTTGAATGGTGTATAGTTTTTCTTAACAAAATATAGTTATACTAGATGACTAAGATGAGTTTAAATATAATGGAGGAACATGCACGGTAGAGACAAATTGCTTGAGATTGAGGGATAGATGTTGATGTTTTTGTGTAAATACACTAAATAATAATGAATGCAACATTATTCTAAACTCACTAACTTAAAATCCTAGATGTGTTTTTTTTAATGAGCTATTTTCTTGATTTGTTTATTGATGTTTGGTTTTATAAGTAGCTAAGATTTTTTTTAATCTTTTCCTGGTTTTGAATAAATGCAGTGGATTTTCTGGGTGGGACCATTCATTGGAGCTGCACTTGCTGCCTTATACCATCAGGTTATAATAAGAGCCATTCCATTCAAGAGTGGAAATTGAGTAACACCTTAGGCTTAATTATGGGCTATGGCTATGGCTTGTTTCAGTATTTGGTTACTTTGCTATGATTGACAATGATGTTCAATGTTGATTATGTACAAAAAGCTGTTGTACTGCTTTTTTATTGTATTTGGTTTTGAATTGAATCTTATTTATTCTTAACTTCTGTTTGAGTATTGATGCCTTATTATTTTTGGGACCCTTTTTGTTTGGAGCTTAACTTCTATCAATATTTTCACAATCAGTCTCTCTCCATTTCAATTTATGTGTTCTAATTGGCTAATTCGGAGTTAGAAGGTCACTCTTAACTAATTTTTGTGTAAATTTGAATATAGGATCTTTATTTTTTAAAATAATTTATTTTCATTTAGAAACCATATGAAAATAATGTAAGTCTTAATAGTTAATAATTCAAATATTTATTGTTGTTGAATATATCATAAATTACAGTTGAAAATTATAATAAAATGATTAAAAAATAAAAAAATATTCAAGATGAGGCATATCTTTCTCTCTTTAAGGAGATTCAAGTTCATCGCGGCATAATCTTTACCAGTCCAGCAGTATATCACTTGACTTGTCCCTTTCAGAATCCAACAATATCATGTGACTCAAACAACTTCGGACCAATTGAAGAGTCCAAAGCTCCACCAGAATCCAACAATCCGACAATATCATGTGACTCAAACAACTCCGGACCAATTGAAGAGTCCAAAGCTCCACCGTAGGAACACCTTCCCTTAACATAAAAGTATTCTCTTTTTTAGTGAATTAGTTTCCTTCAACTCCTTTTTCACTGTTTCAACCTCACATTACAACATATTCTCACACTATAACACAATCTTTTAACCACTATTTATAGATATAAAATTATTCCATACATTAAATTGTGGAGTAGTGGATATTAAGAGAGGTAGAACATGAGAATAAAGTTACAAGAGTTATGTCTTAGTGGGGTAATTAGTAGGAGCAATTACATCACCACTTTCTTGTCAATTTATGACCACTAACATGACAAGAAGTAATGCACTTTAATTATTTTTTAATTTTAAATATTAAAACTAGTGAAATTGTTCACGTTTTGTGCCGTCATTAAAGTAAAATTAAAATATTACTAAATAATTATTGTTAAATTTTTCTAGGTAAGAATATCAATATTGACTTATCGATCAAACTTACCTTTTTCTCTATTTTTTAATTATAATACTATTTATTTTTTAAATTATATTTTCAAGGTGATACCAAATAAAAAAAGAAAATTCAGTTCAACAAATTTAATATCAAGCAAATGACCCTAATTAGTTTTGATCATATTCACATTCCCTTCTTAAAATTGTGATCTACTTTTTCTCCTTTTTATTATTTTTCTTGATTATCTACTCTTCTATTTCTTATCTATTTTTTAAATATTTTTTATTTTAATAATTTTCTTATGTAATCCTGTCCTTCTTTATATTTATCCTAACATTATTTTCGGCTCTCCTTACCAACTCTATTTTTCATTTCTTTACTTTTATTTATTCAATTCCTCTGAAAAATCAGTAATTATTGTTAATCTTCTTTATAATAATCAAATTAATTTTCCTTTCTCCTTCTACTAATTCATTACGGGAAATGCCAAAATTAATATTTCTCTTGACTAAATTTTACATATATTTTTCATGATTTATGTGTCATATCAAAAATCTAAAAATATCTTCATAAATAATTTTACTTATAATTGATTTGATTATCTTCCTCTTCTATCTCCCACTTGTTTATGTTAAATTTTCTCTTAATTAATATTTTTATGATTTATGTGTGTATTAAACATTCAAAAAAACCTCATAAATAATTTTGGTTATAACTGATTATATTCCTCTTCTATTTTCCACGTTCTTTAGTACATAAGGATCACATGCCGATAACAAATCAACAAACGTCTTCCAATGTCTCTCGTAGACTATTGATAAGAAATTTTAACAATGATGTTGCTCTTAATATGTTTTATACAAAGTAACATTATAAATTTTAGAGAGCTTAGAACGTCAAAAATTATATCATCCTACTTATCCAATCATTTTGAAATATTTGTTGCGGTAGAAATAGCACCAGTTATAACTTTTTAGATTTAATACTTTTTAAATTCAAATATTATACTCTATCTATTTTTAAAGGATTCTTGATCTAACCATTAAATCGTAGTATATTTTTCATCCTTCCTTGAGTAATTGAATCAATTATCCTTCACCTATTACTAATTTTATGAAACAATCAAAAAATTACTTTTTATTTTGACTAATTTTTACCATTGCTCATGTCATAATGTTTCTTGTCATGTTTTAAACTAAGAATTTTTTTTATTTATATCCCTTGCCATGTTTTAAATCTAAAAAAACTTAATGCCAGCACTAAAAATTCATTCCTCGATAAATAAAGAATCAAGGACTAGAGAAGAACTACAATTTTTATATTGGGGAAGAAAGTGAATAGAGAGAGACATAAATTTTACTAAATCATTTTTATTGTAGCTTAATATTTTGGAAAATGCATTGTCAAGTAGTAAGATCGAAGAGTTCAAACTTAAGTCTATGAAAATCTGAAAAACTTGATGACTATTATCAGCAACAAAACATGAAAATCTTGAAGACTATAATTTTACGTATCAATAAACAACTTTACTATAAATTAAACTGTATTTTGAAAATTACAAACTAATTTTACATTCACGTATGCTATCATGCTTATTAAACATTGATCCACATGACTACTGAAGAATATATACGTACTTCCTTGAGCAGCATGCACATATACATGGCTTCCTTTTTATGCATCAACTTTCGAAAACACCGTGGCCTAAAACACAATAAGTTAAATTCATCAACAAAGAAAAGAAATAAAATAATAAAATTACCTAAGCAAATGAACATTTTAGAGAATATCGAATAACATAATCAATTTCCTAACAAATAAAAAGAGAAGCTAGGAAAAGAATTAAAATTATTCTCTAAAGAATTCTTTCATTCACATCAAACACTCAAGCAAATGCCCTCTATCGGTGGTGGCTATTGCACTACAAAAATAGAGGATAACCAAGATGGCTCGAAAAAAAATTATGAATAAAAATTGGTGCGACTTTAATGTGTCATAAATTTGTATACTAAACAATTGAGAATGTTACTAATATTAATTAAAAGTGGAATTTATGAAAAATAAAGAGGTATGAGTTATGAAGCTTGATTTTTTAAAATTTAAATATTGGAAAAAAAATCAAAATATTGAGAAAAAAGATAAATACTTTTCCTGAAAAAAGTTAGATTTGCTCTTTTCACTCTCTCTCTCTCACACGATATGGACTCCTCTCTCCGTTTTCTGCTTTGTCTTCCCCCCTCTACATGGCATCATGTGAAAAATCAAATGAAGGACTTTACAGATCCATAGAGAACTAAAGCCAGAAAAATCCCCACTTCTTTCCATTTTCACTACACCCTCAAACCCTATAGATCTTTTCTTAATTTCATTCTCCTACTAACACTAAATTTCGTTGTTTTTCTCTAAGAGTGAATTTACTTGCATAAAATAAATATACAACAAGGAAATTAGTAATTTTTGTTACAAAGAAATTTATGGTTCTTATCTTACACACCTACCAAAAGAAATGTGTTATTTACATATCCCATCACCAATTATCAATAAAATTAAAAAACACAATAAGTAAAAGAAATACAATGACACACGCAGAACAAATGAGTGGATAATTTTACTTAATATTTAAAAATGAAAAATTATCGAAGGTATCAGCTCAAATATCTTCCATTTCCATCAAAATAATCTGACAGAAAGAGATGGAAAATTCTTAGTTTAAGCGATGAAGAAGGTTTGAGTTGAAAAGGTAATAATTAGACCTGTCCAAAGCTCGGGTTGGGCCCGAATCGGGTGACTATTTTTTTCTGCTTATCCGATCCTGACCCTAATTTTTTTTTAATTTCCGACCCTGACCCTGACCCGTCGGAAGGGGGACGGGATTTGGCGGGCCAGGCCGGGTCGGATCGATGATTTTTTTTTAAAAAAAAATTAAATTTCCAAAACTAAAATTGACATTCACACCTACACTATCATGAAATTTCAACGTTGAAATCTATTGTGTATCGTGAGATGTTTACTAAAGAAAAAGGAAAATTAGAAATCGATTTGGGGAAAAACACAAATTGATTAGGAAAACGGATGTTTTTCTAAAAATTGGTTGCGCAGGCCGGCCCCCGTCTAGGAAAAATACGCAAAATTAAAAAAAAATTGGGTAAAAGGGACATCCGAGCGCAGAGTTATGACCATTTAAAGTTTCACCAATTTACAACTACTTTCTCTCTCCCTACATTATGCTTTCGTATATTAACAGAACGACTAATAATATAAACATATAATTAATAATCAGCTACCGTTGTTAACTTATTTTATGTCGAGCTCAATATAGATTAGAGCAATACATATATAATAAAAACATGCATTATATCACTTAAATATTAATGGCAAAAATATATATAAGTATAAAATAAATAGTAATGAAGGAAAATAATATAAATTATATTTTAAAATATGCAGGTCGGTGTCGGGTCGGTGGTCGGGCTGGGTCGGGCCGGGTCAGACGAGTAAAATATTCTGACCTGGCCCGACCCTACATAAGATCGGGGACCCGCTTTTATGGGTCGGGTGGCTCGCGGGTCAGCTATAAACCGACCCTGACCCTGGTTTTTTCGGGCCGGACTGGGCGGGTCCCCGACCCATTGGACAGGTCTAATAATAATACTATGACAAGGCTTCAATCTCTTGGAGGAGGAGGATTGTTATTAAATTACCTAAAGATCCATTATTTTAGGAAGTGACCAAAGAAGGGATAGGGATATTTTGGTCAAACAGAAAGTGGGTACAATGCTAACCTACTACCTTCATGTAGGGGAAGTGAAAGTGGTACAATGCTAACCTAACTACCTTCGGGTAAGGGGAGTGATGGCAATATATATAGAGTTAATACAAAGTAATCACAATAATTATAGGGGAAGTGATGACAAATATAATGCTATTAAATGGTGAGTGAGTATTTATTATGGATGGAGCAATAAAATTTTTAATATTTTATTTATTTAGTAAAATAGAGATTTGAACAGGAAAAGGTCAAAAATTGAGAAAAGTGATAAATGTCAATGGAGATCATAAAGAGGTGCCCATAGGATTGCATATTCCTATCTTTATTATATATTGATGCACTAAACTCCAACAATTCCTCATTCATTTTAATATTAAATATAAGAGATTTCACCAATTTAATTTAAGGGAGACTATTATGCATAATGAAGGTGTGCTCTGCATTGAACCTCCACTTAGTAAAATAATAATCTCTACTCAAGAGTCAGTAGTGTGCTCAGCATTGAACTATGAATGGTTAGGAAAAATAAAGTATCACTGCTTACCCACAATAATCAAGGTGTTGATATAAGCTTTAATAGTCAGCACATTACGTCATTGTTGTCACACTCTGAACTGGGGGGTGGAGGTGGCCGGCACCCGGTGTCGCTCTAACCTGAGCATTCCACTCTGAAACATAACCTGTAACGGAATAGAAACTGCGACCGACAAGGTCATAACAACGTGAATAGCATAGAGGCATAACCAACATACATACTGGGCCAACAAGGCCATCAACTAAATATACAAGACGTCATTTGGACGTCACATCAAAAGGGGTACAACAACCACAACCAACTATATGCAATATGGTACAAGACCGATAAGGTCATCGTACAAGTCAACAGGTCAAGATCTAGGCTGGTAAGGCCTTACAGGACAACTGAACATACCAACCAAATCTACAAACCTCTATGGAAAACATAACTATGATGTGGTCGGGACATGGCCCTGACCTACCCATCAACTGTACATGTACCAAACACAGCCCATGACTCTGGCTCAGTAGTTTCGAATGAAGTGAAGCTCACCACTCGATCAGCAAAACCCAACAAGCTCCTATTGTGGAGGTATATTTACACATCTACCTGAATCTGCAGCATGACAGGCAGCTCCCCCGACAAACGGGGCGTCAATACGAATGAAATGTACTGGTATGTAAAGCATGAATAGCAATATGAAAGTATAAGTTGTAAAGAAGAGTATAAAAGTAATCTGATACTCTGGTAACATGTGTGACACATAGGGCGAACAATGAGACTTTGAAACTGTACTGAAATTTTGGTATAGTAGCTTAGTTATATAATCTTCTCTCGACTTATAATTTGAGGTATGTAATATGTCACTTCCCTCGGGTATACTCTGAGGTGTATGTATGGATGCACATATAAGTGCCTTCCCGGTCGAATATAGTATGGCACAGTATGTATAATGTACATGTACAACTTCCCACTGGCTGGTTGCAACGGTGGTGTGAATAATATATATGTATGTATATGACTTTTCACCTGCATAGGTTCGGTGGTGTGGATAATGTACTGTGATAATAACGACACTTGTAGCCTCTTTGGAAACTTAGAATCCTTTAACTTTACTTTGGAACGACTCTCGGTCGATTCGACGATTAACTCTTTGGAACACCCCTTTTTGAAGGCTTGTGATACTCAAATAAATAGCAAACCAACAATAACAATGGAACAAAACAATAATAAGAGAACTACTCCCGACAAGGGATAATAGACATATGAATTGAAAGATTCTGTCGACGTTTCTTTTGAAAATGATAAATACTTTGGATGGCATGCCTTTGAAAGAAGGGAATAGCCTTACATACATGTGTTGCTTCGCTACCAACGCCTTGCGAACTTCCGAGAGCTTTACGAACGATTATCTACATGATATAAGTGATTCGAGTCAAAACAGAATCCATAGATCAAGAGTCAATGCACTACGACATTTTGTCGATCACCTAGAAGGCATGTTTCTCATGTTATAATGTACAAAGACATCAAGATGTTACTACTCTCCTTTTTTAACCATACCAACACCAATCATAATAATAACAATAACACCAACCACAACACCACCAAGATCAAGCCATAAGTTCTATAGTTTCTTATATCATATCATTTAACTCTTAGCTATGATCATCCCAAAACTTGATCAATAAAAACCCAAGGTTAATAACAAGTCTTTCATGGAGTTCTAGCTCAACTACCACACTTTACGTTCATAAATAATTTCAACAAAGGTATGAGAAGTTAGAGATCATTAATAACAACAATATCTTACCTTAAACCAGCCACAAGGTCCTTTACAACAAGTTATTTTCCATCTTCAAGAAAACCTTCAACTTGTCTAACTATCTAGGGAGGATTTCCAAGCTTCTGAATGATTGTCCATGGAGGATTTCCCTTCAAAATGGTATGGAATGGACCTTTGATGATGTAGGAACCCTAGAGAAATGTTTGAGAGTGTTTAGGATCGAAAATGAGATTGGCCTTAAGTAATACTCCCCACCGCCTCTGTTCTACGGTTGGTTCTGCGCCGCATAACACCTTCTGTTGGGGGCAGTGAGGTGAGGAGATGAGGGCCTTGATCCGCGAAAAGGATCCGCTTTTGTGGAGCGGATCGCTTAGCGTATCATCATTTTTTTGCTAAAATTTACCGAGATGTGTTTCCCTTAATTCAATTGACTTTCAAGCTTTCGTATACCTCTGTAATACTCATATAAGTCATATCTGACCCTCAGAAAGGGTCTCGGGTTGCCGGAGTTCAAATCGACTAACTATACGTTCGATCAGACACAAAATCATGGGGTGTAACACTTGTGCTATCCCGATTTTCATGAGTGCTTATGAGACAGAGCCTAATTCTCATAGGAAACGGCCTACTTCCACACTCACATAGGTGAACTTCTATCAAGGGTGCTACTGTAAATTTAACACCCCACTCATACGAGCTACAAATTTTCATTAAGAGTTCATAGACTCAACCTCCATAAATCATTACAGAAAAATGCACTCACACTATAGGGAGAATAAATAATTTAATAATGCATTCCACCACAAGTCATCATATGATTCATTTTTTCCATTGAACCTGGTTATAGAATTTCTAGTCCCTAGGTTGGGTTTTCTCATATATGACTCAAGTATTTTTAGCTTTCAATTCCATCCTCGATGTGTTCCAGATCCTTTCTCTTGCAAAGGCCTTGTCTATTAATCTGCAAGATTATCATAAAATTTAACACAATCAATATTTAGGGTATATCACTTTTCGCAAATTATCACACAATATAAGTTTTCTCCTTGTGGGTCTGGATGTACCGTTATTATAACGTTTTTGTACTCTGCCAATAATATAGGTGCCAACTTAATGAATTAAAATAGAAAGAATTAGTTTCAAAAAGGATATTTGAAATAATCAATTTTTCAGCCAATTCTCTTCATCACTAGTTGAAGTTGACACAAAACTCATCTTTCATGGTAGAGTTAACAATAATATTTTTTCTCAACAAATAGCATCAAGTATTCTTATCTGCATCAAAAAAGTTTTTGAGCACAACTGGATATTTTATATAAAACAAGCCATAAGTTCTCATACCAAGTAAATGGCTTGCTTGTACCTGCTAAATACTTCTACTACACAAACATTATCAAGTCTAAGTGCAATCAGTCATGTCTCATTTTTTATTTCGCTAGAATACTTTCTTTTTTATCACACCATTTTCACACATTTGAATCAAAAGGAATTACAAAACACGTACAATCAACAAATTTGTATTCTATAATTTTTCAATAAAATGTGACTGGTTAAAAATAGTTTCATCACATGCTTTATGGTGTTTTTCATTCCCAGAATGAAATTTGCCGCACTCAAATTTCTCATGTCAAATGCATGCTAAACATATTTTTAGTTTATTTAACAACATCAATATTAGAGCTAAAGATTAATAAAATTGAGGCAAAAATAACATGTAAACGCTTTTTTGTTTTAACTCATTTTCAAACATGCATGAACAACTTTTCATGCCAAATCTTTTTCACCCCCACTTTTCAGAATTTAAAAAATAAATATTCATGAAAATTATTGACTTATACATAAAAATATTTGGTATTTTTTTTTTTTTATCTTTTCTACGTTTGAGTTGAGTAAGTAGAAAAAAGTATTTTATCCTTTCCTCTCTTAAAGAGATTGACGCTGAGCGAATGACGTTGTGATCTCCTATCTTGATATCCGTGAATTTTTTCAACGGCAACCAAATTGAATCTCCTTAAAACTATTGGTGAATATACCACAAATTACAATTGAAAATTATAATAAAATGAACAAAAAATGAATAAATAAATAAATATCCGGGCCGAGACACGAATATCTTGCTCTCTTTAAAGAGATTCAAGCTCACTGCTGCATAATCTTCACCGGTCCAACAGATTATATCTCTTGACTTATCCCCTCCAGGATATAACAGCCCGACAACGTCGTGTGACTCAAACAACTCCGAACCAGTTGAAGAGTCCAAAGCTCCACCATAAAACACTTTCCTTCAACATAAAAATACTCTCTTTTTTAGTGAATTAGTTGGAGATTTAGAATAGTTTTTCTTTCTCTCAACTCTTTTTTCACTATTCCAACCTCATATTACAATATGTTCTCACACTACACCACAATCTTTTTTCATACTTTTTTCACTCACCAATACAAGGAAAAAACACCGCTATTTATAGATGTAAAATTCTTTCCTAGATTAAATTGTGGAGTAGTGAGGTTACAAAAGTTATGCCTTAGTGGGTGTAATTAATAGGAGGGATATAGTGGGGGTAATTAATAGGAGGAATACACCACCACTTTCTTGTCAATTTATGGCCACTAACATGGCAAAAAGTAATGCACTTTAATATTTTTATTTTAATATTAAAATGCACTAAACTCCAACAACAAAAAATATTTGAAAAAATCGTCATCAAAGAAAATATCGTTTGACTTTTTAAATAATAATAAGGACAGAAATAGAAACAAAAAGATTACAAGCAATACTCCATGATAAATATTAATAGTAATTGATAACTCTTTAGATATGATAACTATGATTATTCAGACAGACTTAGAGATGGTAGTGGATCCTGGACCCGGTCCGGATCCAGTGGATTCAGATCCGTTTTATAGGATATGGATCTTCAAAATTTGGACTCGACGGATCCGGATCGGACCCGGATCCGTTTCTGACGGATCAGATCTAGATTTGAATCTTGTATTTGAGATCCGTATCCGGTCCAGATCTGACCCGTGGATCCATTTTTTATTAAATATATTCATAACCTAGAATGTAATTTTATAAGTATTTTCTTAAAATTGCTAAGCACATCCTTGCAAGTTTAATTCTCAAAACAAGTTTAATTTATCCCCGCGTTAACTCAAAAACTAAAAAATAAAGAGGTAATTTCGATAATAAAATCAATGTAATATTAGTGAATCACTAACATCTCCATAGACAAGTAGTTAAAATTATATTCACTTCATTTGTGAAGATTTCAAGCACATGCAAGTTCTGCATTGTGGAAATACTAGTCAGCATTTTCCACAATTGTTGTCATTGTCCAACATTTTCAACTAATAGCTCACAATCAAAACGAGACAACGAACAAAATATTTCATATGAACATTTCAAAATTGAAACACAATAAACTGTTAGCTAAGTAAAAATCGTTTGTCAGTTCAAAAAAAAATTCTTAGCAAGCCAATTTTTTTTACATATGGATTCAGATCCGATGTGTGGACCCGGTGGATCCGATGGATCCGGATTTGGATATGATTTTTATGGACCCGATGGATCTGGATTCAAGTATGAAAAACGGATCTGGATATGGATCTAGTAGGATCCGGTTCAAATCCGATCCGTTGCCATCCCTAGACAAACTCCACTGAGGTAATAAATATGATCGAACATGGCCATGACATTTATGATGCTTTAATCCTTGATTGCAGGTGTTTGATGATAAACTGGGCAATCCGCAGATCAGGCACGTCTACAGGGAACAAAACCAAGTGGCGGATGCGCTAGCTAAGGAGGGTGCGAAAGGAGGATTTTTTGGTGCTCCTAAGATGCTTCTAGTTCCACCGGTGTATGTCAACAACTGTTTTTGGACAGACATGGGAGGAACTACTTTTGCTAGGAAAATTAAAAATTGTAATTTTAACTCATACCGCTATTTTGAAACAAAGTCGGAGTGCATCTCCGTAAAACTCAAATGTCCCATAATTTGCATTATGTATATATTACTCTGAATTACCAAAAAAAAAAAAAAAAAAAGATAACTGACCAGCTAATTTTACACCATTGGTAACTTTATCATGCAGCGTTCAAAAAGTTGGAAGGCATCATTTTAGTGGGCAAAAGCAAAAATGGGCCAATGTCTAAACAAGCTATAATGGAGCCTGTTAAAGTAGCCCAAAGTTTCTCTCTTTTAATTTGACCAGACTCAAGATTCCAAATAAAGACTACCTAAATCATTTGCTTAGTCCCACAAGTAAAGACTACCTAACTCGTTTATTTATCATATAAGTCGATCTCGAACTCTAGAAATTTTTTATTTTTGATAACTATGTGCTGAGATTGATTATAAGCTCGACTTTGAGGTTTAACTCATTTTTTAGAAAACAGATCAAGTTCAAATTCATTAGACTTAAAATGTGTTTGAACTCATTCATGATTTTATTGATTTGAAGCTCATTGAATACTCAAGTTGCGCTCAAACTAGATCAACTTGACTTATGTAAAACTTGAGGTGAATTCAAAAACTTAAAGAAACACGTTGATAATTAATAACCCTATGGTCCATGGACCACGGTATCCAGTCTTTTACTTATGATTCTTGGATATACACCAAAACTAGTAGGTACAAAATACAAATCACGTGGATAACTAGAAATATGTAAACAGGAGGTTGGATTAGAGAATTCAATTGCATTATAAAATCTCTGGAAAAGGGTCAGATATGTTGGAAATTTGCCTTTGGCGGGAGTTGCGACCGACCAACTTTAACGGCTTAAACACTAGTGTAACGTATGTTGGAGAATCCGGTTCTTCACACATGCATGATCTACTAAGTACGTAGATAACCGTAAGGCCAAGAATCGTCAAATTTCATTGAGAAATGAAAGAGATATTGGTTCACGAAGTAAGGTGTTTGAAGCATGGAAAGTGTGGTATTGTGTGTAATTCTCCCTCATCGGTAGAGGAAGAAAGAATTGTTGTGTATATAAGATTCGAAATTGGTTTGGGGTTTGGGACCCCAAGGGGTATCCCATGTGTGTTTAAAGGAGGAGGACCTAGATGTGCTTCGGTTCGAGGAAAGACCACACGCGCGCCGCCGCCCGCCCGTCCGGCCCGGGGCCGTGGGGCGTGGGCCTTCGATATTATCTTTTTGGGCCGAAGTACGCTTTGATCCCGAAATTCTTTCGGATGTGCGGTTTGGTCCCCGAAGTTTCAAGATGTACGCTTTGGTCCCCGAAGTTCGAATTTCGACGGTCAAGACGAGAAAAGCCAAGCACTCAATTCACCCATTTATTTTGGCTGAATTACTCCTCCTATAATGGCCAAATCCGTTGGTCTTTCACCATTTATGTTGGTGACTTTACTACCTCCATAATGGCCATTATTTGGCTATTATGGAGGCGATTCGTGCGATAAACAGCCCCTCCCTCTCCTCTCCTATAAACACCCCATTACACCATTGTTGAGCACTAACAAGAAGCTAACAGAAACAGTAGAGGCAACACACGAAAATACACAAGCAGAAATACTCAATATTCTTCACGATAGCTCTTGAGTTTCCTTTGCTCAAGGGTTCCATTGTTGTTTTATCTTGGGAGACAAATTGTCCAGGACGTATAAAGGATACATACGGGGGAATATTGTCTTAAGGACAGAGTGCTACACTCGACTCAGCAAAAACAATTTACATTTTTCCGTCTTCTACAAAACTGAAATTTTCAGTTTTTACTTATGTAACGATTGTAATTTCAGATTCCATGTTGAATTATTGAAATCTTTGTTTATCCTTTCGAACACTTGTAATAGTTAAATACTTCCCGTACTGCTTTATAAAGTACCATAGAGCAAAACTCCCAACAACTTAAGACAATATTTGTATTGTATTACTATTAGTATTCGAAAGATGTCGGTCAAAAATTGTGTCACCAAACCTGGATATGGAAATGGTTTTCTGGTAGAAGAGAGTGATGATGATGAACGTGTTCATGGTGTCACCGCTACCAAGACTGGTGGAAACAAGCGCTCTCGAGAGCCTGAGGATGTCAACTGGGACAACAGGAGAAGACTGAAGATGTTATTCTATCTTGTAGCAGAAGGCTTATATCTGTCCCAGACAAAAGAACCGAATAATGGTGAGAAGGAAATGGACACTCAGTCTAATGAAGTGACTGAAGTGAGCCAGAATCCGAAATTGGGATAAGTATTTTTCTTACTTGTCAAGAATAAAGAGTAAATGATAAGTATTTTTCTTACTTGTCAAGAATAAAGATTAAATGATGTCTGATTAAAAATGGATTAAAGTAAGGAGGAATATGAAAATAATTTATATTCCTTATGCTTTAACAAATCAGAAGTTTAATCTCATCTTCTTTTCCGTTTAAAGATTGGATTTTGTAAATGACTTAAAAAGATCCGTTCTTTTAAGTGTAATTGTTAAAATGTGTAAAGTATGTTCGCACATACGATGGAGAAAGATCCACTAACTGTGTGAAAACTGTTACCACTCTTAAGTAAGCGCCAAGAATTATCTCGGGCACCAATCATAACGGAAGAAGTCTAAAAGTTAATGACGTTGAGCCTGTCATACTATTTGGCGTAAGATCCTTCATAGGATGATATTGGACACTCGGTCACATAAAGCCTCCGGCGACCGGAGTGGGCCAAAATTCCTTTGATAGGATGATATTGGACACTCGGTCATACAAAGCCTCCGGCGACGGGTGGGCCAAAATTCCTTTGATATGATGATATTGGACACTCGGTCATAGAAAGCCTCGGGACGGCGGAGTGGTGCCGAATTCATTTCATAGGAAAAGTGGTGGACACCTAGTAAGGTGGGCCGAGTTTCCAGTCCTAAATGATCGAAGGCCTAAATAAAGGCGGTAAAGAAATTGGACACTCGATCCGCCAAAGCAACTAGAGTGGACCCGAGTATCGAGATCACATATGATCCGGTTACGCCTAACCACGGCAAAAGGTTATTCATGTGAAGCAACGCCACCTCTAAAATCAAAGGGGCTGGAGAGGTTGTCCTCAATAGGACTTCAAGAAATGAGATCACTCTAAAAGAGGTGATACATGTTCATAACTTGGTTAAAGGACGTTGTTGGTCAAATCTGATTTGAGACTAGTCCAACAGGTCCGTAAAAACTAAGAGTGGTACAATATGTCTATAGCCAAATGAATGATATATTGTAATCCGTGCATCTATGACATCATAGATTAAGACACGTTAAATAGCAAGTCATTCAAAAGCTAACGATGATGTGATTGTTGCCTACTGTCGACATAAACCCTCAAAATGAATGTTAGGTAGACGAAGAGGCAAAATCACCTTTCCAAATTCCGTCAAGGGAATAGCGAAAGAAGCATCGCTCCTCTAGAACTTAGTCACACCTAATTGGGTGATTTGAAGTTTATACAAAATAGAGGGGGGGAGACAAGTACGTTATGACCTTTATTGATAATGGTACAATGTATTGTATCCTTTGGTTATTGAAAAACGAAGATGAAGTTGTTGAAGCGGATAAGCGCTACAAAACAGAAGTTGAAAATCAACTAAGCCTACGGATTGAGAAATTCGTAGTGATAGAGGGGGAGAATGTGAAGCATCGTTCATTAAACGAATGTTCATTTCTCACCTCAGTCTAACGGTGTTAGCCAAGCGTGAAGTCGTACGCCCAAATTATGAGGGGTAGCTTGGTAAAAGATGGGCTACCAAACAGGTCAAGTTTGACCTAAGATCGTAGATTGCATATCCACTTTGGATCTGCAAATAACAGTAGTGTTGATCGCCTCTTGGCGTCAAAGAATGCTGAATTCTTTGGAGATAACTTTCTTGGAAAAGGAAAAGGGAGTAATTGCTCAAGGTTAACAAGAACCCACGAGGGCCTGACTGTCCGGAACTAGACGTTCCGTATCTACAGGACTCGAAAGTTGCTGGATATCCGGAACTTAATATTCCAGATCAGAAGAACTCAGGGATTCTAGATGTTGAACCAAGAAGGAGCAAAGAGGGGACAAAGACTTGTTCCATACCTTCTAGCTTGTATGGTTGAGAACGAACCATGGACAATTAACAAATAATTGTCATCTCCAAAAGCGCTACTTTGGAAAGAAGCTAAAGAAAGAAATAGATTCTATCATATAGAACCATACTTGCGTAATGGTTGATCTTCCTCCGGGAAAAGAACCTTTGGGTTGTAAAATGTGCTCCCCTGTGAGTAGCTTCACATCCAGGGCCATTGTAGTCTTACATGGCATGGATGTTGAAACAACCTTCCCAACCGGAGAGTTGGAAGAAGAGGATCAGAATTGGTTTGCTGAACTGTTGGGCTTCTTCCTGAACTTTCATTTTGGTCCCTGAAATGTTTACATTTTAGTCTGAAAGTCTCGGATAAAAACGAAACAATGAATCGACCACGAAACATTGGCTCGAAGTTAGAAAGCCAACGAGTTGGAAAACCAACGGTGCGAGAGTGAAAATCATATTGAAACAAAGTCTCGATATGAAAGATATGTGTATCACAGATGACTTCTTAGGAATTGAATTTCTAAGACATCTAACGGACTGGTCAATAGTTGACAGTCTCGTTGAAGCCACCAATGGATATGAATCATAGAACCGATTGGAATCATGGTGCACCCATAGACAAGGAATGATATGCACGGGTCACGTGTAGTTCAATGTATTGTACACACTACAACCGACCCGGTATCGTCCTACAAACATATTAGTTGAACTAAGGTTCACCGATGATCTTAATACATGATCAATAGAAGGCGTTAAGTCGGATATGACGATATCCGAATTATTCGCTTATCTACGGATTATTGTATTCTAGATGTCCAAATGCGGTTACGGGAGAACACGGTGATGCAAACTGGACATCGGATCGAAGAACACCAAAGCCACAAATAAATGTGTATGGTGGTTCTTGGAAAATCCTCTAAGCAAACTTGCATCGGCCGATTCATGATGGAATCGGAGTTTATCGCTTTATACAAAGCATGAAAGAAGTTGAGTAACTTCACGGATCCTTAGAGGACGTCCCTTATTGGGAGAAACCCGTGCCTTCAAGCGCTATACACTTTGTGGCTAGCCGGTCGGCTTTAGGAAGGACACGGATGACGGCGTCTGGACATATCTGTCGGAGACATAAGGCCGTATGGCGGTTGATCATCACGGGTGTCACTTCCTTATTTACTAACTAAGGGACTACCGGAGATCAAGTTTTACTGCTGTCTAGGGGAATGGGCTTAAAACCCAAAATATACGGACCAATACGGTGGAAACCCAACCTTACGAACTGGAGATCCCGGTAATTTGGTTCAATGGGAAAACTAAGTTGTAAAGGTTCGAGTTGATCGCTTCGGTGGAAGCATGAGCACTTCGGATAGTGATTTCGAAAAGAAACACCAAATCCAAAGCCGTTCCCGCGATAGACGTTAAGTGCTATCTGCGGTATGGGTAAAGGTTAAGTTTTCAAAACCCGTAATAATCCTCAACGAGTTGAGGTTAGGTCTTTGGGAAACTTTTAATTGTTCCTAACACTTGTGAAGTGGGGTATAGCGAGGATACCTTGTAGGAGACCACCTATTTAAGTGCGAGGACGGGCCGCCTCAAATTGAACGCACTTAAGAATCCAAGACGTTGTCCATGGCCAAAACGGACAAAACATTACGAAGAAGAGAGTAAGGGAATTTGTTGTGTTGGTACCGTTGTCTTGGCTTACACTAAACAACGACGGTTCAAGACATCACGTTCACCGCGCGATAAGTAAAGTCCGATGGTATTCAACTATGGAAGGTTCAAAGGCGAGGCTACCTCTCCTTATGCAACATCGGTCCGCTGAAATATTGCTGAAATGAAAAGACACCATGTGAGTGCGCCAAAATCTCTTTCAAGAGGGATTGTTGGAAATTTGCCTTTGGCGGGAGTTGCGACCGACCAACTTTAACGGCTTAAACACTAGTGTAACATATGTTGGAGAATCCGGTTCTTCACACATGCATGATCTACTAAGTACGTAGATAACCGTAGGGCCAAGAATCGTCAAATTTCATTGAGAAATGAAAGAGATATTGGTTCACGAAGTAAGGTGTTTGAAGCATGGAAAGTGTGGTATTGTGTGTAATTCTCCCTCATCGGTAGAGGAAGAAAGAATTGTTGTGTATATAAGATTCGAAATTGGTTTGGGGTTTGGGACCCCAAGGGGTATCCCATGTGTTTAAAGGAGGGAGGACCTAGATGTGCTTCGGTTCGAGGAAAGACCACACGCGCGCGCGCGCACCCGCCGTCCGTCCGATTCGGGTTCCGGGTTCTCGGGTCACGGGTCGTGGGTCGTGGGCGTGGGTTGTGGGTCTTCGATATTATCTTTTTGGGCCGAGAAAACTTTGCCGGAAGTACGCTTTGATCCCGAAGTTTCGGATATACGATTTGGCCCGAATTCTTTCGGATGTGCGGTTTGGTCCCTGAAGTTTCAAGATGTACGAGTTTGGTCCCCGAAGTTCGAGAATTTCGACGGTCAAGACAGAAAAGCCAAGCACTCAATTCAGCCATTTATTTTGGCTGAATTACTCCTCCTATAATGGCCAAATCCGTTGGTCTTTCACCATTTATGTTGGTGACTTTACTACCTCCATAATGACCATTATTTGGCTATTATGGAGGCGATTTTCAGCGATAAACAGCCCCTCCCTCTCCTATATAAACACCCCATTACACCATTGTTGAGCACTAACAAGAAGCTAACAGAAACAGTAGAGGCAACACACGAAAATACACAAGCAGAAATACTCAATATTCTTCACGGTAGCTCTTGAGTTTCCTTTGCTCAAGGGTTCCATTGCTGTTTTATCTTGGGAGACAAATTGTCCAGGACGTATAAAGGATACATACGGGGCAATATTGTCTTAAGGACAGAGTGCTACACTCGACTCAGCAAAAACAATTTACATTTTTCCGTCTTCTACAAAACTGAAATTTTCAGTTTTTACTTATGTAACGATTGTAATTTCAGATTCCATGTTGAATTATTGAAATCTTTGTTTATCCTTTCGAATACTTGTAATAGTTAAATACTTCCCGTACTGCTTTATAAAGTACCATAGAGCAAAACTCCCAACAAGATATGCCCCTAGCCTATACGATATTGCGCGCGTCTGCCCCTATTCTAAACGTTGTCACAGTAATGCCTTTACCATTATGGTTTGCTTATACTCGTGCAATCCCTCTAACCTCACCCACACCTGCCCCGAATCCCACTATATTTACCCGAACCCACACCCTTATTTCTCCTTTCTCTTAGGCAAAATGGGAATAAACACGCACAATATCGTATAGACTGGGGGTATATCTAACCCTTTTCCGTAAAATCTCAATTGAACAGATTATTATGAATCTGAAACCTATAAGGTCCAAAGCTTCAAAGGGAGTAATAAAAGTCGACATACCCCTGAATCCCAAATTACACTAAAGAATAAACTTTCTCGTACTTAAGACCCTAAAGTAACAGTAAGGGGTACGAAATAATCCTTTATAGGGAGCACTTCCCCTGAATGGGATTTACGAGGCGCGAGTCTGAATATAGTCGGACTCCAATATAGTTATTAGACATCAGATCGAAAACCCAAAAAAAAAAAAAAAAAAAAGAGTAAGAGTAAGGATGTGTGAAAGTAAAACCATTAAGAGGAGTAGAAAATGCGGCCATTTATAATTGCAGACTTCTAAAGAAGAACTTCCCCTCACATTAACCAATTCAACTTGTCATAACTAAATGATTTAATGAAGTAAAATATTCATTAATTAACCATTTAATGTATATGTCATATATTCATTGGTTGGTACTCAGGTCATTCTAAAGAAATGGAGTTTCAAGTACCTCGGGTCTATTATCCAATGGAATAGAGAGATTGATGACGATGTCACACATCATATTGGGGCATGGTGGATGAAATGGAGGCTCGCATCTGGAGTCTTGTACGATAAAAAAGTGTCACCAAAACTTAAAGGCAAGTTTTATAGGGTGGTGGTTAGACCGACTATATTGTATGGGGCGGAGTGTTGGCCAGTCAAGACTTCGCACACCCAAAAGATGAAAGTTGCGGAGATGAGGATGCTAAGATGGATGTGTGGGCATACAAGGAGGGATAGAATTAGAAATGATAATATCCGAGACAGAGTGGGAGTGGCCTCGGTGGAGGATAAGATGCAGAAAGCGAGGTTGAGATGGTTCGGCCACGTGCAGAGGAGAGACACAAATACCCCAGTGCGGAGGTGTAAGAGGTTGGCTATGGATGGGTAAAGGAGGGGTAGAGGTAGGCCGATGAAGTATTGGGGAGAGGTGATTAGAAGGGACATAACGCAAGTGCAACTCACTGAGGACATGACCTTAGATAGGGGGTTATGGATGACACATATTAGGGTAGTAGGTAGCCCAGCGTAGTCCTGCCTACACTTACAAACTGGTAGTTGTAATATTATTATTGTAGACTCGCTTAGCCTATCATACTAGTAGGCACATTATTGTCTTATAGTCACTTGTCGTTTGATTTATGATGCTATGTGTATTTTGTTTGTCTTATTTACTTGCTTTATTGTTTGCTTCTTTTTCTCTTTCAGAATTTGCTATCATGACTTATTCATTTTGTTTGTTTTACTTTGCTTAGGCTTGTGCTCTGGTTTGAGCCGGGGTCTCTCGAAAACAACCACTCTACCTACCAAGGTAGAGGTAAGGTCTGTGTATATTCTACCCTCCTCAGACCCCGCATTATGAAATTTCAGTGGGTATGTTGTTGTTGTTGTATTGATTGGTATAAATACCTGATACCTATAAGTTTTTACCTTCCAAAAAGTAACTTTAATTTTAAATGTTGAATTCTATGTACCTCGTCAAATTTGATAGTAATAGTCTATTTCGCCCTTGACTGCCTTTTCAAGTGTCAATTAGCTTTGAGAGGTCCAAGGATTCAGGATTTGAGGTGGTAGCTCATATGCCTAACCATGGACAATCCACTTTCCAGCAACAATGTTACGTTGGTATTATTTATTATCTTGAATTCATGCACTCAAACACACATGCATTTATACAAACTAAATGAATATCCGATTGTTATACAAGAATAATGAATATAATGTCGTAAGACTTCGTGTCAGTGATTAAAATATTTAAATATGTCTTTTTATGATATCTTTATTTTTTAAAAAAAAATTGAAAGAAAGACGTACGGTATTAAAAGAAAATAAAGAAGAAAGGAGGATGAGAAGTGGATAATTAATTTAATGAGGAGGCAAATGACTTATATAGGTGGAAGTTGGTGGAGTTGTGAAGCTGCTGCATCCATATATTCAAGTCAAAAACCAAAAATATATATGTATGGTCGATGGTTGGTGCATCTGATAAATTACTCGTAAAAAAATATAATTAATGTATCAACAAGAAAATATGGGGACCTATAGCTTCCTGATTTGATCATCCATTTTACTGCCCAACTACTTCTATATTTCCCTTCCAACATTCAATTACACTTGATGTCTATGTCTCTCACCACCACCATTCGTTCTCACTAATTCACAAGGTGGGTGTTTTTGGACCTTATTTGGATGTCAACAAATATAGTAGGACTTCCAAGCTTATTAAATTATTTTAATTTGATCTAATTTTTTTCTTTCAGAGCAACAATTCATTTCATTAAGAAAAAACATTCTACGTCACGTTAATGGAACTCAAATGAAATACAAATTTATTTTTTACCTTCACTAAGTCTAAGCTTCCAAATCGCTTTTAATTTGGTTCTTCTTCAATTTTGACTGGCTGGATACTATCATAAGTTCGCTCCAGCTATACTATTTTATCGGGATTTAATTTCTATACAATAATAAATCATCATTTTTTGTTTACATATTTAAGCACTATCTAAGCTAATTAAATATGTGTGAGCAGGTAATTTGAGTGAACTTTCCTTCGTGTTCATCCCTACTGCAGTAGACATGCTAGGGTCAACTGATTTTTATAGTTATTTACAAACTTATTTTAGTTTTATGTCTTTATTATAAGAGATAATTAATTTTTTAAATACGAGATTTGAAATAATACCCAAGTACTTTTGGAGTTCTTTTTAATTTTATGCTTTTTATAATCAGAGATCTTTATAGGATTACTTTTTCCTATTCAAATCGTAAAAGGTCTTATTAACCGGCCATTTCCACAAAATTAATTTTCACATCGTCATTTCTTCTATTCAGATTATAATGGTCCAATAGACCCACTGCCACACTGCTCAGTTGGGCTCTTCAATAAACTCATATTCTCTGTTGGAAGGAAAAGACTAAAAAGTCTTCATATAAATTGGTTCCCAAGAAAATTGGTACAAGTAGCCTACGTCTAATAAATACAAATAGAAGCACCAACCTGACCTACTTATTAGACTTCCATGTGTTTAACCAAAACCAAATATATATATATAAAAAAAAAACGTTTCTTTTTTCTCAATCCAATGGATGGCATGTTGATATACCTAACTGAGACTATACACACACTACTTTCAAGTTTACAAGGCTAATTAAATTGAATGAGGAATAAGATTTTCTTGTTGTAATGGTATATTGACATTCCTAGGGTTTCTTGTTACAATGGGCAATGCAAATCTTCTTGTCCCCGTATGTTTTCTTCGGCTAGATATTATTTCAACACATGAATTCTTTCTAGTTTGAGAAATAATCCTGTAGTCTGATGTTTCATTACACGGACTTTCCTTTATCATTATTTCGACGTATAAGCCATGTAATATTTATTGGATATGTAAAGCAGTACGGAAAGTAAATAAATATTATAATTGTTCGAAAGGATAAACAAATAGGCAATTCAGAACTGCCGCAAGCTTGTTGAGTCTTGAATCTTGATAACCTGAAATCAAGAAACACTAAATCTGGATTGTTACAACTGTGGACTAGTCGAGAGATGTCTCTCTGTCTTTAAGACAAGATTGCCCCGTATATATGATTTTACGTTAACGGGCAATAGTCTCCCAAGATAAAACAGCAACTAATCAACACTACAAAGAAAATAGGTTGATTCTGACGAAGAAAACAAAACATGAAACGACTTGCTGAATAATAGAAAAGAAGGAAGAGTTTCTGTTTTTTTTACCACTGTTTCTACTCACGTTTTTTGACAGAATATGTGTTGTTCTCTCTTCTGTCACCCACAATTGAGCCAAAAGGCTCCAATATATAGCATAAGGGGAGGGACTCCTCAACTGCCATTGAAATAGGGAGTTAATAAGCCAAGTAATGGTTGATTATGGCAATTGAAGGAGGGAAAATCAACCCAAACGGTAGGCAGAAACTTTCTGCCTTCCGTCGACCAAACTATAAATATTAAACAATTTAGGAGTCTATCAGAAGAAGCCCGAGGCCCGAGACCGGACGGGCGGGCGGCGCGCGTGTGGGCTTAGCCTTGAACCCAAGCACATCTAGGTCCTCCCTCATTCAAACACATGGGTTACCCCTTGGGGTCCCAAACCCTTAGCCAATTTTGAGACTTATAATGAGAACAATTCTTCCTTTTCCCACCGATGTGGTAGATTTGTCCCACACCATATTTCCATGCCTCAAACACCTTACTTCGTGGATCAATATCTCTTTCATTTCTTAACGAAATTTGACGATCTTTGGCCCCACGGTCATCTATTCACTTAGTAGATTATGCACGTGTGAAGAGACAAAGCCTCCAACATGCGAAACCCTAGTGTTTAAGTTATTAAATATGGGTGGACGCACCTCCCCACCAAAGGCAAATTTCCAACAATATTATAATTATAGAGATTAAATTTTTGTAGTATTCCTCCGATTTATAAAATATTTCCTAGAACTGTATATGGAATATAAGAAAGAGAACATGGAATAGAATTTGTATGTCTTAACTTGCTACTACGAATTACATTACAAACGAAGTTCAAGATTAATAAGTTTAACTTAAAACTTTTGTTCTATAACTGTGGTATTCGGGTTATAAGCTTGTATGTGCCTAGACTAATTTCACCGGATACCTGTTATCTTTCACAAGCACATGCACCTATAACTTTGTCCACCAACATTTAGACAAATGAAAAGTATCACCTCGTGTTTTATTCTCGTAGTTCTCAACCACTTCATTGAGTTTAACTTAACCACACAGATGTTCTTCTAATTTCATAAAAAAAAATTAAGGCAAAGTTCTATGAAAATCAGTTAATATATGAAATAATATCTCAAGGGTAATGTAGTCATTTTACTGTTTTCAGGAAGTTAGTTACTATGTTAAGGATTAGTTAATGACTACAATTAGTTAGTTAACTTGGTTAAGTGTGTTTGACTAGCTACAATTAGATGATTAGTAGTACATGGATAAAGATATAAATATTCATATAATTCATGTAAAATCACAAGCTTGATAAATAAGAATCACAACAACTTTCTCTCTCTTCTCTAAACTTCATCTTCCTTTACTCTCATTTGCCTCAATGGTGAACTAGTTACATTTCTATATTGTACTCTGAATTACAACATGGTATCAGAGCTTTAAGATTAAAATCCAAAGACATGTGCAAATAGCTTCCGCAAAATCCAATTTCTTGAAACTGATAAAGTGATTCTTGGTACTTTATGCAAATTCAATTAAACCAAATAGATACTTCGAATACACAAACAAATGCATCGATTCAGAATGAATTGAATGCACATACAAATTCAAATCTCAATAATGGGTTAAACAATGGGTCGATTCAAAGGTCAACGATCGATTACAATCATCCTCTTTTCTTGCACTATTCTGATGTCAGTGGAATACAGATCATTACATTTCAATTGACATGTATTTAAAACTATTCTTTGTGGTTAAGATCAATGAAACTTGCTCCGCGTGATAGAAATAAATTAGGGTTAGTAGATGAAACATGTAGCAAAGAGAAATACCCAGAATCGTTGTGAGAACACTGGAAAAGGGTAAATATCATAATGTTATCATGGTTAATGAACTCTTTATTAAAGAATTTACTTGGGGGTATAATATACGCAATTGAAGCTCAGATTATATGGTCTGATTTACAAGAAAGGCTTAACAAAGTATATGGTTCTCATACCTTTAACGTGCATAAAGAAATAGCCATATTAACTTAGGGTAGTGCATTTGTTTTTGTATATTTTTCAAGACTCAGAGAATTATGAGAAAAAATTGAGGTTTTAGTACCAACCCCTACTTACAAGTGTGAAAAATCCAAAGAATTCATAGTGCACTTGCATAAACTACGCTTGTTTCAATTTCTTATGGGCTTGAATGAGACATATAGTTAGGCAAGAAGCCATATCTTGATGACAAATCCACTACCATCTCTGAATCAAGCATACTCTATGATTGTGAGTGATTAGAGTCAAAAGAGTGTTGTTGCCACTGCTGGCATTCTTGGAAATCATCCAATGCCAAATTCAGCAAACTTTGAAGGTACAATGTATTCAAAAGGGCAAGGTTCTAACTCTAATGGATATCAATGAGGGTATCAAGGAGGAAGACAAGGTCAAGAACAAGAAAATTCTGGTTATGAACATCAAGGAGGGAATTCCAAGTTCAAAAGAAACTATAATTTGTATTGTGAGTTGTGTAAGATCAAAGGAACACATAACACTGAGTCTTGCTATAAAATAGTGGGGGTATCCACCAGATTCTAGATTCAAGAAGAAGAGAACTAAAGGGAATGGTTCAGCTTATCATGTATCAATTGATGAAAGTGTAGATCATGCTCAGGTCATCGGATATCAACTCGACCGTTTCAAAATCTTCCCAAGGGTACCTTATTCTTGTCTTAGACTCCCTATCTTGAGGCATATTTGATGAATGAATTTACGGGATGTAACATCCAGCATAAGTATTTGAAGAGCAAACTAGGTGTGTTTAATCTCTTCACCGCATCTAGATTGAGGGGGAGTGTTAATATATGAAATAATATCTCAAGGGTAATGTAGTTGTTTTACTGTTTTTCAGAAAGTTAGTTACTCTGTTAAGGATTAGTTAATGACTTCCATTAGTTAATTAAGTTGGTTAAGTGTGTTTGACTAACTACAATTAAATAATTAGTAGTACATGAATAAAGATATAAATATCCATATCATTCATGTAATAATACAAGCTTGATATAAGAATCACAACACCTTTCTATCTTCTCTAAACTTCATCTTCCTCAATGGTTCATCAATGGTGAACTAGTTACATTTATATATTGTACTCTGAATTACAACAAAATCTGTATAAAATTAAGGATATTTTGGTTTAACACCTTTCATTGATGTTTACCAAAGAAGAGGATAGATCTAAATTATTGATGCAACTGCAAGTATTAAAACATCTATTCTTGCATCAAGAAAAATGCTATTCTTGGGATTACTACTTCAAGTTCATTGGCCAAAAAGCTCAAGTACATCAATCTATTCCAAAAATCATAAATGACCACCAAACATGACAGCTTTGATATTAATAGCACCAACAAATTAGAAAGAAGTAATGATGATAATGAAATTTGAAGGACATAAAAGTCTAGTCGGTTGAGAAGTGAGTCAAGAGTTGTCCCAAATCACACTCAAGAAATTACTGATATGTTTGGCAAGAAGAAAAAACATGGTTGCTTATATATTTACATCAAATTAATAAATTCATGACTTTAACCATAAAGACGAGAAATAAAAATCCAATTTACTTTCATACCTGAATATCATTTGATGTAAATATTGAGTGTGAACGTTTTTCAAGACGAGAACAATTTACTTTCTTTCACAATTCATATTGATCCGTTCCTTTCCTCTTCCTAATTCAGCAAATTTTGTTAATTGGGGCAAATCAAGCTTCCCAAAGTATGTAAACACATGTCTTATTTCACTAAACTAAAATGATTTGCATCACTAATTACATAAGCATCCAACCAAAACAAGTACTTTATTTATTACACCAATTTAATTTATATTGGTACAAATATCATTTCTGTATATATAAACTTTTATTCTAAAAATTATGTCTTAATTCACACCAAATGTAGTAGATAAACTTGACTCTAGTAATTCAATAAATTTCATCATTTGCCACCAAAGATGTGATGCAGTGATGGTGTTGTTTCTTCCTTAACCAAAGGTCTCGGATTCGAGCTCTGGGTATGAAAAAATTATTAGTAGGAAGCGTTTTCTCCCGAATGGGATCCTATACTGCGCGAATTCAAATATAATAAGAGTTCAATGCGGGTCACGCACATCGAATGAGATAAAAAAAAAATCATCATTTTGTAAAGAATGAAAGTCAAATATAAATTTAATCCTTATCTTCACCAAAGATAACAAACGCACAATCATCCAAGGTGTTTGGCCAAGTGGTCATTACACTAAGGGTATTGCTGCCTTGGGTCTCGAGTTCGATTCCCATGACCAGCGAGACTAGAGCCAAGCCTCATAAAAAATCCCTCCATACGCGTAGGGCCAAGCGGTGTATACTAATCCGTAGGGCCGGGTCGGAGGTGGGGTTTCTTGTGTGTGGAGCCGCAGTGATGCGGTGGGGATGGCTAGTATAAAAAGTTTACCCTCAAAGTTTTGTCCTCCGGGGCATAGTCCAGTGGCAAAGCCTGGGCGCTATAAGGCGCTCTGGCATGGACAGCGTGGGTTCGATTCCCCGCAAGCACGAGGGATACCTGTTTGTTGGGGAATTTGACCTTGTCTCATTGTTCAGTTGTACGCTCCCAGAAACGGGCCACCGGAGCACATCCCGCGATTTACCTGGTGATAGTTGCTGAAGGACCGGTGCTATTACCTCCGGGGCGATACGGGTAATACCAGGTGAAGTAGTCGGTAAGCGCAAGCACTGAAACCTGGATCATCAAAAAAAAAAAAAAAAAAAAAAAAAAAAAAAAAAACAAACGCACAATCCAACACCAAACCTACAAAACTTTATCAATGTAGCATTAAACTCAAGCAGGGGGCATTTCCGTCTTTTTAGTATCTTACCTCCAACAAAATTCCCAACAGTAAAAACCATCCCCGTTCAACAAGGACATTTAAGTAATTCACACTTAACCACCTTCATTTAAAACGAGACATTCCCTCTCCTCAACCCTCCCTAATTCACACAAACCAAGAAACCAAAAAAACTCTTTGTATTAACAAAATGTCACTTCCAAAATCCAAGAAAACCTTCTCATCGGTTACAACATGTGATATCTCCACCGTAAACAACCGCTCTGTGGCGGCGGACCTCGATGGAACACTCTTAATTGGCCGTTCATCTTTCCCTTACTTCATGCTAGTAGCAATTGAAGCTGGCAGTTTTTTCCGTGGACTTATCCTCCTTCTCTCTTTCCCTCTCATCGCGATCGCGTATATATTTGTATCCGAGGCATTAGCTATTCAAATGCTTATTTACATCTCTTTCGCGGGCCTTAAAATCCGGGACATAGAGCTCGCTTCGCGGGCTGTGCTTCCTAGGTTTTACGCGGCGGATGTGAGGAAAGAGAGTTTTGAGGTGTTTGATAAGTGTAAGAGAAAAGTCGTGGTTACTGCAAATCCGACTGTTATGGTTGAGCCATTTGTGAAGGATTTTTTAGGTGGTGATAAGGTTCTTGGAACAGAGATTGAGGTGAATCCCAAGACTAAGAAGGCTACTGGATTTGTGAAGAGTCCTGGGATTTTGGTTGGGAAATGGAAGAGATTGTCGATATTGAAGGAATTTGGAGATGAAATGCCTGATATTGGATTGGGTGATCGTGAATCTGATCATGATTTTATGTCCATTTGCAAGGTAATTAGCACTAATTTAATTGTTAATTCTTCTGTTCTGGTATGTTATACTACATCTCTTCTTATTTATTTTGCACGTCCTTTAATTCACCACATTAATCTCTCTTTTGATAATTGTTGCTCTATTATTAACATGACTTATTACTTTCTGAAACAAGTAACGAATTTTCTCTTGATTGTATAAGATGACAAGTATTTTAGAATAATAATTTTGAAAAAGATGACAAGTGAATAGGAAAGGGAAGACCGGAAGTGTATGACACTATTATTTTTTGAAGAGTGGGTGATATGGGTGATAGAGATTCTGATTATGATGGACATTATCAAATTTCACAATTTTAATGGTCATACGGGTCCTTAATATTATGATACTCTTTATCTAGTTTCTAAAGATTATATTTAATTTTAAAAAGATTAAGAAATCTGTATTTAAATCGAGACTAAAATTAATTACTACTATAAGATTTGACAATTGTACTGTGAACTCTTTATCAGAAATGGAAGGAGTATACCTTTATTTCCTTAAAAGAAATCTAGAATCCTTAACCTTTGATTAGTGTGTAAATAATTGAATTAACCTTTATATTAGCATATACTGAAATTCTGTAGGTATGAACCTTAAGGAGAGAATGTGAATGAAGGTTTTGTCTCATATAATGTGACATCTAACAATATTTTGAACTTTTCCATTTCTATTTTTGACAAATTGTATATAATAATATGAATCTTAAAGAGAGAATGTTGATGAAGCTTTTGTCTAATCTAACAATATTTAATTCTTTGACATTTAGCTTTTTCATTTCTATTTTTAGCAAATTGTATTTAATAATATTTAAAAGTGTAGTTAATCAGAGCTTGTTCCAGCTTCCAACTACTGCCTAACGTTGTTAACCAAACATAGCTAATTTTGAAACCACATTGTCACAGTCCACAGATGGACCTTAAGATTTTCATATTAATGTTCTTTATATTATATTCTCAAGTGGGGGTTCCGTGAAGAATTCTTACATGTGTGATAATATATCTTAAAATGGAACCTTATAGTATTTGATTTCTTTTAAGAATAAACAAATAGAAAAATAGCCTCCAATGAATCTGGTTTTCTTGAAACTTTATACTTGAATAATAAATTAAAATAACTATGGGGGGTGATTGGTTACCATGCCCATTTAATGTAGTGGTTGAGCCCAACATGTGAAAGTAAATTGTGAGGGGCCTCAGCAATTTATCTCCTACCTGCCACTTAGCAGAATTCCAGTGGTCCTTCACTCTTACTTGTGTGTCAATTTGTCAAATGGACCTTATACATTGATATACATGTGAATACAAGGAGTAATAAAGGACTTGATTTCATTTTGTTTGGTGATTTATGGATTTTATTAGTAGTTGGTTTTTCTTTATTGAATAATAAATGCACCTAAAAAACCATAATGTTACATCAAGATTCTATATGACCTATGTGGAAATTGTATCCTGTGTCAACCTAGAACTAATCAATAGGCGATCTACATCTTTGTCTATGCTAACACACATGTCAAACAGGATGGTTATATGGTGCTCCCAAGCAAATCAGCAAAACCAGTACCACTTGATCGATTGAAAAGCAAAATGATCTTCCATGACGGTCGCCTGGTCCAGGTCCCAACTCCCCTCAACGCATTAATCACCTACATTTGGCTGCCATTTGGATTTGCTCTCGCGGTGTTTCGTGTATACTTCAATCTCCCTCTCCCGGAGCGCATTGTTCGTCATACATATGGGATGGTCGGGATCAGCCTCGTGATCAAAGGCCCTCTACCACCTCCACCATCACCGGGTACCCCAGGGAACCTCTACGTGTGCAATCATCGTTCAGCCCTTGACCCTATCGTCATTGCTATTGCACTCGGGAGGAAAGTGTCCACTGTCACGTACAGCGTGAGCAAGCTCTCAAGATTCTTGTCGCCAATTCCAGCCGTTGCTTTGACACGTGATCGCGAAGCTGATGCTGCAATGATCAAGAAATTGCTCGAGAAGGGTGATCTCGTTGTATGCCCCGAGGGGACTACATGTCGCGAGCCGTTTTTGCTCAGGTTCAGTGCTCTTTTCGCTGAATTAAGCGATAGGATCGTGCCAGTAGCAGTGGACTCAAAGCAGAACATGTTCTATGGCACGTGTGTCCGCGGGGTGAAGTTTTGGGATCCGTATTTCTTTTTCATGAACCCAAGGCCAGTTTATGAATTGACATTTCTTGAACCATTGCCAATGGAGATGACTTGCAAGGCTGGTGGAAAGACAGCAATTGAAGTAGCCAACCATGTGCAGAAAGTGTTGGGTGGCGTTCTTGGTTTTGAATGCACTCAGTTGACAAGGAAGGATAAGTATATGTTGCTTGGTGGAAATGATGGTAAAGTGGAGTCCATGTATTCCAAGAAATCCTGAATTAGATTTCATTGGGACAGAGTATTATGTAGCTAAATTGCTTTGGGTGGGGTTTTGCCAGTAAAATTTGTTTTCAACATTATATAGAACTCTGCTGTTGAAGGGGCTTTGTTTTTACTACATGATTAGTTACTGTATTCGTATTCAACAGACAATATTAATTGAGATCAAATTTGTGTCTGGACTGACTTCTCTTTACTGTTTCTGTACTCTTGTTTTCTTGTTTGCACAATCAAGTGTAATTTCAGGACTGCTAAAATACTTTTTAGTGGCGACTAAATGTGAGAATTTTGCATATTTTACATGTAAGCATGGTTTAAACTTTAGAAACCTTCCACTAGAACTCTTTTATTTTTTGAATTAAACAAAAAGAAACTTCATTGTATTTTTTAAGTAAAAATAAACTATTACACCATTATAATTAGTTCAACATGTTATGAATTTATTAAAACTATACTCCAATAGTCATCACCTATCACAAGTCCAACTTGCGTCCAATAGAATAAAATAATTGAGTAGTTTTATATCCGTATCATTTTTTTATCTGATTCAATGAAATTGACCTACAATAGCAAATAAGTGTTTATCAAGTCAAATTTGATAACTTGAAAACAAGAGTAGATAATCTGTTAGGACTTAGGAGTATAACATATTAACTACGATCAGAGTGTAAAAAAATTACAATATATATCAATAATGGAAAGGTGAGAGGAATGCAAGAAATTAGTTTGGGCCTAAAAGATGAAGCCCGATCCATAATTTAGGTTGGACCAATATTTAGAGGATTATTTCAAGAAATTACATCCAATGGCCTTGAAAACGGACGGTCTTGAACTTTTGACCTCCGCTTGCCCCATGGGTACACCTTCAACGTCAAAAGTAAAAATTTGTTAAACTTGAAGATTTGTCCATGGGACAAGTGAGGTCAAAAGTTCAAAACCACTCATCTTCAAGGTCATTCTTGTAAATCACCCGGATTATTTGCATCGTATGACCTTTTTTTAAGCTACTATTTAAGTGATATCCTAGTTAACCAAAACGAGCTACATTTTGTCTTTAAAAGCTGTTAGGTGAATTTTTCTTTTTGTAGATCAAATTTAACCCATTAAACTAACAATAACAAAATTTAAATAGTGCCTGATTCTTAACCCTCAGGCTTATAAAGGTCTGGCTCCAATTTGTGTTACGAGTTATCAATGGACTTTGGCCCTGACAATCTGGCATCTGAAATTGGATGTCCCACATGCAATTATTCAACATGCAGTTGGATCAGAAGTTGTGACATAGAACAAAAAGTTTATACACAAGAAAATGAACCTCTTACTCTTCGAAAAATTAGAAGTGAATTAATCGCAAGCTATATAAATACAACGGGAATACCCTTTGCTTATTTACGTTTTACTTTTTGGTTTATTAAGGAAAGAAAAGAAATGTCTATTAAGTAAATTAATATATCTATCGTGATAAAAGTAGGTCACATGTGATTTAATAGTTCAAAATTTCCTCTAATGCATATTGATTGGGTGGTGAAAGGATGAGTTGCTTAACTAGTTGGACGTAAATTTGAGTTCTACATAAAATAAAAAAAAGTTGGTTGATGTTGAATTAAATGGTGGTTCATAAAAAGGGGACTCAATTATTATGTTAAGAGTCAATGATTTGTTTTTTTTGTATTTCTTCCAATTACTATCTATTACATCATATTACATCTAATGATATGCAATTAAAAGAGCATTCTCAATTATGTAATTGATTTGATAATCAAATTATAAATTCATAAATTTATCCAATTCTAATGTACTAAATATATTTGTTAGCTCTTTCCATTTGACTCGAGAATATAGCTCAATTGATAGAACTTTGCTTTTTTGATATCATATAGTTGACTTGATAATTAAATTAGAAATTCATAATTATATTCCTTGTTTATTCTAGAGTAAACAAATTTGTTAAGTCTTTCCTCTTGACTCAAGGAAATACAGCTTAGTTGATTAGAAACTACTCTTTTATTAAATATTTATTTTACTAATAATATTTTGTACCTGAGCTAGTAACTCACTTTTATTTAGGTTAGAGATAATCAATTGCTTCGTAAATATTATAGTATATATTCAAGTGAAAAGAGTATATACTCTCTTTTCCATACCGCTAGGAGGCTTACCTCTTGAAATTTGATACGGTAGGAGAATTAATCTCTTGAATATTTCATTCCAATGATAGCAAAAATATATAATATTACAATGTAGTATTAATCTAAATTTACCTAAAATATAAGATGCTAATCTATCTAATTGATGACAATTGATTTACAATGATAATTACAAGATTACATCTTAATTAGTAGTGATTGGGAATAATTATGGGATTGTCCCATAATTATTCTTACAATCCCCCGCAGTCTTAGCGGGGGTTCTCGAATGCTGAGACTATCCCTGAAATCATCAAAAAGTACGTGCGGAAGACCTTTCGTGAAGATGTCTGCAATCTGATAATGAGACGGTACATGGAGAACCCGGACTTGTCCATGGGCAATCTTTTCTCGGACGAATAAGATATCCATTTCGATATGTTTTGTGCGTTGATGCTGAACTGGATTATCGAATAAGTATATCACACTCACATTGTCACAATAAACAACAATTGCCTTCTCAATCGGACATTGGAGCTCTAAGAGAAGATTACGGGGACAATATGATTCAGCGACCACATTGGCCACCCCCCGGTATTTTGCCTCAGCACTTGACCGAGACAAAGTTGGTTGGCATTTGGATGACTATGAAATCAGATTATCCCCCAAAACACACAATAACCCGAGGTTGAACGTCGTGTGTCTGGGCAGCCACCCCAATCTGCATCAGTATAAGATGATAGAGTCAAGATGGAGGATTTATACAAATGTAATCCAAACTGAATAGTACCCTGGATGTACCGCAGAATCCATTTGAGAGCCCCCATATGTTCTTCTTTCGGATCATGCATATGCAAACACACATGCTGAACAACATAGGATATATCTGGTCTCGTGAAAGTGAGGTGTTGCAAGGCCCATGCGAGACAGCGGTAGTGGGTAGGGTCATTGTATGAAGCCCCTTTAGTATTACTCAATTTGGCTTTTGTATCCTCTAGAGTATGCGAGGGCTTACCATACCGGCTTTTTCAAGTGTCTCCTAGGCGTATTTCTTTTGACTTAGAAACAGACCACCTGCATATTGAGTGACAGCAATGCCCAAAAAATAATTTAAAGGACCATATCCTTCATCACAAATTCTATTGTGAGAAGGGACATAATATACTGACGAAGGGAGGTAGATGATGCAGTGAGAATGATGCCATCTATATATAGGAGGATATACGTCATGTCATTGCCCTTCTTATAAATGAATAATGATTGATCAGACTAGTTGTGGGAGAAACCATGAGTGGATACAAAACCTGCAAACATGTTATACCAAGCCCGTTGAGCTTGTTTCAAACCATATAGGGACTTTTTCAGCACGCACACATAATCTGGATGTGTAGAGCCTCGGAAACCCAGTGGATGATGCATGTAAACTGTTTCCTGTAGATGGTCATGCAAAAATGCATTTTTGACATCTAACTGATGAATAGTCTTGGATTGCACAGTGCTAGGCTAAGAATCGTCCGGATAGTTGCTGGCTTAACCACCGGACTAAAGGTTTCTCCACAACCTACTCTAACCTGCTGAGACCTGCCATCACCAACAAGATGAGTTTTGTATCTCGCAAAAGAGCCATCAGAATTCATTTTGTGACAAAAAACTCACATAAACCTAATAATGTTCACAGTAGATGGACGGGGCATTAATTCTCACGTCTTATTTTCAATAAGAGCATTAATTTCGTCTAACATTGCAGTTTTCCAATTCAGGCCTGATAAGGTTGCTTTGCGATTTTTTGGTATGGGTGATGGTTGAACCGAAAATAGTAAGTTAAACTGACATTTGGGCTGAAAAATCCCGTGCATGGCACGGGTTTCAATGGTCCGAGGTTGTACTATCATCGGTTGGGTGGTAGGGATCTCAGGGGGTGGAGTGGAGTCCAAGTTTGAAGTTGTGGGGGAGTGATTTATCGAGTGGTTATTGGGCCGGGGTAATAGGCTGGCTCGATTTATTGGTGAGGCCGAGACTACTGGTCCAGTCCCGTGAAGTGGTGGGGCGGGGTTAATTAGGTTATTGGATTGTGGTGGGTCAACTGGTGGTTGATTATTGAGATGGTGGTGTAAAATGAGATGTATTTCGTTGTCCAAAAACTCATATGAAGGTGAGGATGCCACATGAGAATTAGTAAATGGGAATTTAGACTCATCAAAAACTACGTGATGAGAGATAATAACTTTCTCCGTCGTCATATCATAACATTTATATCCCCTATGATTTAATGGATATCCTAAAAATACGCAAGGAGTTGACCTAGCCTGCAACTTGTGAATGGAAGTATAAGGAAACAAAGAATAACACAAACACCCGCAAATATGTAAAAGATGGAAGACGATGATACAACATTTGTGTAGGCGACACATTAGAGAGCAGTTTATTAGGAAGAATATTTAAAAGATATGTTGTCATTTGAAGTGCATGATGCCAAAAATTTGGTGGTGTGTAGAATCCACAAGGATGGTGCAAATCATCATATTAATTGTTCGAATTTTTCTTTAGGCTTTTCCATTTTGTGGTGATGTATGGGGACACGAAATACGCAAAGACATCCCATTTTGGTGACAAAAATCTTTAAATTGGGTATTTATGAATTCTCCCCCATTATCACATTATAAACATTTAATGGTTTTACCAAATTGAGTTTTGATAAATACTAAATTATTTTAAAATGGTATAGGTTTGTGATTTATGTCATAAGGGAAAGGTCCACAAAAAATTTGAATAATCATCTAGAATTAGCATATAGTACTTATGACCAACAAAACTCAAAGCAGGTGATGTCCACAAATCACAATGCAAAATATCAAATGGCATATAAGTATGCAAAGTAAAGGACGCAAAAGGGAGCTTAACATGTTTACTAACCACACAGTATTGGAAAACAGAAGAGTCCAAAGTTCGGTTACAAGCAAACAAATTATTCTTCCTAAGAGAATTAAAAACTGGTGCTCATGGGTGACCCCAGCGATTGTGCCAGACAATAGGAGAAATGGCAGCAAAGGTGATGGTTTAGTTATGCGGTTGTTGGAAACAGAGGTGATGTGATACAGGTCCCCCATGCTATTACATCTTATGAGTGGCATCCCCGTCTGAAAATCCTTCACAGAAAAGCCAAACGGATCAAAATTCACAAAAACATTGTTGTCAATTGTAAAACGTCTAACGGATATCAAGTTCTTAATTAATTTTGGTGCATGGATGACTTTTTTCAAGTATATTGGAGGGTGTGGGGAGGGTAGTGTTACCTGACCAATACCACGAATTGGAATTTTCTGACCACTACCGACAATAATATTTTTATTATTGCTCATATTGAAATAAGATGAGAGATTACCTTGAGATGCCATCATGTGTGACGTAGCCCCTGTATCCATGTACTATGACTCATCTGGAACACTTAGATTCATGTGGTTCATGACTTGTTCGATGTCAGTGGGTGTATAGCCCACCGAAGATGGTGGCTAAGCCGCAAATGCATGTTGGGGACGAGACCCTAGAATTCCGGGATTGGCGAGTTGAAGGTGGAGGCCTGGCCCACGAAGAAGTATGGTACGTACATGGCATGACAACCCACTATGGGGGCCAGGACCACGGTGGGTACTGCCCCCACTGATTACCGTCGCCTGCCGCCTTGCGCCACCGGCCGCCGCCCGCCGCCGGCGGGTGCCACCACCGCCACAGCCTCGTCCCTTTCCACCATTATTTTTTCCTTTGTTATTGTTACGGTTTGAACCCCATTTTTGGTCATTATTTTGTCGATTATTATTAGCCTCCAAACCAGAATTTTGGGGCTCCGAATCTGCGGAAAATGAGTTGGTGGAGATGAGAGTTGTGCCGGTGGTGGATGCTATAGAAAATGCATTCCTTCCGTGTTTCCTCGAGAATTAACCTCGAACGGGCCTCATAGAAATAAGGCAATGGATTACTTTGTTTAATGAACGTAGCAACCCCATCATACTGTTCATTCAATCCTGCAATCAACTGAAGGATCAACCGTTGATTTGTCACGGACGAACCAACGTTGGATAATTGGTCGCAAGCATCTTTAATTCATGACAATAGGCTGAGATGTTGGAAAAGTCATCCAATTTAATAGCCCTGGAAATTTTGTTATCTTGAAAAATATTTTATAACCTTTCCCACGCCTGTTGAGCCGTAGAATTTGGTTCTAAGATGGTATGGAGAAGATCATTCGAAATTGTGTCATAAATCCATTGAAGGACTATATCGTCTAAGCGAGACCATAATTTCTTATCCACCGTAGTAGTATCCGACGGTGACTCGGACGGGATGATATGGTCATCACCTCATAAACGCGACAATGAATTTTGAATAGTTTTGCCCATGAGGTATACTGCCCTTTCTCAATTTCAAGAGTTATAGAGATAAAATTCTTGACGTTATTAACGGAAAAAGCGGGATGAAATGTATGTTTTTAGACCATAGTTTCGACTTAGAAACAAGAGAATAGGAGAAGTTGGTGGTGTTTTGATGGAATAGGATGGAAGAAGCCTAAACTTTGGAAGACAAAAAAGAAAACATTGTTTTAGCCGATAGGGGACGAAGGTTTAGGCAACGGCTAGAGAGTAGTTTAGTTTTAGGGTTTAGGAAGTGTTTAGGTTTAGGATTAGTAAACCTAAGTGGGGTTGGGCAAAATTATGAGAAGGTTTAGAGGAAGATTTCGGCTAGAGAGAAAAGAAAAGGTTCAGGGCAAAGGATCTTTAGACTCTTGATACCATGTAGGAGAATTAATCCCTTGAATATTTTATTCCAATGATAACAAATATATACAATATTACAATGTAGTACTAATCTAAGTTTACCTAAAATATAAGATGCTAATCTACCTAATTGATGACAATTGATTTACAATGATAATTACTAGATTACATCTTAATTAGTAGTGATTGAGAATAATTATGAGAATAACTGCACAACAACATACTCAGAGTAATCTCATGAGTAGGGTCTGAAGAGTGTAGAGTGTATGCAGACCTTACCCCTAAGAGACTGTTTTCGATAGATCATCGGCTCAAGTAAAACAGAAACAACATCAGGATAGCAAGAAAATTAAAACAGAAGAGACAACAAGTAATAATAGAAAACTAAGAATAAAAAATCGTATGTGAATACTAAAATAAAAATACAAGAGAATGGCGGAAATAATACTGATGCAACAAGAAAGTAAAATAATACTATTCCTACTACTAGCCTTCTATCATGATCCTCGACCTTCACACCCTCCTATCTAGGTTCATGTACTTGGTAAGCTGAAGGCTTACCATATTTTCATGATCACTTCTCCCCAATACTTTTTTGGCCGACCTCTCATCTCTTCCAACCCTCCATCGCCAGCCTCTCACACCTCCTCACTGAAGCGTCTGTGCCTCTCCTCTGGACATGTCCGAACCATCTCAGTCTCGCCTCCCACATCTTGTCCGTCACGGAGGCCACGCCCACCTTGTCCCGAATCTCTTCATTTCTGACCATATCTCTCCTAGTCAGCCCACACATCCATCTCAACATCCCCATTTTCGCAACTCTCGTATTCTAGACCTGAGAGTTCTTGACTAACCAACACTCTTCTCCATACAACAACGCTGGTCTAACCACTACTCTATAAAACTTACATTTTTGGTGACACCTTCTTATCACACAAGGCACCAAAAAAGTAAAATTCTAGAGCTCATTTGGAGATAACTTTTTTTCAATATATTTTTAAAAATAAAGTTTGATTTTTGACTGATTTTTCAAAAAAAAAAAACATTGTGGATGAGTTTCAAGTTTTTTCTATTCACTAAACTTCCGTTTTTTTTTTCAAATTAAATGCATTTTCGTTTTTTTTTTCCAAATTAAATGCATTTTCAAACAATAATTTTAATTTTCAACTACTTTTTTTTTCAAATACTATTCCATTTCAAATGTCATATTTTTTTATGTCCAGGCTAGCTTTATGCAAATGTCCTATGATGGCTTTTTTTAGAAAAGAAATGGCCTATGATGTGTAAAGAAGAGTGGATAAAAAATAACCACAACAAAAAGAAATATTTCTATGCAAAATACCAACATTTAAAGTCCACGTCAGTCTATTCCTTATATGGGAACTCAACGATAAAGGGCTTTTCAGTAAAAGCGATACTTGAATAACCAAAACTACCCTTAACGTCACACCTTGTTTTCATCGATTTCCCACTCTTAAATCATCCTATGCTGGGGGTATTGACGAGATCTTACCTTCATCACATTCACACGGATAACCTCTCAAAATAAAGCCACGTGTCAGTTTCTCAGCCCACTGTTGCTTTGGGTTGTATTGAATGCCCACTGAGATTTCTATTTTTCCCGCTTTTCAGAAAATATAAATACCAATTTTTGACATGAAATTTGGATGAAGAACATCACTAGTGTTGTTATCTTCTTTCTCTGCACAGTTTTTAGAGAGAGAAAGTTCACATTTTTTTTTGTTGACGGAGCTGATACTGCTAGCTAACGGAAAACGTTGTCGCCGGTGACAATGGTTATCGGCGCCGTTGTTTCTAACCGGAATTTCGGTTGTTTCGTCGGTTCAGGTAAAACAATTCTCTCCGTTGTTGACTTGTTGCTTTGAACTTACGCTACTTAAAGTACTGTTTCTGCTTAGCTGTTTAGCTGATTAACTAACAGTTCAGTAAGCGGAATTAAGTTATGAGTTTGCATGGCAAATGTTCGAGTTTATAACATTTTTGAGAATTAATGAAAAAGTATTGTGGCAATTGATTGCATGTGTGTTAAAATTTGTGAATGTAGTTTTGTATGATTAAAAATATTTAATTTCGGTGTATAAGGACTCGAGCTTCATGACCAATGACAAATTTTTGCTATATATATGTTGTTTTGTGCTTAAAGTACTGATTTGCCTCAATGATTGAGTTAACCTGAAGAGTTATACTGGTATTTAATAAAATCTTTTGCATGCAAGATACAACTGGATGATTATAGATTTTGTGGGTTACAACAATTGCAGGAAACGGGAAGTAAGTAAATATTACAAATGCTAAAAAGGATAAACTACTCAAGATTACAACAAACTGGAAATAAGAACGATTACAAACTTCTTGTGATTTGCTGAATCGAGTGATGACACTCTGTCTTTAAGACAAGATTGCCCCGTATCTATCATTTTACGTTGTCGGACAATAGTCTCCCAAGATACAACAACTTAACAAATGAGCAAAGGAAACTCAAGTGTTACTCTTGAAGAACTTTGAATATAGAAACTTGCTAGAGAAGAAGAAGAAGATTTCAGAAAATTTCTTAGTGTCTTGAACAATTGAGCCAAAGGCCTCAATTTATAGTGTAAGGAGATGACCCCTCAACTAGCCAACTAATGGGCTTCAATAGCCATGTAAAGACACTTATTGAGGGGCTACATTCAGTCAAATAATGACTGAATTCATGTGCCAAATAATGGAGATTCAATGCTCCAAAACCAGCCCAAAAGTCAGAGCTTTCCATCCTCCCGTCGCAGCATTCTGCCTCCGAAGCGCCACGACTCTGCGAATTAGCGCCTCGGCTCCGACGGTGCTGCACCGCGGCGATTTCCGACTCGTTTCATCTTACACTTCGCACACTTCTTCCCTCGTTTACCAACATGGAATACTTGTCATTTGGCCAATAACCGTCCATCATTCTATGTCTCAAATGTTTCACTTACGTACCAATATTTCTTTCACTAATGAAATTTGCGATACTTGGCACTACGTGTGCACGTGTGCGGAAAACGACATTTTCCGACGTGCGGGGCCCCAATTGTTCGAGTCATAAATAATGGGATAAACTTAATTCCACATTAGTAAATTTCCAACAGATTTTACTTTTGGTTATTTAAGTGTTTAATTTAGATACATTAGATGGGGGAGGTCATAGGTTCAAGTCGTGGAAACAGACTCTGCAGAAATGCAAGGTAAGACTGCGTACAACAGATCCTTGTGGTCCGGCCCTTCCCCGGATCCCGCGCATAGCGGAAGCTTAGTGCACCGGGCTGCCCTTTTTACATTAGATGAGGGAGACTTAGCAGAATTTGGTATTCATTTGAGCGACTATATCGAGGTTGATTCTGTAAAACGGATTTAATTAAGACAGAGCTTAAATTTGTTGCAACTTTGACGATGTGTAGCAATGACGTTTGTTTCTTTCTCATTAAAAATCATTGTAGAGTCATTTTTGGTATTTCACGAGTCATGACTGGACTATAAACAGAAAAAACCTCCTATTCTATCAAGATAACATTTGCAGTGTAACCTCTCTGACCCCTTAGCTTCTAAAAATCTCTTGCACACTTTCTAAAGGAATATCCTTTACCACAAACTTAGGTGAAGTAATGGATTGTTTGATAAACAGTTGTTCTACCTGTTAAAACTAAGGGGATCTTGACTTCAAAATTGGGATAACCATAAGCAAATTAACTCATAAGTTGACTCAGATATTTGAAGAGATATATGTGAATGTTATAAAAATGTTGGGCATCTTGTGATTCCTGTTGGTCATGGAAAATGCTGCAATAAACTAAGTTGATCTCTGGATAAAGCGAGTAGTTCTTGAAAAGTAAAGAGCAGAGTCTTCTAACTTTCTTTTTCACTTCACTTGTTCAGAATGTTAGGCAGCACTTGTAGCTGCAAAAACTAAATTTTACACTTCACTGAAGCCTTTTCCTGATTTTGTCCTCTAATTATCTACTCAGTTCTTAGTATCTTGCATTTTTCGTGGTGCCTTAATTAATAAATCAATGAACTATCTCAACAGGCAGAGAGCAGTATGCAATACATCACCATGGAGAGCGATTGGGCTTTGGTCCTTTGAAGTATGTACAGTGGAATATGTTATACAACGAGCGGTGTCTCTCAAGGAGTGGCTTATCGTACTCGAGTTGCATATACAGGTCACATCCCCAATCTGTTGGACCTTCGGATTGTAAATCTTTCGGATCAAAATCACCATTTTATGTTGAAGTCGTTCAACCTAACCGGTTTAATGGAAAGTCTCATGTCATCAATCCTAAGCGAAGAACCAGAAGATGGGAATGTTATCTTTCCTCTACTGACTCGGGTAACAGTTGGATTCAACCAAGGAAACTGGATAAGCTTGGTTTTGTTGATGGACAAAAGCAGCAGATAAAGCATGCAGTAAATAGAACCCAAGCCGACTACAAATCTGATGAATATGACATAACTGGAGCTTTGGAGTCTCTTGTGTCACCGGAAGGGGCAAGTGAAGCCATTTTGGTGGAAGGGCTTGAGCAAGCAAAACCTTGGTGGGAGCAATTTCCAAGAAGATTTATTGTTGTACTGCTGTGTTTTGCTGCATTTTTGTTATGCAACATGGATCGTGTGAGCAATTCATCCAACTTTTATCTTGATACTTAGCTTTCCATTTTGATCTTATGACCCCTCCTAAGATTGGATATTATAATGCCTATTTAAGTCGTTTGAATGTAGTGTCCATTGCTTAACTTTTTTTTTAAAATATAATAAATATACCTAAGCATAATTGATTCAGTAGCTTAAACACATGGCAAACTTCATGGCCACTGTATAACTATTGCACATCCTACGTTTTCAATAATCAAAATTTGTTCCCTTACAAACATGATCTGAGATTCTAATTACCTTGGCTTCAAGCCTTTAATTATAGATTAAGTTTGTTAAAGTTCTTAAAATTAGCTGAATGAAAACGTGTTTCCTCCTTCCATACTTTTTCTATTGATCTGTTTGATATTGTTTGATAGAAGACCATGTGTAACCATTTATTACTGCCCTAACTCGGCTTCCACTTTGGTTTTAGGTAAACATGAGCATTGCAATTCTTCCGATGTCAAAGGAATTTAACTGGAACAGCGCTACAGTTGGTCTCATCCAGTCTTCCTTCTTCTGGGGCTATCTTCTCACTCAGGTTTTCTTCATTTTAACATTGCCTTGGTCTATTCTAGTGCATGAACTTTTTCCTGTTCCAGTACTAGTATTTGATCAATTTGTTGCATGGTGGATGTGGTTTTCATGTATTCTGTCCATGTCTCAACCTAAGGTTTTCAATTTCTGATATGCTATTCTCATGTGCTAGATAAACCAATATCTTACTTTTGTACATGTTCTATATGCAGATTGTCGGAGGAATATGGGCAGATAAACTGTGGTGGGAAGGTGCCTTAGTGCTCGGCTTCGGAGTTGTCTGGTGGTCGGTTCTTCACATTGCAACTGTTTTTTCAACCCATGGAAAGTGTGGTATTGAGTTCTTTCCCACATGCCGAAATTGGTTTGGGGTTTGGGACCCCGAGGGTATCCCATTGTTTAAAGACTTGTGCTTCGGTTCTTACTCGTCGTGCGTGCCTTAATGGGTATTGGGGAGTACGTTAGCCTCTATATGATTTTGTACGGTGTACCCCCGTCTCTTCCAAAATTTATTTTGGTCGAATTACTCCTCCTATAATGGCCAATTCCGTTGGTCTTTTCACCATTTAATTTGGTGGCTTTACTACTTCCATAATGACCATTATTTGGCCAATAATGGCTGTTATGAAAGGCGACCTAAACAGCCCTCCCTCACCTATATAAACACCCCTACACCATTGTTGAGAGACACGAAAATATACTAGCTATATACACGAAAATACACAAGCAAAACAGCTTTCTTCCTACACCTTCCTTGCATCATTTCTTGCTCAATATTCTTCAAGGTAGCATTTGAGTTTCCTTTGCTCAAGTGTTCCATTGTCGTTTTATCTTGGGAGACAAATTGTCCAGGACGTATAAAGGATACATACGGGGCAATATTGTCTTAAGACGCAGTGCCACACTCGACTCAAAAAAAACAGAAAAACGACTTTTCATTTTCATCTTTGTAATTTCCGCTTTTCTAGTTGAATTGTAATTTCAATTCTTACATTAGAGCTTGTTTGTAATTTCCGTTTCTCGCAATCCTTTGTAATGACCAACAACTTAAGACAATATTTGCTTACCTAAACCGCTATAACATGGCCGGAAATATGTCCGATGTTGCTTTATACTGCGTCGTCGCCTCTCGAGGCAATGTTTCGCTTTCCCTACCAATGCCGGCATCGCTCAAGGCAAGCAACACCGCCGCCTTTTGCTGCTGTCTTGACTCGCCACCGGCCAAGGCAAGAATACCGCCGCCTTCCGGAAGCTGCTAGAGCTCCACCCTCTTCTTCACACCACCATGATCGCCCCGAAAAATTCATGGGGATCGAATTCAAAAGATGGCAACAAAAGATGTAACGTTTTACTTAACAAGCATGGCATGGCCCGGCTTCCTTTACGGAAGATCCTCCACAAGCCGAGATGAAATGGACTCTTCGCCCAATGAAACGGGTGAAGTGGGGGGCCTTCGTATCCATGTCCAACAATCTTAGATGCAGCTGCGCAGTTGCACTCTCTCTACACGGCCTATTGCACCGTTGGCACCGCCAAAGAGCCGTGGGAAAATCGCGCAAAAGAAGTACAACGCACAAGACGCGGTACTAAGAAGTTCATCGTTGGGAAATTTCTAAAATTCCAAATGGTGGATAGTAAGACAAAGATGTCCCAAGTCCAGAATTTCGGGATGATTCTACATCACCCGGATTTGGAAGGACCAAACCAAACGAGCAAGCTTTTGGTTGCATCGCTCGATCGAGAAGTTACCTCCTTCATGGAACGAGTTTATGAGTTACTTGAAACTCAAGACAAAGGAGATGACCTTTGAAGAGCTTGTTATCAAACCGCAAATCCGGAAGATAATAAGAAGACCTTGCCAAAGGGTAGACAACCTGCAACGAGGCGAAGGCGAACTGGCCGAGGCCAAAGGGAACTCAAGCAAGAAGCGGAAGTTCCAGAAGACGGCAAAGCCCCCGGCGAGAGATGTTCGCAGGTAATTGTCATCACCGTGGGAAACCCGGTCATAGGATCAAGGAATGCTGCAAGCTCAAGACCGAGCAACAACAAAGGAAGCCAAGTCAAAAGGCAAGGCTCAAGCAAACGTCGTCCAAGGACACGCTCCGGATGACATGGCTGCATCATAGATTAGGACACGTAAACTACAAGTCTATTCAAAGGTCGGTAAAGATGGAGTTGTTGCCTTCTATCGACATAAACCCTCAACATAAGTGTGAGGTGTGCGTAGAGGCAAAACTCACCAAGCTTCCTTTTCGATCCGTCGAAAGGAATACCGCTCCTCTAGAACTTATTCACACGATATATGTGATTTGAAGTTTGCACAAACTAGAGGGGGAACAAGTACTTTGTGACATTTATAGATGATAGCACAAGGTATTGTTACATTTACTTGTTGAAAAGTAAGGATGAAGCCTTTGAAGCGTTCCGACGTTACAAAGCGAAGTTGAGAATCAACTTAGCCTACATTGATTAAATCCATTCGTAGCGATAGAGGGGAGAATATGTAGCGCCTTTTGAGGAATATTGTGCCCAAGAAGGCATTATTCATCAAACGACGGCTCCATACTCACCTCAATCAAACGGTGTGGCGGAACGTAAGAACCGCACATTAAAGGAAATGATGAATGCCTTGCTTATCAATTCCGACTTCCCCAAAACATGTGGGGAGAAGCCGTCCTTACCGCTAATACGATTACCGAACGAGTCCCACATAAGGGTAAGGACAAAACTCCATATGAATCATGGAAAGGAAAGAAACCCACCTACAAGTATTTTAAGGCGCGGGGTTGTTCGCAAAGGTTGAAGTACCTAAGCCAAAGCAGATAAACTTGTGACGTCAAGACAGCCTTCCTAAATGGTGATTTGGAAGAAGAAATATATATGGACCAACCCGAGGGTACGTGGTTCAAGGACAAGAGAAGAAAGTCCGTCGACTTGTCAAATCTCTGTATGCACGGCCGAAACAAGCCCCGAAGCAATGGCACGAAAAATTTGATAGTACTTTCTACTATCGGGGGTTTCGCCATTAATGAGTGTGATAAACGTGTCTACATGAAAGGTAACTCGACTCGTTTGTTATGATATGCCCGTATGTAGACGACATGTTAATCACGAGGGAAGCGATCCTAGTGGTCATCCTAGAGACTAAGAACATGTTGAAACAATGCTTCGACATGAAGGATATGGGTATCGCGAGATGTCATCTTAGGGATTAAAATCTCTAAGACGTCGACGGCTAGTCTTATCTCGGTCCTCACTACATCGAGGATGTTTTGAGAAAGTTCGAGATGTTAGACGCTTCACCGATAAAGTCACCAATGGATTCAAATCAAAAGCTTGATAAAAATCTTGGTGCACTGTATACCAGGAGCGATATGCACAAAGATCGGTAGTTTGATGTATATAACAAACCGCACCCGACACGATATTGCTTACGCATCAATAATAAGTTGGCTAGGTTCACCCGTAATCCAAGTGATAATCACTGAAGGCGTTGAATCGGGTATTACAATACTTGAAATACACGTTAAATTACGGTTACACTATTCGAGATATCCAAACAGCATTTCGTACTAGAGGGATACAAAGGATTACAAACCGGATATCTCGATATGGGAGAACACCAAGTCCACCAAATTGGGTATGTATTTACAATCGCGGTGGGCCGTGTCTTGGAAATCCTCTAGCAAACTTGCATCGCCCGATCCACAATGGAATCGGGTTTATCGCTTTAGACAAAGCGGGGAGAAGAAGGCGAGTGGCTTCATGACTTCTTAGAGGATGTTCCGTGTTGGAACAAACCCGTACCTTCGGTAATGATCCACTACGCGACGATCCGTACGGCTCTGAGAAGGGCACGAACGCTTATGTACAACGGCAAGTCTCGTCATATTCGACGGAGGCATAAGACATCGTTAGGCAACCGATCACCACGGGTATAATATCCATTGATTACATTAAATCAAAGGATAATATAGCGTACCCATCGTTGACAAAGGGCTTACCCAAAGATCGGATGCAGATAAACTTGGTGGGAAGGTAGTGCTCGGCTTCGGAGTTGTCTGGTGGTCGATTGCAACTGTTTTAACCCCTTTTGCCGCCAGACTTGGACTTCCGTTCTTACTCGTCGTGCGTGCCTTAATGGGTATTGGGGAGGTTAGCCTCTATATGATTTTTCCCAGTCTCTTCCAAAATCTTAGATGCAGCTGATTTTCCAAACATTGTAAGTTGTCCTTAGACTAGTGAGTAGCCTGAAATTGTTCTGGTTACGGACATTGAAGGACAAACCAATTGCTTCATGCTTAGCTATACTAAACATAGTGGATTTAAGATACATCTCATAAATTTGTGGATCAATTGTGGGGTCTCACCGCACACCCTGATTCTTTTGTACCATAACTGTATTTGGTAATGAGTTAAATCAGTTATCACATGCATAGTCTCTTGTTCTGACTATGTAAGTTCTCCTCAGGGTGTCGCAATGCCTGCCATGAATAATATGCTCTCAAAGTGGGTTCCTGTCTCAGAAAGAAGCAGATCTCTTGCTCTAGTGTATAGTGGAATGTATCTTGGTTCTGTTACAGGATTAGCTTTCTCTCCTTATTTGATCCAAAAGTTCCGATGGCCATCAGTGTTCTATTCCTTTGGTTCCCTTGGAAGCATCTGGTTTGCACTGTGGTTGACCAAGGTGTGTTTGTCTGCTTTTTCTGAAACTCTGACTTCTGTTATTTTTTGTAGTCTTCCAAAGTTTTCATGACTTGCTTTCTTTATTTCTTCCTTTTCACTGCTTTGATCAAATTGGCTTATGATAAAAATAAAAAACTTTGTGCTGCTAGTTGTGAATCTTAACAATGCAACAGAGTTATTAGTTTTCAGCCTCTAAGATCATTGTTTAAACCTAAAACTTAGGTGCATCAGTTTCATGTCAATGGATCAAAGATGTCTCATTGTTATTTCCTTTCCATGATTTTTCATGGTTGAAACATCACTTCATGATATGGTTTTAGCTACACTAATTTGTGGGTTCTGGTGAAAAGGGTGAGCTCTTGGAGTCCAGTTTTGTCTGGTTTATTTTTCGTGTGCCATGATATCTGAGTCCTACCTGACTAGTATCATTTGTTATACATTAACTATTTTATTTTCCAGGCATATAGCTCTCCGAAAGATGATCCAGGGCTTAGTGAGCAGGAAAAGAGGCTGATCATGGATGGAAGCGTCTCTAAGGAACCTGTCACTGACATCCCCTGGAAACTAATTTTATCAAAGGCACCTGTCTGGGCCCTCATTATCTCCCATTTCTGTCATAACTGGGGAACATTTATTCTACTGACATGGATGCCTACATACTATAGTCAGGTATCTGGTACTGCTGTCTGACGCCATTTGTTGTTGGATTATATTCTTCTCTTTGCATATTCGTCACTCTGGAAAATGGAGAACAAAAAAACAAAAACTTTGATTTTTGTCTTGGTCCAAGTGGGGATATTATTAGATTCATGTACCGTTTCCTGGAGACTAGCTGAACATTAGAGCTCAGAGATTCTATTAGCGTTACAGGATGCTGTATGGTTTTAGGATTGGTCTGGAATGGTTACTTGATATAATATTTTGTGTTCGTTTTGGATTAGTCTCAGCTAGTCTTCTGACCTTCTATTTTTTTTGTGCATCTGTGTTTTTTCTTTTCGTTCTTCTGTGGAGTGACGTGTGACTGTCTTAGAGATTTCTTGACAAGATAACTTTAAGCACTTTCTGGGCCTTCTATATCAGTCAATTAATCAGCTGTGCCTCAATCTCAAATTAGCTGAGTTTGGTCAATCCATTCTGCTCTATGCCATATTCAAGTCTATTTTCTGGCTTTCTAATGTCAACATTTTTCGTGGCATCATCAAATATTAATATTGGTATCATTCAATGACCCTGTTAGATGTTAAGAATCTTCATGGCTTGAGAATTTTTTAACTATATTGCCTGAATCTGAGGTAATAATCTTGTGAAACTTGCAGCTAATCATACTACAACTTGAGAGTATTCGGGTATTGGTTTGTTGTGTCATACCTTTAGAAGTGCTTACCTTACTAGCTGTAGTGGATTTTGACATTTCTCTGTATTCCGTGGGTTGAATTTATGAGGTTTCGGGTTAAACTATCTGATGCTCATCGATTATTTAGAAGATGATACTGTAGCAGAAACAAACCTCACTGTGCAAGCTAAATAAGGTCTTTCTTTCCAATCTTCTTACCTCAGGTTTTGAAGTTCAACCTCACCGAATCTGGACTATTCTGTGTATTGCCATGGCTGACCATGGCCATATTTGCAAATTTAGGTGGTTGGATTGCCGATACACTTGTGAGCAAAGGATTTTCCATAACATCAGTTCGTAAGGCACGCACTTATACCTTTGTATACAGTTTTATACAGTGTATAGCATTATAGTTTAACCATCTAATGATGAGCATTATTTGTATTTATTTTGTTTCAAATAAATTTGCAGATTATGCAATCAATTGGTTTTCTGGGCCCTGCTTTTTTTCTTACACAATTAAGCCATGTGAAGACTCCTGCTTTCGCAGTGCTATGCATGGCGTGCAGTCAGGTCGGTGCCATAGATAATGGAAGGACATACTTTTGGTAGATGCTTGCAAGTCTGTTGATTAAAATAATAATTTGATTTTTTTGCAGGGATCTGATGCGTTCTCTCAGTCTGGCCTCTACTCTAATCACCAAGACATTGGACCACGTTACGCTGTAAGTACTTCTACTTCATATACATGGCAAAATGAAAAAGAAAAGCTTTTTATGTTGATTGCTGTGTCTGGAATTGTTTCTCCTACTTTAATCCCTGGTTAGCAGGTACTAGGTTGCTACGCTCCCAGGATGCAACTCGTGGACTTCTATCTTGGCACCATTACTGGAAGTTCTTGTCTGCGCGTCGTTAACTACTACTCCCCTCGTTCCCATTTATGTGACACAATTTCCTTTTTTAGTCCATTTCAAAAAGAATGACACACTTCTAAATTTGGAAACAATTAACTTTACACTTCCCATTTTACTCTTAATGAGAAGCTTTTATGACCACACAAATGTTATCACATGCTTAAGGACCCCAAGTTTCAAAAGTTTTATAGCCACACAAATGCTATGGCATGTTTAAAACCACAAGTTTCAAAAGTCTTCGTTTCTTTCTTAATCTCCGTGCCGATTCAAACTATGCCACATAATGTATATATTTGAATTAGTAATCATGAAAGAAATTTTATATCGTGTTAGCTTGTTGGTTGACGGCTGTAAACCTCTGCTAACACTTACCTGACCAATTATTTATTGACCAGAACAGTTCCGACATTTCATAGCTTGTTTTGAAATCTTGATGTTTGAAACTTTTGTATACTTCCTCTCCCTCAGGGAGTGTTGTTGGGATTATCCAATACTGCTGGTGTGCTAGCTGGTGTCTTCGGTACAGCTGCAACTGGATACATACTACAAAAAGGTATTTATATTGTATATTTTCTTATCAGCTTGGTGGTTCTGAATGAGAACGTCGGCTTTAAGTTTATTCAATGATATTCCTGTATTTTCCTTGTGCAGGGTCTTGGGATGATGTATTTAAGGTGGCTGTTGTATTATACATCATAGGCACATTAGTCTGGAATTTCTTCTCAACCGGAGAGAGAATCCTCGAGTAGATAATGAAATTTGCACAAAGGAAGCCCAGTAAGAAAGTGCAACTCCATCGGATACCTGGAAACAATTTCACTACAAGCATAAAATCCAGTTAAGAGAACAAGGTGTTAATGCCCCAGGTTTATACCTAGAAAGGCCCCTGCAATGAGGTCCTAAAACAATTTTCAGAGTTGCCTTTGGAAGATTTCTCCTTAAAGGTGCTCTCTACTTGCATAATACTTTGGACCATGTTTAGTCAATAGCTATCTGGGTAATTTGACCCTGTAAATGTTAGTATATTTACTGGCATGGATTTTCTATATAAAACCTTAATATGAAGCCTGGACATTTCTCTAGCCGGAGTATTTTCCTTCAACCTTGATACTGTTTACTAGTCATGTTATATGGATCTGTTATTATGGTTCCATGGGAAAAATTACCTGCACCTGGTGTTATACTTCATGCATGATGTGTTTGTACATAGACCATGGTAAATGAACATGCATTCTTACCTCATTAAAACCACCGAACTATAGTAAGTTAACATTTTAATACGTCTCAGGATGCTGGTTTGACATTTTAAGTGATGGACACTAAAAAAATTAGGAAACTTGAGACAGGATAGTATCAAATTTAACCCTTTTCAATTTAAGTCTTTGAATTACTTTCACTTATGTGCACACCGTTATTGGTTAACCTTATATCCTAGATTTGGTTTTTATTGGTTAACCTTATATCCTAGATTTGGTTTTTCTCTGAGCATATTCAATACACACGCTTAAAATTCACAGGATAGATAAGAGATCTGAGCTGGCCTAAAAATGCCCTTGAGCCCTAGGTGTGATCTGGACTTTGAGACATTGCCTCTCAGACTTTAAAATCTTGCATTTTTGGATGTTCGACCAGGAATCCAGGTAATATGAGACTTGCCATTTGAACAATTTTCACCTTCAGATGAGAAATGATTTTCACCACCTTGGTTGCAAATATCATTTAACTTTGGGGGGGGGGGGGGGGGGGGGGTGGAAGAAGTTAGATGAAGCAATTCAGTTAGGTCAGTTATTTACTTGATTGTATACGATTTTCCAAAAACTATTCTCAACCTAGGAAAGGGTCTTACAGACAAGATTTAGGTTCTGTTTATGCTTGATCGTTGATCCATTTCTCTACTTATCAGTGATCCACTTCTCTACTTTTGTCATTGAACATGAAGCATTTAAATGTAATTTGTCGGACAAGAGGTCAGAGACAAAGAAATGAAACGAACACCATTATTCAAAAAAAATTAACAAGATACAAAAGAATTACCATACCAAATAAAAGTGAAAGTGTGAAAAACTTGAAAATACAAGGAATTCAGGGAGAACCACCAAAGCAAAATGAACAAATAAAGGGGTCAGCTTTAGGATACTAGAATAATTAAAAGGAATAAAAAACAGTGCTAGCTACCACTTGTACAACTTATTACTACTAGTAAAATTATTGAGAAATCTACCTCCTCTTCAACCTCAAAATCATGTTCAGTTGTGCCATCTACCACCCAAAAAGAGTTTCTCCCACAATGAATGTGATGTACCTTAAAATCATGAATACCACCATTCCTCCTTTATGACAAGAGCTGCCATAATTGAGCATTCATGTGAGAATCTAACCACCATAAGCTCATCCAATTGAACTATACTTTCTTGCAATCAATATTTGCCGACACCATTCTTTAAACTACCTCAACCACCACTCCTACCCCTCTCCCCATTATCAACATTCATATTTGTCCCCATTCAATTTTTAGACTAATTGGACCTCTCTTTCCTTCTTTATACTATTCATGAATGGTGTGAGATCTCTTGGACAAAGATTGACTTTAAGTCCATCTTTCATGAACAAAGTCAACGACATTTTTTGCTCCACCTTGTGGCCGGGAGCCACCGTGAGCCGGTGGCGGAGCAACACTGCTGCCGCCACCGACTTCATTTGCAAGTATGCCAAGTCTTTCCCGAGACATATCCTTGGACCAGCATTAAATGCCACAAACTTATATTGTTCATGCATTACAAACTTTTTACCATCTGGGGTTAGCCACCTTTCTGGCTTGAATTCTAAACAATCTTCTCCCCATGTAGTCTTCATTCTTCCGGCTGAATATATGGAATATGTTATTGACGAACCTGCCGGAACAAATGTCCCATCCGGCAACACGTCGTCGACCACCACGTGCTTCGAGTCCTCCGGCACCGATGGATAAAGCCGGAGAGTTTCCGACAATGCTGCTTTCAAATATGTTAGCTGATCGACTTCCTCGAACGCTAATGGCTTGTTGAGCCATGATGACGTGTCAGTGCCACGTGTCTCCATCAAGACTGTGCATATTTCTAGCAAGATTTTTTGTTCAACTGCTGGATTTTGGATGACCAACCAGAAAAACCAACTCAACGCGACTGATGACGTGTCACGTCCAGCTAGGATGAAATTAAGTGCCACGTGTTGCAAGAACTTGTCCGTGTAGGATTCTTTCTTCTTCATGAATCTTGATAACAAGTCATCATGTGGGTTTCCATCTTTTTGTTGACTCATCAGCTCGAGCTTACGTGTATTGATGATGTCAGACATGTATTTGTCCAGCTGTACAAGGCTTCGGTTCAAGCTGACTTCCATTCCGAGCCCAAGCCATTTCTTCAGCTTCCATATAACTTCTGGCAATATGAAACGCTGCAATGACGCCTCCGTGGCTCGATCAAACGACGAAGCAAAGGTATTCTCGGGCAAGCCGGGTGCCAATGTTTGCGGGTCCTTACCGAAAGCCAAGCCACAAATGTTATCAAAAGTGAGCCGAAGCAAAAGATCTTGCAAGTCAACCGGCTTGCCTTCGAGCTGAGCTGTCTTAAGAATGGGACAAAACCTAAGGTCAATGGCCCGATTGACCCATCGGGCCATTGCTTGTCGGAGGGTCCGAGTCGTGAACTCGAGGGCCGCCGTCTTCCTTTGGAACAGCCACGTGTCACCATCAGAATTGAAAATCCCTTGGCCAAGCAGCTCATGGAAAACGGCTTGCCAAGTCGGACCCTTTGGGTAATTCTCGAATCGGGTCTTCAAAATATGCTCCAAATTCTTCGGGTCGCACGTGACCGTCACGAGCCCTTGCTTCCGGGCCAAGAATGGGATAGCACATATGCATGTCTGGTACGTACCACCACACGCGCGGAGGTTGTCCACAATCCAGTCATGCATACGCTCTGAGTTCTCGATCAAGCCCGGTAAGCTGCCTAATAACGGCCAGACACGTGGACCCTTGAGTGATCTTGAGATGAAGGTGAACCATAGAAGATAACATGTTATGGCAGTAAACAAGAGCAAAGCTATGGCAATGTCCATATTTTTTTGAGAGCATATAAAAGAAGAAATGATCAGTGTAGTAATAGTACTCAGTGGGAGTAGTAGACAGTAGTACTATGAGATGTAACAAAAGAAATGGAGAATAGAAGGGAATTTATAGGGAGGAAAATAATACTAGTAGTTGAAGTAGAATTGAGGAGCAATAACTAAGTGCCAGACTGTTTCTTGAATTTCACCATCTAATTTTTTCCCGTCTGTCAAACACAATAAATGCATACAAAAAGAGGCTATATTTAAGACTTGTAGCGAAAGGACAATCAGTGAAACCACTACACTCTAAGGAAAAATACAAAGAGTGGTGGTGGGGGATGGGGGTAGGGGGTTGGCCGGTTGGGATGAAAAGCTCCCCAACTAATTTTTGCAGAGAGAGGAGCTTGTCTTTAAATTCAAGCATTGAATGAAAGGGTACTGAATGAAGTAAATGAGATTAGTTGAGAAAGTTTGGAGAAAGAGAAAAAACAGTTATAGATTCCATTGAAACAAAATAAAAGGGAAGTGAACATACAAAGGAATAGAGAGTTATAGTTATGGAGATCTCTTTTTAATTTTTTTTTGGGTGGAAAATTAAAGTTATAGTTAAGAGTTAGTAGAACAACCATAAATGGAACATTGGTGTGTGATCACGCAGCTGGTTAAGGGTTCGGTGAACGACCTGCCACCAACAAATTTATAGCCAAGTACCTCACGTTATGTGATCCTATCCCATATAACTCATTTATCCTTTTTTAAGTTAATCCCTTTTTTCCACTAGAAACTAGAAATAATATCTTTTTGTAATTATTAATATAGTCAAACTTTTTTATAACGGTATCATTTATTCATATATTTTTTTATTGCTATAGCGAAATGTTGTTCTAGAAAACATATTATGTAACATAATATGAAGACGGTTCAAGGAAAACTTGACTGCTATGACGAAATATTGTTACAGAGGATTGCTGGTATAGAGAGATCTAACTGTGTTATCTCCTGTTTTAAGTATTAGTCGTTTTGGCAAATAATATGTTTCAAAGATTGAATAAAGTGATACATTTAAAGAGAGATAAAGGGTAGTTCAAATAAGAGGTGTGCAAAAATTTTAAAGATACATTAGATGATATGAACCGGATGTAGTAAAAAGAATTACTCCCCCGAATTAAAAGAGTGTTTACTTTGTCATTTACACACCCCTTAAGAAATTATTATTCCCTCCAGATAAAAAAAAAGTGTTCATACTTAGTCATTTGCATACTCCTTAATAAAATACTTTCTAGGAAAAATAAGTAATTTCACTAAAATGCCCCTAAATAAATAGGTATTGAGATTTGGTTAACTAACAACACTTAATAAGGACGAATCTGAAAAAATAAGGTTAATTCTTTCTTGATTTGGTAAGTGAACACTCTTTTTTATTCAAAAAATAAAGGCTGGGTGGACACTCTTTTTTATTCGGAGGTATTCCTAGCCAAAAATAGGTAATTTGACTAAAATGTCTCTAATTAAATAGATGTTAGAATTTGATCAGCTAACACTTATAAGAGCAAATCTGAAAAAGTAAGATTATTTTTTCTTTATTTGATATGTGGACACTCTTTTTTAATAAAAAAACAGAAGTTAAGTGAAAACTCTTTTTTATTCGGGGAGTAAAATTTATTACAATGGCAGGAGTTGACTTTGACGTTCTTGAATGAAGAATGAGACAGATGAGCAAAAGTCAACTACCATATATAGAAGACTGCCATGGTTTTCTGGTTCTGGGAAATAAAACAAAAGTCAAAGGCAACAGAGGTTTTTTGAACAGAACGAAACCTTAGCCGACTGATTGGGAAATCGGGCCTTTCTTCTTGCAAATGCAAGTTAAGATAGATCCTGCAGGCATCAAATGCTATTTGAAGTCAATCTCAGTTTCTCTCTTATTTTTTTTTTTTTTGCTTTTTTGGGAGTTGAAAATTAAAAACCTTAGCCATTATCTTTTACACTTGACTGGCATATCTTAATTTAGGTAAGTCACTTCACCAGATTCCTTACTTGTTTTTGGGAAAAATTTCTGAGATTGGTGCAACTGTCCTAATAATTTAGGTGATAAACTAAATGTCATTGACAACCTTCTAATCCTAAGACCATAAAGAAATATCAATTGGTAGTATATTCTTATTCGTACAAAAAAACACTTAGCTGTAATCTATGTTTACATGGACACATTCTTGGGTAAATAGTCAATACAGGTATATACAAGTACTCGTACGAATGCGTGTAGTTCTTTTTTGCTAATTTTTAATGTAAAGAAGCCGTCATCCATATTCTCACATTGAGATAAAAAAGGATCCATGTAACTTTTTTTCCCCTCTACAAATTAGGAAAAGTTATCAAGAAACAAATCCAATTATACAATGGTAGCAGTAAGAATACTCTTCCTAATGGTCATGGACAATGAGACATCACACTCTTGTTCTATTGGCCAACTACCTCTCTTCTCCAGTTGATAAACATGAGTATTTAATTCAATTCTACTCTGGCAAATGGAATTTCAGTCAGAAAAATTATTCTACATTTGCAAAAGAAATTCTAGCAATTGTAAAAAGTGTTTTAAAATTTCAAGGGACTTATACAATCAGAAGTTTTTTTATAAATATTGATTGTCAATCGGCCAAATTTATGTTTAATAAAGACTACAAACATGATGTATCCAAACAAATGTTTGCAAGATGGCAAGTTTTATTGGCACCATTTGATTTCGAAATTCATTATAAAAAAGGGACAAATAATAGTCTGCCTGATTTCTTGACTAGAGAATATTTAAGTTCATAAATTAATAATTTTGTCATATAGGATGATGAGGCCTAGTTGGCAGGGCGGCGATCCCAATTATAGAGGTCGTGGCGGAAGAGTCAGAGGAACTGTACGAGGTAATACTATTGTCCAGCATGGAAACAAAAAGCTTATAGCACAAGGGAAAACAAGGACTTCAACCATTGATAAAGAAAGTCCGTTATACCAACAGTTCATGGATTTTATAAAATCCAAAGAAAACAATGATAGTCCACAACCGCCATATGCAGAAGTTGCTCATGAAGAGCAAGATGATAATGAGGGTTATGAAAAACATGAGAAGAAAGAGGTCATACTTCTTCTCGATTATAAAGATCTGCAATGGAAGCTCATGGAAAGGTATTTGGAAACTGGGTCATATCCCATCTCGACTTATAAGTCAAGAATGCATTATGAGGCCATACTCTCAACCGCGGGATCAGCTGAAATCTATCACTACTTCCTTATGCATACTAAGAAAGTTTATAACTTCTCCAAAATCATTATAAAAAAGATCTTTACTCCAGAAGACTGGGGGTTTAGCACTTTAAAAGAACGGAAATATTTCCATCATGAACAAAGAATTCAGGTAAAGTTTAATTATTGGAATTATATAAATAGTTTTTATAAAACTTTCTAATATGAAAACCCTAACAAAAAGCATTTGTGGTTTATAAAAATATGTTCTCATGTTTATAAATAGAACATACCCAATTGGTTTTGGCATTGGTGGATAAATTATGGTCCATATGTTAATATCTTGCCACCAACATTCAAATGTTTATATACATAATGGATTGATGTTTCTCCTAGGCTCATAGAATTAGAGAATCATAATACAATTATAAATGACATTGCTAATATGCATTTCTTCATCGAATTTTCCATTCCATGGATCATGCGATGGTCAGTAGTAGTGGGTTATACCCCATAACAAATTCCTTGTTTACAACGAACCTATTATATAAGGTTCTGGAAGAAGTTATTACAAAAGACCAAAGAAGGTGTTATGAATGGACAAGAACTCATAGACCAGATAACCCGGCAATTGAAGGTTATACCAAATTGAAAGAGGATCAACTTCAGTCAGAGATTAATAGTCCATTTCAGCATATTGCCAGAAAACTCCAACTTTAAAAAGGGGTCATATCAAAAGCATAAATTATAGCATCTTATATGGCAGAAGTAAAAAGAATTTAATAAAAAATCTGGATGAGGAATTCCCTCCAGATACTTCTATGGCATCCATTCATACAGAGGAGGAAGATATTCATGACTCCCAAGACCCCTATGATGCAGACTTTGACATCCAAAAGTATGTTTCGAAGTTTCAAGATAAGATGGAGGCATCCTCCAACACAGGAAAAGACAAAGGGAAAGAACAAGTGTGATACACAAGAAAGCAGTCGGTGGACCCATCATAAAAGCCACCGAACAGATGGAATCTACTTTAATAAAGTAGAATGAATTATTGTACTTTCGTAGGGCCCATAAGTTTTGGCCGATTCTACTTTATTACTTTTTATCTTTTAGGTTTGTCGGCCACTTGTTAGGCCACTTTTATCTTTTAAGTTTGTCGGCCACTTATTAGGTGACTTTAGTTGAAAGGATCCATTATAAAAGGATCCATAAGTTGAAGGTAGAAGACAGACTTTGGCCAACTACTCTCTCTTCTCTTTATAAAAACTCTACAATAAAAGCATAAGTTTTGTTTTACTTCCTCATGTTCTGAGCACAACCTCTAATCTTAGGTAATTTAAATTTTTGTATTTTATTTTATTTTTATTATATATTTTAGATTAGCCCATGATCGGCTAATTCCCTTGTGTTGAACCTATGTTGCACTAAACTACTTGGAATCATGGTATTAATGCTATGATATAGCTAATGATTCATGTGAAAAGGTGCTAAGGTTGGGCATAGGACATCCCAGGCGTAATGTCTGAAACTCAGGCTGCATGTTGTAGCCCGCTGAGCCAAGGTGGCGTTAGGGTGTTTTGAATCTGTTCTGAGTCAAGACGGCCCTGCCAAGACTGTCAACCCGTAAATAATACCTCTTTCGGTACCTCTCTGTGATCACTTCCGCTTGTTTTGGTACGAGACCACAAACTATCCCCGACAGCACCCAGGAAATGCTCAAAATAGGGAGCAATATATGTAATAAGAAAGTATCGAATAATACCAGTTCCCATGGAACTGTCCCGACGATGAAAAAATAAATATCCCCTTTCCCGAGGACCCTTTTTTAGTCCACAGAGCAGCATGAGATATCTTATATTCCAAGATCACAGAGCATTATAAAGATTTCACATTGAACAAACCAGAGAGAGTACCTAGCTATTTCCAGACATCCTTGCACCTTGCTTGTATCACCAGAGTACTGTAGCCAGGAGTCGTGCACACCTCAACTATTCTTCCAGAGAAGAGAAGTATTCAAAAATGGAAATATCAGGTTGCCACCCGTGGAGTTGGTCTGGAAGACCACAAAAATACCATCCGGCAAAATATACATGCTTCATGATTCTATAGCACCAATTACAACAGATGTGACTGACCATGTTTAAAGACATAAAAAGATTTCAAGAGGAATCGAATTTGAATCATTTAATTGGTTGCAAAGTGATGGACTAGCTTAGTTTCTTATACAGGAAAAGTTCAAGAAAGCAATTAATCACTCATCACTTGGGTAGTCATATGTTCCATGTTATTCAATTATTTCAATAGATGACACTATTTAAATGTTCTTCGTGGAGTACACCCACTGGGTATGCAACTATGAGTGATACATATAACTATAATCTTAATCGTACGTTCACCATGCCACAGGGGTTGGTTAGGTGACATCACATTGTTGACTGCATCATGTTGCTCTTGCTTGACATGCAAAATCATATTAACATGAGTGGCTTCATGTAAGTTACACGGATGGACATCTTCTATATCATCCTCTATATAAATACTTTGCCAGAGGAAATTTTAGACTCCTTGCAACCTGCAGAAGTTGAGAAACAAAACAAGCCACAATGGAACGTGAGAACAGCTCCTGAAAATATGGCCATTTTTTACTTTAAACAATTATGAAACAGCTTTTGAAAGGTTACCTTAAGAGCCATAGCTTCGGACACCATAGATCGATACCGATTAGCACCTTCCAAGGGGCAATTTCCTCCTTTGCTGATAAAATTAGCATTACACAAACTTGTTAAGTCCAAAAGAACATCAGACAATACTCCATTAGTCCAACTCTCTCCTTCCAATCCACCATCTCCTTGTGCTTCTTCATCAGGTAAGCATTCTGAAACAGATACAATACACTGAAATATGGCTAATAATCTTTCCAAGGGAAACGTTCCTGGTCCCTTCAAGAGCAATTCTTGTTCTGCAGTTTCCTTTTTCTCTTTTGACTTCTCCGAGCTCCTAAAACCAGAGATCATATCTTTAGGCGTGTAAGGCAAATGAAGTAAGATAATCAAAGACAGATAAAATATGATCTACATCAGATTCGTGCGAAGCAATTTAACTTTAAAAGGGACTGAGCTCCTCAAGTACCAGGCGGGTAAAATAACAGTTTCATACAAATTCTTAAGAGATATTAGTAATGTATTAGAAGTAGCAACACTTCAAATGCCAATAAGGATGCACTAACAAACCTAATCATCAGACAACATTACCACTTCTTCAAAACTTAAATTTCCCAAAGCACTCATATAAATGCGAGAAAGCTATTAATACAAGCAGTTTGTCTAGCAAATGAAGGAAACTAGAATTAACAGCAATGTAAGAAAAAACATAATTCAAAATTACTTACTTCCTCTTTCGTTTTCGGTTATTGGAACCTCCAGTTGAATCAAACAAGGATGCGTCAAGGGTAGCTGGATTTCTTGAAGCAAGGAAAGCACAAATAAGAAGGTATTTGGCACAAGCAGACATATGAAAGTCTACCTCATCGGAAGATACACAAACTCCATTTTTCTTGGCAATGCCTTTCCATTTGTTCGTCTTAGCTGAGGTTTCAGAAGACATCCTGCTTTCAATTTTGAATGTCTCATTCAGGGATGGTCCAATATGTGGTTGAAGATGAGAAAATAGTTTTCTTTTCATATCTTCACTTGGAACAATGCCTAAATCGTCCAGAGGTTCACAATATATCTGATACAATGATGAGAAGGCAGTCGATAATTCATCAACTCGTCTAGTAACTCGACAAAATGGCCTCAACACCACCCTGTATTAAAATAAGTCAGAATATGTGTTACTGGTTGAATTTGTAATAAAGCCACAAAAGTGATGAAAATCAAATTGAAAATACAAACTTACTCGAGAAATGAGGAATATAGCTTTGGATTTTCCTTGTTTTTCATTAAGATTTGACGAAGTTCATCCTCAGTGTAATCAGGAAAGTAAACAGGAACGGGTTCTACATAACCAGTGTCCGAGTAATAAGTGTCGGGGTGAGGCATTACTGAGAAAAACCAAACCAACTTCCGGCATTTTCAAGATATCATAAAGCTTAAACAGAAAAGGCAATAATATGTTGGAACTCTTGTCCCATTCACGAGCAAGCTCCAAGTTATCAAACACTTCCCCTTAGCCCATCCACTCGACTTCTTCGAGCTTGATTTCACCATGTTCCCCTTTAAACCATCCACCACATTACAAAGAGCCTCCTTTAAAAGATTCACAAAATCGGAGAGCCTTTCACATCGTTTCATACTCGTATACCAATTGCTTTCATTCCTTCTATGAAGCAATAACTGATTCAAATAGCTATAACATGTTATACAACTAGAGTAAACAAACGGACGTTTTAAATGCTTAAATATCTGAAGAATTGTACTCGTTTTCCCAGTCGAAGCACCCCCATATACGAATACAGGAAACATTGGAGAATCTAAAGGGCCTAAAAGCCGCAACAATTCACTAATTTGTGACCTTCTACCAGGTAAACTATATATCAATTCATTTAAACTAATTGTTGGAAATTTGCCTTTGGCGGGAGTTGCGACCGACCAACTTTAACGGCTTAAACACTAGTGTAACGTATGTTGGAGAATCCGGTTCTTCACACATGCATGATCTACTAAGTACGTAGATAACCGTAGGGCCAAGAATCGTCAAATTTCATTGAGAAATGAAAGAGATATTGGTTCACGAAGTAAGGTGTTTGAAGCATGGAAAGTGTGGTATTGTGTGTAATTCTCCCTCATCGGTAGAGGAAGAAAGAATTGTTGTGTATATAATACTTGAAATTGGTTTGGGGTTTGGGACCCCAAGGGGTATCCCATGTGTTTAAAGGAGGGAGGACCTAGATGTGCTTCGGTTCAAGTAAAGACCACACGCGCGCCGCCGCCCGCCCGCCCGTCCGGTTCCGGGTTCTCGGGTTCTCGGGTTCTCGGGGCTGCGGGCCGCGGGCCGCCTGATATTATCTTTTTGGGCCAGAAAACTTTGCCAGGAGTACAGTTTGATCCCAGAAGTTTCGGATGTACGCTTTGGTCCCCGAAGTTTTCGAAAAGTTGGAATTTCGACGATCAAAGCAGAAACGTCCAAGCTCTCAATTCAGCCATTTATTTTGGCTGAATTACTCCTCCTATAATGGTTGGTTGGTCTTTCACCATTTACGTTGGTGACTTTACTACCTCCATAATGGCCATTATTTGGCTATTATGGAGGCAGTTTTCAGCCCCTCCCTCACCTATATAAACACACCCTTACACCATTGTTGAGCACCACAAAGAACAGAAAAATAACAGTTCATAAAGCTCACGAAAATACACAACAAAAACAGTTTTCTTCCTACAACTTCCAAGCATCATTTCGTTACTCAATATTCTTCACGGTAGCTCTTGAGTTTCCTTTGCTCAAGGGTTCCATTGCTGTTTTATCTTGGGAGACAAATTGTCCAGGACGTATAAAGGATATATACGGGGCAATATTGTCTTAAGGACAGAGTGCCACACTCGACTCAGCATAAACCAGTTTCCATTTTTCAGTCTTCAACAAAATTGTAGTTTTAGTTTTGTTGTTCAATTGTAATTTTCAGATTTCTAGTTGAATTATTAAATCTTTGTTTATCCTTTCGAATACTTGTAATAGTTATATACTTCCCGTACTGCTTTATAAAGTACCATAGAGCAAAAACTCCCAACAACTTAAGACAATATCTGTATAGTATTACTATTAGTGTTCGAAAGATGTCGGTCAAAAATTGTGTGACCAAATCTGATATGGCAATGGTTTTCTGGTAGAAGAGAGTGATGATGATGAACGTGTTCATGGTGTCACCGCTACCAAGACCGGTGGGAAGAAGCGCTCTCGAGAGCTCGAGGATGTCAACTCGGGACAAGAGGAGAAGAGTGAAGATGTTATTCTATCTTGTAGCGAGAAGGCCTATATCCGTCCCGGACAAAGGATCCGAATAATGGTGAGAAGGAAATGGACACTCAGTCTGATGAAGTGACTGAAGTGAGCCAGAATCCGAAATTGGGATAAGTATTTTTCTCACTTGTCAAGAATAAGGATTAAATGATAAGTAGTTTTTCTTACTTGTCAAGAATAAAGATTAAATTATGTCTGATTAAAAATGGATTAAAGTAAGGAGGAATATGAAAATAATTTATATTCCTTATGCTTTAACAAATCAGAAGTTTAATCTCATCTTCTTTTCCGTTTAAAGATTGGATTTTGTAAACGACTTAAGAAGATCCGTTCTTTTAAGTGTAATTACTAAAGTGTGTAAAGTATGGTCGCACATACTATGGAGAAAGATCCACTAACTGTGCGAAAACTTTTACCACTCTTAAATAAGCGCCAAGAATTATCTGGGCACCAATCATAACGGAAGAAGACTAAAAGTTAAAGACGTTGAGCCCATCATACTATTTGACGAAAGATCCTTCATAGGATGATATTGGACACTCGATCATACAAAGCCTCCGGCGACTAGAGTGGGCCAAAATTCCTTTGATAGGATGATATTGGACACTCGGTCATACAAAGCCTCCGGTGTGGCGGAGTGGGCCAAAATTCCTTTGATATGATGATATTGGACACTCGGTCATATAAAGCCTCCGGCGACCGGAGTGGTGCCGAATTCATTTCATAGGAAAAGTAATGGACACCTAGTAAGGTGGGCCGAGTTTCCGGTCCTAAATGATCCGAAGGCCTAAATAAAGGCGAAGAAAGAAATTGGACACTCGGTCCGCAATGCAACCGGAGTGGGCCGAGTATCTGGATCATATATGATCCGGTTACGCCCTAACCACGGGTAAGAGGTTGTTCATGTGAAGCAACACCACCTCTAAAGTAAAAGGGGTTGGAGAGGTTGTCCTCAATAGGACTTCAGGGAATGAGATCACTCTAAGATGATGTGATACATATCCCTAACTTGGTTTAAGGGACGCTGTTGGTGAAGCTGGTTTGAGACTAGTCCAACCGGTCTGTAATAACTAAGAATGGTACAGTATGTCTGTAGCCAAATGAATGATATATTTGTAATCCGTGCATCTATGCCATCATAGATTAAGACACGTTAAATAGCAAGTCATTCAAAAGCTAACGATGTTGAGATTGTTGCCTTCTGACGACATAAACCCTCAAAATAAATGTGAGGTAGATGAAGAGGCAAAATCACCTTTCCAAATTCCGTCAAGGGAATAGCGAAAGAAGCACCGCTCCTCTAGAACTTAGTCACACCTACTTGGTGATTTGAAGTTTATACAAAATAGAGGGGGGAGACAAGTACGTTGTGATCTTCATTGATGATAGTACAACGTATGGAATCCTTTGTTTGTTGAAAAGCAAAGATGAAGTTGTTGAAGCATACAAAGCAGAAGTTGAAAATCAACTAAGCCTACGGATTGAGAAATTCGTAGTGATAGAGGAGGAGAATGTGAAGCATCGTTCATTAAACGAATGTTCATTTCTCACCTCGCCCAACGGTGTTAGCCAAGCGCGAAGTCGTACGCCCAAATTATGAGGGGTAGCTTGGTAAAAGATGGGCTACCGAAACAGTCAAGTTCGACCTAAGATCGTAGATTGCATATCCACCGGATCCGCAAATAACGAGAGTGTTGATCGCCTCTTGGTGTCAAAGAATGTCGAATTCTTTGGAGATAACTTTCCTTGGAAAAGGAAAAGGGAGTAATTGCTCAAGGTTAACAAGAACCCGCGAGGGCTCGACTGTCCGGAACTAGACGTTCCGTATCTTCATGACTCGAAAGTTACTTGTCTATCCGGAACTTAATATTCCGGATGCGAACTCGGGGATTCTAGATGTTGAACCAAGACGGAGCAAAGAGGGGACAAAGACTTGTTCCGGTCCTTCTAGCTTGTATGGTTGAGAACGAACCATGGACAATTAACAAATAATTGTTATCTCCAAAAGCGCCGCTTTGGAAAGAAGCTAAAGGGAGAAATAGATTCCATATATAGAACCATACGTGTGTAATAGTTAATCTTCCTCCGGAAAAGAACCTTTGGGTTATAAAAAGTGCTCCCCGTGAGTAGCTTCACATCCAGGGGCCATTGTAATCTTACATGGCATGGGTGTTGAAACAAATTTCCTTCCAAACCGGAGAGTTGGAAGAAGAGGATCGAAATTGGTTTGCTTTGAACTGTTGGGCTTCTTCCCGAACTTTCATTTTGGTCCCCGAAATGTTTACATTTTAGTCCCGAAAGTCTCGTATAAAACAGAAACAATGAATCGACCACGAAACATTGGCTCGAAGTTAGAAAGCCAACAGTTGGAAAACCAACGGTCGAGAGTGAAAATCATATTGAAACAAAGTCTCGATATGAAAGATATGTGTATCACGGATGACTTCTTAGGAATTGAAATTCTAAGACATCTAACGGATCGGTCAATAGTTGACAGTCTCGTTGAAGCCACCAATGGATATGAATCATAGAACCGATTGGAATCATGGTGCACCCATAGACAAGGAGTGATATGCACGAGTCACGTGTAGTTCAATGTATTGTACACACTACAACCGACCCGGTATCGTCCTACAAACATATTAGTTGAACTAAGGTTCATCGATGATCTTAATACATGATCAATAGAAGGCGTTAAGTCGGATATGACGATATCCGAATTATTCGCTTATCTACGGATTATTGTATTCTGGATGTCCAAATGGTTCTGGGAGAACATAGTGATGCAAACGGACATCGGATCCGAAGAACACCAAAGCCACAAGTAAAAGTGTATGGTGGTTCTTGGAAAATCCTCTAAGCAAACTTGCATCGGCCGATTCATGATGGAATCGGAGTTTATCGCTTTATACAAAGCATGAAAGAAGTTGAGTAACTTCACGGATCCATAGAGGACGTCCCTTATTGGGAGAAACCCGTGCCTTCAGCAGCTTATACACGTGGCTAGCCGGTCGGCTTTAGGAAGGACACGATGACGGCGTCTGGACATATCCGTCGGGATCCGTCCGAGACATAAGACCGTATGGCGCTTGATCATCACGGGGTGTCACTTCCTTATTTACTAACTAAGGGACTACCCGAGATCAAGTTTTCTCTGCATGTCTAGGGGAATGGGTTTAAAACCCAAAATATACGAACCAATACAAATGGAAACCCAACCTTACGAACCGGAGATCCCGGTAATTTGGTTCAATGGGAAAACTAAGTTGTAAAGGTTCGGTTGATCGCTTCGGTCGAAGCATGAGCACTTCGGATAGTGATTTCGAAAAGAAACACCAAATCCAAAGCCGTTCCCGCGATAGACGTTAAGTGCTATCTCAGTATGGGTAAAGGTTAAGTTTTCAAAACTCGTAATGATCCTCAACAATTGAGGTTAGGTCTTTGGGAAACTTTTAATGGTTCCTAACACTTGTGAAGTGGGGTATAACAGGATACCTTGTAGGAGACCACCTATTTAAGTGCGAGGACGGGCCGCCTCAAATTGAACGCACTTAAGAATCCAAGACGTTGTCCATGGCCAAAACGGACAAAACATTACGAAGAAGAGAGTAAGGGAATTTGTTGTGTTGGTACCGTTGTCTTGGCTTACACTAAACACCGACGATTCAAGACATCACGTTCACCGCGCGAGTAAGTAAGTCCGATGGTATTCAACTATGGAAGGTTCAAAGCCGAGGCTACCTCTCCTTATGCAACATCGGTCCGCCGAAATATTGCTTTGGAAATGAAAAGACACCATGTGAGTGCGCCAAAATCTCTTTCAAGAGGGGATTGTTGGAAATTTGCCTTTGGCGGGAGTTGCGACCGACCAACTTTAACGGCTTAAACACTAGTGTAACGTATGTTGGAGAATCCGGTTCTTCACACATGCATGATCTACTAAGTACGTAGATAACCGTAGGGCTAAGAATCGTCAAATTTCATTGAGAAATGAAAGAGATATTGGTTCACGAAGTAAGGTGTTTGAAGCATGGAAAGTGTGGTATTGTGTGTAATTCTCCCTCATCGGTAGAGGAAGAAAGAATTGTTGTGTATATAATACTTGAAATTGGTTTGGGGTTTGGGACCCCAAGGGGTATCCCATGTGTTTAAAGGAGGGAGGACCTAGATGTGCTTCGGTTCAAGTAAAGACCACACGCGCGCCGCCGCCGCCCGCCCGTCCGGTTCGGTTCCGGTTCCGGTTCTCGGGTTCTCGGGTTCTCGGGTTCACGGGTTCACGGGTCACGGGTCACGGGTCACGGGTCACGGGTCACGGTCACGGTCACGGTCACGGGTCACGGTCGTGGGGCGTGGGGGCGTGGCGTGGGCGTGGGTCGTGGGGGCCTTCGATATTATCTTTTTGGGCCGAAAAACTTTGCCGAAGTACGGTTTGATCCCGAAGTTTCGGATGTGCGATTTGGACCGAATTCTTTCGGATGTACGCTTTGGTCCCTAAAGTTTCAAGATGTACGCTTTGGTCCCCGAAGTTTTCGTAAAGTTGGAATTTCGACAACCAAAGCAGAAACGTCCAAGCTCTCAATTCACCCATTTATTTTGGTGAATTACTCCTCCTATAATGGCCAAAACAGTTGGTCTTTCACCATTTATGTTGGTGACTTTACTACCTCCATAATGGCCATTATTTGGCTATTATGGAGGCGCTTTTCACCCCTCCCTCACCTATATAAACACACCCTTACACCATTGTTGAGCACCACAAAGAACGAGAAAAATAACAGTTCATAAAGCTCACGAAAATACACAACAAAAACAGTTTTCTTCCTACAACTTCCAAGCATCATTTCGTTACTCAATATTCTTCACGGTAGCTCTTGAGTTTCCTTTGCTCAAGGGTTCCATTGCTGTTTTATCTTGGGAGACAAATTGTCCAGGACGTATAAAGGATACATACGGGGCAATATTGTCTTAAGGACAGAGTGCCACACTCGACTCAAAGATAAACCGCTTTCCATTTTTTCGCTTCAACAAAATTGTAGTTTCAGTTTTGTTGTTCAATTGTAATTTTCAGATTTCTAGTTGAATTATTAAATCTTTGTTTATCCTTTCGAATACTTGTAATAGTTATATAGTTCCCGTACTGCTTTATAAAGTACCATAGAGCAAAAACTCCCAACACTAATTGATTCATCTCCATAAGTTAAGTCATTTATTGTTAAAGGTTGTTGATTACATGATTTCAATTTTGTGTTAGATAATGATGCTCTAGTAGTTCTTCCAGGAGTTTGTGGATTTGCTTCCTCATTCATATCTTCTCAGAATCCTGGAAATTCAATGATAGTGTTACTGGAAACCCTACATTATAGACATTTTTATAAAGTATTGAATATAAAACTGAAAGAAATAGAGATATATGCAGTTTAAGAGGCACACCTTGGCCGGTGAAGGAAGAAAGAGAAAATTAGCAGTCTTTAGTCAACCCGGGGTTATGACTGCTAATTTTCCCGCCAACAAGCCCATCAATTTACCGCGTTTTGCAACTACTTCCAAATATTATAATAATATTATACTATTAGTAAAAAATAAAATTTAAACAAATCTACTACTATTATTTTTGTTGTAAACATTTATTTGATTGTAAAATCCAATATTATTAGTAGGGAAATATGAAAAATATAAGTGGCAGGAGGCCTGACATTCAGATTGTGTATGGAATAATTCATGCGAGCCAAAAAACTGAATAAATAATTAAATTGAATTCTAATTACCAACTTTTTCGTTTCCTTTTTTATACTTTAATAAAGTTTGAAACAAAATTCAACAGAACATAAAATAAGAACAATGATATTATCAGATACACTTTATTGCACAAAATTTCCCCTCGGATCTAAAATTTGTTGGAAACTTATTAATGATCTCATAGAACTAGTTTATGTTAAGCTACTGTTAGATTAGTGAACTATCGTGAATCGATTGAGACAAATATAGAAAACCCTAAATGAAAAGAGAGAAGAGAGATTTTTATTAACCGTGTATCTTTACTGCTAAGCTATGTTCTAGACCCTTCTCATTCATTTAGTGAAAAATGGATCGGATCATCTACAAACCCAATTGGGCCTTAATACTATATTACAAAATATACAAATACAATGGAAAGAAAATACGGGTCTCGTGTCATGTGGGTTGAGTTCCAATACCCCTTAAGGCTCATTGTTGACACCCAATTTTTATCTTCCAAATATTCATTTAATTAGTCGGACTTCTTGAATTATAAACGGAGTGGGATATGCACTTTTAAGAGTCAATATGATATTATAAAATTAGTTCGGTGATATTTTGCCATTTCATTTGATAAAATATCATCAAGTATATCATTGTATATCACTTGCATATTTTTTCTAATTATTACAATTTTTAAGCATATTATAGGAATTTAAAGTCAAAATAGTGGAAAATAATTATTTAATCAATTGTTTAAACTAAATGGTGATGAATTGGCGAATATTTTACTTTGTTAAATCAAGAAGTTTAATTGATTAAATAGATTGATCAATTGCATCTCAACTTTGCATCAATTCATCTTTAATTGCGTCTATTCATGCAAATTTAATTCTAACAACTCTTTAATCCCTAAATTAGCCCCTCTTGAATCAAGTCCAATTGACTCCTAACCGGTCCAACCCGTTATGCAAACCCGGCCTAATATCCCACTTAATTTCCCAATCCCATTCGCACAAAATCAGCAAACCAAACGAACCCTAGTCCTCTTTTTCTTCTCCCAGCGCAGAACCAGCTGTAGTGTCCATTTTTGGGCTAAGGTTCAGCAACCTTTAAGCTTTCACAGAAGCCCATTAAATGCACTTGTCTTCAGATTTCAAACGGTAACGATTCAAGAATCTTGAGAGCTTTTTTCATTATCTTTGAATTCATATTTCAAACGATTTGGAACTTGTAAGCAGTCTCACATCATTCAAAATGAAAATCCTAGTTTTCTCTCCTATAAATGCCTGCGTTTGGAACCCTAGAAAAGGGGGAATAAAAAGGAGTCGCCTCTGGTGCCCTTAGATTTTCACAAAAATGGTTTTGACACCTTCAAGAGCTTGACCACTCAAGGCTCGGCCAGGAATGGAAATTTTATCCAAACGGCTTTGGGCTTTGAGAATGTTCTTGCTCCAAAGTTTAAATTTTTGGGTCTCTTCCGATTCGTCGGAATAGTTTGTCCAGGTGTAAGAGTAATCGTCGCTGCTCGACAAAAAGGTAATATCTCTTTCCTTTCCTATTCAGTTTCAGCTTTAGTTGGGTTTTATTGTCAAGTTGGAATATGTTCCACTGCGGCCTGTTTTAGTTGCTGTTCTTGTCTTAAAATCCATCCATAGTCATATAAGTAGAGGTTGAAGACATTAGAGATATGCTTCTTTATTTCCATGACTGTCCAGGATAAGATAGGCTCAGGTGTGATTTTTTTTTAGTTTCTTTTCATTGTTGTGTTTAATATAAGTCCACTGTGTCGCTTCTCATGAAATATGAATCCATTAGTTGTTTCCCTCCATTTGTATTCTCATCTATTTAGACTCAGTTTTTTCTTTAATCGACATAGATCAGGTTTAGGATTTGTTTATTGTCGAATCCCTTTAAGAGTTTGAACTCATGTTAAAAAAGAGACGGAAGAGGTTTACTATCTGCTCAAATATTAATATCTGTTTCTTAAGTTGATAACGAAGTTTTGAGGTCTGGTAGTATTTAATGTATGAGTAAATCTGGCTATATTGATTGAAGTTCCCCAACGCTAATCTGCCATGTTCTTGTTTAAACATTAAGTTTTAAATCAAAACATGCTATGTGTTTAAAGCTAGAACACTACCAAATGATTTTCCAAAGTCTTAATACATGTTTAGTCGAGGTTCTAACTTGTTCAAAATTTTCAGAGTCGTTCTGTTTCAAACTGAACCTTGTGTGTAATGTGTTGAACGTTTAGGAAGTTCAGTTTGCTAGGTTTAAATTTTGTATCCTTATCTCTACTTTCAATATGTCCACGATATCAATTGATGGGTGTATGTTTCAGTTAGTCTGACCTTAGTTTGGGTCCTGAAGATTTTGGATTTGTATAGAATTATTAGGGCTTTGTATATGTTCCATATAGGCTGCTTCAGTTCGAATTAATATGAACCATGTGGATCGAAATTAGTACTGTATGTTCCATTTAGGCTGCTTCAGTTCGAATTAATATGAACCATGTGGATCGAAATTAGTACTGTTAGTGTAAAGAGGGAGGAAAGGGATCAGATATTGAGTCTTGAATCCCATGGTCTGTTTCTCCCTTAAAACATATGTTTGGCTCTTTCTATGGAGTAAATCTTTGAGTTTGTTATGTTTATTTCCCAAGACTCAGTTTGCTTTGACTACTTGCAACAAATCTGTCAAGTAAAAATCTGAATTTTACCCCTATTTGTCATCTTAACTTATTTCCAAAGTTAGTTTAAGTTATGATAATCCTTCAAAGTGGAATACTTGATAGTCTACTTGTTAGCTTGTTAATGAAATGTAATTCTCGATTCTCATTCTTCACTCCTCTTTCTTTTCATGACTTCGGGGAGTTTCAAAATGTTAAATATCCTGAGGATGCCTGAACAAGGTGCTGCACTTTAAGATGGCTGTTGGTTGCTTTTTTGGCCATTTTGCTAATGTATTTTGAGCCAAGAGCTGCTACTTGTGGCTGCTGTCTTGCTGCTACTTGGATGTTGTTTCAATGCTACTTGTTACTACTGCTTCCCTGCCAACAGTGGCTACATTCTGAGGGTTGTGTTGCTACATCTGTGAAAAGTTGTTGGCTGTCATTCGATGCATATTTTGGGACACAATTCAGCTGTACTTGACTGCTGTATTTGAGGCCAAACGCTGCTGCGGTTTTGGACATTTAAACCTCCTTTTGGGACTGATTTGCTGCTGCGTTTTTTGGGCTGAAAGATGCCATCTTTGAGTAAATTTTCTGTTGTTACTGGGTTTGTAATTGCCGCACTTCAAGGCAGCCAACTGCTGCAATTTTGGACCAAAATGTTGCTGCACTTCAGGCTAAAAAATGAGCAGCCTTGAGATGAGTTATTTGCTACAATTTTGGATCAATTTGCTACTGTTTTGAGGCTGAATGACTGCTGCTCTTTAAGCCAATTTGAAACTGAAATGACTGCTGCGACTTTCCTAGTTTTAAGGCTACATTTCAATATCAACAGATGCTACACTTGATGAGAATAGCTGCTGCCATGTTCTCTGAGAAACAGAATTGCTACACTTCTGATGTTGAATTGGTGTGAATACGATACTACACTTGGGCCGATGAGAATGATTTTTAGGCCATGCCAGAAAGATTGTTTCTCGGATTAGGCATTTCGGTTAAAGGTGATATGTATAAATCACAAGGTAGAAATTGGCGAGTGTATGGCTATCATGAACTAGTATGGCTTACAAGCAAACTAGAAACCGTAACCACGACTTGACTCAATCTCTAGCCTAAATCAATAAGCATAAATCTGAGCCTTCATATTCAAAACTCTCAAATGTTTTGATACGAGTTCGAATAAAATATTTGTTATGTTGACAAACGCCACACCAAAGGGTGGCGTGTTATCTTACTATGTTTTTTTCTTTGTGCGAGGTATACGTAAAGTGGGAGCATCGGAGCTTTGGATGAAGAATTAGAAAAGAGCGGAATTGCAATTAAAGGTCCAAGAAAGGCTAGAAGATAGGTCTAGCGTGACTAGCCTTTCTCCCCCTCCCTCTATCCCTCTATTTATTTATTCTTTATGACATAGTAAATTGTAATATTTGTTGTTATATTGAAACCCTTATAAGGTAGAACTTAGGATTTAGCCGAAAAATAAGGACTTCATCTTATTGTAAAAAATAAATAAAAGTGAAAATATTTTCTTATACAAAGCTTATTTTGGGTCAGGCTGACTTAAATAAATCTAAGCAAATGAAAACTCAATTAAAGCCCAAGTTTGGGAAGAGTTCTAAGGATATGGTTGACCTAAAAAACAGTATATAAAAGATATCAAAACAAAAAATGATATGCTATGCCTTTTGCAAGAATTTGAACACACTAACCAATTAATCACAATAAAACATGCTATGAAACTCAAAGTTTAATCGTATTCTACGAATTCTTAATACCAGCGTGTCTACCTGGACTCTAGTTTAGATAGAATTTTTCAAATGTTTTTGAATAAACCTTTTCACTGTTTTCCTAATTTACCTATAAGGTGACAACTCTAAAACAATTATCCAACTTAGAGCACCATTCAAATTTATAGTAGCTTTTATGCATCCTCGTGCAAAAGTGAACCGTAACACTAATCATAAGAATACTACTCTTGACAGTGGAATGCCACTCATTCAAACCACTAAGATACTAGAAAAGATGACGATACTCTAAATTTGGGAAGAGCACCACAGTTGTAGACATGCCCCACATAAGTTGAGTTCAACTCATCTCAGAGTGATCTCATTTTGGTGAAATATGAAGTTATATCAGAAGGACCCTGAGTTGTAGCACCTATCTCTCTTTGAATTTGGATATATCTAGACCCATTGACTGACCATACTAATCATTAATGTCTTCCCAGACTTCTTTTGTAGTAATGAAGCGTATCACACTTATAGCTATGTCTTGATGATCCAAAATTTGATCATGTCATCACATCGCTCCCATTAAGGAAAATATGGAGATTCGGGTGTAGGTTTAGGTACTTTCCAATTCAACAAGCCTAATTTGTTTTTGGCAGACAGGGAAGTCATCATACTACTACACCAAATAACAAAACCACTTCAATTGAAAGGTATACTCACTAATTGACTACCATGACTATCAGAAGGGTGAATATAGAATGGGTGTGAAGATTCTAAAGTAAATTCAATAAAACCTTGTGCATTATTCACATGATTAGGACGAACAGTTGAATTACCAACATTATTTTCCATCGATAACTAGGTCAAGTAAAAAAGTATGTACTATACAATGAATCGAGTCTAATATTACTACAATTTTAGAGAACAAGCAAATCTAAACCACAGATCTGAAACAATGTTCGAAGTTCAACTATTCAAACGAAGCAAATCGGAAAACCCTAAATCTCAGAGATGATAAAGATGTATGAAATTGGATAGAAGCTATTGGCGTTCTTCGCAACCTGAAGAACAAGGCCTTGACAATCGGAAAATATACATCGGAACCCTAAAATCTCGAATCTTTGAACAACAAAACTCTGATGCCGATGTTGTGAGATTCTGATGATATTACCGTCGGAAGAAAGCTTACAATGAGATCTATTGATTGACCCGCTCTGATACCATTCATTTAATGTTCTAGACCATTTCCATTCATTTAATGAAAAATGGTCAGGGTCATCTACAAACCCAATTGGGCCCGAATACTACATTACAAAATATACAAATACAATGGAAAGAAAATATGGATCTCGTGTCATGTGCGCTGAGTTCCAACAGATACCAATCTATGTATGAATGTGTTATGTTACCTAGGAAAAAGTAGATCTAGTCTGTTGCTATTTAATTTTTGCTCTTCTTTCATAAGTACTACTTTTGATGATCTTTTATAGTACTTTTATAATGATGACTTTAAGAGAATTTGAAAAATAGACATAGCTTATATGTTGAACCTCGTGCAACCAGGTGTAACGTGTCAAAGGTCTAAAAAGTCATCGCAAAAGGGAATAGGTTGTTCACTTCTTCTTTTCTCAATATACAATTTAAGGTTCTATGTAATCTTATTTTATTAATCAAGGTTCACTTCAACTATCTTTTATAATGAGATGCCGCATTGAGGAATGCAGAGACATGAAAGCAGAAGGATTGGATAGAATTCCTTTAACTAAAATAGAAATTTTACTTGTATTGACAGGTTTTCTTTGGTATGTTTCATTAGGAATTCACTTATATATGTTTCTTATTACGTAGTTTTTTTTTTTTTTTTTGGTATGCAGTACGTTTCTCTGATCAGAGAGAATGTTCTCGGGTCAAACAACATTTGCAATTAATTTCGAATAGGTTTTTTGACCTAAGAGTAGAAAAATACTTCTACTGGTTGTCATATATTTCGTAGTCCTGGTAATAAATAGCATCTGTAAACTGAGCAAATATTATTCAACGTTTAAAGCTTAATACAAGCAAAAATTTCAGAAAAGGAAAGACAGGAGAGGAGTACGAAATATATGCACCCATCTACAGCTATTAGTATTTAGTACTAGTTTTTTTTTGTTAAGTTACTGCTATTAATAGCTACTCCTAGTAGAAAGCAAGAAACGCCGAAAATAAAAGAGATTCACTTTTGCTTTAACAAATTACTCATGGTCTCATAATAGACTCTGTAATGTAAGCAGAAACTAATCCAAAAAACTTTATACTTAAAATTCAGCAATCCTTCCGACACCAGGTATGTACAATATGACGTACAGTTCTAGACCTGCTCAAAATTAGATCATGACAATAATACAGTGAACTTTTCTGAAATCCCCTAAAGAGAAAAAAAGACACTAAACAATTCTAAACCTTTTGAGAACAATTGTATAAGATACAAAGTTGAGGAAGCTATTTTTCAGAACATAAGCGTAAAACCAACATTAAACAGGGCTGCTGCAACTTCCCAAATTTTGACCCATCAATCAAGACTCTCCCAGGCGTGTGCTTCCATAACCCCGTCATAAAAAAAGATATTCGCATTTTAGGCCCTGTCAAAAGTAAGTAAATCAGGTATATTGAAAAGCAAATCTAGCATCATATCTAGTACACAGCACTCTCATTTTCGTCATCATCATCTCAAAGTTGAGCTGGTGCGCTCCCTCTGATAAAGGTACCACGGCGATCACCCCCAACAATCACATCTTTCAGTCGAGATAGTGGACCAGACATCCTGCCAATCCTCTGTCAACATTGAGATACAAATCAGTGAACCAAGAATGCAGCTAAATAGAGTATACGAGTCAAAGTAGCATTTCTGAGGACCAAGATGATTGAGATGAATCGAGAAATATAAGCCGAATTGACAGTGTATATGTGGATGACTTTCAGGGTTTAATGTTCTCGTATACCACATTAAAGAAAGGTTTGCAATCCTGGAAATTCCGGGTTCCGTCACTGAACTGTTTGTGTGATTGTAGTTCTCTCGTATCTGATTATAAAAGCTATTGACTAGACCAAAAGGAAGCAGAACGTGTAAGCTTTTATCATCCCCGAACCAACAATGGAGATCTTGAAGAAAACATGCAATCTACAGCAAAGTGTTAAACGACAAACTCCATTTGCACTTCAAAGCAGAATTAGACATGGACAAGGGGTGAAGACTAGCAATGAGGAGGTCAAGAGACCTCTGCAGATTCAGGTTCACTTATTCTAGCACCATGAATTTCAATACTCAATGAAGGACCATATTCAGAAACGATACTTGATCTAGTCAACAAGGCAAATGAAATAATACAACACCTAAAGTGATTTTGGCATTTCTCTATAGAGCATTGGAGTTGGTGCTTCACTGAAAGATAGTCCACACCCCTGGTGCTATTTCCTTTCCGATGTATCAATTAAAGAAGATCATAAATTTCAAGCAAAGAGAAACAGGAACCATGAATCCTTTGCCAATGGTTTATTTCTCCAGATTGATAAACAAGCTGCAAATGTCGAATACTTAGCACCTAGAGGGACCTGATAGATGGACAGACCTCAGTGTGAATTCGAAACCCATCTGCTCTAAATGTTAACAACTCAAAAATGGTGCCTAACCAACTAGGTAGACCTCAGGTACCCAAAGAAATGGAGACTGAAAACAGGAAGGAGAAAAGAGTGAATGCTTGAGGATGGACTAAGGCTATGTAGTAAGGTCATTTTAGAATGTTGATTAAGACAACATGCTGCAGCCAAAATGAAGACATCTTTATCTTTATCTTTATCTTCTTCTTTTTTTTGACAAATAAAGGTGAAGACTCTTTATCAGTTGGATCTGATACAAATCCAGCTAATTCGAGGACAATCTTGTGTTATTCTTTTAGATATCCCAATCAGAATATCCAGTTTGCTAGTAAACTTCCAAGATTTTCGTACTGCCAGCCAATTGGCAAGTACTGTAATTAAGGGAGCACCTCCCTTCAGAAGGTATCAATTAAAAAATAGATCTAAACTTCCAAGATATCCAGTTTGCTAGTAAACTTCCAAGATTTTCATACTGCCAGCCAATTGGCAAGTACTGTAATTAAGGGAGCACCTCCCTTCAGAAGGTATCAATTAAAAAATAGATCTAGGATTTCGAGAAGATGCGTGCACTATTACGAAGAGCTGGATCCAGGATATAATTTGACAGGTTCAACCTTTAGGTTCTTACATCGAATCCATTACGCTTTTGAAATTATAGGTTCAGAATAATTATTTCTTAAGTAGTAAATTACATATATCTACACTTGTGTCGGAAATGTTGGGATCAGTTGAATTCATTGACTGTATGGTACATCATCCCCTACTACTAGTTTCACATTTGGTTTAATTATATAAATAAAAGTTTACCGTGACCAAAGGAGAAGACGTATTTCAATTGTGTCAGACTTGAAAATTTCAAAAGACTAAACCAAACAAAAGAAAGAAAAAGAAAAAAAACTTAATTTAAAAAGCAAGGAGTGACACCATGCATGCCCATCCCCATGAGTGGACCCAATTCTTAAAAAAACAAGAAGATAGACAAAAAGTTGAACTCACAACCTCATTTAGAGGGTACACCCAATAACCATCGCATTATATGATATACTTTGAGGTTGTGTGCACACATGTAATCAAAGGATTTTTAGAAGACTATCACATTACTATACTGATCTAGGGAGGGTAGCATGGGTTCATGTTAACCCAGGAACCCCCCAAGCCCACCCACCCTGCGCTGCCTAGAGTGACTTTGTAATACTTTAGCTGGCAAGTAAGTATTACAAAGTGACATTAGGTGGGTTTTTTCTGCATTTTCTTTTCTAAGAAAAGAACTCATTAGCAATTTGGATCCAAGATTGGCAATAGTCAACTCAGTGGGAATACCAATTTCAATTATTTTACAATAAACATCAACAACGCACCTCTCCATGGACTCCAGCCTGCCACTTCATTTGCAATACTTGCCACCTTTCTTGCTGCCACGTCTGACCAATAATCACAAGGCCCATAACAGCAGCAGCAATGAAAATAGACCAGAATGTGTTTGCATCTTTCGCATGAGCAATTAGGGAAGCAGATGGTCTTTTCCACCATGCTTGACAAGGAAGGTTAGTTGTATCATGATCATCTTCAACTTTAGCCTTTGGCAAATTTGAGGTTACTGAATCTACGCCCTGGTGAAAGGGTTCAACTGATTCCGCAAGCACATTGGTTTCCCCTGTTGTTGCTGAGAGACCCATGGATTCTTCACTCTGGTATGAACTACAGTTAGCAGTGCCAAAGAAACTCTGCTCTTTGTCTACCGAACTTAATCCTTGTAGGGCTGCATCATCTTCGAATTCTGCACCACTAATAGAAAACTGGTTACCCTTTTCATCAAAAAATCGAATACCAGGAAATTCTGGTGTGCTCGAACCTTTAGTTTCTGTGCTTGCTCCATAACTATCTGATTTACCTCCTTCATCAGCAACAAGTTCTGGACCAGCATCTTCACCTCCCTGTTCATTATTGATCTCATTAACATCGGGTTCCAATGGCAAATTCTCGTGCTGGCTTGGTGGAAAGACAAAGTGTCCAGACATAAACATGGCCTGGGAAGTGTCAGCTACATACTGTGCACTATAAATATAATCATCATTCGAGTCAACCTGCTTCGGACCGGAGGAAGCAGCGTATGCTGATTGTGTGAGTGATACAACCTCCCACTCATTTCCACGAGGAGCAGTCTCCTCTCCTTCCTCATTACTAGCCATCTTTCAGAAATTGAAACTTAAAAGGAAAACAAAATAGAAGTCAGAGCTGAAGTGCTAAAAAGCATCACACATTGTGAAAAACAAATTTATTCCAAATACAACAACATACCTAGTGTAATCCACCAACAACAACTTAAAGAAAACTTATGAGGTGTGTGTGTGCACATGTGACTATGCATGTGTGCGGGAACTTTAAGGACTCCATCAGTTTCCAACTTTTCACTAGCAAATCCCGCTGTCAAGTACTCCCTCCGTTCACTTTTACTAGTGATATTTCGCTTTTTGAGAGACAATTTGACTAATCTTTGAAGCTATTAGATTAATTCAATATATTAAAAATTAACAGTTAGATGCTAGAACATTACATGACAAATAATAAGTTGCAAATTCTTCTCAAATTAATATGAAAAAAAAAATCTTAAAACATTGGTCAACGTTCATGTAGTTTGACCCTCAAAGAAGCTAAACGTGACAAGAGTATTTTTTTTCAATCTAGGGATCAGTAGCTTTTGAACAGTGGCTTTCCAAACCCTAACAAAGTTCCAATTTTGAGAAAAGCGAATATAATTTACACAACAGACACATCATAAACAAGAGAAACAAGTACAGATACAGAATCGTATAAACATAGAACAAATACAATATATACAAGCTTTAAGCCGACAGAAGAAGTGCGTATACAGATCCGAAGACCGAATCTACTGCACTTATTAATTTACCGAATAAAGCTAAATCAGATTAACGAATTGAAGTCAAAATGATCAAATAATCCGATCAACAAATATCACTAAATCAAAAACTGAAATCGGAGCTGAATTTCAGAATACTTACAGAATCGAAAGGCGGTGAGAGATGTGATATCGGTGAGGATAACGTCGGATCTCCGGCGAAAATGATTGAAAACTTTCTCCAAGAGAGAGAATAGTTTATATAGTGAATGATTTCTGTGTGAAGAGATAAAGAAACCGGGTAAACCGGTAACGCTATTGGAGGATAGCGGTTTTAATTTTACATGCTATGGCAAGCAAACGGCGCCGTTTGGTGAGGTTCAGTGGGCCAAATTCTGTGGGACTGGGTCGAGTTCGAGTATTATGGGCGGTTCCCGGTATTAGTGGTTGCTTGTGAGAGTGGAGAAGTGTCTTGACGTGCACGTCGCGTTTGTGTTTTGGGAAAAGGTTATTCGCGAAGTATTATTTTTTTGTTATAAAATTATATCAAAAGATAAGAAATGTAGACAAACATCCGGGGAGGAATTATTACTTTCTTCTTATTTTAAGTATATACAAGTGTCCATTCAAAGATAAGAAATGGTTCGAGCCTCTTATTTTTATTTCTCGAACCGAGAGATCCATGAATCGGGATCCTGATGCATATAGATACAAATGGTCCAATGGGAGCAAGAATTTCCAGGAACATTTGAAACAGTCCGTTTCGGAGCAGAAGAGCCGTTTTCAAGTAGTGTTCGATCGATTACGTATTAATCAATATTCGATTGATTGGTCTGAGGTTATCGACAAAAAAGATTTGTCTAAGCCACTTCGTTTCTTTTAATAACATCCCAATTTATAGGATGAAACCATCCAAAAGTTTACAAATATTAAGTGTTCAAACTAATAGGTACATATAACATACAAAAGGTTCATGAAACTTAGTGAATGTGTATGTACATCCATACAATGTATATATATTTCATAACACTCCCCCTTGAATGTCCATAAATAATGTGTCTCGTTAAAACCTTACTAGAAAAAATCCAGTGAAAAAAAATCTAGTGAAGGAAAAAGAGTACACATTTCTAATAATACATATTTTGATTGCCTTATTAAAAACCTTACAAGGAAAACCTAGTGGGACAAAACCTTATACGAAAAAAAAGAGTACAACATGTACCATAGATAATGTGTCTCGTTAAAACCTTACTAGAAAAAATCCAGTGTGAAGGAAAAAGAGTACAACATGTATTAACTTCCCCTGATGAGAACTTCAGGCCAAATGCTTGAGTCTTCGCATTCCAATCTTGTGCACTATCTTCTCGAAAGTTGTTGTTGGTAGAGACTTAGTGAACAAATCAGTCATATTATCACTTGAATGAATTTATTGCATGTTGATATCACCATTCTTTTGGAGCTCGTGTGTGAAGAGCAACTTTGGTGAAATGTGTTTTGTCCTGTCTCCTTTTATGAATTCTCCCTTCAATTGAGCAATGGATGTTGCATTATCTTCATATAAGATTGTGGGTATTTTGTCACATTTCAAACCACATTTTTCTCGAATGAGATGTATCATTGACCTCAGCCACACAACTTCTCAGCTTTCTTCATGAATTGCTATTATCTCAGCATGGTTTGAAGAGGTCGCTACAATAGACTGCTTTGTAGATCGCCAAGATATGGCACACATAACATGTTTGAGATCTAGCTTTGGCTGGGTCAGATAAATACCCTGCATTGGCATAACCAATAAGATCGGGACTGCAATTGTTAGAATAAAATAAGCTCAAATCGATAGTCTTTTTTAGATACCGCAAAACGTGTTTAATTTCGTTTCAGTGTCTCATCGTAAGAGCACAACTATATCTTGCTAACACATTAACTGAAAATGCTATGTCAGGTCTTGTGGTATTGGCAAGATACATTAGTGCACCGATTGCACTAAGATATGGTACTTCAGGACCAAGAATTTTCGCATTCTTTTCTTGTGGTCAGAACGGATATTTATTCACATCAAGTGATCTAACAACCATCGGAGTACTTAATGAATGTGCTTCACAAATTTGTTTCAACACTTTTTCTGTATATGCAGATTGATGGACAAAGATATCATTTGTCAAATGTTCAATTTGTAAACCAAGACATAATTTTGTCTTTCCAAGATCTTTCATCTCAAATTCCTTCTTTAAATAATCAATCGCCCCTTTGAGCTATGCAAAAGTTCCAATGAGGTTTATATCGTCAACATATACAACAAGTACTACAAAATCAATATTGTTTTCTTTATAAAAACACATGGGCAAATGGCATCATTTGTATAGCCTTCCTTTAACAAATACTCACTAAGGCGGTTATACCACATGCGTCCGGATTGCTTTAAACCATACAATGAGCTTTGCAATCTGATTGAGTGCATTTCTCGAGACTTTGAACTACATGCTTCATGCATCTTAAATTCTTTAGGAATTTTCATGTATATTTCATTTTCAAGTGTTCCATAGAGATAGGTTGTAACCACATCCATTAAATGCATCTCAAGTCTCTCATGGACAACGAAATTAATGAGATAACGTAACGTTATTGCGTCCATAACTGGTGAGTACGTCTCTTCATAATCAACGCCAGTCCTTTGAGAAAATCCTTGTTGCACAAGGCGTTCCTTATATCTTTGTATCTCATTTTTCTCATTTATTTTTCGCACAAAAATCCATTTATAACCAACATGCTTAATACCATTAGGTGTTTGGACTACATGTCCAAAAACTTTCCATTTGGTAAGTGAGTTTAACTCTGATTGAATTGCCTCTTGCCATTTTGGCTAATCACATCTTTCTCGACATTCTTTAACAGATTGAGGTTCAAGTTTCTCACAATCTTGCATAATTCTAGTTGCAACATTATAAGCAAATACATAATCCACGTTTATTTTCAAGCGATTCAAATTAGTCCTAACATCACTTGGATTTATTGATATTTCTTCATTTTCTTGAGTTTGAGGCTCATTGATTTCTTCAAGAATATCAGGATTGATCAAATCTTGCATTTCTTTATGAGATTCTTTCTTAGTGTCATCTTGACCATTTATTTTTATTTTTCTAGGATTACGACCCTTAGAACCCAATAGTTTACCACGCTTCAGACGTGCTTTGGACTCATTTGCTATTACAGTAGTATATGGTCCTACAGGAACATCAATCCGAATTGGGACATTCTCTGTAGGGATATGTGATTTGATAATCCTTTTCAAATATGTAAATGCGTCTGGCATTTGATTTGCTATTTTCTACAAGTGAATAATCTTTTGGACCTCTTGCTCATAAATAGAAGCACGTGGATCAAGATGAGACAATGATGGATTATTTCATAAAATTTATCCTTTTATTTCATTATTCTCTACCCCTAATTTTGGGAAAATTGTCTCATCAAATCAACAATCAGCAAATCGAGCAGTGAACAAATCTCCTGTTAATGATTCAAGGTAGCGAATAATGGAGGGTGATTCAAACCTAACATATATTCCCAATCTTTTTTGGGGGCCCATGTTGGTGCGATGTGGTGGTGCTACATGCACATATACATCACATTCAAAAATTCTTAAATGAGATATATTAGGTTCTTGACCTAAAACTAATTGCAATGGAGAAAATTTATGATAATTTGTCGTACGAGGCGAACAAGTATTGTTGCATGCAAAATAGCGTGACCCCAAACAGACGTGGGCAACCTCGTTTTCATAAGTAATGGTCTTGCTATCAACTATAGACGTTTAATTAATGACTATGCAAGTCCATTTTGAGTGTAAACGTGAGCTACACGATGTTCAACTTTTATCCCAATTGATAAACAATAATCATTAAATGCTTGGGATGAAAACTCTGCAGCATTATCAAGGCGAATAGACTTTATCGGATTATCAGGAAACTGTGCCCGTAATCGAATTATTTGTGCCAGTAATTTTGCAAACGCCAGGTTGCAAGATGACAGTAGGCACACATGAGACCATATAGAAGAAGCATCTATTAGGACCATAAAATATCTAAATGATCAACTAGGTGGGTGAATAGGTCACCAAATATCCCCATGTATACGTTCTAAAAATTCAGGGGATTCAAACCCAACCTTTGTATGTGATGGCCTAATAATTAACTTGCCTTGATAACAAGAATGACAAGAAAATTCATTGTTTAAAAGAATCTTCAGGTTCTTTAATGGATGCCCATTTGAATTTTCTATAATTTGTCTTATCATTATAGATCCAGGGTGTCCCAGTTGATCATACCAAAGTGCAAACATATTGGAGTCAATAAACTTTTGGTTTACGACAGAGTGTGCCTCAATTACACCAATTTTTATCCAATATAAAGGATTATTCTTGAGAACTCTCAATGTTCTCTTATTTATAATATTACCATCGTAGTGACAATTATTATTTTGTCCTTTTTCACGCCCACGTTCATTCATACAGTCTTCATAATTATTTAGTCTTCTTTCAGACTTTTAATTTATCGTTCTCACATTCGCTTCATGGAATGGAGCAGATCCAGTTGGACGGGTTTCATAATTTTTTATCATAAAGATATAATTGTACCTTAATCATCATTATATCATCAATATGGTGCATCGGATCGCAACCCCAATGTCTTACCCATATAAGACGTGATAGGCCATAATATGGTGGGACCCAACCCTACATCTTATCACCAATTCACCATGGCGCATCATGACTTGAAATTAATGTCTTACCCTCATAATGTCGTGTTAGGCCATAATGTGTTGAGATCCAACCCAACATCTTATCATTATGGTGCATCAGGACTTGAACCCGATGTCTTACCCTCATATAATGTTTATCACAAGTTTTCTCATTCACCCCAAGAAATTAAACATAAATTTGCGTAGCCACAACTAGGCATAAAATAATTTTATAATATTTTTTAATTTTTTTTCATAAATACTGCTCTAGGAGCACATTTGACATCATAAAAATAAAGAATGTTTTCTTATACATTATTGTACTTGATCTTAAATCCATTCAGATTAATATTTATGTATTTTCAATCTTGTGAAATAATTGAATGTCATAAAATATTAAAAACACAACTTGCTGCTTATTTGAGGAGACCTTTCAAAGCTTATTCTTTCCTTGTACGGTTGTGAACTACAACTTTTGTACATTATCAGAAAACTTATAAAGAATAATTTCCTACCAGCAGTATACCAGTCTATAAATAATAAACATAGCGAGCATTTAAAAATATTTTCACTTTAAGTGATCATAATAACCAACCATAATTAATAATACCTTAAACGTATTATTACTTAACTTTACAGTTATAAAGTTAAATACTTAATCATAATAAGACTTTATGAAGTATTTATTGTCAGTCTAACAATTATATATTTCTTACAATTCTGTAAGTAACATTTGCTAATGGAACAGATATGTATCTCACGTTATAACCTTTACAATTTAATGAAGATACAACTAATGTTGATATTCAAATAAATATGATGATCATCACTCCCTTAATATGAATGACAATCAAGATGCAATTAATTACTGATATTTGCATTCACATATTAATTACATTTTTAGTCACGTGCAAAGTCTTTTATCATAGAGAAAAATATTTGGCACACAAATGTTTCATGTTATAGTTAATTCATTAGCTAATTCACGGGCTATACCATTACTGAATAAAATAATATATATACAATCTCATATCGTAAACCATCGTAGTTTACTTGTGTTAAATAACTTTGGCATTTTATGAATAATAAAATAATATCATATATGATCGAGCGGTAATTTTCTTATATCGTATCACATATATTCAAACACATAATAGTGATTAAGGTAAGATTATTTGATGACACATATGTGATTGTAACTATAAGACTAAAGACAATGAACATATATCAAATTCATTTAAGCTATTATAGCAATCACCGTCGTTAGTATTATTTCATGCTTATGTCTTGAGAATTCAAGATATAATTAAGTTCAAGACTGACATGTGGTTGAATGTAACTAAACTGATAATTATGTATTCCTAGAATCAAATTATTTATTTTTTGGAAAACATACCTTGCTTGGTGTTCGTAACACAAAAATGAAAATCATACCGAAACCTTCTCAGTTAATTAGAGCTTCGTGCTGATAACGTGTTATAAAATTATAGCAAAAGACAAAAAATGTAGACAAAGGTCTAGAGAGGAGGGATAAGACTTTCTTCTTATTTCAAGTGTATACAAGTGTTCATTCAAAGGTGAATAACATCCCAATTTATAGGATGAAACCATCCAAAATGTTACAAATATTAAGTGCCTAAATTAATAGGTACATGTAACATACAAAAGGATCATAAAACTTAGTGAATGTGTATGGACATCCATACAATGAATATATATTTCATAACATTTTTTCTTTATTTTGCCTTTTGTTAAAATTGATGACAGTAAAAAGAGTTTTTGTCGTTATCTTTTCGTATTAAATTTGTTTGTTCTAATTTTCAGTTCAATAAATGAAATTCTCGTTGATATTCACATTTGTCCACATAAATTAACATAAGTAATTTTAAAAAAATGTTCACGTGAACAATCCATAAATTAGATGTGTTAGCTTATCTGAACAGTAGTGTATATTTTTGTTAAGTTATTGAATACAGGTAAATATGATCGACAAAGTTGTAGCAAAAGTATTCTTATAATCATTTTTAGCGAATAATAATTATTTAATTTACATAAATTTGGACACTTTTCAGCATCAGTTTCATAAAGTCAGTCTTTTATAATTGCTGCTCCAATTTTCTCATCGTTCCTCAATGTTGTAGTGGTACTACAAGTGCACGATGCATGTATAGACTATATATAGTTCAAATGACTCTTTTTTAAATGTCAATCCATATTCGTAAGGGTGGTTCATTAAAAATAGCCACGTAAAGTCAAGTTTTGGTAATAGATATTTTCTTCATACTTGTTATGTATAATGTAATATTCTTAAATAAGCATTTAACTTCACATAGTACTATTGTTATTTATATGGAATTATGTTTGCAATACATTGCCTTGGATATTATGATAAAAATTTAATATATTAATACAAAAATTTAAGTACTTTAATACAAAATTTAAATATTAATAATGTTAAAAAGTATTGACTCTTTCTTTCTTTTTTTTAAAGATATTTTGCTTTTTCATTTTCTACAAACTTTAATTTGTCAAACAAAGAATAAAGTATAAAATCTCGGGAAACTTACACAAATGACTATAGTTTAAGAGTTTTAAATTTGTCATTGTTGGATATGTAAAACAGTACGGGAAGTAAATAAATATTACAAGTGTTCGAAAGAATAAACAAACAAGTCAATGTTCAGAACTGCCGCAAACTTGTTGAGTCTTGAATCTTGATAACCTGAAATCAAGAAACACTAAATCTGGATTGTTACAACTGTGGCTGAGTCGAGAGATAGTTCTATGTCTTTAAGACAAGATTGCCTCGTATATATGCTTTTACGTTAACGGGCAATAGTCTCCCAAGATAAAACAGCAACTAATCAACACTACAAAGCAAATAGGTTGATTCTGACGAAGAAAACAAACACGAAACGACTTGCTGAAGAATAGAAAAGGAAGGAAGAGTTTTTCTGTTTTTGTCCACTGTTTCTGGTCACGTTTTGGACAGAATTTGTGTTGTTCTCTCTTCTGTTTATGTGTAGTATATCTTGTAGTCTCCACAATTGTGCCAAAAGACACCAATATATAGCATAAGGGAAGGGACTCCTCAACTGCCAAGTAATGGTTGTTTATGGCCATTAGTGAGAGAGTTAATCAGCCAAGTAATGGCTGATTTAATGTGCAACATAAAGGAGCTGTTAGGGAGGAGTTAAGGTGCAGATTAATGGAGTTTTAACGCTCTAAAAATCAACTCAAACGGTAGGCAGAAACTTTCTGCCTTCCGTCGTTCCCAATTTCAGCTTTTCAGAAACTCCAGGGACCAAACAGTAAATATTGAGCAATTTGGGGTCCAAAGAGATAATATCATAAGAGTCCCAAATCCCAAGACCCACTACCCGAGCCCGGACCGGAAGGGACGGGCGGGCAGAGGCGGCGCGTGTGTGGACTTAGCCTTGAACCCAAGCACATCTAGGTCCTCCCTCCTTCAAACACATGGGTTACCCCTTGGGGTCCCAAACCCTTAGCCAATTTTGAGACTTATAAAGAGAACAATTCTTCTTTTTCCCACCGATGTGGTAGATTTGTCCCACATCATATTTTCATGCCTCAAAACACCTTACTTCGTGGACCAATATCTCTTTCATTTCTCAATGAAATTTGACGACTCTTGGCCCTACGGTCATCTACTCACTTAGTAGATTATGCACGTGTGAAGAGACAAAGCCTCCAACATACAGAACCCTAGTGTTTAAGTCATTAAATACGGGTGGACGCACCTCCCTACCAAATGCAAATTTCCAACAGTCATAGCTATAGTTTTAATATTTACAGGGCGTATCTACTTTTTAGTTGTTACAACCTCGTTGTATTCATAATAACGGCCTCGTTGTATTCATACAACAAGTAAAAATCTGCTTAGTAAAGTGTATTCAAAATAAAAAAATCTCATTCAAAATACAAATACAATCAAAAACTGAATACAGGAAATAAATACACCCCAATACACTGAATTTTACTCAAAAAAATACGAATACACTTCAAAATCACTGTATTCATTTGTATACAAAAAGATCTTCTACAAAATACAAGCGAATAAAATGTATTTTCAGGTCAGACCTGGACAATAAAGTGTGTTTTTCGGTCAGATCTAGACATTAAACTGTATTTTCGGTCAGATATGGACAATAAAGTATATTTTTCGGTTAGATCTGTGCCTTACCGACCTACTCCTTTTCCCGTCGGTGTGTGACGGTTGTTTGTTTGTTCGCCGTTAATGACGGTTTGTCGGTGTTTTCGCGGCTGCTCCGGTTCATCGGAGCTAAAAGCTCCTCGCCGGAGTAGTGAAGACGAAGAGAGAGGAGGTGAGGGACAACAGTGGCAAAGGTGCAGCGTTGGTTTCTCTGGCATCGTAAATTCACCGGAGAAGATGGACAATGAAGAGAGCAGTGGTATGGGTTTTGCCGGAGCTTCGACGGCGATCCGTGGTGGCCGACGGCGGCGGAGGGAGAAGAGAGGGGGGGGGGGTTTGAGGAAAAAGATGATACAGTGAATGTATTTGAGGTATTAGTTACCATGTGTAATTGAAATACAATATTTAGCTATGAGATATAATTAATATAAATTATAATTACTAAATATAATTATTCACTAGTAGTTAGTTATGCCATGTAAATTTTCTTAAAATCTATGTAAAGGCTTTACTAGTCTAGCCCCCCCTTGAGCCAGCGCTGCCTATTCAATATTCTCGAATCAAGAATTGTGTATTCGGCATCTTGCCATATCCTATACCAGCACCTTCCACATTCCATGTCATCCTAATGCCTGAACTGAACATTTTAATTTGTGAGGTGGTTTGGGAATTTCATTTTGCATCTAAATAACAGGCCATAATGGGATAAATTGGATATGTAGATATAACAATTAACAACCCTTCTGTTCTTGATGCATAATGCATGCAGGTGTGCAACAGTGACGAGTCAACGAGGGAATCGGTGCAAACCTGAAAAGCAAGTAAGTTTTACAATTACTAAACTCCATTACTAAATGGAGAGACTTGGAACATCAAAAATTCATGATCATGAGTCCCATTATAAGCTTCTGAAACTCCGATTGATATTTCTTGGCATAAGATGTTTAATCAGCAATCCATGTTCAATGTTGAAATGTCAGCACTCAGCAATCCTACTACAATTACTTTATTGAATCTACATGTATAACTTATTTGTCAAACAGAGCTATAATTTGATAAGCCCTTGGTTACAAAAAATCATAAATGATATGTTGGGTAACAAGAACGGTAACCAGAAAGACGGGAGAAAAAAAGTGAGGTAAGATGTCAGACATGTCCAGTAACCTGTCTCATAATAGATGTTGTTGGAGGATCAACGGAAGAATGAACCAATGTACAAATTCCTGCAAATCTAGAAAAGAAGGGTTTGTTTCTAGCCATTACAACGCAGAGTGCCTGCTCCTCTCTTCCTCATCCTGGAATACTTCTTCAAGAGGAGGGTCGCCTGGTCTTTGAAATAGTTGGTCCCCTATTTTAATCTCATATGCTTCTTCTTGTTCCAGCAAAAACTTTTTCAACTGCAAAATGGACTTACAAAATCTCAAACTCTCTAGCATTCAGCATCTTGCGTTCTATCAAACACAACTGAAGACACCCTCTATCATAGAAGAGAGTTAAATCAGCTCCAAACATAAAATGCAATAAAGCATCTGGAGGGGTAAAATTAAAAGCAAACTGACCAAATACTTTAAAAAGAAAAAAAATTGTTTGTGCCACATTAAGCAAAAGTTGAGGGTCGAGTCAAAGAATATAGAAAAAGAAGGAGACCGTGACAAACAGCTAGTAAGACAGCATTACTGGTGATCATCCAACAATAATTAGCAATGTTACATTAAGGTTACCATCCAAACAATGAGAGAAATGCTTCCTGTTATTCATTCTGCTTTCTTGGTTGATCATAATAATAACACCAAAGTAATTGTAGGACTGAAATTCCCTAGCAGATTTGGAAGATATAATAAGAAAGCCACATGTTGCATTTTGCATTTGAGAGTACCTCCTCTTAACATTAAAAAAAAATGGGTTTGTTAGCAGCATGCGATGAAATTGACATAAAACGCAGGATGAACCTCAAGTTGCTTGACATAATTTCTAAAATGGAGTAATTTAATACTCTAACCCTCCTCTGCTACACCACATTTGTGGGCTGGCTCATTGAGCTTTGAGGAGAAAGAGCTAGGAGTAATATTTACAGAGAGTTCACAGAGAGTTCAGGGTTGACGTGAAGCAGGTTTAACAAAGGGAAAGTTTTATCTTTATGTTTCTCTGAAGCTTCACTTTCATTTTACTCTTTTCAAATTCTCGAAATCTCCCATAGAGTACCTTCAAGTGATTCAGAAAAGAAATGAAAATCTTAAGCCCAAATTTTGGAAATGGTTAGGGAAACTTGAGATTTTACTTAAAATCAATATGTTCTCCATATGTGCTGTGTATTAAGAGCGACTCTCTTGCATCATATTCTTAAGTGGTTATGTTGAAAAACAGACCAACTTTTTACAAAAGTCTCTAATAGATTCAGCCTTTTGAACGATCTTTGACATCTGATTTGGGAAGTAAAACAAACATCTGTTGTATCTTGACCTTTTTCCATGGTGACCATTGTCGTGCTCCAATCAACACCTATGAACTTTGTCTCAATTGCTCCCGTTCTTGCTAGATTGACCCACCGCTTGGCAATATCAGTAACCATCTCCTGAAAATCATTGTAATCTAAAATAATAAGGTTCTATTACCTTGCATCCAACAACAATAGCCAACAAGAGAATTAACATTGATAAAAGAAATAATCTCTTAATTATTTTCATTAATTAAAAGACTATATATACAATTTACATATTTCCATAATAGGAGAATCTTATTCATATTTTACTCCTAAAACCTTATTCTACTTGGACACTAACTATACAATTATGATAATACAAATATTATAGTAAGTGTACAATACTAATTACACCACAACATTACCTAAACTAGGAGATTAAGACATTATCTAAATTATATACATAATACACCGTAAAACATGTAGAAACCGAGAGATTAAATATACATAATATACACATGTATATTGTGTGTATATTATGTATATATAACCATAACTAAAAGGTTGAGGATTTCAGTTAGTAAGACAATTTTATGTAGTTTGAGGTTTGAGTGGTAGCTTAGTCATAAAGCTCCCACCTTCTAGGTGCAATTTTTTATCCTTTCAAGGTCATTCTCTTTACCTCCCAAACAAAAAATCTAATCACTATGACTCAATCTCAAACTTGTTGCGGCTTATATGAATCCTATATATATGTTCCACTCTATTATGACCTCTTTTATTCCAATAAGAAATAATTTGTCTTTTAATGTGATCTAAAGGTGCTCTAGAATCTAGAATTAGTGATTCTCGAGATCTCACATTTATCTCTACACTTCCATACTAGTCTGTAACCACACTAAAAAGAGTCCAGGTATTGTTTAAACACCAGACACAATGCAGATGTGAAAACAGCTATGCCTTAAGTATGTGATAATAACAATGTTGGAAATTTAACTATGGGGGATTGAGTTTTTCCCGTCTTTAGTGACTTAAACACGTGGGCCCCGCATGTCGGAAACATCGTTTCTTCGGACATGCCTAATCTATTAAATGAGTAGATGATATTAGTGTCAAGTATCGTCAAATTTCGTTAATGAATGAAAGAGATATTGGTACACAAGTAAGGTGTTTGAGACATGAATAGATGGATTGTTTTGGCCAAAATAACAAATCTCCTACATAGGTATAAGATGGAAGGATTGATCACTATATAAACTCTATTTTTGAGTAAGGGTTTGGGACCCCAAGGGCAACCCATGTGTTAAGAAGAGGGAGGACCTAGGTGAGCTTGGGTTCGAGGCTCCACACGCGCGCCGCCCGTCCGGGTCGGGCTCGGGCCGTCTTCCGAAATTTTCTTTTTAGTCCTTGAAATGTTTCTTATTTACATTTTGGACCTAAAAGTTTCGGAGATAACCAAACGTTGCAACTAATCTGACTTCAACAGTCAGAAACGCCTTCTTCTTCACCTATAAATTGAAATCCTCTCATCTCTTCAGCAGTCTGTTCTATATTCTTTTTCTTCGCCAGATTAGAAACGCCTTCTTCTTCACCTATAAATTGAAATCATCTCCTCTCGACTTAGCCTTTCTTCTTGTTTAACTTTTCAGACACACCATTTTTACCTACAATTTAAGATTTTCTAAGTGTTCGAAAAATGTCTGTTTCAAACATTGCTTCTGGTTCTGCTGCTGCTACTCAAGGGAATGATGTTGTCCCTGCTCCTGCCAGTTTCCAAAGCGAACGCCCAGAAAACTTTCTGGGTACCAATTTCAAGAGATGGCAACAAAAGATATTGTTCTATCTTACTACGTCGAACCTGTCACACTTTCTGACAGAAGATCCTCCTTCTGGTGGGGATACAATAGACACTCAGTCTAACACAACGACTGAAGTGGGCGAAGATATCTAGGTCACAAATGTCCTGAAGTTAACACTGGATGCCTCGAATCATAGTGATATCATGTGCAAAAACTGCATTCTGAACGATCTGTCGGATACACTCTATACTGTGTATTGCACCGTGGAGACGACAAATAAGTTGTGGGAAAAACTTGAGAAAAAGTACAGCGCACAGGATGCGGGTATTAAGAAATTCATCATTGGAAAGTTTCTGAAATTTCAAATGGTGGATGATAAATCAGTGATGTCCCAAATCCATGAGTTTCAAATGATTCTTCATCATCTGGACTTGGAAGGAATTAAGCCAAATGAGCAGTTTCTGGTTGCATCTTTGATTGAGAAATTTCCTCCCTCATGGAACGAGTTCATGAGTTATCTCAAACTAAAGACAAAAGAAATGGGGTTTAAAGACCTTATCATCAAACTGCAAATACAGGAGGACAATAAAAGGGCTATATCTAAGGGAAAGCAGCCAAGGAGGCAAAAGCAAATCTGGTTGATTAGAAGGGAAACACTAACAAAAAGCTTAAGTTCCAGGGAGACGACAAAAGCCAAACGATGAAGAAGTTCAAAGGAAACTGCCATAACTGTGGAAAGCCTGGCCATATAATCAAAGAGTGCCGCAAACTGAAGCGAGAGCATAAGGAAAAAGCCAAGAACAAAGGCAAGGCCAAGGTTAACGTTGTACAAGACAAGGATGATCCTTCGAACCTTGACGACATGATTGTGAATTTCTCGGCTGTAGTGCTGGAAGCAAATCTGGTGGAGAATCCAAGGCAATGGTGGATAGACACGGGTGCAACCCGTCATATCTACTATGACAAGAGTGCATTCTCCTCTTACGCCTCAATCTCGGGCAAAAAGTTATTCACGGGCAATGACGCTACCTCTGAAGTGCAAGGGGTTGGAAAGATTGTCCTGAAAATGACTTCAGGCAAATAGCTTACTCTGAAGGAAGTGATGCACGTCCCTGACATCCGCAAGAACTTGGTTTCAGGGCCACTGTTGGTCAAGGCTGGCTTTAGACTAGTTTTTGAGTCCAACAAATTTGTAATAACTAAGAATGGTATATTTGTAGGAAGGAGCTTCACGTGTGACGACCTGTTCAAAGTGAATGTTATGTCTGTAATTCGTTCATCTAATGAAATAAAGCCTTTTACCTACTTGCTTGAGTCCTCTAATTTATGACATCATAGATTAGGACATGTTAACGACAAATCCATTCAAAAGTTAGTAAAGTTGAAATTGTTGCCTTCCTTCGACATAAATCCTCAACATAAATGTGAGGTGTGCGTAGAGGCAAATTAACCAAATCATCTTTCCATTCAATCGAAAGAAACACCGCTCCTCTAGAACTTATTCACACCGACATATGTGATTTAAAGTTTGTGCAAACTAGATGGGGGAACAAGTACTTTGTAACTTAAATTGATGATAGTACAAGATACTGTTATGTTTACTTGTTGAAAGGTAAAGATGAAGCATTTGAAGCATTTAAACGTTACAAAGCAGAAATTGAAAATCAACTAAACCTACGGATTAAGGCAATTCATAGTGATAGAAAGGGAGAATACGTAGCACCGGTTGAAGAATATTGTGCTCAATTCGGCACTGTTCATCAAACGACCGCTCCTTACTCACCTCAGTCTAACAATATATTGTCGAGCGCAAAAACCGTACGTTAAAGAAAATGATGAATGATTTACTTATCAATTCCGATTTAGCCCTAAAACATGTGGGGCGAAGCGATTCTTACCGCTAATACAATTCTCAATAGAGTTCCGCATAAGCATAAGGATAAAACTCCATATGAATTATGGAAAGAAAAGAAACCCACTTACAAATATTTGAAAGTGTGGGGCTGTTTGGCAAAGGTCGAAGTACCTAAACCAAAACATGTCAAAATTGGACCTAAGACTGTAGATTGCATATTCATCAGATATGCAAATAACAGTAGTGATTATCGCTTCTTAGTGTATAAGTCGGAGATACATATATCCATGAGGGTACGATCATGGAATCAAGGAATGCTGAATTCTTTGAACATATCTTTCCTTGAAAGGTAAATGAGTTAATTTCGCGCAAACGGAGTTATGAACAAAATGCTCAAAATCAACAAAACCCGGAAGTTTCTGATTATCCGAAACTAGACGTTCCAGATCTACAGGACTAAGAAGTTACTGACTATCCGAAACTTAATGTTCCAAATCTACAGAACTTAGAGGTTCTAGAGGTTTAACCAAGACGGAGCAAAAAGGCCAAAAAGGATCAAACTTTTGGTCCAAATTTTATAACCTATATAGTTGAAATGAACCGAGGACAATTAAGAAATCATTGTCAACTCCAGAAGCACCGCTTTGGAAATAAGCTATAGAAAGTTAAATAGATTCCATCATGCAGAACCATACTTGGGAAATGGTTGGCCTTCCTCCGGAAAGCAAACATTTGGGTTGCAAGTGGATACTCAAAAGAAAGTACAAACCAGATGAAACTATTGACAAATATAAGGCCAGATTAGTAGTCAAAGGCTACATACAAAAAGAAGACCTCGGTTACTTTGACACATACTCCCTTGTGTCTAGATTAACGTCCATAAGGGTATTCATAGCCATAGCAGCTTTGCGTGACCTTGAGATACATCAAACGGATGTTAAGACAGTCTTCCTAAACGAAGAGTTGGAAGAGGAAATATACATGGAACAACCCGAGGGGTATGTAATTCCAGGACAAGAAAAAAAAGTATGTTGACTTGTTAAGTCTATGTATGGACTCAAACAAGCCCCGAAACAATGGCATAAAAAGTTTGATAATACTTTATTATCAAAAGGTTTCTCCGTAAATGAATGTGATAAATGTATATATATATATCAAAGGGAACTCTGACTTATTTGTCATGATATGCCTTTACGTAGATGAAATGCTCATCACCGGAAGTAGTTTAAACTTGATCCTGGAAACCAAGAATATGTTGAAACAATGTTTCGACATGAAAGATATGGGTATTGCAGATGTAATCTTAGGAATTAAGATTTCTAAGACATTTGACGGGCTGGTCTTATCTCAATCTCATTACATTGAAGATGTTTTGAGGAAATTTGATGTATTTGACAGTCCCCCCCCTATGAAGTCACCAATGAATATGGATCATAGAATTGATAAGAATCGTGGTGCACCCGTATCCCAAGAGCGATATGCGCAGGTCATTGGTAATTTAATGTACATTACAAACTGCACCCGACCCAACATCGCTTATCTTGTTAATAAGTTGGCTAGGTTTACTCGTAATCCTGAAATTGATCACTGGAAGGCGTTAAATCGGATACTATGATATCTGAAATATTCATTAACTTACGGATTACATTATTCTAGATATCTAGTCGTATTGGAAGGATACAGTTATGCAAACTGAATATCGGACATAAAGAACACCAAATCCACTAGTGGATATGTTTTTACAATTGGTGGTGGGGTTGTGTCTTGGAAGTCCTCTAAGTAAACATACATCGCCCGATCCACGATGGAATCAGAGCTTATTGCTTTGGATAAAGCAGGAGAAGAAGCAGAATGGTTTCACGACTTCTTAGAGAATATACCTTGTTGGGATAAACCCGTACCTTCGGTGATGATTCACTATGACAGCCAATCGGCTTTAGGAAGGGCACAAAATAATATTTACGATGGCAAGTCTATTCATATTCGTCGGAGACATAAGACCGTTAGGCAGTTGATCACCACGAGTTCTATTTCTCCTTGCGCAATGTGAAAAATATTCGTTTTGTGTGTCTTCACCTTCCGAGCCTCCGCATAAGCTTTTATGAATATGTTGGCGAGCTGGTGAACGATCCGATTGAGTGCTCAGGGAGGAGTGAATATCATGTCAAAGCTCCCTTAGCAAGTGTTTCCGCAAACTTCTTGATTAGAACAGATTCTATTTCGTATTCCCTTAGATCATTTCCTTTTACGGAAATATTATAAGTCGTTATGTGCTCATGTGGATCAGTAGCCCCATCATATTTGGCTACAAAAGGCATTTTGAACCTTTTGGGGATCAGTTAAGGCGCAGCCTCTGGCTTATACGCCAGCTGAATGTATCTCCTTACATCTGGACCGTCAGCCATAGGAGGAGCCCCAATATTTGACTGAACCGGTGCCGAAATTCCTTGGCAGTTTTTTCTGCCTTCTCTGCGTTGGTGTCAACTTTGTTTGTCATATCTTTCATGAATTTCAAGACCTGTTCCTGGAACGCATTTTCAGGAACGTCTTCATTTTTTGAACCATTATTTCTTGATCTACCCTGGTCATTCCCATTCTCTCTATTAGCATTTGGTGGAGGTACCGGATCATCCGTTGAACCATCAGACACTCCAAATACTCACTCATAGAAGCATTTGGCACCTTTAGGTTCTGTATGGCTTCTTCAGGCGTTTCGTTATTGGGAACATGCTCATGCCGAGTATATCTGCCTCCGGAAGTAGCTATGTCTGCAAACATTGGGTCCTCTGGTATCACGGTTCCTACCGGCAAACCATCTGGTCCGAATGGGACATTGCTCGTGTTGTCCCTAATGTTGCGACTGCTTCTGTGTTCTCCTACTCCTGTCATCTGTTTGTTCTTAACAAAAAACAAGTCTTGAAGAGAAAATTAGATTAGTGAAGGGGTTACTTGTGACACCACTATTGTCCAGGCCCCACGGTGGGCACCAATTTGTTTACATGTACAACGGTATATTTGAATTTGTATACGTGGTCAAGGACACGTGGATCTCAAGTGATAGATTTGATAATAATTTTAGATAAAATTATACTATAAATAGATAATAATAAGATTTAAAAAGTAATAGTTAGCATGGGCCTTGTGATAGCTTCTGGCTAAAGTTACAATAACTTGAATGCAAGCGCAATAATCGAGAGAAAATGAGAGAGTGTATTCTAAAACTTGAATATGATGTCCTTACAATGGAACAATATGTCCTATTTATACATGAGCTATATGGGTACACACCCCACGAAAGGTGCTCTCATTAATACAGGGGCATGCATGTTGTAATAATTAAGCAATTATTATAGTCATAAATGCCTTTATGACTCTGTTGGAAGATGTACGACCGATTTAATAACGGTCGCCCGTTGTAATTCAAAACGGCTCCATTAATCTTCTGGATCACTGGTACCGCATATGCACATGATGCTCCCGGCCTTGTTTAGATGCTACCAGTGGCGCCTTAGGCTAACCTGGACTTGACTCAACATAGACTACCACGTGTCACATCATAATTCGTACAGTTGTCTTATACGAATTTTACACTATACATTTCCTTTTTTTCTTAATTTTATTCTCCATCCTTTAAAAAAAAAAGAGTTAAGATTTAGCTTGCAACATTAATGTGTTATTTTTAACAATGGAATGACCCATCTTCTTCCTATTTGGCTACTGCAATTGAAGAGACCAAATTTGACCTCCATTGGAGTAGCTTAAGCTTTGGGAAATAGTGGGAGATAGTGGGTGGAATAATGGGAAGAAGAAGAGAAAAATAAAATAAAATTTGGTTAAATAAAACCTTTCACACATTAATCTTGAGTGTATTACACTCTAATATGCCATATCAGCAAAAAAATATTTAATTGAAACAAATTTGATGTAATTTAATTGCTCAATAAATATAAAATTTAATTAAGATGTTCAAGTGATAAATCTAGACGATCGCTCAATATCGGCGATTGATTTGGTTTATAATAAAAGGAATCTGTACGAGGATGCTTACCCTTGTGGTTGAAGACAAATGCATTGGTTTGGACTGCCCAATGCTGTTATGATTCTTCCTTTTAAGGAATTCGTCTCATTGCGTCACATGGGATTCCTTCAATCTGGCCGAATGATGCTGTGATTAAATTTTTTAATCAGTTGTCACAAAAATCAAAGATAGGAATATATTTCACTTTTGCTGACTTAAAAATCAGAATCTCGCTTTTGAATGCAGCTAAATTGTAACATGATCCCTTTTATTGTTTTTCGAGAGTTTAATGTTTGAATTAAAAATTAAAGGTAGTCGTTCCTAATATGATTAGATTTGAGGACTAGTATATGCGGCATTAATTATATATTCACTATTAGAAATAGATGTTTTTTTATCGATGAATAGGGGTGGGCAAAAAATTTGGAGAATCGAAAAAATCGAACCGAACCGGCCGTTCGGTTTGGTTTTTATTCGGATTTAAAAAAAAAACTGATTTTTTTGAAAAACCGAACCGAATCAGGATTTAGTAATTCGGTTCGATTTTTTAATTTTGGATACGAACCGAACCAAAAAACCGAATTAAATATGTAATTAATCTTATTTTTTATTTTAGGCCTTTAGGGTACTACTATCTCTTAAATCATAGCCATTGAAACCAAACTATGAAACTTTTATGAAAGTCGAATGCGGCATAAACTTGATTAACATATCACGGAAGCATTGACATAAAATGTAGGGAGAGAAAGTAGTTGTAAATTGGTAAAACTTTAAATGGTCATAACTATGCGCTCGGATGTCCGTTTTACCCGATTTTTTTATTTTGCGTATTTGTTTGAGACGCAGCAGGTCAAACTGCCACAAGGTGGTTTGGCGCCGCCAATTTTTACGAAACGTCTGTTTTCCAATCAATTTGTGTTCCCCAAATCGGTTTCTAATTTTCCTTTTTTCTTTAGTAAATATCTCACGATATACAATACATTCCAAAGTCGAATTTTCGTGGTAATGTAGGTGTGGATTCCAATTTCAGTGTTGGAAATTCAATTAAAAAAAAATTCTTGACCCGACCCCGTCCCGGCCCACTAGAAAAAATCAATATAATCCGATACGTTCGGCGATAAACCGAACATATCAGGGTTTTTAAAAAAAGTTGGATTCGGTTTTTTTTAAAAAAAATGATTTTTATTCGGTTCATATTTTTCGGATACAAAATCGATATGAACCGATATACGCCCACCTCTACCGATGAATCATTAGAAAATTCATGTGAAAATTTAATTTTTTCACCGCATTTTCACCGGACAAGCTCAATCGAAAAACACTTGTGGATGGTTTTTTATTTCTTTTCTTTTTTCACTCTTGATAGAAAAAATTTGGGCAAATTCTTGTCTTTGAAAAAGTAATTCGTGAAGCCTAAAATGGATTTCGTGTTGGACAAATATTAATAATTATCTGCATGAAAGGACTTGGAATTTCATTGATATCAGAGAGCATTTCTGGTTTACACTCCTAGTACCGTTTGATCATGAAAATTTCTCACTTTTTTCTAATGTTTTTTCTGCTTTTTTCTTTAAAAAAAATTCGTGTTTGGCCATAAAAATTTCAATGAAAAACACTCCAAACCTTGTTTTCACAATTTTCACTTTTTGTTTTTAGTTATTGCTTTTATCTTTCACTTTTTAAATTTTATCCTATATTTTTTATTTTTATAAATTTGACCCCACTTAATTCAGCTGATCGAGAATGCATACTCGACGGGAACAAATTGTTCACACAATGTGTGAGGATTGTATTAAAGAATAACTATTACTAGTGTTGATTTTTAGTACTAATGAATCTTTGTAATAATATTAAGAATTGACGATTTGATCCAATAGTGTTATGTTAGATAGGAACAGATTTGATAAATACTGATAACTCTCGGATAGAGTATTAGAACGGAAAGATTCATTAGATAGTAGCTCGTAGGTGAAAAGAAACGCACTAGGTCATTTTAGTTTTGTAGCTCGTATGTATCAGTGAACAAACTCATGTCTGTGATTAATGACAATACATGTTGAAGATGTGAATAATTGTGAATTTGATTATACCATCGTATTAAAGAAAGTCTATATAAATCATGCTTAATGTAATAGGAAATGATTGATGGGCAGTGTTTACACACTGGTTATGTTTATTAATTACTTTGGGTGGTTTTGCTAGTTTTTAAAAATTGGGGGTATAATCATATTTTTTATTTTAAAAAAAAATACAATTCAACAACCAAATATTATTTACAAAATCAATTGTCAAACATAACTCCAACTCCGACTCTAATTTCAAAAAATTCCAAAAAAGTGGGGGTGGGGGGGGGGGGGGGGGGGGATAGATAGGACCCCACAAGTTTTGAATTCGCCGCTGGGGAATTCACACGAAAGGGAACGAGGAATTCTCAACGAAAAAAGTGCTCTACGGTGGGTCTCATGGTTCTCTATTTGATTAAGGTGTTTCAAATAGGTATCCAATGAGTGGGGGGAATTGGTTTCTATGACCAAACGCCTATTAAGACTTGGCATTGCTGTAATCCATTTGTCCAATCTTCCTCTATTTTCTTTCTTCATGAAACTTGTAGGCAAACAAATCCATTGCTCTCATCTTCAATTCCTGGTGTAGAATAAGTGGCCTTTTTTTCTTGCCTTATCCGAATGACATCAATTTAGGTAGTCATTTTCCCATGAAAAATGTTAAAATTGACATTTTGCATCACTTGGCGGGGGGAACCCGGATTGGACTGATTTAAATGGACCACTTCCGATGAGCGATTGTGACAATTCCTTCTTTTTGTTTCAACTATAGGACTTATTCCATCTTCTTCTTTTTTTGTTGTTGAAGAAGGAACCCGCAGCCGCTACCCTCTCGAGTGCGCACAGGGTAAACCCCGGACTGACGCAATAGCCTGCAAACCACGTCAGTCGATTAACTACACTTGACAAGCCATGTGTGAGAGGCTCAACCAAGAAGATTTATACAGGGGATAGAAATTGTGACATTGCGGTCCCGCTCTCTACTGCTACACCAACTTGGCTACCCTTGCGGGTGGGACTTATTCCATCTGTTTCTAGTGTAGGGTGTTAGGCCATGGTCCCTTCTGGAATATCCAATAAAATTAAAACGGGCAAAATTTACATATAGTCACTTTTCAACATCTCTAATTAAAAATACACTATCATAGACTTTCACTTGTGAAATTTAGCGCTTCTTAGTCGTGGCTATTTTCTAAAGACATTATCATAAGTAGTCGGACTATTTTTAAATTTCTACAACACGATAATTTGGATGAGCGTTGTTCAGGGATAACATGTACGATTTTTTTAATCTTAAAATATAAGAGTTTGCCATGTATTTCATATCTAAAGACTCAAATCTTTTTGTATCTATTTGAATCTAAAAAAAATGAATTCGAAATACTATATGATATTATAATAATTTGACTCCTTATTTTTTGTGTTTCCACATAAGGGAAAAGGGGATTGAAAGGATAAAATTGAACTTTGCATCACTATAATGCAAGTAACGACTCTACTAATGAATAACCACTCAATCTTTCTCGAGCTCTACCAATAGATTAGACTCAAATATCTTCGGACTCTTTAATATGTATAAGAATTATTCAAAAGATTTGGTAATTATTGACCCGGATAATATTATGATCAATTGTTCAAGTGGGACTAGAGACGGACCTACTCTACCCCGAATCAAAATATTGCAATCACTGGCATTAATATAAGTTTGAAATTTAATCACTTTTAAGAAATCAACCTTTTTTTCTTCTTTTTGCTTAAAATGGGACTTGGGACAATGTAACTAGGAATTTGCCTTTGAGACTTTGACAGTGTTGGCCTACAGAAGAGGTGCATGCACTCATTGATTTCAATTCAGCCATCATATATAGATAGGTACGTCCCCTCCCTTTCATTTTGAGAATAAAACATATGTAATTTGATTACTATCATTTTACAATTTTACTTAAATAAAATAAATATAAATTATAAATTAATTATTTTGTACACGATAAAAATGAAATATTTAAGGAAAATGATTTTTGGGTAAAACATTGTGGACCGAATGGGCGGAACAGGGTATTATGGACATTTCATATTTTTTTGTGCCACTTATGCCCTCAATGAAAAGGTAGGATGAAAATTTTGTGTGCTCTTTCTATAAAAATAATTACTATTTATGTTTTCAATGCATAAAAAAAAGGCAAAAATTCTCTCTTCTGACTCATTTAATGAATTTTAGCTTTTAAAATTTTTAAGTACCAACTTATTTTTTTTTCTTATTCATATCTTCCATTTACAAGTTTTTTCTTAACTAAAAATATTGATAATCTTATAAGTTTCTTTTAAAAAGAAAAAAGTAATGAAAGGCTAGCTTATTTATTTGTATTAAATGCAGAAAATATTTGGTGTAGAATAAAGAATGTGTAATATACATCTTCTTAGAATTTTATCCAAAGAATTGTAAATGTAGAAAAATAATGCAATGATATCTTGATTACACGTTTAAATATATTTTCTACATTTAATTTTAATCATTATAATCCTATAATCATGTACGTTTAAACATATTTAATTTTTTTTAAAAGAATAAATTTGTCTAAAATTATGAAATTAAACTTTATAAATTTTCTCACATTTTATTACTTAATAATTAATTAAATTATACTTGTTTCAAGAAAATGGAATAAATAAGATTTGGTTTAATGTATATATACTATAAGAAAGAGTTATATATTGTAACACCCCGTACTTTCGGGTAATGGTTTGTACAGCTAGACGGATGCAAGAAGAACTGAGGCCGAGGAAATTTTGTTATATTTAGGTATTCACATCAAGAGCTTAGTATATAAAAGGATGCGGTCCCGAAATAATTTAGGACTTAATAAGTGTGACGATGGAGATTAATAATAATAGTTGTATGTTTTCAAAGAGGTTATGGACTAGTGTTATATCGCAGGATTATGACATTGAGTATATAAAGTTTTATAAGTCATTAAGATTTAATTAAATTGAGATCAAAAAATTAATTAAGAATATTGGATACATATTATATCAATAAGTGGCCAGCAATTGGACATGTATGCATGCACAAAGGTTGATGTGTCATCTTTGAGTGATGCCCATTAAATGAAGTCATTGGGGTGGAATCTCTAAGTTGTGACTATTGAAAGGAAATATTAAAGGTCTACACGTGTAAAGACAAGAAGTCTTCTTAAAGTTCAAAAATTTCATTTTCTTGGCTTTTACGTAAGAAATGATATGCTGCAATGTGATAACCCAAATAAGCAGCCAGCTACGTGATTCTCTTAGTATTAACATGAGTTCCAATATTTTTTGGGAGAAAAGTATAAGTTTTCTCAAGAACAAATACGAGTTTCGCACACCGATTCGATCTCGTTGTTTCGTTTTGTCGCATTGTTAAATCCGGGCTTTCTTCAAAGTAAAGTAAGGTGGAAGAAGGGGGTTCTTGAAAATAAGATTATGGTGCATTGCGGGTTGTTTTAGTTATATTGTGGTTCACATCAAAGTGAAAATTGAAAGTTCGACATCGAACTTTTGAACTCAGATTCAAGGTTATACGTCTATTGGAAGAATTGACTCATTGTAATTATTTGAAGGTCGCATCGAGGTATGTTAAGGCAAAATCCTTCTTTCTTTTGGCATGTTCTAAGTACTAATCGTAAACGTAATATTGTTCCATAAATTATTCTACTCTTAGTAGTTAAGGATGTTCCCGTTATTCATTCCTATTGTCAAAGCATGTCTAAATATGTTCCAAAATCCTTATTGAGGTATATTGTAAATATGGTAGTGTTCATATTGTTAATCGAAGGTGAAGCGATATTACCTCACTCCGACAAGCTTATAGTGTCATATTGTCATATCATTCATGCATTATATTCATGTACATACCTTAACCTCAAAGTAGTTATATACTCTACTATATATATGCATTATATATGTATTGGGAATGGGAAAAAGGATACGGCGTTATATACGCACACCACCTGCAACTAGTACATATATACACGAAGAATATTATGCCCACAGAGGCCAATATGATATGATGCCCACAGAGGCTAAAGGGAGACGGCGTTATATACACATATGTGCATGACCGCATTGTGCATAGCATTTAGGCATATTATGGCCCTCAGGGGCATTCTACACAGACATGATACTTATGCATATTATGGCCCTCAGAGGCATTCTCTACTGGTTGGTTGTTTCTTGTCTCATGTTATTTCCAGGTCTCTATTATGCTATTTTCATGCCTGACATACTCGATACATCAGTCGTACTAACGTCCCTTTTGTCTGGGGACGCTGCGTTTCATGCCCGCAGGCTTAGGTAGACAGGGTGACGATCCGCACTAGTTGGTTGCTGGTTCAGTTGATATTGGAGCACTCTATTTGTTCCAGGGTTGCAGTCTAGTCGTGGTACAATATTTTGGTTATGCGTTGGGGTATGGCGGGGCCCTATCCCGACCTTACAATGTTACGTACTCTTTAGAGGCTTGTAGACAAATGTCATGTGTATAGTAGTCATGTATGGCCTTGTCGGCCTTGGTATGTATATGTATATAGGTTGGGTCCTTCTGGTTGCAGGATTTTACATAGCTCTCATCCCAGTTTACTATTTCCATATGTCGGCAGGGTATCTCGTGGCGGCCTCATGGGCCATGCAAAATTACGGATATATGCTAAATATATGATTAGTGTACTCGACAAGCAAGGTACGGGTGCCCGTCATGGCCCTCCGATTTGAATCGTGACATAAATGTTGAAAATAATTTTATGGTAAATTATAGCATAAGATAGTATATTTGATTACTTGTAAGTTACATTATTTTTGTTGGATGCTAACAATAAATTTGACTTGGTTAAACATACATCATTAAAAGATAATGTAACAAATTAAATTAAATTTTAAATATATGTAATTTTTAAAATAGAATAAATTCATATAAAATTATGGAATTAATTTGATTTAGTTTTTTCTCACATTCTATTAATTAATATTTTTTTATTTTTCTAACAATAAAATAAGATTTGGTTTACTACCTATACTATAATAAGGGTTGTATATGTGTGGCTTCAATATATATAAGAATAGTTTTTTGATATAAATGTAACACAAAAAGCTATATTTTATTACTTCTATAATTACGTTATTTTTGTTAAATGCTAACCAACAAAGTGACTTGGTTGATCCATCGAATGCAGTCATCTGATGGTCAATTAAGTCAACTATAAGAATTAGAATAAAATAAAAGAATTAAGACTATAATACTAACTTTTTTTTTATAGAACTACGACACAAAATAATTCATTTGATGTCATATATAATTACATTATTTTGGTTGAATCATAACAACAAATTCACTATTTATCCACATTTACTCATTTACGTAGCTAACTCCTACAAATGAACTTACTATCGTATAATAGCTATGTCTCGTGCGGTAATATAGTTACTATATATTTAACCAAATCATTAATATTTTCATATACACTTGTGCAAATCATCCATATCCTATTTTATTGTATATTATGGGTTGATTTAAATAACTTTTTTTATAAACTTAACTTTGTTAGGTTATTTCTCTAATTATTTAAGCGGATAACTATGTTGTAATTAACCCCACTTGATAAATGAAGCTATTATAACTTAGCGGCAACCGGTTCATCTTATGATAGTCAGTTCACAGGTTCCAATTCGGCCCATGTCACAATTTCTTTTTCCAATTTAAACATACATCATTAAAAGGATAATATACCGGGTTATAATATTTTTTGTAACTAAAATTATAAACATGTGTTTGAAAATTGGATAAATTCTTCAAAAAAATGTGAAACTAATTTTTTACATATGTATATAGACTTTTCTCACATATCATTAATTAACAATTCTTTTAAATTTTGGTTCTTCCTTCAAAAATGATTAAAATAAGTTATGGTTTACTACCTATACACTATAACTAGAGTTATATATAGTGAAACTTACACAAATGCCTATAGTTTAGGAGTTTTAAATTTGTCATAGTTATAGTTTTAATATTTACAGGGCGTAGCTACTTTTTAATTGTTACAACCTCCTGTATTCACAAACGGCCTCACTGAATACATAAAACGGCCTTGTTGTATTCATGAATACAACGGGTAAAAATCTGCTCAGTAAAGTGTATTCAAAACAGAAAATGCTACTTCAAAATACAAATACAATAAAAATTTGAATACAAGAAATAAAATACAATACGAAAAATTAGATTTTACACTAGAAAAAAATAAATACATTCTAAAAAAATACTTCAAATTCATTGTATTCATTTGTATACACTCAAAAACTGAATACAAGAAATAAAATACATAACGAAAAATTGAATATTACACTATAAAAAAGTGAATACACTCTAAAATACACTTCAAAATCAATGTATTCATTTGTATACAAATAAATCTCCTTCGAAATACAAGTGAATAAAGTGTATTTTCCAGTCAGATCTGGACAATAAAGTGTATTTTTCGGTCAGATCTAGACAATAAACTGTATTTTTCACCGTTAATGACGATTTGCCGGTGGTTTCACGGCTGCTCCGGTTCATCGGAGCTAAAAACTCCTCACTAGAGTAGTGAAAACGAAGAGAGATGGGATGAGGGACAACGATGGCAGAAGTGCAGCGTTGCTTTTTCCAGCGTCGTAAATTTTTCGGAGAAGATGGACAATGAATAAAGCAGTGGTATGGGTTTCGCCGGAGCTCCGGTGGTGATTTGTGGTGGCTGACAGTGGGGAGGGAGAAGCGAGAGGGAAAAAAGAGAGAGAGTTGAGTGAGAAGAGAGAGAGATGGGATAGGTTTGAGAAAAAAATGATACAATGGATGTATTTGAGGTATTAGTTACCATGTGTAATTGAAATATAATATTTAGTTATGTGATGTAATTAATATAAATCATAACTACTAAATATAATTGTGTACTAATAGTTAGTTATGTCATGTAATTTCATTATATATATATATAATTTTTTGTGGTAGAACTATAGCCTAAGATAGTATATTTGAATACTTATATAATTACATTATTTTTTAGGAATGCTAACCACAAATTTAACTCGATTGATCCATCGAATGTAGTTATATGATGGTTAACTAAGTCAACTATAGGAATTAGAAAAGATTAAAGAATTAAGACTATAATACTATTTTTTTGTAATGAAACTATGACATAAGATAATACATTTCATAACATGGATATTCACATTATTTTGGTTGAATTATAACAACAAATTCACTCTTTCCCCATACTTACTCACTTACGTTGCTAACTTCTATATACGTACTTGTTGTCGTATAGTAGCTAATGTCTCGTGCGATAATGTAGTTACAATATATTTAACCAAAATATTAATTTTTTTATATACACTTGTGTAAATCTTTAATGTCCTATGTTGTTGTATATTATGAGTTGACTTAAACCATTTATTTATACACTTAACATTGTTAGTTTGTTTCTCTAATTATTCAAATGAATAAATATAATTTAATTAACACCACTCGACAGATGAAGCTATTCTAGCCCATCATAACCAATTCAACCTTGCGATCGCTGGTTCACGGGTTTGAGTTTGGCCGTGTCACATTATTCTTTTTAATTTGAACTTACACCATCATAGGATAATGTAACTGGTTAAATTAAATTTTATAACTAAGATCTTAAATATATTTAATTTTAAATCGAATTAATTCATTTAAAAATGTGAAACATTCTTTTAATGTTTTTCTCACATTTCATTAATTAACAATTGTATTAAATTTTGGTTCTTCCTTAGAAAAAGGAAGAAATAAGTTTTTGCTCACTACCTATACATTGTAACAAGAGTTGTCTATGTAGAAAATAATTTTATGATAAAATAATAATCTAAGATAGTTATAAACAAACAAAAAACATGTGAATATTTGTATAATTACATTATTTTTGTTGAATGCTAACAAAAAATTTAACTTAGTTGATCGTCGAATGCAGTCATTTGATGGTCAACTAAGTCAACTATAAAAATTTGAAAACAATATAAAATTAAGAATATATATATATATATATATATATATATATATATATATATATATATATATATATATATATATATAAATGATTTTCACATTTGAATTTCAATATTTTCTAAAAATTACACAAAAATTATTTGTCTAATTAATTTAATATGCATTCAAAATAAAACTCACATAATTCAATAAAAAGAATAATTTAGTAATGAGTTTGGTAACATAAAAGAATATACTAATAAAATTGTATATATCAGTTTACTGGACTTTTAAAAGATAGAAAAAGATAATCTAGAATAAAAAAGAGAATTAAAATTGATCATAGATGTAATATAAGGTTATGAATAATTCAGTTTGAATATATATATATATATATATATATATATATATATATATATATATATATATGAGATGGTTAATCATTCAGTTTTTAAATAAATAAGGATGTATAATAAGAGAGTTAGTTATTTACTTTTAAATTTTAATGTATAGCATCATATATTTGTAATGCAAGAGAGTCAATTTTTTAATTTTAAAATATATAGAAACGTGTATGAAAAAATGTGAGTAATAAATTAATTATTTATTGATAAAATTTATAAATGGTGTGTAGGTAAAATGCGGAGGAGTTAGTTTATATATATACACACACACACACACTGTATTATATATATATATATATTTCATGTTGTAATAAATTGAATATTATAATTTCAGTTAAAAAAATAAATAATAATTCGATAGTAATCCAATTTTAATACATTAGTTATTTAATTAAAATTAAATTTTAAATATTTCATTAGAAACTCTTGCCAGCAAGAACTTTTCTTTTAAATTTAATATTCAGTCAAATTCAATTCAATACTAAAGTATTTTTAGTTATAAATTTAATTTAAATGTTCAATATATTAGGAAGACAAAAAGATAAGCATGCTAATAGGAGCAATAATTACTTTATTGGAAGGAAACTCATTAGAGAGAAAAGAGTTGTTTGCAGCTAAAATTAAATGAGGACAGTATAGACTTCTGCCCATAAAATTTTGCCCATTTAGCATCACCCAATAATTAAACCCTCCATAAATCTAACAATCAACTAAATGACCCCTAAAAAGTTGAGACATAAAGAGAGAAAAAAACAAGAAAATACAGCGAAGAAGTCCGGTTGAGTAGTCCAAAGGTTACACTAAACTTTTTTTTTCGTTATAAAAAAGGGTGTCCTATCTCCTATCTATGATAGATAAGTCTATCTTTCAACTGTGAGGCCATAGTGCCATACACAGAAGAAAAAAAACTCAGCATTTGTGTAAATTTTTCAATAAACTGACAACAATTTCTCTGAGCTTTTGAGAGGAATTCAGTAATGGCAGCTTTAAGCAGGAGATCATTGTGCAATAATAATAATTTTTGATTTCATCAAAGCTGCTAGCAACAGATTGTTCACTACAGAGCCTTTAGTTGATACTCCCAAATTACAACTTCCTCATACTAACGTCAAGTCTGAAGTTTGTCAAGTTAGTTCAATTAATTAATTCCCTCTCTCTTTCTTCACTTTTGTTATACGTTTATGCTCTACATTTCATGAATTCTTTTTAGGACTAATGTTATAGTTTCTGACTATGGCATTTGCGTCTCCTTTGTTCTCAAATGACATGACATAATTCGGTGTGTCAAAATATTAACCTTTTGATCATTTGTAAAACTATTACTTTAAGGTGACGAAAAATATTTTGTGATTTTACTCAATTAAATTAACATAGTCCTTTCTACAAATCATTTATTTTCTTTCTTTAGAGAAATGACCAAGAAAAATGGAGGGTGAGGTAACGTTGAATGCTATAGTACTAAGCATGTTATTTAGGAGTTGTTGGACAGAATATTACTACTTGTATTGTTTGTTTTCTTTTTGATTTCCTTATATTCTTTTAATTCTGTACTTTTGGAACTTATTTTTTTCCCCCAAACTGCAAGATTTCTTTTAGAGTAAAAGTGTTGTATATACAAATTAAGGGTATCCATATAAATTTCTAGTTTGCTCAGGTGTTTTATTTCATGAAGGTTTACTTTTGAAATAGAGGGATCGAAGATTAAGAGAAAGAACGTGAAACATTGAGCTTCTTTGATTTTATGGGAACTATAATTGGTATCCTATTAGAAAGTTGGATATTCTTTTACGGTATTTGACGATTGATACTATTTGGCAAGTCTCAAGATTGGTCGAACTTGGACAGAAAACACAAATCTATTGGATTAAAATTGACTCTTTTGTCAGTATGTTTTGTGGGCACTGTGTCCTGTTCTGTTACTTTGACTAAGATGTAGTTTATATTCAATGACAGTGTGAAAAGAATTACATTATCACTGTGACATATAACTAGCTATAGTAGATTATTTACAATTCGTGCTATGATATTAGGCTTGCTACAAATAGTTACTCGTTGTCGCAAACTGATAGTGTTAAAGAACTTTTTACACTATCAGTTTTGAGAAAACTCCTTTTCACTAGAGTTAGTTATATAAACATCATATCCAAAAGATATCTACACGTAAGTCTCCTTAAAATGTGTAATAGAATATTCATCAAATATTTTTACATTAATTGTATAACTCCTATTTTAGTTAGAATTGTATTTCTATTGTAATTAGGTCTCCTATTTTATGTAGAATTATATTTTCTATTGTAATTAGGTTGATTAGTTGCATAGTTTAGATATTTTTGTACTACTATATATATTGTACATTATTGATGAATAAAATCAAGGAACATATTCTTTTATGGTATCAGTAGTCTAACCCTACACAAAAAATACCCACCACGCCGCCGACCCCTCTCTCTGCCGCCAACCCCACCACCACCACCACGACGGAACCCTAGTTTTTTCAGCCACTCTCTCTCCCTTCTCCTCCTAAATTTCATCCTCCATGGCTGACAAAACCAAATTCCATCCTGCACTTGGAGTCAACAACATTAAAAATTTCATCCCCTTTGACTCTTGAGATGGAAAAGGGTCAATACTCCTCGTGGGCGGAACTCTTCAAAATCCATTGTCGTGTCTACGAAGTTATCGACCACATCATCCCACCTAAATCGAAGTCCACAGACCCACCCTCGACTTCGACTTCTGATGATGCACTTTGGTCTCGTTTAGATGTCGATGTCCTCCAGTGGATATACGGCACGATCTCTAATGATCTGTTGCATACAATCATTGAGACCGATGCCACTGCCTGTCAAACGTGGAAACGTTTGGAAAGTATTTTTTACGACAACAGAACTCAACATGCGTTATACCTTGAAAATCAGTTCAAGGACGTTCATCGGGACGATTTCCCAATCGTATATGCATATTGTCAAGAACTCAAGATGATTGCCGACCAACTCTCCAATGTTTGGCGCACCACCCACTAATCAGCAATTGGTCATGCAACTTATTGCATGCTTGAACGAATCCTATTACGACGTTGCTACCATCCTTCGGTAATACACGTCGTTACCACCATTTTAGGCTCGTTCGAAGCTAATTCTTGAGGAAACCTGGAAAATCAAATGCAACACCACTCATGCCAGCATTGCAGACACTGCCTCACCACTACCATCGGGCCCTCTGCCGACGGCAGGGCCTCCAATTCTGGCAGACAGCAACACCGACCCGAGGACCCGCATCAGGCCAGATCGACCTGCAACAACCATCAAGGGCGCCAGTCCGGCAAGGGTCGCGGCATACGGAATTCCAACAGCAACGACAGCGGAAAGGGACATTTCCCGTCGGCAAGAAACAACCAGCAATGACCGCGGCAGTGGCAACAGCCTCTGCCGTGGGTTGCGTGGGCCCCGCCGTCATGGGCCTCTCCTCTTTGCCCGTATCTGACATCCTCGTGGACTCCACCTCTGATCCGACAGGCCCAACCTAGCATACTCGGTGCACGTCTATAACATTCCTACACAGCACAAGGCCCCCAGCCCTCAACTTATGCACCAACTGACATTGAGGCAGCTATGAACACAAATGTCACTCAACGCTCCAGACGAAAATTGGTATATGGACACAGGCGCTACATCTCACATGACAACATCACAAGGTACTCTCTCGTCTTATTCCAAATTGAGTAATTTAAATCAGAATATTATTGTTGGTAGTGGACAATGCATTCCTATTCGTGGTTTTGGTCATTCATCCTTATCCCCATTACATCCACCACTAATTTTAAAAAATGTCCTTCATGCCCCTAAACGCATTAAGAATCTAATCTATGTGCGACGTTTCACAACTGATAATAATGTTTCCCTTGAGTTTGATCCTTTTGGTTTTTATGTGAAGGATTTTACGATAAGTAGACGAATAATGAGATGTGACAGCACCCGAGATCTCTACCCTATTTCAAACGCCGTCAACAAACCAGCCTCAGTTCCATCAATATTTGCTGCTCTTTCGTCTTCCTTATGGCATTCTAGATTAGGACATCCATGAGATTATGTTTTACGCTTCCTTAAGAACAATAATTTTATTCAATGCAATCGTATTTCTAAGACTCCTATATGTGAATCCTGTGTTTTTAGAAAACATGTTAAATTACCATTTTATGCATCCACAAATTGTAATTTAATGCCTTTCGATATAATGTACAGTGATTTGTGGACTTCCCATGTTTTAAGTACGACTGACCATCGATATTATGTGTTATTTTTGGACGATTATTCCAATTTTCTATGGACTTTTCCAATTGGTAATAAATATCATGTCTACCCCCATTTTTTTCTCATTTAGTGCTTTCGTAAAACACAAATTGAAAAGAGCATTAAATATTTTCAATGTGATAACGGCAGAGAATCCGATAATAACCAATTCAAACAATCTTGCTCCAAAACAATCTTACTTTTCATTTTTCCCGCCCTCACACCTCCCAAAATGGTAAAGCCGAACGAAAAATCTGAACCATAAACAACCTAATTCGTGCCCTACTTGCCCACGCCACAATTCCCCATCAATTATTGCATTACACACTCTCCATGGCCACCTATCTCCTCAACATAATCCCAAACAAGTCTCTAGCTCTACGGTCGCCCACTCAAGTTCTGTTTCGTTTGAACCCCTCCTACCAACACTTGCGTATTTTCGGATGTCTCTAATATTCTCACCATTCGACCACTCACAAACTCCAACCCCGGTCTTCTCCGTATGTGTTTCTGGGTTACCCAACCAATCATCGTGGTTAATCTTGCTATGACTTATCAAGCCGAAAAAAAATTATTTCATGCCATGTCCTATTTGATGAGTCTCAATTCCCTTTTGCCTCACTAAACTTGCCACTTCGGCATTCCTACGACTTCCTAAATGATGGCCTGAACCCCATTCTAATTCATCATTTACATAATCTGACGTCCCAGTACCCGGAACCCGAACACATCATGGTCAGTCCAGAATACACTGCCCACCCGGTTACCGATGGTGGCTCAGAACAGCCAGTCTTAGGGTGATACCGTAGCCACCTCTCAGCAAACCGAGCCTCGGCCAGCCAATCCTGCCACCCCTGTACTTTCTCCTCTTCCCGGCAGTTCTGCGGCACCCCCTTCCTCCCATCCCGTATCTCGAGGCATGCTATCAGAAAATGGAAACACATATCATGCACGAAATTTCCAAACCTAAACGGCTATTTAACCTATCATTTCAGTTGTCCCTTCTCTTATCCCTCGTAATCCGAAGGATGCCTTGTCCGACCCAAATTGGAAAGCCACAATGATTGACGAGTATAATGCTCTTATTGATAATAAGACGTGGGACCTAGTACCCCGTCCACCTGATGCTAACATTATTCGTTCTATGTAGATTTTTAGAAATAAAAAGAAATCTGATGGTTTTTTTGAGAGGTACAAGGCCCGTCTTGTAGGTGATGGAAGGTCTCAATAGGTGGGAGTGGATTGTGATGAAACATTCAGTTCGGTCGTAAATCCTGCAACCATCCGGACCGTCCTCAACATTGCCCTATCCAAGTCTTGGCCCATTCTTCAGCTTGATGTCAAGAATATTTTCTTACATGTGGATCTTCATGAAACGGTATATATGCATCAACCTATGAGTTTCAGGGATCCTATTCATCTGGATTATGTGTGTCTATTGCGAAAATCGCTCTATGGACTGAAACATGCTCTTCGAACATGGTACCAGGGGTTCACCAATTATGTCTCCTCTATCAGTTTTTCACACAGCAAATCTGATCATTACATGTTCATCTACAAGTCTAACATGGCTTACATCTTATTATATGTTGATGACATCATCCTCACCACATCATTTGATGTCTTCCGTCGGTCCATTATGTCTCTCATTTCATCTGAGTTTGCTATGAAGGTTCTAGGGGCCCTGAGTTATTTCTTGGGCATCCCTATCACTTGCCATTCTGGCGGCCTATTTCTATGTCAGAAGAAATATGCCGAAGAGATCCTTGACCATGCAGGCATGACGTCTTGCAAGCCATCCCACATGCCAGTGGACACTAATTCTAAGCTCAGCGCTAATTCCGGCCCTCCGTATTCAGACCCGACTGACTATCGTAGCCCGGCTGGGGCCTGCAGTACCTCACATTCACGAGACCAGACATATCCTATGTCGTGCAACAAATCTATTTGCACGCGCACAATCCGACGTAAGCACACATGCATGCCCTCAAATTTATTTTACGATACGTCCAGGGCACATTTCACTTCGGCTTACATCTATACAAGTCCGCACTCACTGGTCTCACTACGTATTCTGATGCTGACTGGGGTGGATGTCCTGTCACCCGACGCTCCATGTCTGGTTAATGCATTTTCCTCGGAGATAACATATTGTCTTGGTCTTTCAAAGCAACTTACACTATCACGATCCAGTGGCGAAGCAGAGTACAGAGGTGTAGCCAACGTCGTCTCTGAGTCTTGTTGGATCTGTAACCTTCTACTTGAGCTTCACTTCCCGATTCAAAAGGCAACACTGGTCTACTGCGACAATATTAGTGCGATATATCTTTCCGGCAATCCGTCCAACATCAACGCACCAAACACATTGAGATGGACATTCATTTTGTTCGCGAAAAAGTAGCTCGTGGTTAAGTTTGTGTCCTTCATGTTCCTTCTAGATATCAGATTGCCGACATCTTCACCAAAGGACTTCCGCGCATACTGTTTGATGATTTTCGAGCCAACCTCAGTGTTCGTGAGCCTCCCGCTTTAACTGCGGGAGTGTAATAGAATATTCACCAAATATTCTTACATTAATTGTATATCTTTTATTTTAGGAATTGTATTCCTATTGTAATTATGTCTCCTATTTGAGGTAGAATTATATTTTCTATTATAATTAGGTTGGTTAGTTACCTAGTATAGATATTCTTGTATTACTATATATATTGTACATTATTGATGAATAAAATTAAAGAATATATTTCTTTAATGTGGAATTTGTAATATTGAAAATAAGTCAGATTAGCTGCTAAAATAAGTAAAGGCTTGCTACAAGTAGTTACTCTTATCGCAAACTTGATAGTGTAAATTTTTACACTAATGTTGTATATAACTTAAAACCCTTTTGACTATTACTCTTTCTGGTTTTCATTAATTTTTAAATAATTTGAGAACATGCCATATATAGTTATGTGATAAATTTACATGTTAAAATTTCAAATTTCAGCTAATTGGAAAAACACCAATGGTTTATCTTAAAAAAGTGACAGAAGGATGTGGAGCTTATATAGCTGTGAAACAAGAGATGTTTCAACCTACTTCTAGCATCAAAGACAGGTATATATCTTCTTCATATTTGTCTAAAAAACCGTACTCTTATTTATACATCACTTCTTTGTTTCCACTGTGTATTAAGAAAAAGCTTCTCTTGTATTTTCACCAGACCAGCATTGGCAATGATCAATGATGCAGAAAAGAAAGGCTTAATATCACCTGAAAAGGTAAGTAAATGCAATTCATTCCATTTATTTATAGTTTTTTTAGAACTTAGAACGGCTGCCCTATTTGGACCGTAGAATGGCGAGAGAGGAGTCATGCTCATTCTCTATC